>CM077178.1:11459385-12659385 GCA_039654105.1 Coreius guichenoti
GTCTGTCTGTCTATCTATCTATCTATCTATCGTCTGTCTGTCTATCTATCTATCTATATATCGTCTGTCTGTCTGTCTGTCTATCTATCATCTGATATCTGTCTGTCTGTTTGTCTATCTATCTATCTATCTATCTATCTATCTATCGATCTATCTATCTATCTATCTATCTATCTATCTATCTATCTATCTATCTATCTATCTATCTATCTATCTATCTATCTATCTATCTATCTATCTATCTATCTATCTATCTATCTACCTGTCTGTCTGTCTATCTATCTATCTATCTATCTATCTATCTATCTATCTATCTATCTATCTATCTATCTATCTATCTATCTATCTATCGTCTGTCTGTCTGTCTATCTAACATCTGATATTGGCCTGTCTGTCTGTCTGTCTGTCTGTCTATGTATCTATCTATGTATCTATCCATCTATCTATCTATCTATCGTCTGATATCTGTTTGTCTGTCTGTCTGTCTATCTAGCTGTCTGTCTGCCTGTCTATCGTCTGATATTGGTCTGTCTGTCTGTCTATCTATCTATCTATCTATCTATCTATCTATCTATCTATCTATCTATCTATCTATCTATCTATCTATCGTCTGATATCGGCCTGTCTGTCTGTCTGTCTGTCTGTCTGTCTATCTATCTATCTATCTATCTATCTATCTATCTATCTATCTGCCTGTCTGTCTGTCTATCTATCTATCTATCTATCTATCTATCTATCTATCTATCTATCTATCTATCTATCTATCTATCTATCTATCTATCGTCTGTCTGTCTGTCTGTCTGTCTGTCTATCTATCTTTCTATCTAACTATCTATCTATCTATCTACAGTCTATCTATCTATCTATCTATCTATCTATCTATCTATCTATCTATCTATCTATCTATCTATCTATCTATCTATCTATCTATCTATCTATCTATCTATCTATCTATCTGTCTGTCTGTTTGACTGTCTATCTTTTGTCTGATATCGGTCTGTCTGTCTGTATGTCTATCTATCTATCTATCTATCTATCGTCTGATATCGGCCTGTCTGTCTGTCTGTCTGTCTATCTGTCTGTCTATCTATCTATCGTCTGATATTGGCCTGTCTATCTATCTATCTATCTATCTATCTATCTATCTATCTATCTATCTATCTATCTATCTATCTATCTATCTATCTATCTATCTATCTATCTATCGTCTGTCTGTCTGTCTGTCTGTCTGTCTGTCTGTCTATCTATCTATCTATCTATCGTCTGTCTGTCTATCTATCTATCTATATATCGTCTGTCTGTCTGTCTGTCTATCTATCATCTGATATCTGTCTGTCTGTTTGTCTATCTATCTATCTATCTATCTATCTATCTATCTATCTATCTATCTACCTGTCTGTCTGTCTATCTATCTATCTATCTATCTATCTATCTATCTATCTATCTATCTATCTATCTATCTATCTATCTATCTATCTATCTATCTATCTATCTATCGTCTGTCTGTCTGTCTGTCTGTCTGTCTGTCTGTCTATCTATCTATTGTCTGATATCTGTCTGTCTGTCTGTCTATCTATCTATCTATCTATCTATCTATCTATCTATCTATCTATCTATCTATCTATCTATCATCTGTCTATCTATCTATCTATCTATCTATCTATCTATCTATCTATCTATCTATCTATTGTCTATCTGTCTGTCTGTCTGTCTGTCTGTCTGTCTGTCTGTCTGTCTGTCTATCTATCTATCTATCTATCTATCGATTGTCTGTCTGTCTGTCTATCTATCGTCTGATATCTGTCTGTCTGTCTATCTATCTATCTATCTATCTATCTATCTATCTATCTATCTATCTATCTATCTATCTATCTGTCTGTCTGTCTGTATGTCTGTCTATCGTCTGATATCTATCTATCTATCTATCTATCTATCTATCTATCTATCTATCTATCTATCTATCTATCTATCTATCTATCTATCGTCTGATATCGGCCTGTCTGTCTGTCTGTCTATCTATCTATCGTCCGATATCGGTCGGTCTGTCTGTCTGTCTTTCTGTTTTTCTATCTATCTATCTATCTATCTATCTATCTATCTATCTATCTATCTATCTATCTATCTATCTATCTATCTATCTATCTATCTATCTATCTATCTATCTATCTATCTATCTATCTATCGTTGCAATTCGAGTGCCAGTCAACATATCTAGTTTAAATGCCCGAACACTAAATAAAACAAAACAGAATGCAGTACACTAAACACATGCTTTTCAATTATCAGGGTGTGTTCTTACATAAAACAAGCTAACAAGCATATCTGTCAATTATTCCACTCTAATACACTGTGAGCAGTGCCCTTTACACCAGAGCCGCTGACCTTTTCTTTTATGTCCCACAATTCATCTCTCCACACTGTCCTGGAGCTTTTAGCCTGCATCACAACACTCTCCCTGAAATCCTGCAATCAATTGAACGAAAGCGCAAACCAATTAAACAATTCCACAAAGCACTCAAGGCTGACAGGGTGCTGCTTTCTTTTTGGAAAATGCCATTTCAGAAGAGAAACCCATGAATACATAATTTCACAAATGAATCAGAAGAGTGCTGCTTCCATCTTGCGAATTCGCTGCGGATGTGTTAGGCTAGTTTGTGGTGTGGTTACTGTTCAGACATCCAGGTTTTCAGGCTATGTGGAAAACACAAATACAAGATCAAATCAAATTACTTATTCCTCATTCTTATAATTGTGAATAAGTAATGTTGTTCTGAAGTGTTGTAATAACATAAAAGAAAACATTAAATTATTAATCTGTGTAAAATTTACTATCACAATTTTAGGGTGTTGTGGGTAGTTATCAAGCAGAGCTGCGGAAAACACAAGTAATAAGTTATGATGTTCTGAAGCACTGTAAAAATAATAATAATAATAATATTAATCTGTGCAAAACTTACCATCACAATTCTAGGGTGTTGTACGTGATTATCAAACAGAGCAGTGGAAAACACAAAGAAGATGATTTGAAATTACTTTTGCCTCTTTCTTACACTTGTGAATAAGTAATGTTCTGAAGTGTAGTAATAAATAAAATAAAATATCTGTGCAAAAGCTATAGAAAACACAAAGACAAGATCCAATAAACTGGTCACACTTTAGATTAGGGTCCAATTCTTACTTTCAAACAACTATTATCTATGACTTTTGCCTCAATAAACTTCTAATCACTGCTTATTAATAGTTAGTAAGGTAGTTGTTAAGTTTAGGTATCGGGTAGGATAAAGGGATGCAGAATATGGTCATGCAGAAAAAGGCATTAATATGGCATTAATAAGTACTTATAAACAGCAATATCCTAATAATATGCATGCTAATGTAACATCTGCATCCGCCATCTATTCCTCCGACCACCAGCGGGAGCCATCTCCCGAGTACTGAATACTGCCGGTTCTTCTCGCATCACTTCCTGTACCTACCTGTTATGTCATGTTGTTACATATAATTATAATATTACAATCAAATTATAATTTACAATGAAAAACTGTAAACTGACGTTCCCAGAATTCCCTGTGTGACACTTCACATTTGAAAGTATTTTGTTAAAATAATTGTTTCTTAATAATTGTTGTTATCAGTTATGCACATTTACGTTACATCTTATGTTGTTTATTGCCTTATTTTAGTGTCATGTGTGTTACCATGATGGTTATTTGTGTGTGTGAATGCACCTTTTGTATACTAGTATAATTTAGCTTGTGGAAATGCTTCTTCATGATTCTTCATGTGGCTTCCTCTTTTACCAGCTGCATTATCATGGTGGTTGGTTGTCAGTATATGTTAAAGGTGTGCATTGTTGGATTTACCAGTTTAAATTGCATTTTTCTTGTTTGTAAACTACAGTTTAAATGTTTACATTTTTATTGTACTTTTCACAGAAATATTCTGGCAACCACAGCTGCCAGGATTTTTTTTTGTAAAAAAGAAAAGTGATTTGTTTTTTGTTTTTTACAGTGTGTCAAAACACTCCCTCAAGTCCAGTATGGTATTCTGGTCCCTTCTTCAGTGTGCGTTTGATTGACATGTCTATAGCACAAACAATGCAAGACAAGTTATTACATGAAAGTTTAATACTTTAGCAAGCATCTCGAATGATTCATTACAGAAATAATTCTTCTCTGAAATGAAACATTAATATAAAGGATGAAGATATAATTAAATCAAAGTGTTAATTGTTCATGCTTTCACGCTGGGCATCAATTTAAGTTCCACTTTTATTCCGTCACCACGTCTAACATTTGACTTTGATGTCTGTTTTTTTCCCCCATGTTTCCAAAGTTTCAGAACAACATTAACTGATTTTGAAGGCAGGCACAAGAATCTAATTTGAGCGCTGGCAAAGACACACAGTCTACTATGACTAACAGACAAGAAAAATATAAGAATTAGTAATTACGCACACACACACACACACGACAGATGAACTGATGAGACCATTATGAAAGATGCAAACAGTAATTGCTGTTGTTGGTTTATGAGTCTCATATTTGGATGTGGTCCTCGCCTGCACCCTTAGTCCAGCTCGTTACCCATGATGTCTATGAACAAAAAAAAAAAGACCGCCTAGGTTTCATTTTGCTTGAGCGAGATAATTGAGGCCAAATTAGATGTGTCAAATGAAGAGATATGCAAACGCTTCCTCACAGTGGTGGTCTCTAAAAGCTTTGGCACTGGATGAAAATCACAAACATTTCTCCGGAACAAATGTGACATCCTTAACAGTTAACCTGTGATGTTTTAACCAGGGAACCATGGAGATTTCCAGCTGATGAGAAGTCTTGCACAAATCAAACAGATGGTAGCTATGGTTTTAAACTCATTAGAGCCATCCTCATAAACCGCAGTAACATAAGATTACTCCAGCGTTTCAAACCTGCGTTGAGGTAAACCCTGAATATTTCCCCACAGACACCTGTTGAATCGACTCGAAACATGTTTTAAATCTGTTAACGAGTGAAGATTTTCTGGCGCTTTTTGAAATAGAAACTCCTACTCATCAATTAAGGTGTTTAGCATTAAATAAATTGTAGTGGTAGCTTGCAAAGAGTTAGCAGCTGCTGTCTTATCCTCCTGTAATACATCAATATGTCAGTTTAAGCCTTCTATGTACTTTTAAATGACATGTTGCATTCCTCATCGGGCTTATCTCGTGCCGTGGCTCTATAGAAAAAAACGGATTCGTCTCTGTAAACTATAAACACTAAACACCTTTCCCGCTCTCGGCCTGACAAGATTAGTGTTTCAAAAGATTTCCTCAGTTGAAGGCACTTCGCTGACCAACACGAATCGCTCAAGCGGAAGTTTCCGAGATTACATGTTGATTCGCTAATCGCTGGCTGGCTTAATGCATCAAGGCAGAGACTTTTAATTGGTCCCTTTGTGGAAGCAGCGTTTCTGATTATGATGTCGTAATCAAGAGGGAATTTTTTGGGAAAACTCGCTCTACGCTGTTAAGTAATTGATAACCGAAGGCTCCCACAGCACAAATCTGAGCGCAGCTGATCCAGCAAAATCCTAAGCAGAAATGCTGATTCGTTGCATGCAACACCAAAATGCAATCTTATCTCCTGCTGAAATGTGTGTCTGTGGTCTTGGGGTGTTTTTTTTTTTCTTTTCCAGAGCATCAGATTTTTTCTGTAAAGGTTTTCAGCCACAGGGAGGGGGGCAGATGTGTTAGCAAGTAATTATGTTTGAACACCAGGGGGCAGTGTTACTTTCAGGAAAATCTGAGCAGGGAAACCAGTGGCAGTCAGACAGAACTGAGGAGGATCTTCTCAACCAATGTGGGAATATGCCAAGAAAGAACATGGAGATCTTCATTGCACTGCAGCGTATGCATTATAAAAACAGCCCTGGAGTCATCCCATGTGAACGTAATCACGACTACTTCCTGTTTCACCTGTCGCTCTTACTAAATCGCAATGATTTCGGAGGAAGCGCTTCATTTTTCCATTCAGCACAATACCAGCACTTCTCCAGTCAGCTCAGTCGACACTTAGATAAATATTACATGAGGAACGGTAATAGCTGACACAGCCATTGAAATTTAATAGGTTACTTATTATGGACAAGAACCTTGACTGATGTCTCTGTTATGGTCCGTCAGCTAAACATATCCTTATTCAGGATGTTCATGGTTTTATAATATCACCTGTATAAAGTCAAAACTTGCCATGACTGGGTCTAGAAGGCTATATATATATTCTCATTTCACGTCAAATACAGAGTTATTTTACAATAACAACAACAACAACAACAACAACAATAATATAATAATAATAATAATGTATCATTATTTATGTTTATTTATTTATTATTATTATTATAATTGTTAATTTTAACAAATGTAATTACAATATATTTACAATAACAACAAAAATAATACATATATAAAAATAATAATAATTATTGAATAATTATACACATAATTTGTTGTTATAAACTACAAATATGTATATTTACCATAGACTGTAAAAACAATATTTACATGTGTATAATAATAGCAACAATAATAATTATATTCATTATTATTATTTTGCTGAGTATAATTCATTAACCTCTTTATATATTTACAATAATGTATACAGATAATTATAATGATTATTGTTATTATTATTATAATTTTATAATAGTTTCTATAATGATTATATTATAGTAATTATTATACAATAATATAAACATAATTTATTGTTATTAATATAATAAAAAAATATATATTTTTATGTGTATGATAATAATTATAATAATAATAATTACAGCATCAATGGCTATTATTACCTTTTTTGCCACTTTATTTTAAGGTGACATATTTACATTGTAATTAATACTGAAAGGACTGCTCATTCAATATCATCCAATCAGAATTCAGAGACAGGCATTTTCTATTTGGCATTTAATACAGTTGGATTTGTGAAAAATTGTAGCTTAATGCAGTTACAATACATCTGTGAATATAATTGTGTTGCACTGATTACAGAAACCATTATTTTGGTCTCTAGTGCATTTCAAAGAGAAATATGATGCGCTCTGAAATGAGTGGGAGCCAAAGTCTGAATGGCTTATAGTCTGATACACATCTGAAAAACATTCTCAGAATGCCGAATTAGCTTCTTTAGTTGCTGTAATTACTGTATGTTTCACTAAAGCAGTTCTTTAAGCTCTGCATCATCAAGCTGACGTGAGCAGAAGTTTCCACCTGATCGATAACTCCAGCAGTCAGGAATATAAGAAACATCAATAGTTAAAAGTTCACAGGGCAAAAAAGCATCTTTGGCCCAAATCGGCCAGGCGCCCCCATTAAAAAGATCAGAGAGATGTGTGTCTACCCCTCTACAGGACCTGTGTCACCTTGAAGTGCTCTTACTGATGCCAGGGTAATTACTTAGAGAACATACGAGTAAAGGAGAAAGAGCTATTAATATAAAACACATTCCCCCCCCGCACCCCCTCGCTAAACCTTCAAAGAGCAGTTCAGTGAATGGGGCTCTAGTCTCTGAATGTTTGGGATGTTTATTTATTTTCTAAATAATTTTGCGGTGAATCATTGCAAAATGGCTACAGCTGTAATCACTAGATAAGTAGGAACCAACATGGCAGGTGTTTGGGCAGAGATAAGCAGGAACCATTGTGAGGAAAGACGATGCTTCCAGGAGGGAATGTTTTGGGGCTCGGATTCCTGTTTGATTTGTTACCTACAGCCCTCCTCGAGGGTAGGGAGAAGATAGGGTAAGCGTCTCCTTAATATATTTTCAGCAAAGTGTGTTTATACATCCTCCAGACGTATTCAGAGAGAAACACTTTTTTTTAACCTGACTGCCACGCTTGTCTTCTCGTGTCCAAGTGATGAACTGTAGGGGGTCTGGAAAACTGTATACCACTGTAAAATATAGGGCTGCTCGATTATTGCAAAAATCATAATCACGATTATTTAACATGATTATAGGTGGGTGATATGATCAAAGTCTTATATCATGATATGAGTAATTTTAAATGTCAGTGAAATTTCACAATTATTGATACTTCAGTAAAAGCTAATGCTAGGTTAATTAATGTAAGTAAAAGTCCTCAAAACAGTTAAAAAAGACAAGTAAACAGTCAGAAATACAATAAGAACAAAGAAACTGAATTACAAACAAAACCGACAAAAAATATGACGGAACAAAACTACAAATTAAAGGGCATATTGCAGGTTAGAGCCCCCAGTGAGTCAATGTATAGAAAAATTATTTAGGAATTAGATTTTCTTTAAAATATACTTAAATACACTACTAAGGCTTCTGGAGTTGTTTTTGTGAGAAAATTTTACTTCCGCATCTAAAAATGCCAAAAACGGAAGTGACGTAACGGGAGGGAGTGCGGTCAATTTCAACAATAGGAAAACAATGGGTGGCAATGACAGTTCGGATGCTGTGGAAATTGTAAATGTTTATTCATACTCATATCACGGACCACAGCCATCACATCTCCTGCCGGCGGCCGAACCACAGACAGTATAGTGTTATTGTTGTATGTGTTTCATGTTATCCTTTATTCATTAATTCTGTGTTATGAGTTTATTTCGTGCCGATTCACAGATAGTGTGAGGATGTATATGATGCCATGAGTATGTAGTTGAGTGAACTTGAATGTACATACAGTACATGGCATGAATAAAATACTTACCAGTAAGTTACATAATTCAAAACTGTTTTGAAAAGTGTGAGACTGTATGCATTTGTGTTAATGTACATACTTTGTATTCATCAATGTTGAAATTGATTAACGTAAAAACAGCGGCAAAGAAGCATCGCGTGTGGATGTTTATTCATTTAATATCATGCTTTACACGAGTATTACAATGTTGAACTCCATCATATCGCCAGGATGATAATCCTCCGGTCTAAAGTGAACGCTACACTACACACCACCGCATTTTCAAAGCAGATGCAGAAGTGAAGTCCCGTCTCTTTACCGGCACAAAACGCCACCCAGGCAGGTTTCCTAACTTTTTTTGTTAGGAAACCTGTGGACTCGATGTCCTGACAGGCTGGACACAATAATTTACCATGACGATGATAAATTAAAATAGAAAAACTACCGAAAGCATGCTGACTCCTACTGAATACCAACCTATTCTGCACTGAGGCAACGCAGAGCCCAGCAAACGACTCCCTCTCGTGACGTAATATGACGCGATGTTGAAAAAAAAGCGGTTTTTACAAACAGTCAACGAAACGGTCACTTTATCTACTAAATTTGTGCCCTCGTGTCTTTTTAAAACATTTTAAATCCTGCATTAACTTTTCATATGGTATTTTCATACAAGGTTATATATTCATTTTTGAAAAAAATTAAACCTGCAATATGCACTTTAAATAAACAATGCTTTTTCAGGAAGATGTACTAACAGTGGTATTCAGATAATAATAGCCTACAACAGAAATTTAATAAAGTAATCAAATGTAAAATAACACTGCTGTGTACATTAAACATAGACTAATCCTTATTAAAACTTTGTTCATTCAGGAGCAGTGAGTGATTTTATCTTTGTCTTTTGTTGTTTTATTAACAATGCAGCAGATTTATAGGCTGCTGTCACTTTACAATCTGCACGGACCCAATATATTGTTACACACACGCTCTTTCTCAGTGTTTACATTCACTTAAGACATAACCGACTGTGTTTACAAGGATTATTACCAAAACGGAGATATTTATATTGGGTTTGTTCCTCGCCATTGAAGCTCACTGTGAGAAATGCTGCCAGTATAGACCCGGCAGAAACAAGCTGAGTAATACAAATTGTGAAACAGTTTCCGTGTGATATTAGTAGAATATCACAAGGCTGGAAAGGGCTCTCAGCCAATCAGATTCGGGAACCAGAACTAACTGCCACATAAAATCACAGAGCGGGGTCAACACATGCTGAGGCGCACGGTGCGCACAAGTCGCCAAACTTCGTGTGGCCTTCAGATTAGCTCAAGAACAGTGCGTAGAGAGCTCAATGGAATGGGTTTCCATGGCCGAGCAGCTGCATCCAAGCCTTACATCACCAAGTGCAATGCAAAGCATCAGATGCAGTGGTGTAAAGCACGCCGCCACTGGACTCTAGAGCAGTGGAGACGTGTTCTCTGGAGTGACCAATCACGCTTCTCTGTCTGGCAATCCAATGGACGAGTCTGGGTTTGGTGGTTGCCAGGAGAACGGTACTTGCCTGACTGCATTGTGCCAAATGTAAAGTTTGGTGGAGGGGGGATTATGGTGTGGGGTTGTTTTTCAGGGGTTGGGCTTGGTCCCTTAGTTCCAGTGAAAGGAACTCTTAATGCTTCAGCATACCAAGACATTTTGGACAATTTCATGCTCCCGACTTTGTGGGAACAGTTTGGGGATGGCCCCTTCCATAACATATAAAATATAAATTTTAACAGAACTTAGTTACTTGAATTGAACCTTTAAGATAAGCAGGCACGAGTTAAGATGATACAATTATTTAGAATAAACCAATATTTCTTGTTCATGTATGAACTATGCTGCATAACATACATTATTCCTCACAAGCAAGGTCAATCTGTTGACTTTAAATACTCTAAAACTAAGTTGATACAAGACTGCAGATATATTGCGCCTGAAACTTTTGCCTTTTATTTTGTTTTCACTTTGAAAATAAGAACACAAGCCAGACAGCATGTTGAAGACAGGAATGCTGGACCATGCACTGGAGCAGACAGAGATGGCTGGATCTTTAATCTGCTGTAGAGCTATGTGATGTTTTTCTTCATCGGCCAGCCTTTGCAGGGAGTCACGGAGGGATTCCTGCAGCACTAACCCCAAAAAGTCAACTTTACTGAGAGTTACACCGCTGATGAAGGCTGGAGCGGCATCTACAGAAGCAACAATAAATACTTTATAGTTAAACTCCCACTCGATCTCTTTCTCACTGGGATACGAGAAGCAACAAATATACTTTGTGATCGTCTTTATCTAAATATGTGAAGTTTTATGCCTTGAGGCATCATGACTATTTAGATTTTAATGCCAAGTGGATTTTATACAACAAAAAAAAGACTATTTTAATAATTTAATCTATTAAATAATTAATTATTACTTTAAATGAAATTCATATAAATTAAAATCAAGTTAATGGTTATTATTATAACAAACTAAAACTAAAAAACTTTATGCAATTATGCTTAATCACATATTAGGACCAGATATGAACCCAGATCATATTGCATGCTAAACATAAAACTGTACGATGAGACTAATATGTCTTAAACATATTAAGACACACACGATAATACCACCTGACACTGTCATTGTACCCTGATATTCTGCTAGTATTTTTTTTTGTAAAAAGACCTATGTTCCTTTCTGGTAGAGGCTTTGTTCAAAATAAAAATGTCTGACTGAAAAATATTCAAAAAATGTCTGCATGAATTACCTTACAGACTTGGCACTCTAGAGTTTGTGGGTTATTATTATGAACTGCTTTTGACAAAAAAAAATTTGTGCATACTTGACAACACCAACATGCAAGAATACAATAACAATGAGTGGTTTAGCCTTGGTTACCATAGAAACACAAGTAAGGTTTTCAGAGGTATGATGAAAATAAGACCCGAGGTCCAGATTTATCAAGTGTCTCTATTAAACAAATGTTGCTGTTGCCATTAGCCACCAAGTGAAGAGCCACAATACACCTACCTTCAGTGTTCAAAACAAGCATTTTTAAATGCTGAAAAACTGGCATGTGCATTTTTTATACAGCAATTTAGTCAGTACCTGGACTCAGCTGTTATACTGGTTCTTTAAAGGAATATTTCACTCAAAAATCTCAGGTCACGTCGTTCCAAACCCATATGATTCTCTTTCTTGTGTTAAACACAAAAGGATTTTTCTATGGTACTCCAAATAATGGGGACTGGAGCTTTCAAGCTTCAAAAAGAACCATAAAATATCATAAATGTAGTCCATTTGACTCACATGTTATATATATTTGATTCTTTTGAAGCCATACAGTAGCTTTCTATGACGAACAGACACAAATGTGAGTCCTTGGAAAGTTCAGGAGTTCATGAGAGAAAGTAGCAGTCTAATTCGTTTTCGAAGTTTCTTTTCAATGAATTGGTTGCTCTGGTTCACAAAACCTCATTCTGAATGATTGGCTCAATAATCTGACTTATCACTGATTTTTCAACGGACTCAATGCCAAATCCGGTCAAAGCAGTTAATAGCTCATTGGAGGTGAAGAATAGTAGTGAATAACAAGTTCAATTTTGGTTTGTTCCTCAGATAAAGCCATCATATTTCTTCAGAAGTTTTGAAATATAATGCACAAGCCATGTGAACAATTTTTAGTTAGTAATTTTTTAGTTTTTTTTTCCACTGAGAAAAAGTCATGCAAGTTTGGAGTACCGCAGTGAGAAAATGGCAGATATATATATATATTAGTGCTGTCAATCAATTAAAAAAATTAACTAATTAATCACACATTTTTCTGTAATTAATCGCGATTAAAAACATCAGAGTTTTTAATTTTTTTATATTGTAATAATTTCACAGCTACTCTCCAAATTAATGTAGAAACAACTTAAACAGTATATTTAAAAATATTTGTTGTAATGGCATCTTTTTATGAATGAAGGCCAGTATCACTGATACTAATACTGGTACTGATGTCTCTATGAAATTGATTTTTTTTAAACATTAATGATAGACATTCAACATTACAGTATAATTGAAAGCTATATCAATTTCAACATTTATTAGGCTTTAAAAAATAACGTACTCGGTTACTTAACGTAACCTCGGTTCCCTGAGATAAGGGAACGAGTACTGCATCGCTAAATGCTTGGGGAAAACTCCAATGGCAGAGCGGCGTAACTGCGCGAACCAATCGGTGCGAAGCCCGCGAAGCTGAGCGCAAAGCCCGCCAAGTGGGCGGGGTATCTGCCTATAAAAGGTTATATCGACTGAAGCGACGATCGCCAGTCATTAGCGCCATAGCACGGCCGTCTACGCAGTACTCGTTCCCTTATCTCAGGTAACCGAGGTTACGTTAAGTAACCGAATACGTTCCCTTTCGAATGGTCAGTCGTACTGCGTTGCTAGATGCTTGGGGAACCTATTCAATCCTGCCATGCTATGATAAGTGCAAAGACATGTACCTCCTCAAGCTGGTTCACTATTTTAAATGGGCCCAAACTAGAGTCATAGACATATCGTGAAAATATCCCTATGCGAAAACTGGGCTCGTAGAGGCCAGCCACAATCATAATGAAGGGATCTGTGTTAAGCACTGGAGCATTGTAAAAAGGCCCCAAGTGCTAACTCATGAAATGACGGGCTCACCAAGGCCGCCTCAACTCTCATTATACAGCAAGGATCTGTGCCTGCAGCGCAGGGACCTCCAGGCTGTAGAATCTGGTGAATGTAGACGGTGAGGACCAGCCTGCCGCTCTACAGATATCACCAATGGATATTCCACTGGACCACGCCCAGGAAGAGGCCATGCCTCTGGTGGAGTGAGCCTTGACGCCTATGGGCCAGGAAGGCACCGTAGGGGGCCGAGGGGGGTTAAGCCTTCTGGCCCCTTTTAGGAAACGGACAATCATGTCATTCCTGCCCACTGACTGGCCAGCTATCGGCGCGTGGCTACCACGTAGACTTTGAGTGTGGATGGAGTACGTCCTGCATCCAACATCTCTTGCAGAAAAATGAGTATCTGTGATACTTCGCATGATAATGGGTTCTGGTTTCTGGCTGAACACCATTCAGAAAACACTGACCACTTGAGGGCATAGAGACGCCTAGTAGACGGAGCTCTAGCCCCACTGATAGTGCTTAGGACGCTCGCTGGGAGATCCTTGAGCTCCCCTTGAGGTGCCACACATGTAGCGCCTATAGTTTGGGACGGGGGTGCCAGATTGTCCCATTCGCCTGGGATAGGAGTTCTTTCCTCAGGGGAATTGGCCATGGGGCTGCTGATAGCAGCTGAATCAACTCGGGAAACCAATGATGGGTCTGCCAGAGTGGGGCCACTAGCAGGACTGTGTGCTCGCTCTCCCTGATTCTCATTAAGACTTGGGGTAGGAGCGGGACTGGAGGAAAAGCATAAAGGAGGCGGCTGGGCCATTCGTGGGCCAGCGCGTCCCTGGACTTTGAGAAATATATTGGGCAATGACAGTTGTCTTCGGAGGCGAAGAGGTTGACCTTTGCCCTCCCGAAAACATTCCATATCATTGAACCGTTTGGGGATGGAGAGTCCCCTGGGGACACCAGGCCCCTGGAGAGCATATTTGCTCCCTGGTTCAGCCTGCCTGGCACATGCACTGCTCTCAGCGAGCGCAGTTTGTCTTTTGCCCATAGGAGGAGACGTCTGACCAACTGGTTGAGCCGTCTCGACCTGAGCCCGCCTTGGCGGTTTATGTAGGAAACCACTGTTGTGTTGTCCGTTCGGACTAGAACATGGTGAACCGAAAGACGTGGTAGGAAGGTCTTGAGGGCTAACACGACTGCTAGCATTTCTAGGCAGTTGATGTGTAACCGCGACTCCGTGCTCCCCATGTTGGAGGCGTCCGTGGTGACCACCATTCGTCTCGAAACTGTCCCCAAGCTCACCCCTGACTCGTAGTGGCGGGGTTTTGACCAAGGGGCCAAGGCTTTGATGCAACCGTGGCCTACATTGATCAGAAGTTGGCCTGAACGCCAAGCTTGGGGAGGAACCCGTGGTTTCAGCCAGTACTGCAGGGGGCGCATGTGCAGCACGCCCAGCGGAAGTACTGGAGAAGCTGATGCCATGAGGCCTAGCATTCTCTGAAAGGTTCTCAGGGGCCTGTTGGTTCCTGTTTTGAACGAACGTGCGAGCTGCTGGATAGTCAGAGCGTGCTCGTTTGACAGCCACGCCCTCATTTGGGCTGAGTCTAAAATCGCCCCCAGGAAAGAGATCCTCTGCCTGGGAAGCAACGAGCTCTTGGCTGTATTTATTCTGAGACCCATGCATTCTAGATGGCTGAGTAGCACAGATTTGTGAGATTCTAACTCCTCCTCTGACCGGGCCAGAATGAGCCAGTCGTCGAGGTAGTTCAAAATGCACATTCCCGTTTGTCTCAAAGGGGAGAGAGCTGCATCCATGCACTTTGTAAAAGTGCGGGGGACCAGAGACAGACCGGATGGCAGGACTGTGTACTGGTAGACCTTTCCGTCGAACGCGAATCTCAAGAACTGTCTGTGATGGGGAGTAACCTGGATATGAAAGTAAGCATCTTTCAGATCCACTGAGAAAAAACAGTCCATCGGGCGAACCTGCGCGATGATCTGCTTCAGCGTTAACATTCTGAAAGGCCGTTTGATAAGGGCCTTGTTCAGATGGTCTGAGGTCTAAGATGGGCCTGAGGCCACCATCTTTTTTGGAAACAAGGAAGTAGCGGCTGTAGAAGCCTGACTCGCTCTGGGCTGGAGATACCACCTCTATAGCCCCTTTTGTCAATAGGTTCGTGACTTCGGCTTTGAGGACGTGACACACATTGCTCTCCACCGAAGTGTGTATTATACCCGCGAAGCGGGGTGGTTTGCGAGCGAATTGGAGCGAGTAACTTCATTGTATTGTATTTATAACCCATTGTGACACACCGGGGATGGTTTTCCAAGCCTCTGCCCGGTCGCACAGGGGTTTTATCATGTCGAGAGGTGGCGCACTGTGACTGAGCAGGGCACCGACCTTCGTGTGGTGCAGAAGAGAAATAATGCTCTTTTGTTGAGTATTTATATTTTTTCTTGGGTTCGCTATAACAGCGGTCGAGTGCAAGGGGGTGCGCATTACAGCGGGCTCTTTGCTTCCACTTGCAACACACACAACAACATTTTCTCCCCTGACCGGAACTGGAACGGGCCGCTGGGGGAAAACTTTGAGCTTTTTGGAGGGTGGTCCAGCCTCGGCGGGACCCAACCCTTCTCTCTTCCTGTTCAGCCAATCAAGACTGCTTCCTCTGTTCAGGTTCCAGCGTTATCTTAGGCCGGGGTCCCTGACGCTTAGGAGGGAAGCGCTTCATCTGACTAGAATGCTGACACTGTTCAGGCGGTGGGCGGGGCTGAGCGGGCGCGGGCGCCGTCTTTTTCTGCTGCTGAGTCGGCGCTCTAGGGCGACTCGTAGAGGCAGAGCTAGAACGTTTCGGCAGGAAGTTTTGCATTGCCTGGGACGCCTTTTGTGCTGTGGTGAAACGTTCCGCGAATCCATCCACCGCTGGGCCGAATAGGCCGTTAGGAGAGATCGGAGCATCCAGGAAGGCGGTTTTGGTGGCTTCCTTGATCTCCGCCAGATTTAGCCATAAGTGGCGCTCTAATACCACCAGACTGGCCATAGATCTGCCTATGGCTTGGGCAGTGGCTTTCGTGGCGTGAAGGGCCAGGTTTGTGGTGCTTATTAAATCGCGGAAAGCCTCCTGGTCTGGTCCAGTCTCATCCATAGCACGGAGGAGTTTTGCCTGGAAAACTTGCAGGACCGCCATCGAGTGGAGAGCGGAGCCTGCTTGGCCGGCGGAAGAATAGGCCCTACCCGCTAAGGCTGAAGTAGTCCTGCAGGGCTTAGACGGGTGAGACACTCTGGGCTTCCAGCCCATGGAAGAGGGCGGGCAGAGGTGCGCGGCCATGGCTTCCTCCAGTGGAGGGAGCTTCTCATATCCGTTCTCGTCAGCGCCGTCAATGACAGAGAGCGCGTGCGAGATGGATGAGCGGAGACGTGCAGAGTACGGCGCGTGCCATGATTTCGCCAGTTCTTCGTGCACCTCGGGAAAAAATGGCGCGGTTCTCTGTCGAGGGGCTTGCTGGCGCCCCGGCAGGAACCACTTGTCGAGGCGGCTGCGTGCAGGCTCTTCAGACGAGGCCCAGTCCAGGCCGAGCTCACTGACAGCTTTCGTGTGGATGCGGATAAGTTCGGCATCCACACTAGCCCTAGAGTCGCTGCGTTGCTGAGACATTGAGGGGGTGGGGTCGTCAATGGAGCCTGACCATTTCTCAGAGTCTGAAGCGGCCAATGATACTAAGTCATCGTGTCGCTCTTGTGGGTCGTCATCCGATCCACCAAACGAGACTAGGCCCTCGGTGTCCAGCGGAGGGTGCAAGTCCGATCGAGAAAACATCACCGGGGAGATGTCTCTGTGAGGCGAGAGCGAGGCACGCGGGCACTGGGCTGACGTGAGCTCGCTGGCCTCCGTATACTCAGCCCTCTGACTCCGCCGTTTTTTCCGCCGAGGTTCGGATGGAAAAGGAAACGGGAGAGTGTGAGGGGCAGGGTCGTGCTCTGAAAAGAGCGCTATCCACAAGCGGAGAGAGGAGATGGGCATGCTCTCGCAATGAGAGCAGCCAGACCCGGTTAGAGCGGCAGGAAAAAGGATACACCGTAGTGTTTCGCCGGAGAGCACAGGGGAAGCAGCGCGACAGCTCGCAGGATCGCTGCCGATTGAGCGCGCTGATATCAGGCCGCTGGCTCGTTTGCAGGATGGGCCGGGCTGGCTAGCTCGCTGTTCCGCTGCAGGCTTGTCTGTTCTCGGCGAGAAGGTGTAGGCTTCGAGGGATCACCGCAGGTCCGAAGATTGTCGCTGAAGGAGAATAATCTGAATTATATGGCAAGCGTGCGTCTTTTATAGGCAGATGCCCCGCCCACTTGGCGGGCTTTGCGCTCAGCTTCGCGGGCTTCTCACCGATTGGTTTGCGCAGTTACGCCGCTCTGCCATTGGTTCATGCAGTTCCCACTGGCCAGCCAATAGCGTGTGAGAGTCCTCAGCACTGTTATGGCTGTATAGTAGCACTGCACGATTTTATAAAGGCTTCAGTATCTCGAGGTAAAGGAGTTTACCCCAAGCGTCTAGCGACGCAGTACGACTGACCGTTCGAAAGGGAACTTTTAATTTAAGTGAACTTAAAGGTGGGGTAAGTGTTATTTAAAAAATGCTTTAGTAAAAGTGTCTCGGGCCGAGTACCAAAACAAACTTGTAGCCAATCAGCAGTAAGGTGCGTGTCTACTAATGATGTGGAGAAGAGATCGCTCAGTGCACATCATTATTCAAAAGACACGACACACAGGACGGACATTAGCCGAGCGACGAGAGATGACAGATAAAAAACAAAAGTGGAAAATGTCTGTGGAACAAAAGAAGGCTTACGATCAGGCAAGAAGTAGGACCCGTGTAAATATCAGATCAGCTTTCCAGCGCTGGAGAGAACTCAAGGAGCGGCAGGCCTGCAATTGGATGCCGAGGTTGCTTTATTTCTTCTCAATAGGTGAGTAACATTGGTTTTGTTTTGTTTCACAGAACTAATATATGCTGGCTTTTGCTTGAATATGCACGTGGGTCATGTTCGCTTGTTTGTTCATTTGCAATCGTATTGTCGTTCACTTCAGCGATGATAAAGACCCATTCATTTCCACACCCGATAACCCTGGAGCGTCTAAACCTCCTCCACTGTCTGTTTCAAGCGTCAGCTCCCTAAGTGTGTCCAAACAGTAAGATAATATACTCCTAATATACACTCACCTAAAGGATTATTAGGAACACCATACTAATACTGTGTTTGACCCCCTTTCGCCTTCAGAACTGCCTTAATTCTACGTGGCATTGATTCAACAAGGTGCTGAAAGCATTCTTTAGAAATGTTGGCCCATATTGATAGGATAGCATCTTGCAGTTGATGGAGATTTGTGGGATGCACATCCAGGGCACGAAGCTCCCGTTCCACCACATCCCAAAGATGCTCTATTGGGTTGAGATCTGGTGACTGTGGGGGCCATTTTAGTACAGTGAACTCATTGTCATGTTCAAGAAACCAATTTGAAATGATTCGAGCTTTGTGACATGGTGCATTATCCTGCTGGAAGTAGCCATCAGAGGATGGGTACATGGTGGTCATAAAGGGATGGACATGGTCAGAAACAACGCTCAGGTAGGCCGTGGCATTTAAACGATGCCCAATTGGCACTAAGGGGCCTAAAGTGTGCCAAGAAAACATCCCCCACACCATTACACCACCACCACCAGCCTGCACAGTGGTAACAAGGCATGATGGATCCATGTTCTCATTCTGTTTACGCCAAATTCTGACTCTACCATCTGAATGTCTCAACAGAAATTGAGACTCATCAGACCAGGCAACATTTTTCCAGTCTTCAACTGTCCAATTTTGGTGAGCTCGTGCAAATTGTAGCCTCTTTTTCCTATTTGTAGTGGAGATGAGTGGTACCCGGTGGGGTCTTCTGCTGTTGTAGCCCATCCGCCTCAAGGTTGTGCGTGTTGTGGCTTCACAAATGCTTTGCTGCATACCTCGGTTGTAACGAGTGGTTATTTCAGTCAAAGTTGCTCTTCTATCAGCTTGAATCAGTCGGCCCATTCTCCTCTGACCTCTAGCATCAACAAGGCATTTTCGCCCACAGGACTGCCGCATACTGGATGTTTTTCCCTTTTCACACCATTCTTTGTAAACTCTAGAAATGGTTGTGCGTGAAAATCCCAGTAACTGAGCAGATTGTGAAATACTCAGACCGGCCCGTCTGGCACCAACAACCATGCCACGCTCAAAATTGCTTAAATCACCTTTCTTTCCCATTCTGACATTCAGTTTGGAGTTCAGGAGATTGTCTTGACCAGGACCACACCCCTAAATGCATTGAAGCAACTGCCATGTGATTGGTTGATTAGATAATTGCATTAATGAGAAATTGAACAGGTGTTCCTAATAATCCTTTAGGTGAGTGTATGTTTGTTTCCTTTGGTTCCTCTTTTCGTGATCGATACAACCCTCTAATCTTGTCATAACTGTAATATGTTCATGCTCATGCTATCGAGTTGTTCATGAGAACTGCGTTTGTGTTTTTGGGATGGAAGGGATGATTTTTTCATTGAACATTCGACCTGGATGACCATAGTAACACGCACTGCTTTCACTTATTGATGACATCATACCCTCGGCCCGTCGGCCGGCTGGCACAGCAGATTCTGCCATAGTCGTTGCCTGCGTTGCATACATATGTGTGGGGCGGAGTTATCAAAATAGGGGCGAGACCCTTTTGGGGTAGGGGCGTGTTTGTTTTGGTGATTTGAAATATCAACATCGATTACCAGAAAGCACTTACCCCACCTTTAACAATCTTCACATAAACCCATTATAATAAATGTCATATTTACCTGTGGCCTTCCTACCCGTCTAACAGGTACGGAATATAAAGTTATCAAACAGTCTGCACTGCATAAAAAATAAATTAAATATAGATTAATCCTTATTAAAGCAACAATTTTCTATGTTACCTTTGTTAAATTAACATGAATGACAGACATCACAGCAACTTTATTAGGCTTCTGTCACTTTAAGATCTGCCGCTGCCGAACATGACACGGATCTCATTTTCTCACAACTCTTTAAGTTCATTTAAGACTTTATTTAACTCATTTAAGACTGCTCTTATGAGAAGACAAAACGGACAGTTTGGCATAATTGTGTGAGTTATTGTTTGTTCAAGCGCGAAAGAGAACTCGATTCTGGAGCGCTGTCTGTGCGCGCGATACTGGCGCGTCTTTCTGTGCTTCGTGTGTGTGTGTGTGTATATCAGGACATTCCCAGACAGCACGTTCTCTTTTGTCTTGTTGCGCTTGAAAGCATTTGCATGAATAAGAGCATGATCATATAAGGCTAGCCCAAAGATGACAGAAAAAAATGGATGCTGCGTTAATTGTATCAAATATTTTTAACGCGTTAAACTGAACATGCGTTAACACGCCAATTTTGACAGCATACATTTATTAAGCTAAGCACTGTGACTCTTTCATATATATGCGAGTGTGTGTGTGCATTGAAAAAAAATGCATGGTCAAAGTGACAAAAGCACAAACTTTCCAGCCACATAATGGCCCCCTCTCTGTTTAAGTTGATATACCACAGAGTACACATAACACTGTGATATTGTGAACCTAAAGAGGCCAGGAATTAATCTGAGGCAGCACTTCAGCCAAATTGATCAATTTCAAACAAGCACTCGAGTTTCTGCAAGGACTGAGACGCAGTCTACAGTACATCAGTGGGGGGCACATAATGACTCTCGGAAGCAGGTGAGGGGAAATGTTTCCACAGGAGACTCTTTGCTTCTCACTAGGAAACTGTGAGTGGTTGCCACTGAAGTAATGTTCTAAAATCCTCTCTGTTGGCAAAATATAAAAGGAAACAGCTGAATATTATTAGATCTGAGGTCCAATGACTGTCAGACAGGTTTAAAATGCCTCGAGCCTTTCTACCTTGCTCTCTGCAAGTTCAAGATTCAATTTAAGACAGCCTTGACTGAGGGTGAAGGGTTCACTTGACACATAGACCTCAAGGAGGATGTCTATTAACTGTGCCTTTTAATCATGATGTTTTTATAAGGATAGTTCTTCCAAAAAGAAACATTCTGTAATTATTAACTAACCTCTTAAATATTTGTTCCACATATTCGAAATCTGTCGAAAACAGAACAATAGGCAGACAGAATGGCAGACAGAATGACAGACTGAAAGAACGACAGACAGAGATAGAATGACAGGCAAACAGACAGACAAATAGAAAGAACGACAGACAGACAGATAGAATGACAGACAGACAGATAGAATGACAGGCAGACAGAATGACAGATAGAAAGAACGACAGACAGACAGATAGAATGACAGGCAGACAGATAGAATGACAGACAGAAAGAACAACAGACAGAAAGAACGACAGACAGACAGATAGATAGAATGACAGACAGACAGATAGAATGACAGGCAGGCAGATAGAACAACAGACAGAAAGAACAACAGACAGAAAGAAACGACAGACATAAAGAACGACAGACAGACAGATAGAATGACAGACAGACAGATAGAATGACAGGCAGACAGACAGACAGATAAATAGATAGAACGACAGGCAGACAGAATGACAGACAGATAGAACAACAGGCAGACAGAATGACAGACAGAAAGAACGACAGACAGACAGATAGAATGGCATACAGAAAGATAGAATGACAGACAGACAGATAGAATGACAGGCAGACAGATAGAACAACAGGCAGACAGAACGACAGACAGACAGAAAGAATGACAGACAGACAGATAGAAAGAACGACAGACAGACAGATAGAATGACAGGCAGACAGACAGACAGACAGAAAGAACGACAGACAGATAGATAGAACGACAGACAGATAGACAGAATGACAGACAGATAGAACAACAGGCAGACAGAATAACATACAGAAAGAACGACAGACAGACATAGAACGACAGACAGACAAACAGATAGAATGACAGGCAGACAGAATAACATACAGAAAGAACGACAGACAGACAGATAGAACAACAGACAGACAGAAAGAAAGAAAGAAAGAAAGAAAGAAAGAAAGAAAGAAAGAAAGAAAGAAAGAAAGAAAGAAAGAAAGAACGACAGACAGATAGATAGATAGAATGACAGACAGATAGAACAACAGGCAGACAGAATAACATACAGAAAGAACGACAGACAGATAGAACAACAGGCAGACAGAATAATAGACAGAAAAAACGACAGACAGATAGAATGACAGGCAGACAGATAGAATGCCAGGAAGACAGACAGAATGACGTGCAGACAGAATGACAGGCAGAGATAGAATGACAGGCAGACAGACAGAAAGAACAGACAGATAGAATGATAGGCAGACAAACAGAACGACAGACAGACAGAATGACAGGCAGACAGACAGAATGACGTGCAGACAGACAGACAGATAGAACAACAGGCAGACAGACAGACAGATAGAACGACAGACAGATAGAATGACAGGCAGACAGACAGAACGACAGACAGACAGAATGACAGATAGAACGACAGATAGAACGACAGGCAGACAGACAGAATGATGTGCAGACAGACAGAGATAGACAGAAAGATAGGACGACAGACAGACATAACGACAGACAGACAGAATGACGTGCAGACAGGCAGACAGACAGACAGATAGAACAACAGGCAGATAGACAGACAGAATGACAGACAGACAAAATGGCGTGCAGACAGATAGAACAACGGGCAGACAGATAGAGATAGATATTTACATTTCTGTGAATCCAGTAAATTTAGATGAATTATTCAATGTATATGGCTGTGACCACAGTTAAGAATTTCTTTTGATGCATAGACCTCAAGGTGGATGCGTTTATTAATTGTGCCTTTTAATCAAGTCATTTTTGCACATTATGTCAGGCCGGCGTTTCAGCGGTGTAGAGATCTGCCTGGATGCTTCATCTCCCATGATAAAGAAATCGATTTATCCTGCCTTTCATCTTCAATGCCAGACACTCCAATAAAGTTGTGGTATATTTTTGTGCGTTTGATAGCTTCATACGCTGCTGCTTTGAAGCTCCCTAAACATCATTTTTCCAAGCGAGAAGCTCACCCCTGTCTAACTCGACTCTGAGCTGCATTGGTGTTGAGCCAACCTGTCTACTCCTTAGCGCAAGAAAGCCATGTTTTCCACTAATTGGGAGGTCTGTGCTTGGCATATTAATGGCTGACAGCTTCTAAGGTTTGTGTTAATATTCTGGACATCCCTGCAGCATCACCCAAATAAAACCAGCTTCCTTCTGATAGAGAGAGAGAGAGAGAGAGAGTGAGAGAGAGGGAGAGAGAGTAGTACAGCACACGTGAAACGAGATCAGAATGGTAAGTAGCGTTACAAAACTCTGCCGTGTGTCGTCCAGGATTGTGTTTTCCAAGGTTACATCTACGCTGAGATAGACTTCAATACTGGAGGACCAGAAGCGACCTAAATGCCACGCGGGCAGATAAAACACTGAAAATAGCACATCTCTGATAGCGTGCCTGGAGCCCACAAAGACTCAAGATGGCCGAAGCAGTGACCATGTGCAAGTGCAATGTGTGTGGGCTTGTCTTCCTTGTCATCTCCTGGTCCCTTTGAGTGGATTTGGCATGGCAGGAAGGAGTTACAGATGGCAAGACAGGCATGCATGATGAACACACACACACACACACACACACACACACACACACACACACACACACACACACACACACACACACACTCACAGACTGCTATGGTGATGCGTGCATTCATCTACGTTTGTGGTCCCTCATTCAGCCCAACATACAGGCAGAGAAACTCACATGCGTGATGCGTCTTTTGTCAACGCCCACGCAGCCAGAACGCATGCAGGATGCCATGCCTCCACACATGCTGCGTGATCGCTCTTTGTTTTAAGTAATTATCTTTTTTTTTCTCACTGCGACTGCTTCATTTCTTTTCTTTGATTATGTGTGTGTGCGCATGACAAGTCTCTGAGCTTAGAAAATGTATTTTGTTTTTCTCAGAGATAGATAAACTCTGTTTAATCAATTTTGTCAGTTCCTATTAAAAAAATGTTAAACGGTAAAAATGTGACAAAATCGTAGATTGTAGAGTGTTTTGGAAGGTTGCTAGGTGTTTTCTTACTGGCTCAAATCATCATAGTAGCCTACTAAATAATTAGGTACATGAATATAGTACTATAGTACATGAATATAATATTATATTCATGTACCACAGGTGGGGTAAAATGCCCCCACTCTGACAAAGCAATTTGCTTTATACGTTTACAGCAAAATCAGAGTACAAGCATGTTTTAGCTTAAAATGAAAAAGACAAGCCAAAATAACAGTAGATAAATATGAATATTTATTAATGAACCATTTGGAAAATCAACCTTTTTGAAAAATATTGTTTGCTGATGCTAACTGGCTGGCTAACTAGCTAGCTGATGCTAATGTGAGATAATTTTTAAATATAAAGTCCAAATATTTTTATTAAACCACCTAGTTAGATTACATTTGATGGAAAAACAAAGAATGTGATGTTCAGAACATGGTAACTACAATAATTCTGATAGTGGAAAGCGATGCCACCTGAGGGCATTTTACCCCAAGTGGCTGGGGGCGTTTTACCCCACAGACTAGGTTTTAAAAAAAAAAAAGTCATTCTGAAAATATAATTATATTTTCCTTAAATAACAAGTACTCCCTAACTACAGGCCTTGCTCTTCTCATATCATATATGACTGTGATGTTCTGCAAAACAACAAGCTTTAAAACACTTTTTTTCTTACTGTTAAAAATTATATCACTTAACGTGAAATCCGTTTTCTCTCAGGTACACTTCTACATTACTCTGGTCAACGTAGTCCATAGCAACAACAAAAACGTATCTTGATTTTATGTAGTGGTTATTTTGGGAAAAACAGTAGGGGGGCGTTTTACACCATGGGGGCGTTTTACATTGTCTTCAGAAAATGTAAAAAAAATCTCTGAAAAGACAGATTAATTTATTACCCAAAGGAAAGCACCGCTAATTATAATTCTATGCCATTCAGTTCAAACCGTTGAGCCATTTTAAAATATATTTATGTAGCCACTCAGTATGCAGGGAGGCAAGCACAGTAGAAGAGGACCACTTCCTGTGAATGTATGGAGGCCTGGCGAGACCATAAAGTAGGGGTCTGTGGATTACACAGGATAAATCAGAGTCCCTCAGAGACACGCTGACTGCTGCTTGTCAAACACACACTGAGGGGGAATGTTTGGAGCTCATCCATGCTTTTGTGCTTGGATGATTTCCAGGAATTCCTTCCTTGCACCATATTTTCAGTACATGGATCAGTGTTTAGTGTAAACTGATGACAGACTCATCATGTTCATCATTTATTAAGACAACTTCAACATGGACTGAGTGTAAGTATAAAGGAGGGGCGGGAGGAATATTCTGCTTGAATGAATGACTCATTAGAGCTGAAATCAAATTACTTGTTTATTCCGAATCTCAGAGGAAAAAATCATTTCTTAGATGTTGCTCTTTCTTTGGAGACTTTATGGTATTCTCAGATTGAGACTGAGATTTTTTTTCCTAAAATCCCTTAGGAGAAATAAAAATTGATGGAAATGAGACGATCGTTAAGAGAACTTAAGAGTACAACTATATAATTAATGTGCACTGCATATTTTTTGGGAAAAAATAAGAAATGTTGATAGTAAAATCTCTTACTTTTGATAGCATATCTTGGGAAATCTGAACACAGCTTAAAATATATTTGTTGGGATTTCTTGTAAAACTGTAAAAGTGAAACA
Organism: Coreius guichenoti; assembly: GCA_039654105.1. Classification (NCBI taxonomy): domain Eukaryota; kingdom Metazoa; phylum Chordata; class Actinopteri; order Cypriniformes; family Gobionidae; genus Coreius; species Coreius guichenoti. The sequence goes on from CM077178.1 coordinate 11,485,573, forward strand.
AGTGAGATTACTGAGAACAAATCTGAGAAAAAGCTAAAAGTCTTAATACACTCTCCACAGAGATGTCATTACTGACAGAGAAAAACAAGTGAGATACAGTGATTTGTGATGAATTTTTTATGAAATTAATGACGTCCAATATTAGCTGACTTCTAAAATAAGATAAGAAACTATGAAGCACATTTTATATAAATCACTGTTATTTTTGAATTAGCTTTTGTATGTTTAGTTTTCATGTTAATTATAATTTAATTTTTAGCAATTTTGTTATGTGCTTTTGTATTTTTTTTAAACAATATTGCAATTTAGGTTTAATTTATTTTCATTTATTAGTTATTCATTAATGTTAGTTTTCATTTATTTCCAGTTAACAGTTTTAGTGTCTTCAACTTACAACTTATTTCAGTTTAGTGCCAAGGCAACATTTCTGATTTTCATTTAGTTTGTTTTTCCACAAACATTTTTCTTTTACATCAGCTTCATTTCATGTTGTTTTTAATAGTTTTAGTTAACAATACTATATATATATATATATATATATATATATATAGATCATTAGCCCCCTTGGTAAATATGAACAAAGAAGCCTGTAAAAATAAATCTGCATTGTTTATCCTTTTTATCTTTTATTCCAAAAATTCACAAAAATCTAACCTTTCATTGAAGTAAAAAAAAATAAAATTAAAATGTGGGGGAAAATCTCTTTATGAAATAAAGTTTTTCTCCAAAACACGTTGGACATAATTTTTAGCACCTTTTTATTCAATCCTCCTTTTGCCAAGATTAGTTTGGAGAACACCTGACAAGAGATCAGAGACCATTCCTTCATACAGAATCTCTCCAGATCCTTCACATTCCCAGCTCCATGTTGGTGCTTCTTCTATTCAGTTCACCCCACTCATTTTCTATAGGGTTCAGGTCAGGAAACTGGGATGGTCATGGCAGAAGCTTCATTTTGTGCTCAGTGACACATTTGTGTGTTGATTTTGATGTTTGTTTTGGATCGTTGTCCTGATGAAAGATCCAACCACGGCCCATTATAAGATTTCTAGCAGAGGCCGTCAGGTTTGGATTTTTTATCTGTTGGTATTTTCTAGAATCCATGATACCATGTACAAACCCGATTCCAAAAAAGTTGGGACTGTACAAATTGTGAATAAAAAAGGAATGCAATAATTTACAAATCTCATAAACTTATATTTTATTCACAATAGAATACAGATAGCATATCAAATGTTTTGAAACGTCATGCCAAATATTGGCTCATTTTGGATTTCATGAGAGCTACACATTCCAAAAAAGTTGGGACAGGTAGCAATAAGAGGCCGGAAAAGTTAAATGTACATATAAGGAACAGCTGGAGGACCAATTTGCAACTTATTAGGTCAATTGGCAACATGATTGGGTATAAAAAGAGCCTCTCAGAGTGGCAGTGTCTCTCAGAAGTCAAGATGGGCAGAGGATCACCAATTCCCCCAATGCTGCGGCGAAAAATAGTGGAGCAATATCAGAAAGGAGTTTCTCAGAGAAAAATTGCAAAGAGTTTGATGTTATCATCATCTACAGTGCATAATATCATCCAAAGATTCAGAGAATCTGGAGCAATCTCTGTGCGTAAGGGTCAAGGCCGGAAAACCATACTGGATGCCCGTGATCTTCGGGCCCTTAGACGGCACTGCATCACATACAGGAATGCTACTGTAATGGAAATCACAACATGGGCTCAGGAATACTTCCAGAAAACATTGTCGGTGAACACAATCCACCGTGCCATTCGCCGTTGCCGGCTAAAACTCTATAGGTCAAAAAAGAAGCCATATCTAAACATGATCCAGAAGCGCAGGCGTTTTCTCTGGGCAAAAGTGGACTGTGGCAAAGTGGAAAACTGTTCTGTGGTCTTTTTGGAAAACTGGGACGCCATGTCATCCGGACTAAAGAGGACAAGGACAACCCAAGTTGTTATCAGCGCTCCGTTCAGAAGCCTGCATCTCTGATGGTATGGGGTTGCATGAGTGCGTGTGGCATGGGCAGCTTACACATCTGGAAAGGCACCATCAATGCTGAAAGGTATATCCAAGTTCTAGAACAGCATATGCTCTCATCCAGACGTCGTCTCTTTCAGGAAGAGGAAGATGCGACAAAGAAGTTGAGCAACTAGAAGCCTGTATTAGACAAGAATGGGACAACATTCCTATTCCTAAACTTGAGCAACTTGTCTCCTCTGTCCCCAGACGTTTGCAGACTGTTATAAAGAGAAGAGGGGATGCCACACAGTGGAAGTTCCAGTTGTGTCTGACAACTGAATATGCTGGAGTTTGTTTTTGGATGAGTGAGGAGGATTTTTCTTGAAACTCTCCCAAACAACCTGTGGTGATGTAGGTGCTGTTTGATAATTTTTTTTTAGTCTTTCTGACCCCAAGACCTCTGCAATTCTCCATCTGTGATCCTTGGAGAGTGTTTGGCCACTCAAACTCTCCTCCTCACCGTGCATTAGGACGATATTAGTCTCGCGTAGCCAGACCTTCAGACTCACGGCAGAAGGTCTGGACTCTATCGCAGCTTTCATTGGTTAAGAACCGCCCAAGAGGACGTTTGACTGACATGTAACGCAACCAATCACAGTTTGTTTTGTTCCGCGTCGTGTTTAGGGTTGTGAAAATGTAAAGTCAATGTCCCTGCAATAACAGACCGGCTTGCATCTACAAATTATTCATTCAAGAACATTGTGCAAGTTTACTGCAACAATGGAGCCGCGAACTTCACATACTTTTGAAAATCCAGCGTTTAGTTGATCCTGGTAAGCGCTCATTGTCACAGCTGTAAACACGACAGCGTTCTTCTTCCACGAGGGAGTTTGGAGTCGCGGTATTTATTTCCAGGTGGACCGTTAAAGAACGCAACACACACGTCTCGCAGACATCCTGTAGAATTCAACCAATCAGATGACGACTTCGAAACTCCTGAAGTGTTTCCAGATAAGTGTGCCATATGCATCAGACGTTCAGCCAACGGTCCGTGGGTGTGACATCTGAGGCTGAGACTAGGACGATATAGACACATGTCCTCTTCCAGGCAGATTCGTAACATCTTTGATTGGAACTTCTTAATTATTGCCCTGATCGTGGAAATGGGGATTTTCAAAGCTTTAGCTATTTACTTACAGCCACTTTCTATTTTGTGAAGCTCAACAATCTTTTGCTGCACATCAGAACTATATTCTTTGGTTTTACTCATTGTGATAAATGATTAAGGGAATTTGGCCTTTGTGTTTCCTCATATTTATACTCCTGTGGAACAGGAAGCCATGGCTGGACAATTTTATGCCCGTCACCCTGGTGTGCTAAAAAATTTAAAAATGATATTTTACTCATAAAAAATTCTAGGGGTGCCAATAATTGTGTCCAACATGTTTTGGAGAAAAACATTTATTTCATAATGTAATTTTACCCCAACTTTCAACTTTTTACCTCAATGAAAGGTTAGATTTTTGCAAATTTTGTTAATGAAAGATCAAAAGGATAAACAATGCAGATTTATTTTTACAGCCATCTTTGATCATATTTACCAAGGGGGCAAATAATTCTGACCACAACTGTATATATATATATACCGATCAGGCATAACATTATGACAGGTGAAGTGAATAACACTGATTATCTCTTCATCACGGCACCTGTTAATGGGTGGCATATATTAGGCAGCAAGTGAACATTTTGTCCTCAAAGGTGATTTGTTAGAAGCAGAAAAAATGGGCAAGCGTAAGAATTTGAGCGAGTTTGACAAGGGCCAAATTATGATGACTAGACGACTGGGTCAGAGCATCTCCAAAACTGCAGCTCTTGTGGGGTGTTCCCGGTCTGCAGTGGTCAGTATCTCACCTTTATTTATTTATATAGCGCTTTTTACAATGGCAATTGTTTCAAAGCAGCTTCACAGTGGTAACAGGAAAATAATGCAACGGAATTTGATTCGGCTGTACAGCCGCTCTGGTGCAAACAGTGATGTCATCCAGCTCATTTCAATTATCATATAGTGTCAATGCAGGCAGATCAGTAATATAGTTGAAATTTAAGTGTCCCCAACTGAGCAAGCCAAAAGCCAAAGGCGACGGTGGCAAGGAACTAAAACTCCTTCAGGGCCAGAATGGAGAAAAAAAACCTTGGGAGAAACCAGGCTCAGTCGGGGTGCCAGTTCTCCTTTGGCCGACGAACAGTGCATGATTATGATTCTGGCAACATTACAGGTCAGAAGTCATATTAGGTCAATAGATATTCGTAGGATTATTCGAAAGATTGGAGTCGTCACGCCGGGGACGGGTTTAATGAGGATGTCGTGTCGATGCGGCATTTACGGGGGGAGTTTAATTGACACGGTCTCTACAGACACTTCAGGGATATGGTCGTCATGTCCAGGCTAAGGTCCAGTATCTATCAAAAGTGGTCCAAGGAAGGAACAGTGGTGAACCGGCAACAGGGTCATGGGCGGCCAAAGCTCATTGATGCACGTGGGGAGCAAAGGCTGGCCCGTGTGGTCCAATCAAACAGACGAGCTACTGTAGCTCAAATTGCTCAAGAAGTTAATGCTGATTCTGATAGAAAGGTGTCAGAATACACAGTGCATCGCAGTCATAATGTTATGCCTGATCGGTGTATATATATATATATATATATATACATATACACACACACACACTTTTCTTTGGAATCATATAGCAAGTTATTTTGAAGTAACATATTCATAATAAACACTTCAGGGTAATTTCAGGGATTCTCAGTAGCTACATCTGCAACATTAAAAAAAATAGACATTTGAACAAATTACCTAATAAAGAACATTTTTCAGTGTGTAGTGATGACCAGGTGTTCAAGAAAATGCTGTTTGCTGTTATTTAGTGTTTTGGGGAGAAAATGAAAAAAAGAAAATGCTGTTTGCTGTTATTTAGTGTTTTGGGGAGAAAATAAAACTAAAATGCTATTTTACCCGTGGGGGGCTTTAGTCCTGTTAATCAGTCAACAATAACATTAGGGTTCATGTCATGTTCGGTTGCTGTTTTAAGTGATTTTACTCAGCAACTACATAGCATACTGCAGTCTTAGCTGATGTTGTCTGAGTACACTTCACAAAGCACTGTCAACATTATAATCCATGCTCTTTTACCAAGAATTAAGAGTGCAGTGAAAATGATATTTAGTCTCCCAACACATCGCTCTCGCACTTTTTTTCAGCGTAATTTGTGTGCAGAGAGGAGGGAGAGAGAGAAGAGCTGGAAGAATGAAGCCATCACTCAGATGCTAGCAGCATGGAGATGCTCAAATGTAAGAGTGAAAAGAGGTGTGAGAGAGAAATGTGTTGAGAGTGCATGGACAGAATGGTAAATAAGCAAAGTCTGTGTGGCTGACACACACACACACACACACACACACACACACACACACACACACACACACACACACACACACACACACACACACACACACACACACACACACACACACACACACACAAACAAAGGCACAGATGGCTAGGGTAGTCCCTCTGAAAGAGCTCTCAAAACCAGTGCTGGAGATCCACAATACTAATTAAAAAAAAAACAGCAGTGTGGAAGTGTACAGACTGACAGAAACAATAGGTGACTAGCCACAAAATACTGAATGCTAATTACATATTCATCTTGTTTTTATTTATCAGGAAATGGATCAAAATCTCAAGCAGGTGTGTTTGAATGATATTCTTTTCATTTTACAGCACTCGGAGGACAACTGATATTGTCACGTACATGAATATGAACAGTCACTTGGGTAATAGTTTAAAACAAAACTCTATTTTGCCCTCAAAATGTCTTTGAAAAGAAAATGTTAGTGGTGTTTAGCCATGCAAAACACTGCTGTGATGATAAGGTGTTGTGGGTGATTACCAGGACGTTGTTTGGTGGTTGCTAAGGTATTCCTTCCAATAACATAGATCTAAGCTGTGTTTGAAATCCAATATTCTCATTCACTATTCCCTACATTAGTCCACTAATATAGTTCCCTTGAAGGGAGTGAATGAAAACGAGTGAGTGAATTCAGACACTGAGTGTGCCGTAAGGGCTTGATATTTAATAATTATTTGAAACTTAGTAAAACTGGTAGCTCCAGTAGTAATGAAAAGATTTATCTTGAACTCTCTCATGGAAACTAGCATGTATAAACCTTAATTAAACTATTTAATAATCAATTAAAAAGGAATTACACTGTACCCACATTGGACCAGCGGTTTGGAAAATGGATGGATGATTCAGCAGCGGGCGCCATCTTCTGGTTAGACGCGGGAATTCAATCTGCACGACCCTCACAGTGCATTATGGGTATTCAGTTTTACACTCATTATTGCAGTGCATTATGGGATTGAATGAGTGCACTACTGCCCTATTTAAGGGTATAGAGGGTGATTTAATAATGATGATGAACATCAGAAAATAATGATGTTCATGTTTATAATCTTTCAATATCTTCATGTTGCATTTAGCAGATGGGTGATAATATTGTTTACATTTTGCGACAATAGAAACAGTCAAGTTAAGATTTCCTATATATACTTCGATTTACATGAGTATACTGTATGTATGTGGGTTGGATATACTTGTATATCCAACTTTATAAAGCTGTGCGATATAGTCAAGCGTGCCACACAAGTCCTGAAAAGTGAAGCCAAAGCGTATCAATCGCCCCCAGGTGGTTGGTCCCAGTAGCTCATAAACCCCGCCCCCTCTCCATGTAATCTAAAGGGACGCGAGACAAACTAAACAATCAAATTACACTACAAATTGATTTTTTTCAAAGATGGTTCCTGTCATTTTAGGTAGTTTTTATCTGATGTAAGTTCAAGTGTTTGTTTTTTTAAAATAAGTTTTTGTTTTAGTCATTATTTGATGCTACAAAAACGTAGGGTGTGACGTCATGATTGACAGCTTCACTGAGCGAAGTTGTCACTGAGGCACCAACAGACCAGTAAACTGTACTAACTGATTCTGCGGGAGTGTGGGCGGGGCTTTGATACCGCGGCTCCACTTCATGCTCACTACTGCGCAGACTCGGGCTCCAAGATGTCAGTGCCATATTGGGACATTGGCAGCTTCACTCTATTTCTATTTCTACAATGGAAGAGAGTGAAGGTGCCTCGTCCATTTTTTTTTTTAGTCTATGAATATAGTTTACATTTTGCGACAACATAAACAATCACACTGCTAAGATTTGCTATACATTATATATATATACAGTATACTACAGTAAAGTTGGAAATACTTACATATCCAACTTTTAAATAGATCATTGGGCAATAATATATTTTAAATTCTTTTGTGATGAGTAGCACGCACAGCTAAAAAACTATAAGATGAAATATTTAATATTTCGGCAACTGTTATTACGTCAAAAGTCCCTGAAAATCTAAAAACGTCACAGAATAACGGCGGCGAAAAGCAGCAAACGTCATTCAGAATGACATCTGTCACGTGAACATGGTTGAAGCTGTTTCTCAATGTCTTCAAAAGGTATTTGCGCAATTCTAAATGATTCCTTCTACACTTACACTGAGGGAAAAAAATAGACGAGAACATGAAATGGAAGGTATAATTTGAAGTATTTTCCAGCGTTAAAAAGAATAATTGCCAGATCAATTAGACTGATGTTGAGGTGATGTGTGGGCACTGCAATTATTTAAACCAGCGTAACCTTATATAGAAAGGTGTGCGTTTCTATATCTTTTTTCCATATCTTTTTTGCAAGTTCAGAAGAGTAGGATTTTGCTCCTTCGGCACGCAAGCTCGCTATGCTCCACCGCCCACTCGCATGGACGCACTTCACACACATACGCAGCCTAACACAAGACACTCTTCAGAGTTTAATTAGAAGCCTCTGTATTGCTTTAAGAAGCATCTGTAAAGGAGATAGTGTGGGAGGAGGCTAATTGGCTCGTGGTACTAATTCGACTCTGACCCTTAGCGAGTCTCTGTGTGTATGTGTGTGTGTGTGTGTGTGTGTGTGTGTGTGAGCGTGCAAGGGCTGTGTGTTGGGATGTGAAGAACAAAGAAAGAGTAAAAGAAAATGATCGGCCCTAAAGGACAAACAGATACTCCCAAAACCCTTTTGTGTCTAACTACACCTCTCACCCACATCAGTTAGCTGTCAATTAGTGCGGCAGCCCCGACATCTGTGTATCAACATCAGCTTAATCTGAGTCTTTAAGTGCCTAACCTCCTATGTAATTGAAAGCGGGATTCGCCAAATAAGTTACAGACAAATAGCTACATTTCAAAATGAGGTGCATCTTAAAGGCTAAATGTCTCCCCCAATTCAGCAGTCTCTTTTACTCTAAACAACAGTATTTCTTTAAAGCAGACATGAAATTAAAAGAAACCATAATATTTACTTTTCTTACTGGTTTTATGACAAAAGGTGTTCTCTGTAATATTTAATCAGAAACATTTGAAACGACTTTCCTTTTAGAACTGACGTCACCAATTTTCATTTCATTTTCATTGGTCATTTTCCACCAGCTCCGTTTTAATATGCAACAATGATTTTTCACAAACCTTTTCTTATTTTACTTACCTATGTCCTGTCACAGAAAAATAGGGGGTTGTGAATACCATTTCATTTTGGCTTTCTAGAAATACTTCAGCTTTCAACCCATACTATTTTCATTCATCCGTAAAACACAAAAGGAGCTCTTAGACAGCATGTCCAAGCTCCTGTTTTCCTTATAATGGTGGTAGATGGTGAGAGAGACAGAGACGAGAGCAAGATACTAAAGATTAACACAGCCAGTGCAACACCCATCACGCTTGGAGAGGAGGCGCTAGAAGAAGTGGACAGCCTCCCTTACCTTGGCAGCTTAATTGACAAGCATGGGGGGACAGATGCAGATGTGAGAACAAGAATCAGCAAAGCAAGAGTAACTTTCCTCCAACTGAAGAACATCTGGCGGTCCTCTGAGATCGGCATCAACACCAAGACCAGGGTCTTCAGCACCATTGTGAAGCCTATCTTGCTGTATGGAGCTGAGACCTGGAGAAACACCACCACTACCATAAAGAGAATCCAGGTTTTCATCAACCCCTGCCTCAGAAGGATCCTCAAGATCCGTTGGCCGGACAAGATCAGCAAAAGAACTGTGGCAAAGAACAAAACAGCAACCAGTGGAAGATGACATCCTCCAAAGATGCTGGAGGTGATTGGACATACCCTCCGCAGGCCTACAGAGCAGACAGTATCACAAGGCAAGTCCTCACCTGGAACCCCCAAGGGAGGAGGAAGAGAGGCCGACCAAGAAACACCTGGCGCCGTGATCTGGAGGCAGACCTGGGGAGGATGGGCCACACGTGGGGGCAGCTAGAACGATTGGCCCAGGACCGGGACGTCTGGAGAAAGCTTGTTGGTGGCCTATAGTATGTCCCTGATGGGACCACAGGTTAAAGAAGAAGATGGTGATTGATACTGCCAAGATCTAAACTAGACAAAAAAAAGCACAATTAAAGGTATCGTCCATATGACTTGTGTACTCCATTTAAGAAGGAACTGACTGAAATTTATTTCAACACAACACAACTAAGAGATTTACAGTATAAATCACATTCCACGTTCATTGTGTAGCAAAGAAGCCTATCTCATTTTCTGTTTCACAGAAGAACAAAAATAAAAAAAGTACAGGGTTAGAATGACATAGGAGTGAGTAAACACTAACAAAACATTCTTTTTTTTTGTGTAAACTATTTTCTATTGTAAATACTAAACCTTTATATTAAAGTGTCACAGCTGTAAACATGAGGCAAGGCTTCCATTCAGACCTCTGCACCTGTTTTTCTGCTAACCTTAAAGTTGAGTTTGTGGAGAACCAAAAGGTTTTGTAATTGGCCCTCTTCACTTTTGCTCCAAGGCCAGCCAGACCTGAATGCGTCAACGGTAGGCTTGCCTGGGTGAAATGTCTGCCAAAGAGATGTTTTCACTCCGGAAAGTCAGGGAACACGGGGGTCAAAGCTGTCTCCTGTCTAGCTAATTGGATGAGTTTGTAGTCAGAGCTTGGACAGATTGAATCATCAAGCTGTTCCTTTACAAAGCTCCAGGGTTTTCTCTCATTAACTGTTAATGACCACTCCGTCTTCACAGCAAAACTCTGTGGAAAGTCTTAGCTCTTCTTTTCTTTGGGTTATACAGTTGGACAATCGGTTTCGAAGAGCAAAAAAGCACGGAGGTCATTGTGGGGAAGTGGACGCTCGCTAGCTTCAAAGAGAAATTTGGACTGTGGCGTCTGTGTCTGTTCTAGTTCTAGCATGAATTATTCAGTGTTTGTTAGAAATCGGGTGATGTTCACTGCGAGCATACAGATTTCCTTGCCAACTGAAAGTCCCCATGATGTATTGTGCATGAACACATAATTCTTTCTGAACATTATTAAGTGTAAAAGAAGCATTTATTTTTATTCTCACATCACTTTCATCTCTAGGTTTGTGCTGAATATAAAAAAAAATAAATAAATTTGTTTCTTTCTTTTCGCACAAAAGGAAACAGCCGGTCCTGGCAGTAGTGCCGGGGAGGAGTGTGACCGCTGTGGCCAGGCTCCCTGCTGATTTCCTGACAAACCTAGCATTATAGGACAATCACTATTCACAGTGTAAGTCTCCCAACTACAGGGTGAGTATGCACTCAGACACACAGGATAAGACAGAGAGATTTTAAGAGAGACGGTTAAATACTGGTGAAAACAAGAGAGAAATAAACTCAATAGAGAACATTTTTAACCTGCAGCTTAAGGAGGTTAGGCTACTGACTATGTGTCTTGTAAGGGCATAGCCTGATAAACTAGTGTAGCACAGAAATAGATACAAATGCCATCTAAATTTGAGTACTTCATTGACTAACCCCATGTTAACTTGGAAAAGAATCTTCATGTACCAAAAAACTTCATGTACAGCTGGCAAGTAATCTCATTTTAAAAAAGGAATATTGGACAAATGTTCCCTGTTTTACCTTCTTACACAGTTATATATAGATATATGTGATATTTCTCAGTCCCCACATTGGGGATTTTTTTTTACCTCTCCTACCCCATCAATAAGTTTTATACAAAACATTATAAATGTCCTTATCTATATATGCCTATGACTATTTGCACCAGGATATTTCTTTATAAATTCTAATATCTAAATATAATCAGACTTACTTCTTTCTTACTTTATAGTGAATTTTTGAAGAGTAAATGTCTATAATAGCCATGTAAATATACTTGACTATTATATTAGCAAAACCAAGAACATAATGTAGAATTTATAACAACAATAGCATTACTACTGCCACACCTATGCTAATAGAAATATGAATAACCAATATGCAAAATTAAAAATACCAGTAATATCAATAAAAAATATGTGGTTTGGTACTTTTTGATTGATCATTCACTGAAAAAACTTACTGAATTTGTAAGAAAGTGCTTGGGTTGATTATTATATCTGAAATAATATCCAAAAATGCAGTTCAGTTGCTATTTATGACTGAAATATGTCCAAATGAATCAGAATTGATTTAGAATTAATTGATCAAATCGAATTGTAATAGCATAAAACATAAAATCTAATTATATACTCTAAATACTGTATATTATTATAATATCAAGTATCATAAAAATAGTCAAAAGAGACCATATTCCAATTCTTTTAAAGCTTTAAGCTGACTTAGATTTTAGTATGTACCTCACACAAACTATTTAATGGCTTGAAAAGACTTATAAAATATAAAACATGAGTGAACTCATTTTATTATACGTTTCTGGTGCTTTTTTGTCACTTTGTAGCTCGACAGCCCCAGTCCTCATTTACTTTTCATTATATTAAAACAAATGGTAAAAACATTATTCAAAAATATTTTTATCTTCCACAGAAAAAGTCATAAGGAACGTCTTGAAGGTGAATGAATAATAACAGAAGTTTCATTTCCGAGTGAACTATCCTTAAAGGCCAAATGAAGTTGCCAGTGTTTCCAGTCCAGGATCTTCTAGGCATTTTTTTTTTTTTTTTTTTTACAAGGTCTGCATGCATCCACATGACCTCTAGCCTACTGCATCTAGCCTGGAGAGATTTCCTTTTGATTTGGTTCCTTGGGTTTGTTCAGCTCAATACCTGCTACAGTGTTAATGAACCCGAGAATATCCACCGTGTCCTCTAGAGCTCTATGCCCTGTTTAAACACCCACCTAAACCAACAAGGTGAATCATCTCTGAGCAAACACCTGTTGACTTTGTTTGCCAAGAGAAAAGTCAGATTCTTCCAATGAGTACTTGGATGCAACGGCAATACATGTGAAACTCTGCAGAATGAATCTCATAGAGAACTTTATTATATAAAGGTGCGATCACATTTACAGCTGATCGGTGAAATTTCGCAGATGAAATCCAATAGGAATTTGCGTGATCGGGAGTTTTCGCTTGTGATCAAGTTGGTTATGTGAATTAGCCATGCTGACCAACAGAAAGCTGTTTGGTTTGAAAGTGACTTCTCTCTACGCTGTTGACAATAGACCCTTTTTTGCCTGTGAAATTTCGCTAATGTGACCACACCTTCAGACAGCAAAAAAATCTTAATATTTCAGATGTAACCACCTGAGAAACCTGAAAAATACCAGCATACCAGTATCAAGGCTGTGACACACGAAGCCGACATTAAAGAACTAGCGGCAAAGAAAGCGGACTGTGTTGTCGCCTCACGTCGACAGTGTCTCGACCAAAAAGCTACACTTGCATACACCAACATGACTACAGGTGACTGTCAATTAGCACATGCATTCTGTGCCTGTGTGAAAGGAAATAACTATCTATATCAGCAGGCATAATAGTCTATATTCATCATTCAAAAATGGAAACAGAAACTAGGAATGCAGATATACAAACCGTAAACAAAGCAGCGCTTGCTTAACATTTTGAATATCAATCATGCTGTTCACTTTCTTCGTTTCAGGCAGCTCATGGTGTTCTGAAAATATTTGCGTATTGGAATGCTCAGGTAAGATGATGTCAAATTGGAACAGACTTTTGTCTTCTTGACTTCTTGACTTCTTTGCTCGCTTTCATCAGTTTCGCTTTTATTCGTTCGCTAAGCTGAACAGCCAATCAGAGTTCTCTCTCTCACCGATGCCGATTCAAGATGCTCAATCGGCCAAAAAGCCCTCAACAGGGTCCGACTAGTGCCGAAGGTGTAGAACATAGAGCAAAAACTGGGTCAACATATGCAACATATGCCGACGGTCAACATATGCTGATTTCCCTATACTCATTCCCCATCATTGACGGAAATATCCGTTATTTATCAGACAACGCTTCCCTGCCATTGACGGTATTTTCTGGCTTTCCGTGTTTTCACTGTGTCCTAACTAGACGCGATAAGATTCCAGCGTCAAGCTATTCGTCTGTCCACACCAGATGCGACAGGACTACGAGATGCGACAAAATCAATCAAAAACCACAGCCAATCAGAACAGCGTGTGGGTGGGCTCTCGCGGCAAGTGTAGGCTATGGCAGAGATTAATCTTGATGGCACTCGCAAGGAAATGGATAAGTACATAATAAAATTCATAAATATTACACCATTTAAACGTTACTAAAAATACATATTGAGTTACTAAAACAATCTTTGTCATAGAATATACTTGTTTGTTCACAGTTTGAACGTTCATGTTTCCATTTGTTTAATTTCAAGATCTGAGGTGAATTATCCATTGTTGCTTTTAGTACGACTACATTACAAAGCTGGGAGCACTAAATGATATTCAAAGTCACATTACACGCTTTTAACATTAAATAAAGCACATAAACACTACCTGAGATTATAATTGCCATGTTTTGTGTTGTTATTCCAGCCGCAACGTCGCAGAAATAGAAACTGTTTCTAAAATAGAAATATCATCGCGTGTCGCCGTCGCAGCTGGTTAAGACAAAAACTCTAATTAACATGGAAAAGATACCTTTTATCTCGTGTCGTGGCGTCACGTCACGTGTAGTTAGGACACGGTGTTATACGATAGGGGGCGCACGCATCTTCTAAAAGAGTACTGAATCTCCTGATCAAAACACAGGTGAAGAAGCAGAAATAAGCGATATCATATGTAAAATAACGCAATCATCAACATTAAACAGCATATAAATCAAAACGGCCTAATGTTACTGAATGAAATGTCGACCCAGGACTAGCTATAGGACTGTGCAGACATTAGGGGTTGTTGATGGACTCTATCTACTCCAGTATTTTGGTCATCATTCTGAATCTGATCCAGATGTAGTGATTTTCCATTTTTTTTCAAAATGTTGCTTTTTTTAATTAAACTTACCCACATGCAAGTGTTGATAAAATAAGAATGCATGAAGCTAGAATAAAAGTTTTTTTTTCTAGGGGCCATGGAAATTTTGTAAAAATTTTGGTCAAAAACGCTGGTGGTGACTGGCAGGGAAAGAGTTAACCAGTTAAACCAGTACTAACCAGCAAATTCAAACTTGGGTAACCATGGAAATTTATGCTGGTCTTTTCAGCAGGGTTATTGTGTGGGAAGCTTTAGCAAACATTCCCCTACCTACAAAACATCTAACTGCTACAGTGAAGCTATCGCTTGAAAAGTTGAAGCCTGCACTTCTTCACCTTGAACTCAATTACTCCACTTTTGTCTTGCGTCAATGAGTTTGAACTTCCCCATTCTAATTCCGTCCTCCTCCTCCTTATCCGCTGCTCCTCTCCCTCCCGCCGCCAACAGCTTTTCAGAAGTAGGCCGTGAGTGGGAGCCCCTTTCATATGCAGACAGTTTTCAGGCCCTGCTACTGTATAGAGCTCCCAGAGGGGCCTATTATCAGTGACACCAGACTCCAGCGTAAAGGATCTGCAGAGCAGGGCAGAATCAGACGCTAGATCCCAGCGCTGGCTCAGTTATTAATGCTGCTCATCTCCCAGGCACTGCAGCGGCACAAGCAGTAAAGGGCATACAGTATGTGATGTCATAACCCTTACTGCAGCCAAGGCCTGTGGACTTACAAACGTGTTTAATCTCACTGTGACAAGGAGCAGCTCCAGTCAGAAGGTTGGTGGTACACCTCAGATAGCCATCCACACAGTGCTGATGGTATAGGTCTGTTCTGAAACCACTTGAGGGCTGTGTAGATTTCCTCCACATAAGCGCCCTATCACTGTAAACCCTAACACTCAAAATAATTAATTGGTTTGAGTAGAGCCAACTCAAATTAAACAAATTAGTTCAAATAAATGAACTTTTATGAGTATTTAGAAATTAATTTTTCTTTTGAGTTCTCAAAACTGACAAATTTTAAGTAATCTGAAATGGTTTTATGAACTTGAACTTAAACTTAACTTAAATTTAACTCCAGCATGCTTTGCCATTACACTCAAAAGGGAGAGTAAATGCCAAAATTAAGTGTTATATTATGTTTTTTTTGTTGTGTGCAAGATTAACGTTAAGTGGGAGATTTAGTAGCATTTAATGTTTTGTTATGCTAGTTTAGAAGAGTTTCTGTTATGTTGTTTTTTTTTAAAGGGTTACCATCACGGTGACCAGTGGAGCATGAGCTTAGTTTGAAAACAGATATAGTTAAATTATATTGCTGTCCTCATTCAGCAAGTGCTATGCTATGCTAATGCTACCAAAGTGTGTAACCAATTAGCAAGATAGCATTTATTGAATTAGCTAGTTAAAGCTAGTCAAGTTTCCACTACTAAAAATTTGAGATTACATGATATTTTTAAGTTAAATGTATGAATTGGCTTACTCAAATATTTCAAGTTCAGAGCAAAAATGTATGATTACAAAATGAAAATCTGCAAGTTTTGCTTACTTAAACTTTACATTTCTTAACTTTTTATAGATTGCCTCAAGTTTTTTTAGTTTTGCCAACTTATTCGGGTTTGCATAGTGTGAATCTTGCAAAACCTGCCAGAAACGTGTCTGGGTCATACTTCACTCCAAAAAAAAAAAAAAAAAAAAAAAAATAGTATTTTTGAAATACTATTAAATTAAATCTGCATGTAGTACCAATATGATTTTTTTTCCCATCATTTTGCTATTATTTTCATGGCAATTTAGCAATGTTATTATCATTAACTAAAACTACAACTATTAAAAACATTCTTAATTGAAATGAGCTGAAATTAAATAAAATATAAATATTGGATTAAAAAACAAACTAAATGAAAATTAGAAATGTTGCCTTTGAAACTAACTGAAATAAGTTTAAGCTTAAAATTTCTAACTGAAAATAAAAACTAAACTGAAATAAATTAAACCTAGTAAATATAAAAATAAAAGCTAATTCAAATTATTGATAAAAAGTATAATAGTATATTAACAACACTAAAATAACACTGCAATTTCGCAATGTTATTTTAGTATTATTGATATACTATTATAGCTTTTATCTATTATTTATATATACCCCAAATAATACATATTTTAAACAATACATACTGTATAGTTTTTGCATAGGGATTATCATTTTAAAAGAAGAAATTCAAAAATATATATTTTTTAACAATTACAGTAAACGTTTAATTCAATGTGTTACTTGTCGTTTCTAATTGTTTGTGAAATGTACTATGGTTGCTTCATTTGTGCACAAATATAATATTTATTTATTAACAAACATATTTTAGTACTTTTTCTTTAGATATTGATGTGAAATGTGTCCTGGACATTGTTTTTGTGCGATTCATTCGTAAGTGTTTCTGCTGGTGTGCTTAAAATTGCTTCAACTCTAAAAGTCTATATTAAGTATCTCAGTTATGTTTACCTCGGCTAATTTCTTTTTAGTGACATGTGATAATTACTCTCTATAAGAAAAGCTAATTCTGTTAGCACTGAATTAAGTTAATTAACTTAATTGCGTTTGATCCCGTCACGTGGCGTTCCATCCCACTTCACATATCAACTGTTGACTTTCAAAGTGCTAATATGTTTTTTTCCCTATCTTTCTTTAAAGATTAGCTATTATCGCACAATCCTTTGACCCAGCCTGAGAACAAAACGTCATAAAAGGCCTCAAGGCCTCCAACAACCATCATTTTTCTCCAATAATGGTGCGCAGTTGTTGAGATGCAGTTATTACACTGACAGACGACTCAACCTCAGTACGCAGATGTTGACTCTACTCGCCCGTCTGTTGGGTTGTCTGAGAGGCAACAATGTGGCAAATACAGCTCAGAGTCAATTAGCTAAAAAGAGAGATAATGATGAGAATAATCATCGTGATGGTGATAACAATGATAATTATGTTGACAATGGTAATGACTGAGGGGGACAGAATTTAGAAACGACAAGGACACTTTCTTTTAAATATCACAGATTTCTCTCTAGTTACAAATGACCCATCTTTTGTGCAATGCACTTATGCTTTTTGTTTTGTTTTTCAATTTCAGTTTTCTTTTGTCAGTTGCTATCCTTCTGATTCCAAAGATTATAATTGGGTTAGTGTATCGTCACAAATATTATAAGTAATATTTCACACAAAAAAGAAGAAAAATCACCATTTACTCAAAAGGAGAAATTCTGAGGAATGTTCATATATGAGATACAGGTTTGGAATGGCATGACAGTGAGTAAATAATGACAGAATTTTTATTTTTGTATAAACTATCTTTTTTAAATATACACAGGTCTTTAAAGCATTGAGTGGATGTTTAAAATGCAACATGCCAACATGAGTGTTTGCTAAAGTGCTGATAAAAAAAACACTCAAACTCTCTCTTCGAGAACTATTTGATGACTATAAAAAAGTATGTGCTTAAACCAAACGCCTCCCTGATATGCTGCAACCTTCTTTCTTCTTTTCATCTCTGTTTCATTAGATTGTACAGTAAGAGAAAGTAACTATGACAGCTATAAAAACACCTGCTTTGAGGACTGCTTAATTTATTTAGTTTCCAAGGCAACTCTTCATGGCACATACAGAAAGCTGTGCTATTTCATGGAAAAGTTAATTTGTTGCAAAATGTGAAACTTAGTGGCAGATGAAAAGTGATACTTTTTATAAAACTGATGTATAAAATGACATTTCAAAAATGTACATTCGTATGATATAGGAGAGACCGGGCTAGTTGTCAAACTAGTGAATATTTCTCAGTGCAAGTTTATTTTTGAAAGTCAAATTCTGTATAAACACAAAAAAGCTATTCACTCACAACAATTAATGATACCACAACATTGAGAAGCTTCTGATGTTGGTTGCACAGCAGGTCCTCGATCACCATCTGCGAGGCAGAGAAGGAGCTAGAGCCAGAGTCTGCCACCTGGGTCATCACGGAGACGACGCAAGCTTCCCAGTCCATCCCAGAGCCAGGAGTGGACCTCTGACCTCTGATAGACCTGTGGGCTACGGATCCAGTTCCCTCCCGAGTCCCCACCCTCGAACCTACTCTTTTCTCACCGGTCCCATTCAGCTGTCTGGATGCTCCAGGCCCATCCGGAGACCTTCCTCCTCCAATGCTCCCGCCCAGCTTCCTGGTCCCATCTCCTCCTCTCTGGTTCCGTCCGGTCAAGCTTCACTGGTGTCATCCTGCTCCTCGGGTCTGCCCCCACCGCTAGCTCTGTGCGTTTCTTCAGCTCCGCCTCTCCGGCTTCCCCGTCGTCCTCACTCCCTCAGTCGTTGCCCCAGTCTGCTGAGTCTCCGTCTCCGTCTCCCCTTCGGCGAGCCAGCAGTTCCACCTTGGGCTTCCAGGCCGTGGATGTCGCCCTGGTCCGTCGGCCTCTCTACTTTGCCGGATACTCCATGCACCTTGGTTCCGCCTCTGTCAGTCGGTCTCCGGGTTCCACCTGGGTATTCAGCCAAAGCTCCACCTGGGCATTCAGCCAAAGCGCCACCTGGACATTCAGCCAAAGCTCTACCCGGGCTCCTCCCGCCATCAGCTCCATCATGGTGTCTCTCGCTGCCTCCTGCTCCTGGTCCCTGTCCATCACCAGGTCCGCGCCCTCCTCCAAAGCCTCTGCCCTCTCTCCACTATCTGTTACGGCGCGAGGACATAATTCTGGGAGGGGGGACTACTATCATGGTCTTGGACTCTTTTTTGATATTCTGTTTCTTTTAGTTCATGTTGTCCTACTCTGTTTAGTTTCGCTCTCTGATCATGCCCCTGCTAGTTTCTGTGGTTACTTATAATAATCAGCTGTGTCTTATTTAGTTCATTGTTATCTCCTACATATAGCCTATACTTTCTGTTCAGTTCAGTCCTCTGTCAGTTATTGTCTTTTTTGTAATGTGTTTATCTCCTGCGTTCATGATTCAAGTCAATTTTGAATAAATTCCTACACTCTAAAAAAAATCAGTAAAAATAGGGCACATTGTACTGTATTAATTTAACTGAATTTTCCGTATTCCTTTTTTACAGGTGTTTTACCTGTATTTAGAATTTTGAACTTCAATGCGTTCTATGTTGGGGTAAACGGAAATGTCCGTAAAATTATTGGACAATGTCCAGGTAATGAGCTGCCAGTACTCTTTCCGTTATTTTACAGATTTATTTTTTACAGTGTATTTCATGCATTTTTCTACGACAGATAACCTTTCACAAGTGAGAATGTGTTGTTTTCTGTTTTTAACTCAATATTACAGGTTTTTACTATGGTAATTTATAATGTTTTTACTTTTACTATGGTAACTTTTTAATGTTGTGTTAACTAACGGCTTCGTCTTCTATTGTGTTAGTTTAGCAAAATCATCTGTTGAAGTCTATTGCAGATATAGATATTCATACATGCATATAACTAGGGTTGTAGACGCTCAGTCACAAAGACTGACTTTGACCGTTCCAATATGGCGGATGGCTTATGTATAGCGGCCCATAGAAACAGCCGCTAATGAGGCATATATGTATATACCTATGGTTGCTCCGTCTATTTAGTTTGTTTTCTACTGTGAAACAACAGCCCGGGCCAGTGTTGCCACCATGTGGAACAACTGATTAGTGCAAATCAAATTCAATGCGCGTGTGCAAACTGTGCGTATAAAATATGTGCGGTTACAAAAATCGGGCGGCGTGTGTACTATTCTGGTGACAAATTTTGTCACATGCACTGTACGCGGACCCTCGCATACGTGTAAAACTTAAAGTATACTTTGGCCTTTAGAAGTATTTTTCTTTGTTAGTTCATGCTAACTATAATAATATAATATACTGTATTTATAGTGTACAGTAACTAATTTTAACAAATGGAACAATATTGTAAAGTGTTACAATAATATTCTAAATATTCTTTTTTTTTATTCTAAATTAAGACAGTTTGAACTACTGATGTTTGAAACCAGCCATACAACAAATCATTGCTAGAAAAACACACTGTGTAATTGGACTCAAAACCTTATAGTTTCTGATGGCCTCCCTTGTGTGACAACTAACCCCGGTCTCCTTTACATGCTAGTATTTGCCTGAAGGCAGTTGTACTTATTTGTCCTTATTTCTTTCTCAAATAAAATAAACTTCAAAGACTTTATAGCATTCAACTCTCTCTGAGCCGGTTCTATTTTCCTGGATGCTTTTGGCTAAGTTTGGCTACACATTCATGCGAACAGGAAATGGCCTTGAATGATAAGGTTGCGTTGATGGCCGGGAAGCGAGGACGTGGCGTGGCAGCTGAAGAAAGCTGAGGGAGGACAATGACAGAGCAAAGCGGGCCCATATGGATGAGGAAAGTAAAGTTCAAACGTTTCAGGTGCCATTTCCCCATTACGATTATCACCCAGACACACGCTGATGATGGAGCCAGATAGAGTAAGCGCCGTGTTTACTGCCAATATTGCTTTTAGAATACAGCTGCCCTTCAAGGCATTTGAAGATGGGCATGACATTTGGAGGGAAAAATCTTAAAGGAATTCTCTTTATTGTGATGGCTATTGAAAATGACAACAGCAGCATATTCAGTGGCACATGGGGAGCAGCAGCATCCCGCCATGCAATTTACTCTGTGGATGTCACAGTCTTACAGCATCTCCACAAACTACCCTGAGAAAATGCTGGAAAATATCAGCAGCTCTTTCTGGTGCAATGACATTCCACTTCAGTAATAGGCAAACTGTGTACAAATCTTATTTTATTATGTTTGTCATTTTTTCCAGTAGGATTCTGTTTAATCTCAGTCATTTGTAGTGATTCTGTACTATTTCTATGCTCTCGAAAAGCTGAATATTCCAGACTTGGCAGAGAACACTTTGTGTGCTCAAATAGAAAATCTGTAAATCTTTGAATCTATTTTGATATTTGGATCAGATTTATCTTTGTGTTTTAATATTTTTGCACACGCAGTCTTAAAAAATATCAATGAATCAAGCAAGCCAATAATACAGACTCACATTTCGTCTCATAAATAAATTCTAATAAATGTTTATAAAATCGGGCATCAATTCAAAGATATTTAAATAAACATGTCTATACTATGAATGTAAAGAATATTAAATTTTATTTTACAACGTAAAGTCTAATATGCACAATTTAGCACAATGAAACTCTTTGAGCTATAATTTATTACAATTACAGGTGACAGTTAAAGTGAAAATTAATATTAGTTTAAAGTGCTTTGCAGGTCATAGTATAAAATAATTAAAAATAAAAATAACAATAATAATTTTAAACCTTTATCATCAACAATAACTAATAATAATAATAATTATTATTATTACTTATGAAACACTTTTAGTACTATTTTATGAAAGTAATTTTATGAATATTATTAATAATAATAAACCCTATTATAAATAATTAAAAATAATAATAGTAATAATAATAACAATAACATTTGAATCAACTATCATTAACAACCAATTAATAATAATAAAATGCATTATTATTATTATTGACTTAAGCACTTGAGTAAGTTTTTTCAACATTAACAATAATAATAATAAATCACATTATTATTGTTGTTGTTGTTAATAATGACTGAACACATTATACAGGTTGGCAATTTGTTGAAAATAATCCTTGTTTTATTCTAATTTACTCTTGAAGAAATCCATAAAATCCACTTTTGTTTTTGCTGTAGCAGCTGTTAACCAATCGGTCAGTTTACTCTTCACCACATTTTTAGTCTCTCTCACATGAGCCATGGAGCTGATTGATCCCCCTTCTCCACCCCCTCCATCCATTATTCCACCTGATCCCTCAATGAACTCTTTTCTCATGATCTGTCTGATTGTTGCTCCCCTTCAAACCTTTGTCTCTCTTTTCTTCTATCTCCTACTTCCTTTCTTCTCCCTTAAACAGCTCCCACCTCAATTAATCACCTTCACCCATCCATCCCACCACCTCCTCTTTCCCTTTATGAGACACTTCCAGTAATTGCACTGTTAGCTTAAGGGATGGCCAGGACTTTCCAAAGCAATCAGTGTGATTGGATGGGACCGCACCACTTGGCGTCTGTGATTTGATGTGATTGGATGGGGTTCCTGGAGGGCTAACCTGAAGGAGACAGGAGGGGATCAGTCCGAAGGTCTGCAGGCTCCTGTCTGAGGCCTCGGGGCTCAAAGTCATTAACGGGAAGAGAATGTCTGACTTTCAACCATCCAGATCTTCATATCGGTCTTTCCAGTGACCTGGACCCAAAAGGAAAGTCATCCACATCTTAATGATGCATCTTGGAATGGCCATACACTTGGAAGAGATATTTTCATGCTTAAATGACTTATAATTCTGATAAATCATGGAAAATAAAATACAAGATTCCGAAATTATGCTATTGTCAGTCTGCAGCAATTGCATCAGCTCATAACAACTTAAGGCGGTCGAGCTTATTTTGGGAGCATCCCAGCTACAAAACACAGCTTAAAGGGCACCTATTATGCAAAAGTCACTTTTACATGGTGTTTGAACATAAATGTGTGTCGGCAGTGTGTGTACACAACCACATTAATGGAAAAAATCCACCCACTCCTCTTTTGTTAATCCCCCTAAATCATAAGCAGTGTCTCAGAACAAGTCGTTTGCAAATTTGTAGCTTTTGTGACGTCACATTGGAACAGGCCCCGGCCACGACTGCTGACGGACTCTGCCCTATTAGCATAGACCCCGCCCTGAGTGAGCTGTACACAGTCCGCCATGTTTATCTCCTCGCTAGAGCATTTAACAGCAACATTCAAGTAGGAAATGTATTCTTATTAAAGCTACTGTTTTTCTTTTGTTGTTTGAGTCATATTAACCGCATACATAGCAGAAAATACTGTATATTATGCTGCTTTCACTTTAATACACAGATCTAACATGCGATTTCATTACTTGCTGTTTACATTCACAGACATAACCGACTGTTTATGTGAACTTTGTGTGTTTTTGACATAACCTTGTGTGTGTTTGACAGTTTAAGTGCAATAAGAAATGAAAGAGAACTTAGTTTAATACTCATGGGACGCACAGTCTGACAGCCAGCTTTCTGTGCGTGTGCTTCGGATGTGTGTGCTCAGAAAACCATATATCAGAAGTTTAGACTGATATGGCTTTAAAACGCATGCAGATAATAAACTTTCATGATGATGAAGAACTGCAATGTCACGTGAGCGTGACCGCGATAGAGATGATAATCAAAACCAAACAGATGTTTTGTTGGTTTTTGGCAGAGTATCCGAGGCACGAGCTGTAAAGGCTCCGCCCTCTTCTGGATAGGGGGCGGAGAGCAGCAGCTCATTAGCATTTAAAGATACATGCACAAAAACAGCATTTTTTTTTTCACTCAAAAAATGGTAATTTACAACATGATATAATAAATGATCTGTGGGGTATTTTGGGCTGAAACGTCACAGACACATTCTGGGGACACCTGAGACTTACAGTGAATCCGGAAAGTATTCACAGTGTTTCACTTTTTCCACATTTTGTTATGTTACAGCCTTATTCCAAAATGGATTAAATTCATTATTTTTTCCCTCAATTCTACAAACAATACCCCATAATGACAACGTGAAAGAAGTTTGTTTGAAATCTTTGCAAATTTATTAAAAATAAAAAATGAAAAAAATCACATGTACATAAGTATTCACAGCCTTTGCCATGACACTCAAAATTGAGCTCAGGTGCATCCTGTTTCCACTGATCATCCTTGAGATGTTTCTACAACTTGATTGGAGTCCACTTGTGGTTTCACAGCGTTTCTCTGTGGAGAGAGGAGAACCTTCCAGAAAAACAACCATCTCTGCAGCACTCCACCAATCAGGCCTGTATGGTAGAGTGGCCAGACGGCACATGACAGCCCGCCTGGAGTTTGCCAAAAGGCACCTGAAGGATCTGAAAATGGCTGTGCACCGACGCTCCCTATCCAACCTGATGGAGCTTGAGAGGTCACGCAAAGAAGAATAGGAGAAACTGCCCAAAAATAGGTGTGCCAAGCTTATAGCATCATACTCAAAAAGACTTGAGGCTGTAATTGTGCCAAAGGTGCTTCAACAAAGTATTGAGCAAAGGCTGTGAATACTTATGTACATGTGATTTTTTTTTCCGTTTTTTTATTTTTAATAAATTTGCAAAGATTTCAAACAAACTTCTTTCACATTGTCATTATGGGGTATTGTTTGTAGAATTGAGGAAAAAAGTATGAATTTAATCCATTTTGGAATAAGGCTGTAACATATCAAAATGTGGAAAAAGTGAAGCACTGTGAATACTTTCTGGATGCACTGTATATTACATCTTGTAAAAAAGGGGCATAATAGGTCCCCTTTAAAGGTGGTTTGTTGCTCCACCAAGTTGGTTTACATTGCTCAAGTTGGGGTGATTTGACTGTTTAGATGGGTTTTAACCAGCCGGTTGACTATCTAAACAACAGCTTGACCAGGAATGGAGACCAAATATACCAGCTAAGACCAGAAAACCATCTTAGGCTGGTTTGTTGGTTTTGAATGGCCACCAATGTGCTTTCTAACGCTCAAGTGGGTCTGGTTTGATGGCTTAGAGGGGGTTTTGAGCACTTAGGAGGCTTGGAGACCAGTTGGCGACTAGCTAACCCAGCTGAACGCCGACTTGACCAGGTTCTACAGCTCTAACCAGCTTGACCAACATGATCTGTCCTAAGCCCCACCAATTGGTATTCAAAGTGATCAGTGATACAGACAAGCTTGGACCAGTTGATAGCCAGGGCAGACCATGCAAAACCATTCAAACTGGATTTTACAGCAAGGCAAATGCTTCAAAAACACTCACCTGTGTTGGTGTGTTTTCTCAGAGCATTTTATTTGGCTCTGCATACTATTTTGTTATTTAGTGAGAGTGACATTACCATACAATTCCATAAAAAATGAAAACGAAAACATGCCTACGCTATCCGAAAATGTTCCCAGTGCTGTTTTCAAGATACTTGGAAGGATAATAGTGTTGTGTGCGTGTGTGTTTGTGTGTGTGTGTGTGTGTGTGTGTGTGTGTAAATAAGGAGGACGGATCAAGGGAGAAAAGAAATGAGAGAGCGAGAGAAAATAAAAAGAAAAGAGTGCAACAATAAGCCCAAGCTGCACAGGCACAAATTGCCGTATCCAGCACGGGCACTGCCATTATGTCTTAATGTATTGAAAACTGCAAGTGTCCATGCAGACCTCTAAACCGATGCATCACCATGGCAACCAGGCCCAGAGTAAAATGACAGTGTCTGTATGTGTTTAGGAGTATTGTGCATGAAGTGCTCATAAAGTACATCTTTACTAATTCACACCACACCAGTCTCCTCACAATAGGCACAATGTTATTGATGCATTATTTTCCATTTACAGTCTGAAGGACACAGCGGTGCACTTCAAAGATGCTACCAAATCACAGCGCTAAAGGATTGTGTCGAGAGTGAATTGAAAATGGCTTTCTGCTGTCCTTTAAAACCCGCAAGAAAACAGCAGCTGAACATAGGAGAGATGTCAACAGAGTAAAAGATGATGTCACAGATTTTGAAAACAACAGCATCTGATAATTTATTCATATTCGCGTTTTTGTCTTTTT
Source organism: Coreius guichenoti (assembly GCA_039654105.1). Taxonomy (NCBI): domain Eukaryota; kingdom Metazoa; phylum Chordata; class Actinopteri; order Cypriniformes; family Gobionidae; genus Coreius; species Coreius guichenoti. Next base: position 11,511,542 of record CM077178.1, read on the forward strand.
CTTAAAATCCACAAAAGGGAAAATGCAAGAGTTCCATTAAAATATAATCAGGCCTTTCAAATAAAACACCTTCATTCAGTCTAACAGCAGTACCCAGGAGAAAATATTATTGCTCAAATCTTTCTCTTTTATAGAGACTTAATGGACTTGTTTCATATAAGTATTATTTTGACTCGGATGCTTTTTCTAAACGGCCTTAGGAGAAATAAAAATAGAATAATAATAATAATAATATGGATTAATATGGATCCCACAGCTCCAATAATTTAGTCTCAGAAGAGTCTGATGGGAAATATTTGAGTTCATATTGAGATCCCTGACTCTTTGTTACAGACTTTGAAAAAACATGAGCAAAATTTGAAACATTGATGAGATCCCTGTAAGAAAAATGTGAGACCGGTTTCTGAAGAAAAATGTAGAAACAGAAAATGTTTGGTTTGGTTTCTATTGATTCTCTTTGCTGTCAGAGAGAAACAATTGTGAAACAGTTATATACTGTATATACTCTAGAGATGCACAGATGTATCAGCCACCGATATTTATCGGGCAATTTTTTTTGGTTACACTTTATTTTATGGTGCCTTAGTTACATTGTACTCAGATAAGTAGAGTAATATTAATTAACTCCATGTACTTACTACAGAGTTATGATTAGGGTTAGGGTTTAGTTTAGGGTTTGTTACTTGTAATTATGCATAATTTACTGTAATTGCTATAGTAAGTACATGTAGTAACATGTAACTACAACACCTTAAATTAAAGTGTTACCATTTTTAATCAATTTAAAACCATCGGTATATTGCTATAGCAAAAAAGGGCAGATATAACAAACCTATTTATTAATTAACATATTTTTAATTAAAATATAGCAGGCTCGACAATATACTGCCTGATGGCCCGGTGCCAGCATGAAAGATGCTCTGGAGTGGGCCAGTGCTGCATCATCACGAAGGTTCAGCATTTGCATTCTGTTTTTAAGCCTTGCCAATTTAAATATTCAAACACAAAAATATGCCAAAGAAAATCTAATTAGGTACTCGCACCCTGTGTTAGAAGGTCCCTTTCAGTCGGTCACGTTCGACGTACGTCGGAACTGACCGACGAATTGGGGATCATTTTCAGAGACCAATCTACTTCGAGTGTATAAAAACGAGCCAATAACGTTGGCATGCGGTCCACGCACCGCCCTGCAGCGCGGGTATAAATACGGAAGTGGAATACCGCATCCTCGCTTTCAACTTCGGAGCCGAACGGTTTACAGTTCAGCCTGTTGCTGTTTCTACGAAGAGTGTTTTTTGTGACGAGCCTTTTGAGGAAGATCGCTCTCTGGCGTGACGGTGCGATTCAGTGAGTGGCCGCTGCAACGTGCACTGTTCCTGTGTTGGTTGGCTGGGCGTTTCCGTTTATTGAGTGCTCACACGCGGGCTTGCATTATCGGACCGCTGTGAGCCGCGGCCATCTCCTGAGTGCCTCAGCACTCCTAAAAAGAGCATTTCCCTTCCTAAAAGAGCAACATGGTTTGACCCTGCGTCTTTTTCAAGATGTCATTAAAATCGTGTGTTTCTGGATGCCGTCGTTTTCTGTCCCCAGTTGACGGTCATGATCGCTGTCTCACGTGTTTGGGCGTTCAGCACGCTGAGGCGGCGTTCGTGAATGACTCATGTTCCCACTGCAGGAACATGACCATCGCAGTACTACGGTCTAGGCTCGAATAGTCTTTGGTGGAGACCTGAGGGTGACTGTGAGGGCTTCCCCGACGGGCCAACAAGCCCTTTGGGCCCCTCCACTGCGCCGGTGGAGCTTCCGGAAGAGTGGCCCGGTCCTTCCCATGGGGGGCCGGCCGTCTCTTTCGGGGCTCCGGCTGAGGATATGATCTCGATAGCTACATCGGAGGACGAGCTAATGGGCTCTTGAGATGAGGATTCGGCTGCGTTACCCCCTTCGGGTGTGGTAGCGTTGCCCGAGTCAGATCCAGAGCTTACGGCTATGCTTTCCCGGGCCGCCGCGAGTGTCGGGCTCGAGTGGAACCCTCCACCGTGTCCCGAACTCTCGCGGCTGGACGATTGGTTTCTCGGGAAGGCCCGTGCTGGTTTTCAGCGCCCCGCCCCGGTACCATTCTTTCCGGAAGTGCATCAGGAGCTCATGAAGTCATGGACGGCGCCCTATAGCGCCAGAAACCAATCTAGTGACTCCTCCGTCCTCACTACCCTCGATGGTGGCGCGGCTAAGGTGTACGTGGGGATTCCCCCAGTCGAGCGGTCCGTGGCGATGCAACTGTGTCCCAGGGCCGCTGCGGACTGGTGGGCTAACCCACATCTCCCCTCCCGGACGTGTAAGTTCTCGTCCAACCTAACGGGCAAGGCTTACACAGCCTGTGGGGAAGTCGCGCCATCTCTGCATGCCATGGCGCTCCTGCAGATCTACCAGGCCAAAGCACTAAAGGATCAGCACAAGGGTAGTTCCGACCCAGGCGTTATGCAGGAACTGCGCACAGCGACGGACTTCGCCCTCCGGGTGACGAAAGTCACTGCGCGCTCCCTGGGTGGGATGTCCTACTGGCGAAGGACGCGGTCGAGCCGGTTCCTCCAGCCGATATGAGGTCGGGGTTCTACAGCCCCTACTTCATTGTACCCAAGAAAGGGGGTGGGTTACGACCAATCTTGGACCTGCGTGTCCTGAATCGGGCCCTGCACAAGCTTCCGTTCAGGATGTTAACGCAGAAACGCATCTTCGAATGCATCCGTCCCCGAGATTGGTTTGCAGCGATCGACCTGAAGGACGCGTACTTTCATGTCTCTATCCTTCCTCGAAACGCAGACCGTTCCTACGCTTTGCGTTCGAGGGGAGGGCATATCAGTACAAAGTCTTGCCCTTCGGGCTGTCCCTGTCACCTTCACGAAAGTCGCAGAGGCAGCCATTGTTCCGCTCAGAGAATGCGGCGTTCGCATCCTCAACTATCTCGACAACTGGCTCATACTCGCCCAGTCTCGGGAACAGTTGTGCGAACACAGGGACCTGATGCTCCGTCACCTCAGCCTGTTGGGCCTTCGGGTCAACCGAGAGAAGAGCAAACTCTGTCCCACACAGAGGATCTCTTATCTCGGCATGGAGCTGGACTCGGTCAACCAGACTGCGCGCCTCACAGAGGAGCGAGTCCGGTCAGTGTTGAACTGCTTGAATACGTTCAAAGGCAGGACGGCGGTCCCACTGAAATATTTTCAGAGGCTCCTGGGGCATATGGCATCTGCAGCCACGGTAACGCCGCTCGGATTGCTTCATATGAGACCGCTTCAGCACTGGCTTCATGGCTGGGTCCCGAGATGGGCGTGGCAGAGCGGCAAGTACCGGGTTCCAGTTACTCCGTACTGTCGCCAAACCTTCAGCCCGTGGTCAGACCCTTCGTTTCTACGGGCGGGAGTGCCCTTAGAACAAGTGTCCAGGCATGCTGTGGTCGAACGTGACCGACTGAAAGGGAATGTCTCGGTTACGTATGTAACCCTCGTTCCCTGAAGGAGGGAACGGAGACGTACGTCCCGTTGCCAGGTGCTGTGATTCCGCTGAAGGGCCGAGTCACTTTTTCGGCTCCTCAGTTGGAAAAGCGAGGATGCGGTATTCCACTTCCGTATTTATACCCACGCTGTGGGGCGGTGCGTGGACCGCATGCCAACGTTATTGGCTCGTTTTTATACACTCGAAGTAGACTGGTCTCTGAAAATGATCCCCAATTCGTCGGTCAGTTCCGACGTACGTCTCCGTTCCCTCCTTCAGGGAACGAGGGTTACATACGTAACCGAGACATTTTGTGTGCACACACATCTGAAGCACGGACACAGAAAGCCACGTCTCAAACAGCATGCGAGTACTGAATTTAATTCTCTCTCATGTCTTCTTGTGCGTGAATGGAAAAATTCTCACAAAGTTATCAAAATGGCCATCTTGGTTTGTATTATAGTAAACATATTCAGTTATGTCTTAAGTGAGCATAAATGGTTAAGAAAGAAAACATGTTTATCAGTGTATTGGATCAGTTCATTAGGTCTTAAAGTGACCGCAGCCTAATATTCCTGCTGCGCTGCTGTCTGTTTTTAATGCAAAAAAAAAAAAACAACAAAAGACAACAAATTGCTCATTACTCTTGACTGAATAACTTTTTTGACTTTAATTTTAGGATTAATATACACTATATTGCCAAAAGTTTTGGGACGCCTGCCTTTACATGCACATGAACTTTAATGGCATCCCATTCTTAATCCATAGGGTTTAATATGGAGTTGGCCCACCCTTTGCAGCTATAACAGCTTCAACTCTCCCGGGAAGACTTTCCACAAGGTTTAGGAGGGTGTTTATGGGAATTTTTGTGGCATTTGTGAGGTCAGGCACTGATGCTGGATGAGAAGGCCTGGCTCGCAGTCTCCGCTCTAATTCATCCCAAAGGTGCTCTATCGGGTTGAGGTCAGGGTTGAAGCCAGTCAAGTTCCTCTACACCAAACTCTCTCATCCATGTCTTTATGGACCTTGATTTTTGCACTGGTGCGCAGTCATGTTGGAACAGGAAGGGGCCATCCCCAAGCTCCCACAAAGTTGGGAGCATGAAATTGTCCAAAATGTCTTGGTATGCTGAAGCATTAAGAGTTCCTTTCACTGGAACTAAGGGGCCAAGCCCAACCCTTGAAAAACAACCCCACACCATAATCCCCCCTCCACCAAACTTTACACTTGGCACAATGCAGTCAGGCAAGTACCGTTCTCCTGGCAACCGCCAAACCCAGACTCACCCATCGGATTGCCAGACAGAGAAGCGTGATTCGTCACTCCAGAGAACACGTCTCCACTGCTCTAGAGTCCAGTGGTGGCGTGCTTTACACCACTCCATCCGATGCTTTGCATTGCACTTGGTGATGTAAGGCTTGGATGCAGCTGCTCAGCCATGGAAACCCATTCCATTAAGCTCTCTATGCACTGTTCTTGAGCTATTGAAGGCCACACAAAGTTTGGAGGTCTGTAGCTATTGACTGCAGAAAGTTGGCGACTTCAGCGCACTGTGTTATAATAACTTAAAAATTATAACTTTGTTATAATACCACTAACAGCTGGGCGTGAAATATTTAGTAGTGAGGAAATTTCACAAATGGACTTATTGCACAGGTGGCAACCTATCACGGTACCACGCTTGAATTCACAGAGCTCCTGAGAGCGACCCATTCTTTCACAAATGTAGAAGCAGTCTGCATGTGGTTGCTTTATTTTATACACCAGTGGCCATGGAAGTGATTGGAACACCTGGATTCAATGATTTGGAGGGGTATCCCAATACTTTTGGCAATATAGTGTATATTTACTTTATACAGTGAAGAATATGCAGTGTTATTTTCAATCAACATTTTAATTTCTGTACTGATTTTTCTTTCCTGCAGCCTTGGGAGGTCAAAGGTGACGTCCAAGAACTGGAGGTCTGAGGTTAGAAAGAGATAATCACAGTCCGTTAGGCCGGGGTAACCGTGTCACTGCGCTCTCTCTGACTTCATTTTACCCACGATCACGCAGAGCGGCCGGTTCCGCGCTGCTGCCTGACCCCCTTGTGCTGGAGTATCAGACCAGGTCACAGCACGAATGACACATTTCATAGTCATTATAAATCTCTGGGGTGGGACGTCCATTGATAGATATATCTGATGAGGAGGTCTGTGTTTTCAGCGAGCTTGGGAGATGAATTAAATAAGCTCATTTTAGACAAGCAATAGAATTTAGGTTCATCGCTTCAACTGGCCAAATAAAAAAATCAAACTGACCCAGTTCAATCCAGCAGTGCTGGTGTGCCTAATGTATTTCACAGAACCGTAAATGAGCAGGAAAAATCAGCGCTTGCAAGGGACCAAACACTGAAATTTTCTTCATTAATCCGGACTATATAGCACGCATGCAGAAACACACCTGTCCACGTTTGATAGGAGATGCATAAGAGGTAATATAGGAGAAAAAATGACTTTAGATTAGAAAATACAAAAGCAGCGGGTGGTCTGCCATCAGTATGCGGTTGAAAGAAGCCCCAGACAATTATCTATTGATTACATTTGTAAATCCAACAGTGCAATTTAATGGGCTTTAGCTGGTAATAGGAAAGTTTCTTTGGCAAGAAGGAGAAACAGGTATTTTGTTGAGAGGATTAGTTTAATCTATTACCCTCTGAAACCACTAGGCAATTACACAATTGTCTCATTAAGAAAGAAAAACTATGAGCAGGAATACTGGCGATTATAAAGTGAACCTAGTGTCCGCCAGTAATCGCAGCTGACACCACGGCAGAACTCGCTGAACTCATTGTACTGGTCACAGCAACAAGTCAGACTGTAAATATAAGCTAGATTTGTTCTTTTTATTAGAGAACGTGAGGGTGCTTGCCTGTGCACAAGGTGCCTTCATGATGTTGTGGGTCTCTGTAATGGTCTCTACATATGGCTTCGGTTCCTCCTTCAATGCAGTTTTATCATACACCTGGAGAAAATCATGAGTTCAGTCACTTGGAAAAGAAACAGCACACCTCACAAACTGCACAATTGGAGTGATTTCCTTTTGAATGGATTCAGTGCTTTGTGGAAGTGCACTATGGTGGCAGGGGCTTTTGGACGTACTTGAGCGTGTGTCCTTGGTTTGCGTAAGGCTCCATGGCAACACTCTAAACAGGTATGCTGTTTGCCATTGGTCAGATAGTTCAGACAGCCCTGCCCCCAACTCACACTATTGGTTGAGCCAATGTTGCTGTGTCGGGCCAGTTTGAGAGGCGCAAACAAACAGAGCAATGTTCTGATACTGCAACACAGCCAGTTTTTATACCTTTACATAGTACAAGCTTACTTACAGTTGTATCTGAAGGATTTTTGAGTGAATTTAAATTAAAGTATCATGGATTCAGGTTATATTTGAAGTATTGTGAAAAAAAAAGCTATTGCTATTTTTTTAAAAAGCTATTATAATCCTATTGCATCTGTCCAGTGTTCTGCCAGATAATATTCCCAGTAGAATGGTAGCCATTTGCAACAGATGATCAAACAACATACATTGTGTCCGAAATTGAATACTTCCGTACAATATAGTATGTGAAAAACAGCACGCCAAAAGAATAGTATGCCCGAATACATAGCATTCGAAAAATAGTAGGCGAAAAGTCCCCGATTGACCTCCTAGTTCTGTCGAGATTTTGAAGTGCGCATTCGATGGATACTTTACAATCACTTGAGGCCACAGGAGGGGATTAATGAATGCAAGTGAAGTGACGCAACTGATGCTGGTAGGTCACGTGACAGTAACATGACGGATGTAGTACATCCGAATTTCATTCATACTACCCATATTCATACTACAGTGGGGAGAACAAGTATTTGACACACTGCCGATTTTGCAGGTTTGCCCACTTACAAAGCATGTAGAAGTCTGTCATTTTTATCATAGGTACTCCTCAACTGTGAGAGACGGAATCTAAAACAAAAAATCCAGAAAATCACATTGTATGATTTTTAAGTAATTAATTTGCATTTTATTGCATGGCATAAGTATTTGATACATCAGAAAAGCAAAACTTAATATTTGGTACAGAAACCTTTGTTTGCAATTACAGAGATTCAACGTTTCCTGTAGTTCTTGACCAGGTTTGCACACACTGCAGCAGGGATTTTGGCCCACTCCTCCATACAGACCTTCTCCAGATCCTTCAGGTTTCGGGGCTGTCGCTGGGCAATACGGACTTTCAGCTCCCTCCAAAGATTTTCTATTGGGTTCAGGTCTGGAGACTGGCTAGGCCACTCCAGGAACTTGAGATGCTTCTTACGGAGCCACTCCTTAGTTGCCCTGGCTGTGTGTTTCGGGTCGTTGTCATGCTGGAAGACCCAGCCACGACCCATCTTCAATGCTCTTACTGAGGGAAGGAGGTTGTTGGCCAAGATCTCGCGATACATGGCCCCATCCATCCTCCCCTCAATACGGTGCAGTCGTCCTGTCCCCTTTACAGAAAAACATCCCCAAAGAATAATGTTTCCACCTCCATGCTTCACGGTTGGGATGGTGTTCTTGGGGTTGTACTCATCCTTCTTCTTCCTCCAAACACAGCGAGTGGAGTTTAGACCAAAAAGCTCTATTTTTGTCTCATCAGACACATGACCTTCTCCCATTCCTTCTCTGGATCATCCAGATGGTCATTGGCAAACTTCAGACGGGCCTGGACATGCGCTGGCTTGAGCAAGGGGACCTTGCGTGCGCTGCAGGATTTTAATCCAGGACGGCGTAGTGTGTTACTAATGGTTTTCTTTGAGACTGTGGTCCCAGCTCTCTTCAGGTCATTGACCAGGTCCTGCCGTGTAGTTCTGGGCTGATCCCTCACCTTCCTCATGATCATTGATGCCCCACGAGGTGAGATCTTGCATGGTGCCCCAGACCGAGGGAGATTGACCGTCATCTTGAACTTCTTCCATTTTCTAATAATTGCGCCAACAGTTGTTGCCTTCTCACCAAGCTGCTTGCCTATTGTCCTGTAGCCCATCCCAGCCTTGTGCAGGTCTACAATTTTATCCCTGATGTCCTTACACAGCTCTCTGGTCTTGGCCATTGTGGAGAGGTTGGAGTCTGTTTGATTGAGTGTGTGGACAGGTGTCTTTTATACAGGTAACAAGTTCAAACAGGTGCGGTTAATACAGGTAATGAGTGGAGAACAGGAGGGCTTCTTAAAGAAAAACTAACAGGTCTGTGAGAGCCGGAATTCTTACTGGTTGGTAGGTGATCAAATACTTATGTCATGCAATAAAATGCAAATTAATTATTTAAAAATCATACAATGTGATTTTCTGGATTTTTGTTTTAGATTCTGTCTCTCACAGTTGAAGAGTACCTATGATAAAAATTACAGACCTCTACATGCTTTGTAAGTAGGAAAACCTGCAAAATCGGCAGTGTATCAAATACTTGTTCTCCCCACTGTATATAGAGTGTACATTTTTAACAGTCGCAAACTTAATTCAAATTCAGATGTAGTACATTTGCCAACTCGGATAGTATGCGATTTCGGATGCAGCAATAGTGTGTTATCTAGCTAGTCAAAAGATCTAGATTAGAACCATTTAGCAACATGCTAATCAAATCAAAATCAAATCACCTTTATTTATATAGCGCTTTTTACAATGGCAATTGTTTCAAAGCAGCTTCACAGTGGTAACAGGAAAATAATGCAACGGAATTTGATTCGGCTGTATAGCCGCTCTGGTGAAAACGGTGATGTCATCCAGCTCATTTCAATTATCATATAGTGTCAATGCGGGCAGATCAGTAATATAGTTGAAATTTAAGCTAACCTATAGAGTGTTGAAGGGGTGATGTATTTTTGAAGGCCAAAACTCAGAGTTAGCATTTTAGCACTTTAGATTGCGTCATTCTGAAGTCAATGGGTTTTTTGAATGTGTTTTTGTTTATATGCCTGAAATAAGGTCTGTTTTTAACACAAGCTCAAAATATTTTCAAGTGTTATACTCTACGACATACCCCTTGGCTTTTACTTGTCTTGAAAAAAGCAGTTGCCAACAAGTGGCTAAATGGGACTACAGAGGTTGTCGGGGAAATTAAACCAAAGCCCCTTTAAGGCAAGTCATTTCACTTGGTGGCCATCTTTGAAACGCCTCTCGGGCTGCTATTTCAGTCATGCAAGTACAGTTCCTATCTCTTTGAATGGGGAAACATCAAAATCTCAGAAGCTGTTCACCAAGCTTATGATTACATTTCATATTTGAAAATCACCAATGAAATCTGACAACAACTGTATCATAAATTTTCTAAAAGCTCAAATCATGTCAAAAAAACTGCATTTTTCAGGCTGGACCACCCAATGCGCATGTGCAGTCATAAGCGCACATCTCAGAACGTTGACTGTTTCTATAGCTTCTAACGGCAGCTTCAGTGACGCAATGACTTCCCAATAGAGTGCAGTCGGGTTCCAGAAGTAAAAACTCCATTGATTTTCTCCATAAGGAAATAGATTTTTAATGATAACATATAAACCTTTAAAGAGATTTGTTAATTAATAGCATATTTGCTTCTGTTGAAGCCGTCAGCCAGCATTATTTCAACTTAGTTTTAAAATAATCGTGTTTATCAGCAGAATTTGTGGTGAAAAACTACATTACCCATGATGCTGCACAGAAAATTCCACCAATCAGTTGAAACAAGCAAAATGCACCAAAATATCTCTTTAGCCACGCCCACTCCCATGAAGCACTGCGAATTATGTAATTGAGGCATATTTTGCAATAAACTACACACAGACACACACACACATGCCATTAGTGTGAATATATATATATATATATATATATATAAAATCAACGTTTTTAAATGCATAGTTTTATATTTCTCCATTTTTAATTTGATTATGCTGCTCACAATGCTTCATGGGATTGTAATTCTTTTCCTCACAGCCATTAAACACACAGTCTTGTACCTTTCCCAGACAGCAACTGAAAAACATCCACATGCAGAGAATCAAGAACACCATTCCTTCAATAGGCTCCATTGCTCCTGTTTTGCGCGTTTGTTTTGTGTCGCGTTTACGGTGATGTCGCGGCAGTAGAGGCGGCGCAACTACAACGTAATCCCACCCACTTGAAGCGGTATTACTGCAGTGGAAAAGCAAACCGAGCCGAGCCGTGCTGTGCCAAGCCGAGTCGTACCACGCAGTGGAAAAGCGCCGCCGTACCGAACCATACCGAACCGTACCGAGCCGTACCATGCAGTGGAAAAGCGCCATGGTGGAAAACGTGGATTTCACGCATACCAGATGTGGGCCGGATCTGGGCGGCACCATGTTGCAGTCTGGGTTGTTTTGGGATATTTTTTGTCCAATTTTCAAATACTTTTTTTTGCATCAAAGTTTGTAATGTTATGATTCACCTTGTAGCTGGTTGACTTGGTTCATGGCTTATAACACTTTAACAAAAACTATTTTAAAATCCCTATGGGAAAAATGAATGAAAAAAAAAAAAACTTCCGAAACCAGCGCTGCTGAAAAAGGGGGCGGGGCACTGTTGCACTCTATTGGCAATTTAAGGCGGGACTTATTCCGCCATATTGCGCATTGCACTTCATCCCATTTATCCAAAAACAAAGCGTTGCACATTTTATTGGTGCAAAGATGAGTGGGCTGTGTATTTTGTACAACATTTGCAACTGCTTTTTATCACTTAATTAGAAGGACCACAATTTTAAAACACATAGCGTGTAACACGTTACATAGCGACTACTGAACAGACATTTAGAAGATTATTTTAAAATGCAAAGTATTGAAAATAATAATAAAAAAAGCTCTGTAAACGCTTGCATTTTTTTTGCAACACTATAAGTGTGTCCCATCAGCTAATCAAAAGTTATATACTTGCAGTCTTCATGCCTACTTGAACACTTGGGCCATATACAGGAAAATCCATCATGTAAAAAGAGGTCAAGTGCAAAGACCACAAGTGTAGGTATTTGTACAGGGCAATAGTATTATGAGTGCACTGTCTTTTTATATCTAAAGTCTTTGATTAAACATAATCACAGTAAACGGGAAAATTCAACTATGTACACACACACACACACACACACACACACACAGGGTATATATATATACAGTCTCTAAGCTCAGTCAGTTATCCATAGTAAATCAGGATACTGAAATAATTTTTCAGTCCTCAGGCTACAAATCCCATCCATACATCTATCCATTGCTCGTGGCTAAACATTACGCTCAAGACCAGCATTTGAGGCTCAATACAACAGAAGCATAATAGCGCATGAGCAATGTGAATAACACAATTAAGCACAACCTTGAACTTGCAAGCTGGGTTATTTATGACAGTGGTCAGATATAATTACACATTGATCGAGTCTCCTGACAGCCTGTGGTGAGAGTTAGATTGACCCTGCATTGGCATAATACCATCCTAATGAATGATCAGTGATACATGGAGGTGCTAATGCCGCAGAAGTTTCGCTAAGCGTGTCCGTTCAGCATGGAAAAATGTCTGAGGAGAGAGAGCGATTAGGCATTCTGTGTGATCGGTCTTTTGAAATTATGGATCTGTCATGAGCAGACAATACCACTGACAAATACTGTAATGGGGTGACATCAAACTGGAATGAGAGCACGACAGCTGACAAATTACACTTTGTGCTCCCTCTCTCTCTTTAACTTCCCTCTCTTTTTCTCTTACCATGTCTTTCATTGCACCTTAGACCTGTTGCCAATCCAACACAGAACCAAGTTTGTGAAATTACAAAAAAAATGTTAAATGTTTCATTAAAATGTACTGATTATGAACTGCACATGCCAAATAATATGCAAAATTATTAACATTCTAATTTCTTCAATGCAAAACAATACATATATGTTACTGTATAGCACTTGTAAGTGGTCAAAAAGGACTTCCAAAACGACACCTGGATTAATGCTTTTAAACTTGGATTCAGGGAATTAAGTTACCACACAACCCTGGTGTGAAAAAAAAACAGTTGGTAATTCTAATAAATTAACTGACTAATAACCCTTGTAAATGTTGGAATTCCCATATGTGCTCGTCTGAATAGGGATTTTGACATAAACAGTAAATAATTCCGTAGTAAGAGTTTTCTCCTCCATTATAAAAGTTGATTTTATTTATTTTGCAAGCCTAAGTACATTTATGGAATCAAATTATTTTTTTTGGATATACTTTATTTTAAGGTGCCTTTGTTACAGTGTAATTATACATTTAAGTACTGAGTAATATTAATTAACAGGATGTTAATCTTTAGGGTTAGGTTTAGTGCTAGTTGCATGTAACTATACATAATTTATAGTTATTACTATAGTAACTACATGTAACTTGTAACAAGGACACTAAAATGATGTGTTGAGGGTGATTGATGAGGGAAAGAGCTGCAGGTGATCATTGAGTGTGTGCAGATGGGAGCCAGGAGGGATGCTGGGAAACGTAGTGTAGAGGTGATTGTGCTGGTGACTGGAGATTGTGACACATGTTTGGAGTGGGTACGATTTTTTAATGTTCTGAACAAAGTCTCTTATGCTCACTAAAGGCATAAATACTCATGTACATATACTCATGGTGAAATTCTTTTTCATTCTTCGTTTAGGGGTAAAACGAAGTTCGAAATATGTGACCAGCGAAACGAAGTTTGTTTGGAGTTCGTTTTGAGATTTCAAAATGACTTTCCAAGGCCAATGATAGTACAAAGGTGTTTACCAGCCTCAGTGAACTTTTCTGGAAAGTTTGCTTGGGTAAGCCGGTTTGAACTCCCAAAACGAACTCCAAACGAACTTCGTTTTGGCCTGATTTTGTTCGAAATGTTCATTTTTCTATTTTGCTTGAAGTATATTTTGGCCTTTAGGCTGCATTTATTTGATCAAAAATACAGTAACACTTTGAAATGTTATTAGAATTTAAAATAACTGTTTTGAATTTTAATATATTTTATAAAGTATTTCATTCCTGTGAATTTTCAGTATCATTACTCCAGTCTTCAGTGTCACATGATCATTCAGAAATCATTCTAATATGCTGATGATTGATATGCTGATGATTGCAAACTGTGATATTTTTTTCCAGGATTCTTTGATGAATAGAAAAAAGAAAATCTTTTGTGAAATTATACATCTCTTTACTGTCACTTTTGATCAATTTCATGCATCCTTGCTGAATAATTTATTTAAAATAATAAAAAAAAAAGATTCTTTCTGATCCCAAACTTTTGCACTGCAGTGTACTTCTGCCATTGTTTTGTCCGATTTTTTCTGTGATCAAACAACTGTGACAGTAATGAAAAATAGTGAGGGTCAGATGCTAGCTGAAGGTAACATGAGGTGGATTCCCTTTTCGGACACACACTTCACTCACAACAGTGTTGCTTATGGCTGACTGACCCTTCTGTCACTTCTCTTTTCCTCTCACCAACTTGCAGAGCGTAGACCACTGAGGGGCGAGAAACAAGGAAAAATGGCACTGATTGCAAAGCCGTGACAAGAGAAGCCATTGATTTCAGAGTGGAATTAATGAAGGTCCAGTCAGCGTTGACAGAGCCATGGCAGCTTCAGAGGAATTATATTGAGCACTTTGCACTCATGGCTATTAGACTAGAGATAAAGTGTGTCCAGTGATGACACAATAAAGGATTCAAGGTGTTAAAAAGGCATTCATTAAAAAACAATTTACTCAAATGCTGTTTTACAAGAGACTGGACCATTGTTTGATTTCACCCCAACTCTAATTGAACTTTGTCAAAACTTTAATGTTCTGTCAGCCATGACTGACCATTTATTTCAGCAAATCTTTTGTGAAACTGAAGTTTATTACATATCTGAATGATGTACCAAACCAAACGTAAGGCTTTATTTTCAGTTAACCACACCCATGTGACTTTATCGTGACAAAATCCATAAAGAAACTTGTTGTGTATAATTTTCTGTTCAGCTTGACAGCATGCCATTAGAATGGCACTTTATTTTAAAGTAATTCTTTAAGTCTGAAGTCTGATCATGTATACTGCAGAGCTTGAAGGTCGAGTAAAAAAAAAAGCGAAGCAGTGGTTTCATCATACTTTAGAAATGCTAATAAAACTTCTGAAAAACAATCATTTGGAAGTTGCACACAGCAAAAGCAGGAAAAGAGTAGCTGATGTGAACAGGTGCAATGGAAAACGCTAACAAGGACACTAAACACTGCATTCTCGAGTCTAGCGCCACTAGCTGGCCTCCGTTACACACGCAATGCAAGAGTGGATGTCTATTTATCATAGCAGAAGCAAAGCAAAATAATGCTTCACCATAACGCAAATGGTTCTTTGGCGGGGTGTATGGTTCCATGAGGAACCTTTAATATCCAAAGAACCTTTCCATTGCACAAAAGGTTCTTTGTAGTGTAGAAAGGTTCTTTAGACTATAAAAATGGTTAGAAAAAAATGGTTCTTTAAAGAACCTTTCACACGGTTCACACGGTTTCAAACGGTTCTTCAGGGAACCAAAAATGGTTCTTCTATGGCATCACCCTTCCTGGCACCTTTATTTTTAAGGGTGTACAGTACACAAGAGTAAATACAAGCAAGAGTTGGTTGTTAATCGCCAGCAGCACAGCAGCTCCAGACAAACAATGACACTCAAAACTGTCCTGTAACTATGGCTATCATTACGAAAACAGCATTTCTTGGTTCTGTGAAACTGCAAAACCAATTTTACTCATGTATGAAGCAGAAACAACACAACCTCCGCGTCCGTTTTCAGGCCTTACCGCTTAGGTCTCTCCAGTGCTGGAAAGCTTTTCTAATATTAAAGCGGGTCCTAAAGCTCTTGCCTGATCATAAACCTTCTTTTTCCAGTGATATTCCTCTGAGATTTTCTCTTTTGGATTGTCTCTCATCTCTCTTTTTCCTCCACCATCATACTGCTAATTGGCTACACGTTTGTTGTGGTGCTCGGTCCGACCAACTTTTCAACAGCATTTTTGAAAAATCGCTCACTGCACCTTGAATCTACAGTAGATAGAACTTTCAAAGACTTGCATCAGATGGCCTGTACAGACCAGCTGACAACCAGAGCCAGCAAGACACCCCATAACATTTCCATTTCAGGTTAGGGCACACTTACGGCAGTTATTATGGCGGGAATAAAACTGTTCCCAGCCAGAAAACAATCATAATAGATGACGTTATTAATGGCTATTTATCCTAGCGTTTCCTCACAAACATTTGATATCTTCAGTCCTCTATACGAAGCGCACTAGCTCTGAAATACCAATAGGATTTTTAATCTCAGCACCTGTCCTTGATCTCCAGCCCTATACAAATGCAAAGCCATGATTTATTTTTCCATTTCCTGTCAGAAAAAGAGCTGCTCGTGGCATCAGCCACAGTGGCTCCACAGCTGGACCTTTCATACCATAAATACATCCTCCAAAAGAAGGTGCCAATACTGATTAAGGAGAAGAAGTGTCCCACTTTGACCTGGATTAGAGGGGTATTAGGTGAAGTGGGCTGTGTGCTGTGAGCCATCTCCCTTCATCGCCGCTGCTAATGCGGAGGCATAGCTCTGCTTGCATCTAAATGTTTCATTACGGCGCGAGTGGAGATACCAATTTCTCTCCCCATCTCTCCCCGCTGCCGCCCGCTTCTCTCGCAGAGGGGGTGAGCAAAGCATGACAAATTGAAATAAATGAGAGTGCAGAAAAGGTGGTGGGGGAGGCCACTGGTCTGAGAGGTTGGGGGGAGGAAGGAGGTAGGACCCTTTTTACATGCATCTCACTCTTTCTCTCTCTCACTTTACTTCTTCATCTCCTCCTTTTTTGTTCGACAAAATAATGAAATACACTAGATTGTTATTGCCCACGACCTTCATCGAGTGATGACAGCGGTGGGATTGACAGGGGCCTTTTATATCTGGATGGCCATTTGTGTATGCTGAAATCCTTATAGGCCCAATTTCTTAGATACTTCCTTCGCTAGCGTGTGAAGATCAAAAAACTATGTTTTCTTTCCCATCTTGGTTTGAACTTCCATATTCATATAGTGGACGTGACTGGAGATCTCTCTGGAAAGTTATGCTTCTGATGCAAGAAAAGTTCCACGCCTGCAGATCAAAGATGTTCAGTGGGAAATAGAGGAAAGCAGTCAGTGTTTGCCAGTAACGGTCTGTGTAACACATCTTAAAACTATGAGTAAATCATGGCTTGGCTTCGCGGACGAAGATTTAGGAAGGACATCCACGTCTTCTACAGGGCAGCTGGTGGCTGACGAGGCCTATGCAGGACAGGCAGGTCCTGCCACAGCGGCTGCAGGTAAAGGTCTGGTCCAGGATGGGTGCTGAGGGGACACGGTTCTTCCTTCTTCTCCTTATGTCCTCTATACTGGCCCTGCGGGTATCTTCAAAGAGGAGGGTGGCCTGATGGACTGTGCGCCGCCAGGAGTCGTGATCAGCTCCTTGTGTTGCCCACTGACGGTGATCAATGCAGCAAGCAGTGAGGGACTTCTTCAGGGAGTCTTTGTACTGCTTTCGTGGTGCCCCGATGTTGCGGTAGCCAGAGGACAATTCCCCATACAGCACAATCTTAGGTAGGCGGTGGTTCTCCATCCTGGAGACGTGCCCTGCCCAGCGAAGTTGTACCTTGAGGACCATGGCCTCGATGCTAGTGACCTCCGCTGACTCGAGGACTTCAGTGTTGGCGACGAAATCACTCCAACGAATGTTGAGGATTCTGCGGAGGCAGCACTGATGGAAACGCTCGAGGAGTCTCAGGTGATGACGGTACGTGACCCAGGACTCAGTGCCATACAGGAGAGTGGTCAGCACAACAGCTTTGTATACACTGACCTTCGTGTATTTTCTGAGGTTGTTGTTGTTCCAGACACGACCGTATAGTAGCTGAAATGGTGGACAACCTTCAGTTCTGTTTGTTCTATGAAGATGCTTGGTGGATGGTACTCTTTTGGTGGTGCGGGCTGATGCAGAACTTCAGTCTTCTTCAAGCTGACTTCAAGGCCGAAGATCTGAGCAGTTTTTGCGAAACAGGATGTGATTCTATTTCACACCTTTTGCAATAGGGAAGGGCTGCGAGAGGTCGTTGCTATATCTGACTTGTCCAAGCAGTCTGCACTCCGCAGGGGGCTCAGGATTTGGTACGAGGGACCATATACCGCTTTTAGAGCTTTGTAGAATCCTCTGTAATCACCAGTATCAGCGCAAAGCTGAGTTCTTACTGCGAGGTTGGTCCACCACTCGTTCTGAATCTCTCGAAGCTTATGCTGGAGGGTGCTGCATTCCAGGCAGAAGGCTGCTTTTTTATGCGGGCAGGACGGTTGGGCCAGGTGGGCCTTGTGTGCTGATCTCTTCTTTGACAGCAGCTCCTGGACTTCTAAGTTGTTCTCATCGAACCAATCCCTGTTTTGCTTTGTGGAGAATCCGAGGGTATCTTCAGATGTTTGCAGAACAACAGTTTTGATGTAGTCCCACAGCACTTCTGGAGCCGGAGGCTAGTCGGCTAGGCAGATGGGTTCCTCTAGCCTAGACCGTAGGCTCTCCTGGAAAACTGCTCTGACTACGGCAGACTATAGGCTGCAGACCTTGAGCTTCTTCCTCGGGGTGCCACCTTTCCTTGGTTTGGGCTTAAAGTGGAATGTAATTTTGCAGCGGACAAGGCGGTGGTCTGTGTGACACTCAGTGCTGGGCATTACCCTCGTGTGAAGGACATCTTTTAGGTCACGCTTACAAACTTATCTTTGTCTGCAGGATCTGCCTGGAGAGTTGGGGCATACACACTGAACAGTGTGACGTGTTGCTGGTCACGAAGTGGTAGACGCACTGACATGATACGGTCAGAGTGGCCAGCTGGCAAGCTTAGTAGCAATGGAGTCCTTAATCATGAAGCCGACACCTGAAAGGCGTCTCTCTGTCGCTGGTTTGCCTGACCAGTAGAGGGTGTAACCTGCACCATGCTCCCTTAGACTTTCTTCCTCTGAAAAGCGGATTTCGCTGAGTGCGGCGATGTCAACATCCAGCCTAGCAAGTTTGTGTGCAATTAAAGCAGATTGTCTTTTCCCACCTTTTAAGGCGAGTGGGATATGCCACCGTTTCATTTATTTAGTTCGACCGCATAAGAAGGTGCCCGTTGACCGTGGTTAGCCAACTGGGGGATGAGGAGACGAGCTTTGTTTAGGCCACCTTTTCTAGGCCCCTCTCCATATGGAGCAAGCAGTGCTGTCCCTAGAAAAGGCTGCTTGGTAGCTCAGGGTGCTGCCGGGTGATGGTGTCGTCTCCAGGTCATCATCAGACGACCACTAGCGCCTGAGCCGCCTGCATGCATCAGAGTTTTCCTCTCCTAGGCAGATGGCCTGCCAAGGCTGAAGAGATCTACCTTCGCTGCTATTTCAAACCATAGCTGTTAGGTGGCCGGTGACTCCGCTGTGGGAGTTCATTCGCCCTGTGATGCAGTGTAGACATCACCCCCTCACACCGTTTAGCCCGCCAGCTGAAGTGGTGTACCGGGATGTGGCACTAGGAGCCAGCCGTGAGAGATTTAGGAGATGAATGAGGACCAGTGCTTCCGTCCACTCAAAAGTTGAGTGCAGCTGCCAGAAAACAAAGATACTACTTCTACCCAGAGCTCCCTACACCCCTTGAGTAAATAATGCATTAAAAAACTACTTCATGAAAGTACAGTATAAAATAAGATTTTTTCCCCCAAAGTATTCAGACAGAATCTGAATTGTTCGCCAACTGAATTACAAAATCATCCTACTCTCTGATTAAACAAAGGAAAAACAAAAAACACTAAAGCATTGCAGTATGATCCCACAACTTAATTTGTCCCCTCATTTTAGTAAATCGTGGCCACATTGAAATAGTTTGTTCCCTCATTTTGATTTAACTAAAACAAGGGAATTCATTATTACTGTCAGCAATTGGTAAAAACAACAAAAACAAAGTCCAACAGAGAGTTCTATCCCTCGTTTTGATCTAACTAAAACAAGGGAACAAATTATTACTGTCAGCAATTGGTTGCAAATAAAGGAGAATGAATGGATCTAAATGCATCAGTTTAGATTTTAATTACAAAAGAACTCAGGAACTAGACCCAGCAACAGAACCACCAAATGTAACGTGATGAGAACTGATAATGTACTGAAAAAAAAAAACCACAGAGCTTAAATACACAGAACAAACCAATCAACGAAATGAATAACAGGTGCGCAAATTAATCAAACAATGAAAAATCATATACAAATGAATTGAAAACACAGGAAACTGAACTAAACGCATGCAAAACCCACCCAAACAGACACAAAACCCAGATAGTCCCATACATTTCCCCCCCATCAAGATCACGTGCCTTAAAGAATAACAACAAAAACAACAACAAGTCCAACAGAGGAGGGCGGGATGGGGTTTAGGAGGTGGGCACAGGCAAAAGGGAAGACCACAGGAACCAGGGCAGAGAAAACAGCGGGAGAATCCAGGGAGGAAGTACTGCAAGTACTGTTGAGCTTCTGTTTATGTTCGTTGATCAAGAACCCAAGTATTGGAGAATTCAGGGCTACAAAAAAGGTTCTACATAGAGGCACTTCATATTTAGTACCTTTTAAGGGTTCTTATCATGACATTTTATGGATTAATTAATTTTTTATTTTAATTAAGTTTTATTAATTAAACACTTTGTAGAAGAAAACCAGATTAACATGAAAGTACATGAAAGTATTATGCAATCATTTAAAGGGGTGGTTGATTATGATTTGACTTTTTTTACTTTAGTTAGTGTGTAATGTTGCTGTTTGAGCTTAAACAATATCTGCAAAGTAACGACACTCCAAGTTTAATGCAAAGGGAGATATTTTATTTTAAAGAAATCGCTTTTTAAGGACTACAACAAACAGCCGTCAGGGACTACAACGAGCTTATCATGGGTTAGTGACATCACTAACCCTAAAGTTTACATAAACCCTGCCCCGGGAACACGCATCAAAGGGGGTGAGGCCATGTTGAGAAGAGAAAGAGTTATGTAGTGGTGTTGTTGCCATGCCGTCGAAACGCTGTCATTTTCACCCCGATTGCCTTTCTAGGGATGCTGGACTTAGGTAACAATGGTTAAAATGTATATTTAACTTGGTTCCTGAACATTATAATCCAAATATAGCTCTCTGTGCTGCACATTTTACGGAGGACATCTTCCTCAATCATTGTGAGTTTAATGCTGGATTCGCAAAAAAGTTTGTCCTCAAAGATTAAGCAGTTCCCACTTTAAAAGCAGAAGCCGCTGCATATGGACCACAACCTGTAATTATGTTTTATTCTTTGTTGATGTGTTTTCCATGTTATTTTTATGCTGTGGCAAGGACGTAAACAAAGTGAAAAGCTGTTTGGCTCCGCCAGTTACCTAACTGCTAATTCAAATTTATCCGACAAACACCTACAAACTTCTTTTTAGTCCCACTAGCGAACTTCAAATGTTGGTGTTTGTTGCCGTTTAAGTGATCAGTGTAAATGCAGGCACGCTAAACATGGTTTTGTGTTTGATATGGCCACTGTAATAAATCCATGGTTAGTCTTCATAATGGTCTCATCGTTCTGGTGACAGATATTTGGCTACACTCGTTCTATAAAGACAAAACTAACGGTGCAATACAGTCAGTAGCGATCACTATTGAGCCACAGTCTGTAATCAAATAATCCCTTCAAGAACTGTAGTATCATTTGTTAGAATGATTTTATGAAAAAAAGGCTACAAGGCAATCATGTATTCTCTGGGTCTGATTCGGGCTCAAATTGATAAGGCAATATTGACGCCATTGTTTACAATACACCGGAGCACATGCAACTACCCGTAATGGTAAAGGGCGTGATGGTTCCAGACAACATGCACTAGGTGGTTAGTGAATCACAACACACTGGGCCAGTTAATCAATCTGAGCCCATTGCGTATTTTTGAGGGAGGGGCTTCATAGAACCAGGAACTCAACAGACCGTTTTTATGAGAAAGGACACAGCGGTGTAGAATAAAGGTAAATTGTGTGAAAAATAATGCTTTTTTTTTTTTTTTTTTTACGAAGCATGAACCCATGTTACAGTGCACCCCATAAACACAATCAAGCCTTCGAAAAAAGTTGATCAACCACCCCTTTAAGACATTACTACTTATATAGAACCTTTTTGACATAGGGTTCTTTAAAATTGAGTCAAGAACCTTTGTACTGAACCCCATTGAACATTTTTTTTTCTAAGAGTGAGAGATTTCAGCATACGAAAGTGACAATGCTGCTATAAAGGGCCCCTTGTCAATCTCACCACAGTCATCACTAGATGAAGGCCATAGGCAGTAACAATTCTGTTCAACAAAAAAGGAGATGAAAAATTGAGACAGTGAAACGGTAATTCAGTCAATACTTCTTACATATTCGTAAACATCCAGACAGTCCTCCCTCACTTATTACTATACAGTTACCACTTTCGTTTCAGAGCTCATAGAAAACTAATCAAATCTGTTTTACTTTACTGACCTCAAATATCACTATAACACTATCTTTAAAAGAACATCCTTCTCAAGTCTACAGCTCTGTTGTTAGTTTTCATAGAAAAAAGGCACTTTGATTCAATTCATTATAAATAAAAAAAACTTGTTTTTCATCAGATAGAAAAGAAAATGATCATTGTCAAATATTTATCGAAAAGTCTGTGTAAAGAAAGAACAAGTTGCTGCATCTATTTAGATAATATATAAGCACTGAGCCAAAGAGAGTCAGATTGTTTAAGCAACTCTTATAAAGACGTTTATCTGCGATTCTCTTTGAAAAATTTTCTATTAAGCCTGTGAGAAAATCATTCCCTGTAGTGTCCACTATCTAAATCTATGATGTCTATGTTTTTTTTTGTTTCACAGCAGATAAAAGGCATAGTGAATGAGTCTGAAGTGAAAAGGGCTGGGATTAGTAAGCTTTGTGTCTGAATTGAGCTTTTAATTATTCACAGCCTGTTACTGAGAGAGAAACATGTTGAATTCACATTGTCAACGGCCCCTTTGTTTTTTTTAAAGTCTATGTGTGTGAGAGACAAACAAAACATGAGTGAAATGTTCAACTAATCCGAAGATGATTCCAGAGAAAACATCTGTCAACGTTCAAGGCTTAAAAAGAGATTTATCTGCTAAATATTGCTTGTGTGTGTATGTATGTGTGTGTGTGTGTGTGTTTCTTTGAATCAAACCACGTAGCAATTCATTAGACAGCGAATCAAATGAAGAGGCACTGTAAATCGCTCGCTCACCGTCTCATCCTGGGAATCACAGTTATAAAAATATCACATATTGGTATGCTGTGAAGACAGATCCAGCTATAATTTAGGATGTGCACTGTCAGTATTCACTGACATCTGCCGTCCCACATCCCCAAAGGTCTCTCGCTCTTCCGTGGAAAGTTGCGAGCGCACATTCACGCGAGCGCACATTCACGCGGCGGTGTGCTCTAGTTACCACAGCAACCGGGCTGAAGCAGTTTATTGTACATTCCGCGCACAGTTCCCGAACCCTCCGTCCTCAACAAGTCAATCAAAGACACTTTCTCCCATTTAATTCTTTACTAAAACTTAAAAAGAGTTGTTTTGCCACTGTACGCAACTCTTAAAATCTTGAGTCGCATAAATGAGTGTAAATCTAACGATCAGCCTCATCTGAATGTACAAAGGTAAAGAACTCATTCATTTTCATGAGCTGTTCCAGTAATGACAGGATGATGCAAGCATCAGAAAGGCCTACTGAAATATGACATCTGTGACACATCAGACAAATTTGACATACCAGATTTCCTGTGTTATGTGCCGTACACATACCGTGGTTCAGCTAGAGGGGTGTGTATACTGTCATAACTCGAAACGGATGGGTAGAGTCACTGAGATCAGGTTCTGATGCATGAACGGCCGGTCACACTAGCTGATGAAGGCAATTAGAGTTTCGCTGAATGCGTCACACTGCTCTGACAAGGCTGATCTGTCTGGAAGAATCATAATTGGGATGTCAGGTGCAGAGGTGGGTAGTAACGAAGTACATTTACTTCGTTACCCACTTACTGTACTTCGTTACTAAATGTAACTAAGTACATTTACTTCGTTACATTTACTTGAGTATTTTTTTTTTTAAATTGTACTTTTAAGAGTAGATTTATATGTGGTTACTTTTACTTTAACTCGAGTACATTTCTAATGAAAAAAAACTGTACTTTTACTTCGTTACACTGGGCGACGTTCCTCTCGTTACTTTACTTTAATGCAACGCATGTTAAGAAATACGTATAGGGGCATGAGCGATATGCCCCATTCACAAATGAAACACTCTTTTGAGTCGATTCTGTTCAAAGACTTGATCAAACAACTTGGAAAAACTGTCTGAATTGGTTCGCGAATCAGTTTGAATGATTTGTTCAGTTTCCTGTGCGCACTGAATCGTCTGAAGCGGTTTCTCACTCGGTCTCGGAGTCGTAACACGAAATATAAAAACATCAAGAGCGTTGGATGAATTGGCCGTGGACCTAGCGTTACAGTCAATTGAAAGCAAATCTGCAAATGCATCCTATTGTTTGCCAGCGATGAACATCTTTATTGGTTGAACATCTGATCTGTGTATGCTGTTTGTGAACGAGCTACCTTCAATTTCAATTCATTCAGGTAATACATTTTACAACCAAACATATTATTACGCCACGATACCACTACTACAAAGTATGTCATTACCAGTAATATTTGGACATATACCTCAATTTATACATTAGATGAATGAACACCCGCCTTCCCGTGGTAATTTGTGAGTATTTCGCAGTGGCAGCGATCTGTTCGTCTTAAAAAACGAATGTCTTTTCTTAGACACAGTTAAAGGGATAGTTCACCCAAAAATTTAAATTAGCCCATGATTTACTCACCCTCAAGCCATCCTAGGTGTATATAACATTCTTCGTTCAGACGAATACAATCTGTATTCGTATAAGGTTCATACTATAAGGTTTTGCGAGAAAGAAACCTTATTATTCAGTCAAAATACTGACCTGGCCGTTACTCTGTGCGTGTTCCTGTCAGTGCGTGCGTGCCAGCCGTCAGCAGCGCTCTGTTGTCATGGCACCCAGTAAGCACACACGCATACCATTTTGAGAAATCAGGCTCAATAGAAACAGACGCGACTCTCGTCTTCTCTATAAGGTATATGATACAATAATACTAATAATTAAGGTAAACCTCCTGAAGTGAATGTTGTGTACCGGTTGCCATGACAACATTGCGTGAGCAGCTGCTGACGGCTAGCACTCACAGGAACGCGCACAGACGGCCGAGCTCAGTATTTTGACAGAATAATACGGCTTCTTTCTCGCAAAGCTTTATAGTATGCCTCCTGAACACTTTCTACAGAATATAGAAGGACATAGGGCATTGGAACAGCAGGGTGAGTAAAAGATGTCTTTATTTTTATTTCTATTTCAGGCTTCATTCACTATCCCTACGAAGCATGTAAACTGCGTTGTTTGTTTATTCAGAATGGAATGGATCGCAAATGGATCCGAATGAAGAAACGTAACTTTGTACACATTTGTTACTTATGCCTACTTTGCTAAAAAAATATATATAATATTTCTGATTATGGCATAGCTTTCTCCCCACCCAATTAGGCTAATAAAGTAATGATTAAAAAAACACAAATGCTTGATCAAGGGCCCGGCCCGAGGATAGTGGCTGGAAATATTGCCCGACCCGGGCTCGGGCAGAGAATCTAAACTCTACTGAGTTATATTAAAAATGTCCTGGCTCTTCCAAGCTTCATAATGGCAGTGAATGGCAGCCCAAAATTGGAAGCCCAAAAAAGTGTATCCATCCATTATAAAAATAATCCATATGGCTCCAGGGGGTGAATAAAAGCCTTCTGACGTGAATCGATGGGTTTTTGTAAGAAAAATATCCATATTTAACACATTATGAAGTAAAATATCCACCTTCTGTATTCAACTTACGAAGAAAGCTTTTAACACTGTTCAAATAACACAAATAACAGTTGGGACAACAATGTTCTTCTTTTGGTTTACTGCGCAATATGAATGATCAAACTCTATGAACACAGGTCTTTTGGACAATGAACTGGCCAACCAAAAACTAACCCAGAGTTAATCTCTAGAGTGGCCAAACAGTGCTTATTCCTGAGTTTACATACAACTCAAAACCTTACAGTTCCCTTTACGTGCCTTTGAACGCATAACTCTGCAGGTTCACTTTATTTTGACATTGACTAATAATCCAAAATGTTAATATTATACAAATCAAAGGATGTGCAATGATTTGTGGACTACAGATGCCAGAAACAATAATGCTTATCTCTTCTGTGTTTGTTGCAAAAATATCTAATTATGATAATAACAATTTAGATTAAATATCTATCTAAATATTAACGTTATTGTATTGTTGTTATATAGGCTATATATGATCCAAAGTAACTAGCTACTTCAGTAGTTTTTGTTATTGGATACTTTTTTACTCTTACTCAAGTAACTATTCAGATTAGTACTTTTACTTTCTATAAGTACTTGTACTTTTACTTGAGTACAGTTTTTGGATACTCTACCCACCTCTGGTCAGGTGGAAAAGAAGCTCAACAGTTAAGAAAACTTCTATTGGACTTTTATACTTCTATTCTAGAATTTTAGAGTAAGGAATCAGGACTGTTTAAGAAGTAGGCTAATTGGTGGGAGCCACGACCTTGCTGACAATTTCACTTGCTCAAAACATCCCAGAAATTGCATAATCTTACCTACTGATGATTTTGAATTGGTCTTTTCATTTATAAATATGCTTAAACTAAGTTATTATTAAGTAAATTAAGTTTGACTCTGTTTGAATGGAGTTTCACACAAAAGCAAAGTGTGCAACCAAGGCTGAACATAACTTGGCTATTAAAATAAAATAACGATTATAAAATGAAAGTGCGCAAAAATGTTCACTGAAAGGAGAAGTATTTACACATCACGTCTGTCACGAATTTCCCACCTACGTTCTTGGTAAAGAGCTTAACTATTCATTTATATTGTATTCAAGGTCTATGATTACTTTTATTGTAAGCTTTGTGAAAATGTTCACCGAATTCAAAAAGAACATGTGTAACAAGTAAAGATTTTTGAAGGAGTTTCAGGGTCTACCGCTCCAATATTTCTGGACTTTTGAGGTTTTCCCATTCCCCTAAATGTTTTTACAAATTATTCATAGAAACATTCTCAAGGTCGCAATCTTTCCCATTTGTGCTTGCAAAATTACAAGAATATTATATCTACAGCTTTTTCTGTATTGATTTTTCACTTATATTCAAAAACAATATTCCTCCACTTTTCTCAACTTTCAGAAACTTGTTCTCAGTCTATACTGACAAAAGCAGTGTATTTTCTTTCTCAGTCCCTCTCTTGTTCCTCCACAACATTCCCTTCCACATACAAATGCAAACATTTTCTTTTTATTTTGATTTACTGCATTTTCATAGCTCAAATTGATGTCTGTTCAGCCGTAAGATTGTATTATCTCTGTCTTCTCCAAAATAATTGGCCTGTAAAATACATCTACCTGCTGTGATAACAAAATTTTTTAAACAGAAAAACATAGTTACAGAGCTTCGTTTAGCGGGAGAATGAGAATGAGTCGCTAGTTACGGCTGATCTGTGGAGATGGCTAAATGTGAGAAGCTCAGGGCAGGCAGAGAGACATTAGCTGTCTGCTTCACATAAAAGGCTCAGTGCACATCCTAATTGTTTGCGTTGTAAATGTTTACGCTTTTGTGACATGATTTCGCAACACAGCAGAGTTCTGTCAAGACCAAATACTTAAAAAGGGTGTATGTAAGCACAGGACACATTCTTATAGCTTAACCGGTGGTGCTAGCAACAGTTCGGTCGTGGGTTCGATTCCCAGGGAACATACTGACAAAATGTATAAGTACAAAATGTACTTTGAAGTCGTTTAGAAGTCTCTAAATGATACAATCATAAAAAACAAAGATCATTTCCAAACAAACAGGTAGTTCTGCATCAAACTCATGCCACTGGTTAAGCCAATGTTGCCATGTTGGGCCACTCAAACAAATAAAGCAATGTTGAAAGTGCCACAGCGTTTACACTTTTAGGGCCCTATTTTAACGATCAGAGTGCATGGTCTAAAGCGCACGGTGCAAGTGCACTTAGGGCGTGTCCGAATCCACTTTTGCTAGTTTAACGACAGGATAAATGGTTGGCGCGCCTGGCGCATGGTCTAAAAGGGTTGTCCCTATTCTCTTAATGAGTCATGGGTGTGTTTTGGGTGTAACGTGCAATAAACCAATCAGAGTCTCATCTCCCATTCCCTTTAAAAGCCAGTTGCAATCGCGCCATAGTGGATTCGCTATTTACATGGCGGAATTTGCGAGCGGAGACTAAACGCTTCTCCAGAGAGGAATCCTTTAATTTTTCACATTTAAAAATGTATTGCACAGTATGTTTGTGTTATTTAAAGGGCGCGTTAGTAATATGCGCCTATAGGCGGGTCCACAACGCTCGTACACTTTGCTTATTACACACACAGGGACGCGCAGCAGCACACAAACATTTTTAAATATGAAAAATTCTATTTCAGAATTCAAAGTCTATTTCAGTTGCCTCAAAATACAACGCACTAACAATGTGCCTGAACACACCTCGTTTTACGCCCATGGGCAAACAGATGGCCACGAGTGCATTTGCTATTTAAACAACGTGGCGCAGGACGTGAAAATGATAACTGCGTCGGGCTGAAACTAACAAAAAACACTTGCGTCGCGCCTGGCGTCGCATTGCACCGAGTGTATGATAAGGCCCTTAGGGTGAAACTGCATTACCAATAGCTTAATTATAATTGTTTCTTCTTCCCAGCTAAGACAGAATGTTCTCAGAACTCAGAGAACATTCGCTCAAAGTTATCTGATATTTAATAATGTTCTCAAAATGTTGCCACAAAAATATTATACATCTTTCATTGAACCTTTTTTTCTGAAATTAGTTTGTCTACTGTTTTTTAAATGTTACTAGTTTGTTACTAGTTTAAGAACGTTCAGAGAACATTCAAAAGTAACATTCATATGATGGAAAAATTTTAATGGAAAATTAAAACATTTAAAAAAAAATCAGAGAACATTCAGCAATAACATTTTCATAACTTAATGGGAATGTTAGCAAAACATTCTTAGATCATTTTTTTTTTGCTTGGCTAATTAAGCCGGGATGGGAGGATTATGGGATATAATTTTAATATAAAAAAATTATGTCAACTTAAAAAAAAAAAAAAAAAAGAAAGAAAAAGAGCAAAACATACTTGAGTAGCCTAGATAGATAGATAGATACAGTATCTCACAAAAGTGAGTACACCCCTCACATTTCAGCAACCATTTTAGTATATCTTTTCAAGGGACAATACTATAGAAATAAAACTTGGCTATACTTTAGAGTAGTCAATGTGCTGCTTGTATAGCAGTATGGATTTACTGAAAATAACTTAACATACAGCCATTATTGTCAAAATAGCTGGCAACAAAAGTGAGTACACCCTAAGTGATAACAGCTGTACGTCATTTAACCATGCAAAGCCACATGTCCTATTCATCATGTTCATGTTTGTGTCTGCTTGACTGGACCATACAAATTTGTGTATCTTGTATTAGAGCAGTTAAAATTTGGTTCGAGTACAATTCTCTCATACTGACCACTGGATGTTCAATATGGCACCTCATGGCAAAGAACTCTGAGGATTTGAGAATTAGAATTGCTGCTCTCCACAAAGATGGCCTAGGCTATAAGAAGATTGGTAACACCCTGAAACTGAGTTACAGTACAGTGGCCAGGGTCATACAGAGGTTTTCCAAGACGGGTTCCATTCGGAACAGGCCTCGCAAGGGTCGATCAAAGAAGTTGATTCCTTGTGCTGTGCGTCAGGTGCAGAAGCTGGCTTCAAAAAACAGACGCATGAGTGCTGCCATTGCTTTAGAGGTTGCAGAGCGGAAGGTCTGCTTGTCAGTGCTCAGACTGGAACAAGTTGGTTCGCATGGCCACCGTCCCAGAAGGAAGCCTCTTCTGAAGCTGGCTCACAAGAAAGCCCGCAAACAGTTTGCTGAAGACAACCTGTCCAAGAGCATGAATTACTGGAACCATGTCCTGTGGTCTGATGAGACTAAAATAAACTTGTTTGGCTCAGATGGTGTCCAGCATGTGTGGCGACGCCCTGGTGAGGAGTACCAAGAAAAGTGTGTCTTGCCTACAGTCAAGCATGGTGGTGGTAGCATCATGGTCTGGGGCTGCATGAGTGCTGCTGGTACTGGGGAGCTGCGCTTCATTGAGGGAAACATGGATTCCAACATGTACTGTGGCATTCTGTAGCAGAACATGATGGCCTCCCTTCAGAAACTGGGCCGAACAGCAGTTTTCCAACATGATAACGACCCCGAACACAACGCCAAGATGACAACTGCCTTGCTGAGGAAGGTGAAGGTGATGGAGTGGCCAAGTATATCTCCAGACCTGAACCCTATTGAGCACCTGTGGGGCATCCTCAAGCGGAAGGTGGAGAAGCACCATGTGTCTAACATCCAGCAGCTCCGTGATGTCATTATGGAGGAGTGGAAGAGGATCCCAGCAACAACCTGTGCAGCTCTGGTGAATTCCATGCCCAGGAGGATTAAGGCAGTGCTAGATAACAATGGTGCTCACACAAAATATTGACACTTTGGACACAGTTTTGACATGTTCACTTAGGGTGTACTCACGTTTGTTGCCAGTTATTTTGACAATAATGGCTGTATGTTAAGTTATTTTCAGAGGACAGTAAATCTATACTGCTATACAAGGTGCACATTGACTACTCTAAAGTATATCCAATTTTCATTTCTATAGTATTGTCCCTTGAGAACATATAATAAAATGGTTGCTGAAATGTGTGGGGTGTACTCACTTTTGTGACAGATAGATAGATAGATAGATAGATAGATAGATAGATAGATAGATAGATAGATAGATAAGTGACAACAAGTCAGAAAATCATTGTGGTCCACCATGTCCCCCATGTACATGTTGTGAGAACACTTCAAAAGCTCACACATATTAAGTGAAAAACATTATTCTGATGACAAAAGCTTGTGAAGTTGACAGCCTGGTTGTGAGGTGTTGCAAATCCACTTCTCACGGCAGAGGGATCTGGTGCCGTTCACTCCCCGTGTAGTGACCACAAATCCAGGATGAGTGGCACCTCAAATGTCACAGCAATCCGTACAGCGAACACCACTCTGCTAGGGATTTATCATGCATCGAAAACATCCAAACAGCAGCCGGACAAGCAATTCATCCATTTTCACTGTGAGAATTATCATTGTGCCTGTGGGAAAAGAACCGAAACTCGAGCTCAGTGCCATTGCAACTGTTAACTTATGATTCTGGGGCTCTTGTACATGTTCAAGAGGCACGTAGATGTGGAAAATGAAATGCAGAAATGGAAAGGACACGGAAGAGCCTGGAGTGCTTAGAGGTGAATGCCCAAGTAACTTTCTGCCGCGAGTCTTTCCTTCCCTCTCATTTTCTCCTTCCATTTTTTTCTTGACCTCTCTCTCTTTTGTCACCTCTATCAAGTACGGGCCAGCGGTTAGCAACACAGATGGTTAAAGTAAGTGTCTGCGATGGTGTCTCCTGAAATGGCGAGAGATGAAAATGGATGGAGGTTTTTAGAAGAACGATGACCCTTCTAACGCAGTTGTTCTCAAGGCTAAAGACTGAGTAAAGACTTTAGGGAGCATTTGATCTGAAGAAAGTGGATTATTCAAGGTTTCTGCACCGATGAGGTCTAAAGATGAATAAACATTAGAGTGAACACATTACAAGTCATGCCAATTATCATTTTAGTTTAAGATTACCAATTTAATCAATCAAATTAAATTCAATCTTGCTAAGACACTAGACTACTGCAAATTAAGACATATTGAGCTATGAAAAACCAGGACAAATTTCGGCGTAAGTATTACAGAAGTGTCCAAAAATCCAATAATCCAAAAATTTATTTTGCCTGTCACTGTAACAATGTTAAAGTTTCAGGGAAGAACCAGCGAACGTTCAACGTAACTTTAATCAGAAAGTAAAGTGACAGTCCTCTCTCTTCCTTCACTGTCGTCACTCCTTTTATCCATCCGGAGCTCCTCTGTGAGACTCGAGGCCGGTGTGGCACACAGGTGACGCTCATTAGCAATCGCGCCACCAGCCTCGCTCCGTTCCCATGGCTCTCGGCCCGCCCTGCTTGCCACATACCCCCATCGCCCCTGACAGGTGGGGGGTACCCTCGAGACTGCACTCTGCACTCCGCTCCCCACTGGCCTCGCTCCGTTCCCACAGCTCTCGGCCCCACCCTGCTTGCCACAGACACATTATGAGGTAAATCCGGACCTGGGTTAGGCTATACATTTGTCTATAAATCTATAAATTCAGAGGTTCCATACTCCTCCTCACCATATAAATGACAAATCTTTGCATCATTTTTTAATTCCAACAATGTTGTGCAAGGTGACCCGCTCAAACCTTTCCATTTGTACGTCATGTTTATTGTAGGGTCTGAGGCAAACCCCCAATAGGCCTTATTAGATACTTGCAGGTACCATTGGTCTTGAGTCGGTGCTCAGCTTGCCCACATTGTCTGGGGTGTGAAGGCTGCTGAGATCTGGATAGGAGTCACACTTGGGTCAAAACACCCATCGAGGAGATGGAGACAACCAAGCATTCTCACAAGAGAGTTGAACACAAGGAAAACCGGCCTGGTTGGAACCACATCTCTGAAGAGACAAATGATGAAAAATGAAAGTAAGACACATGATATGATTGATTACAGCCGATGATGAATTGCAGAATTGAAGAACCACGACACAACTATAGGTGAAAAAATAGCTGCAAACTGTTATCAGAAACCCAACCAACCTTATGATTGGCTGTTTAAGCCAAATAAACCAAAGCTCTCTGTGTCACAACTCAAATAGCACGAATAAACAGGAAAATGCTTTGAAGATTAGTTTAAATGAAAAAAGCTTTAATGGAAAACATGAAAAAACCCTTATCGCTGCATTTGTTTGACTATATTTCCGAATTGGACTAAGTGTAGCCATTGTGAAAAGTTCCTTATCAGCTAATCCAGGAGAGAAAATTACTGCTTTTCAGTTCTCCTTGCGCCGTCTAATTGACACTCAAGAGTGAAACAAACGCTGTCGTGAAGTGCTAACTATGAGAGCCACCTAAATGAGACCAGTCTCATTAGCAAACACTCTTTTTTAGACTGTCCTCATATCTAACTAGCACTTCATTTGATCTGAATTTGAATAAAACGCATCTATGGATTCACAGACCTCGCTTTGCTTGCTTTAAAGGAAAAATGCATGATTAGAATCTCATTCATCTACAGAAAAGCAACAAATGATTGCTAGTTCGTCTATAAACAAGGTTTTGATGGCAGATTTATTGAACTAAACAGGCATTTACAGTGTTTAAAATGGGACACAGAGGTTAAAATTAGAGGAACAGAAAATGCCATAGTATTGTAGCAATTGGAAAATTAGCGCTTGGTGTAAAACTCATAAAATACTTTCCTTTTTAAATTACACTAAGGAGTTATGAGCAAAAGTGTTTGGAGAAATGGTCAAATTATATATATCCATAAGTGTATCTTACCAAGTTAAATCATAGTATATGTGACCCTGGACCACAAAACGTCTCGGTTACGTATGTAACCCTTGTTCCCTGAAGGAGGGAACGGAGACGTACGTCGGACGTCACAGACGAATTGGGGATCACTTCTGGGAGCCCCTATCAGCTTCGAGTGTATAGAGAATGGGCCATTATACCGCAGTGTGGGTATAAACAGGAAGCGGATGCAGCGCACATTTGTTTTTCACTGAGGAGCCGAACTAGTGACTCGGCCATGCAGTGATGGTACAGCAACCGTGGCAACGGGACGTACGTCTCTGTTCCCCCCTTCAGGGAACGAGGGTTACATACGTAACCGAGACGTTCCCTTTCAGTCGGTCACGTTCGACGTACGTCGGACGTCACCGACGAATTGGGATCCCTATGGAAAACGCCAGGGCTGTTGCCACTTCCAGCGCCCCACGTAAGCCTCTCAGACCCCCGTCTGTTTGGGGTGGGAACTCACGCAGGGAGAGTCACTGCTGCTGTTCCGTAAGACCCACTCATAAGAGTATTGGATAACGCTGGGAAAGCGTGCCCCGAGGGGACGCTGCGGAAGCCACATCCTACCCGTAGGGAGGTATCATGTGGAAATACACATATGGACTGGCCATCCGGGCAGTACAACATACGAGTGTCCCAGGGGTGGCCCCGGCCGATCTAGGCGGGGGACTACACTGCACAGAGACGGCAGAGCGGGCTCTTCCAAGGGAAAGACACGGACTCACCGTAGGGAGCCGTACCGTGAAAGAATACACATATGGGACCAACGTAGGGGTCACAACATATGGATACCCAGCCTAACACAGGTTCCACCAATGCATACGAGTGTAAGGCCTGGCGTCGGACGCTCCGCCACATCGGACTGCTGCGGGTTGCGGAGGAGCTCGACAGGGTTCGCCAATCTGGGGAACTCACTGGAGAAATAAGCGCACGTATCCGGTCCATGAGGAGGGGAATGGCGCAGCAAGCCGACACTAGAACGGGCACTTCGGTGTTACTGGCTGGTTGAAGCGAGCACACGGGAAGAAACTGGCTCTACGCGGAGGCTATAGAATCTAGCGAACGTGTTAGGTGTCGCCCAGCCCGCAGCTCTACATATATCTGTCAGCGAGGCGCCATGCGCCAGCGCCCAGGAAGAGGCAACACTCCTAGTGGAGTGGGCTCTCAACCCAAGCGGGCAAGGCACGCCTTGGGTATGGTACGCCAAGGCGATGGCATCCACTATCCAGTGGGCCATCCTCTGCTTGGAGACAGCCTTTCCCTTCTGTTGGCCTCCGTAACAGATGAAGAGCTGTTCTGAGGTCCTGAAGCTTTGCGTTCTGTCCATGTAAGCTCCCGGAAGGGAGTGGGGGTCTGTGGGGTCTGAGTGTGCAGTGCAACACTTACCTGCTTCCGCTGAGGGGGCACACGGGTGTGAGGAGGCCTCTTGTGTGCATCCTGAGCACAGCCAGCACCCCCTGCTGGCGATGGGAGAGGGACCTGAGGGTGACAAGGCATTGTAGCATCATACACCGCCAAACGCGCTCTCTTGGCACCCAGAGATATTGGAAACAGCTCTTTTTTTGAAGTTTTGAAGGTCAGTGGCGGAACATAAACAGAATTCAAACAAAAGATTCTCTTCCGGCCCTCCTCCGGGAGAGGGAGCGGTGCGGACACCATCTCCCGTAGAGCTGTCCCCTCCATCTCTGGGTAGCCCGTCTCAGGGTCGTTTGTTCCATCGCTTACCACCTGGCTTGGCAGCGGGCTGGGCGGCCTTCCTGCGGCCGGCTCAACGCTGTTGCCCGGGTGGAGGCTGCTGCTGGGCTTTAGTGGGAGCGGGGGCGGAGGCAGGCGGACGGGCTAAAATACTGGGCAAAGCTCTCGACCGCGTCGCCTGGGAAATGGGGGAGTCCAGAAACCGATATTTATCAGTCTCCCTCATATCTGCCAGGTTGAGCCAGAGATGTCGCTCCTGGACCACCATAGTGGACATCGCCTGACCAACTGCACGAGCAGTGACATTCGTCGCCCGGAGAGCGAGGTCCATCGCCGCCTGGAGCTCCCGGAGGAGCTCTGGGTCAGGCCTACCCTCGTGCATGTCCATGAGTGCCTGGGCCTGGTGCACCTGGAGCAATGCCATGGCATGCAGGGCGGACGCAGCCTGTCCACAAGCTCTGTAAGCCTTGTCAGTTAGACTAGACGTGAACTTACAGGCCTTGGATGGGTGACATGGATTACCGCGCCAGGAGGAAGCGGACGCCGGACACAGTTGCATCGTGACGGCCCATTCCACCGGCGGGATCTCCACGTACCCCTTGGCTGGCCCGCCATCGAGGGTAGTGAGGAGTGAAGAGCCACTCAGCCGGTTTCTGGCAGAAAAAGGTGTCATCCACGACCTTGTGAGCTCTTCATGCACTTCCGGGAAGAAAGGCACTGGGGCGGGCCGCCCCGAGAAACCAATCGTCCAACCTAGAAGGCTTGGGACACGGTGGAGGGTTCCACGTGAGCCCGACCTTTTCGGCAGCCCGGGAAAGCATAGCTGTCAACTCTGGGTCCGTCTCTCTCTCCCAGAGGGAGGCAACGCAGCCGAGTCTGCATCCCCAGAAGACTGAAGCTCCCCCTTTGATGCAGCGATCGACATCCTGTCATCTGCTGGAGCCCTGAAAGTCACCACTGGACGCCCATGGGAGGGGCCAGCGCGCTCTTTCAGTAACTCCACCGGCTGCAGCGCTTCAGAAGGATTAGGGGCCCACAGAGTTTGCCCCTGGCGGGGTAGCCCTAATCGTGATCCTCAGGTCACCCTGGCTATTCGCCGAAGTAGGTCTATTCTGCTGTCCAACAGGAATAGCACTAGATCGGCCTAGATCACTAGAATAGCCTTCCCGAAGGTAGGTGAGTCTCGACCTTAACGCCGAGATAGTCACAGTGGGAACATGAACAATCCACAAACGCTGCCTCAGCGTGCTGAATACCCAGACAAGTAAGACAACGATTGTGACCGTCAGCTAGTGACAGGGAACGACCGCATCCAGAAAAGCACGGGTGGAATGACATCTTGAAAAAGACGCAGTGTCACACCCATGTACTCTTTTAGGGGAAAAAAGCTCTTTTAAGTGTGCTGAAGCACCCAGGGAGATGACCGCGGCAAAACACAGGGAGATGCAGTGCAGCCCTGTGTATGCACTAACTGTATAGGAACGCCCTCACCGAACCAACAGAGAATGCTGTGAAAACAGCAGTTTGTATCTCTCAGTGAGATCGCGGTCCTCGCTGAACGTGCCTTCCCTCTCAGCACTAGAACTCTTCTCCTCTCTCTCTCTCTCGTTCTCTCTTGAACAACAGTTTAACACTCTTCAGCAGTGCGAACATTCGGCTCCTAAGTGAATGACAAATGTGCGCTGCATCCGCTTGCTGTTTATACCCACGCTGCGGGGCGGGGCGCAAATCTCGCACGCCAATGGCCATTGGCCCGTTCTCTATACACTCGAAGCTGATAGGGGCTCCCAGAAGTGATCCCTAATTTGTTGGTGACGTCCGACGTCCGACGTACGTCAAAAGTGACCGACTGAAAGGGAACCAGTCATAAGTCACACGGGTATATTTGTGGCAATAGCCAACAATACATTGTATGGGTCAAAATTATAGATTTTTCTTTTATGCCAAAAATCATTAGGATATTAAGTAAAGATCATGTTTCATGAAGATATTTTGTAAATTTCCTACAGTAAATATATCAAACATTTATTATTAGCAATAATATGCATTGCTAAGGACTTCATTTGGACAACTTTAAAGAGGCTTTTCTCAATATTTAGATTTTTTTGCACCCTCAGATTCCAGATTTTCAAATAGTTGTATCTCGGCCAAATATTGTCATATCCTAACAAACCATACATAAATCGAAATCTTATTTATTCAGCTTTCAGGTGATGTATAAATCTCAATTTCTAAAAATTGACCCTTATGACTGGTTTTGTGGTCCAGGGTCACATATATGCAAAATAACACTAAATACACTACCTTTCAAAAGTTTGGTGTGAGTAAGATTGAATTAATTCCTTTTTTCCAGTAAGGATGCATTAAATTAATCAAAAGTGACAGTAAATACATTTATAATGTTTCAAAATAAATGCTGTACTTTTAAACTTTCTATTCATCAAAGAATCCTGAAAAAGAATCTCTGTTCCCATAAAAATATTACGCAACACAACTTTTTTGTACATTGATAATAATAAGAAATGTTTCTTGAGCTGCCATTCAGCATATTAGAATGATAACTGAAGGATCATGTGACACAGAAGACTGGAGTAATGATGCTGAAAGTTCAGCTTTACCATCAAAGGAATAAATTGTATTTTGAAATATGTTCAAATTGAAAATAGTTATAATAATACTTCTCAATATTACTGTTTTTACTGTATTTTGATCAAATAAATATATCCTTGATGAGCATAAGAGACTTATTTCAAAAACATTATTTTACTGACACAAACTTGCCAAATTTTGAACGATATGAGGTTGAGTAAATGATCACATCCCTTTGACTTTATTTTTATGTATACATGTATATTTCATTGTGTAACTTTTGGTTTTCAGTTTTAATATTCATTTAAAAATAATTCATATCAAATTCATACCAGATCCAAACACTCATTTCCATCCACCTGGCCAAACACGTCAACACGGTTTTGAAGACTCGGCCTCGCCTTGGGACGCACATCATCACAGAGCTGCTTTCACACCCTCAAAGGCAAATGAAGGAATTGAGGATTTCTTGAAATGGAAAATTGGCAGCCGCTCTCGGGTGACGTGACCCGTGCCTGTCAGAGCCCTGAAATCTTCTTTAATGTTTCCATCTTGTTGGCTGTGCAGTGGCGTGGGGAAAGGGCAGGAAGTGAGATATTCAATAACCCTGACCTTTCTGCTCACCAGACGTGCACGGCCATTTGCCTGTTAAACAGTGACTGGTGGCCCTGAAACTACAAGTGTTAAGAAGATGAGGGTTATCATGGAGGAATGGTGATTTTAGGATCTTACAACTTGGATTTCACCAGAACTGTCCATTTTAGAATATTTGCCTGTCAGTTACTGAGCTCAGTTGCAGTAGCCTTTTCTGTCATTAATTTAATTAAGCAGCATTCTGTATTTCTTGTTGACATAAACCAGAAAGTCAGTTCATTGCTTTAAATTGTTCCCTGTAACACTTTTGATATTATTTAAATCCGTTTTCACAATGCTTTAATTTTACATTTGACATATCAGTGAATTATATGACAAGAGTGATATGTTCTGTCAAATTGGTTTCAATATGCCAATAATTAAATTGACACTCAGTGCTGAATTAAAACACACACTCACACACAAAAAAAAAGTTGCTGAGTTGTTTTTGATTTCATGGTCTTTAGCAGTCTTTAAAAAAAAAAAAATCCTAACCATTAGAAATGAAAACATGAAAATAATACCATGATTTCCAATTGAAACACCCTGCGATATGTGTCGTGGGCACGGCAGGAACATGGCATGGTGTAAATGCTAGTTTACCCAAAAGTGAAAATGTCATCATTTACTTACCTGAATTGAATTTGCTTCATAACTGACAAATTTTGGAACATCGACACTGTTATTGGACTGAATTAAATCAATACTGAACTGACTCGAGTTGGATAACGACACTATTGTCCTCTGTAGAACTTATAGCTGAATTAAACTGGTTTTATTGAGTCTGTTATTTTCCTGTTTATTACTGTGAAGCTGCTTTGAAACAATCTGTATGGTACAAAGTGCTATATAAATAAAGGTGAAATGACAACTACACTCTTAAAAATAAAGGTTCTTTGGCGGGGTGTATGGTTCCATGAAGAACCGTTAATATCCAAAGAACCCTTCCATTGCACAAAAGGTTCTTTATAGCGTAGAAAGGTTCTTTAGACTATAAAATGGTTAGAAAAAAATGGTTCTTTAAAGAACCTTTCACAAAACGGTTCTTCAGGAAAACAAAAATGGTTCTTCTATGGCATCGCTGTGAAAACCCCTTTTTGGTTCTTCCTGGCACCTTTATTTTTAAGAGTGTAAAGCCACATTTTTTTAATTGAAAACAAGCAGGAATGAGATTTGAGAGTGATTATCAATGAACTCCTTTTTGGAGTTTGGCAGTATAATTCACCATCCACTTTCATTCATGGAAAACAGAAGCTTGGACACACTGCCCTTTTTGTGTTGCACTGAAGAAAAAGTCGAACAGGTTTGGAACGACATGAGGGTGAGTAATCTATATGACAAAATTGTACTTTTTAGTGTGAACTAGTCCTTTAACAATCAATCAAAAAATCTGTATCTCACTGAGTTCCTCAAGAGTTGTCAGCATTATGAACTCCCTCACCGAGTATTTCTCCTCTAGGATTCCACATTTCACAGCCCTGAAATCCAATGAATCGAAACCTCAAACAAAGTGAGACAGACTGAGAGAAAATGAGAGGGAGAACGAGACCGATCCCATTTTCTTCCACTCGCATACCCTGTTTGGTCATCGATTGCCACCGCAGGTGAGTAGTTAGCGTCTGCGTCTCGAGTTTGCGGTGAAGGGGCGATGACTGATCTGAGCAACGATTTTTTTCCCAGCAAATTATCGATCAATGCTTTTTTCCTTCACTCAAACCGACGCAGCAAGAAAAACCTCCGATTAATAATAAGTGTGGATAATGAAGCATGAGCCTGAAAAGAGAATTTAGGAAGATAGTGGGAGTTGGAAGAGGGGAAAATAGGGGAAAGAAAGAGGAAAAAGACCCCCTGCAGGGCTTCCAACGGGTTCCTGGCTGATCGTTCCCTGATATCACACATTATACCCCGAAATGTAAACGCCTCTCCCTGCAGAATCAAACCCCTAGTCATTCTGCTGGGGAGGGAGACCATTACACTCTAAGACCCACTCAGTAACAGAGAATAATTAATGTGCCCCGCTCCCCAACCCCCAGCCTATCATTCAGAGCCTTTTGAAGTCTGTTTATTAATGATAAAGATATAACCCAGTTTGAGAGACTGTTGGCGTGTGCTTTGAAGGTTACATTCCTCTGGTGGCGATTAAACCGAATCAGTGTAATGGGGTGACTTCATGTAGTTGTGTATTTTGAAGAACCCATTTTTTGGGACATATTCATTAAAAGTGAATTACAGTGCATTCAATGTATATATTTTTTTCAATACATGTTCCATAGAAATCAAATCAGCAACCTCGGGGTTGCTAGCACAATGCTTTGTGAATCGGGACGTGTTGCGATTTGGAGTCAAACCTGAATCGGAGGATCGTGGCTCATTTAGTTGGGAAAGCTGCAGTGCAATGACTCCGAACGCACTTTGTCTGAATGGCATTTAATAATTCTTATTACAATTCAAATTTCACTTAATGATTCTAGTTCCTTAATGATTCCAGTGCTTTTAAGAAACAAACTAGCTTGCTCCAGTAAGTCAGTGAGTGAGTCAAGAACTGTTCTGAATGATTCAATAATTGAGTGAGTCACTAAGCCAATTCCAATAAAGGCCTGTTCACTATATAATTATATTCACACCAATGCACGATAACATCCTGTTTATTATAAGCATGTGCTGTAGTTCTGTCATCTGCCGTTTTAAATGTTTGGGCTCTTTAAAGCAGGATGGATTCGGAATGTTTTTTATCGTTCATCAGCTAGAAAAAATTCGTTTTGAAAGGGATTCCAACAACATAGTTCCTCATATATTAGGCTTTTATTCAAATATAAACTTTCATCAACTCACACATCAGTTGTGGTAAACGGAAGCTCAAGCAGGTTCGCTTGACGTGAGAACCAATGAGCTTCATTCTTGTGTGTTACACAGCACGTTTGAGCTTCCTCAAGAACCAATGAGGTTCATTCTTGTGTGTTACGCAGGACGTTTGAGCTTCCTCAAGAACCAATGAGGTTCATTCTCGTGTGTTACGCAGCACATTTGAGCTTCTGTAAGAACCAACGAGGTTCATTCTTGTGTTACGCAGCACATTTGAGCTTCCTCAAGAACCAGTGAGGTTCATTCTTGTGTTACGCAGCATGTTTGAGCTTCTGTAAGAAGCAATGAGGTTCATTCTTGTGTTATGCAGCACGTTTGAGCTTCCTCAAGAACCAATGAGGTTTATTCTCGTGTGTTATGCAACGTGTTTGAGCTTTCTCAAGAACCAATGAGGTTCATTCTCAAGTTACCCAGCATGTTTGAGCTTCCTCAAGAACCAATGAGGTTCATTCTTGTGCGTTATGCAGCGCGTTTGAGCTTCCTCAAGAACCAATGAGGTTCATTCTCGTGTGTTACACAGCACGT
This sequence comes from Coreius guichenoti, assembly GCA_039654105.1. Taxonomy (NCBI): domain Eukaryota; kingdom Metazoa; phylum Chordata; class Actinopteri; order Cypriniformes; family Gobionidae; genus Coreius; species Coreius guichenoti. The sequence continues at coordinate 11,553,107 of CM077178.1, forward strand.
TTGAGCTTCCTCAAGAACCAGTGAGGTTCATTCTCGTGTGTTACGCAACACGTTTGAGCTTCCTCAACAACCAGTGAGGTACATTCTCGTGTTATGCAGCACGTTTGAGCTTCCTCAAGAACCAATGAGGTTAATTCTCGTGTTCTGATTACAATTCAAATTCCACTTAACGATTCAAGTTCTTTAATGTTTCCATTAATGATTCTTTTAGTGCTGTTAACTCACTCCAGTAAGTCAGTGCAGTTCAGTGAGTGAGTCAAGAACTTTTCTGAATGATTCAGTCATTAATTCCAATAACTCATGAGATTAACTTGTGAATCTTTATGGCCAATTCATTAAAAAGATTCCGTTCATAAGAATCATTCATTTGCTAATCGGACATGCAGTTTTGCCTTTTTATTGTCTTAATATCATTTCACAGCATCCATCACATTCAGTTCTTTCTCTCTGATCACATTAATTTCAGACTGTAAGCTCACAAGTCACAACTCTAAAAACTAACAGAATATTTTATTGTATTCCGTCTGCCTGCAAATAAGAATGAACTACCAATCCTATAATCAAGAGGCAGTACAAGCTTCACAGAACTACTTAGTTGTAGTACAGCCCCATCACCAGGTGGAGGTGCCATCAAACAATCCTATCCCCCAAAATGCCACATCCCACAGACCTGTTCAGCCCTCAGCTGGAGTTCCCATCCTTTCTTCATTCAGCTTCTATAGCGCATCCTTCTCAGAGCGAACAGTAATCACCACTTTGACAGACATTCAGATTCACATGCACACACATGCTTCACCAAAGCATCATGCACACAAATCCTAGGGAAGCTACTTTAAATCATGTAGCTTGACCAAGTTTTTAGAGTACTACAGTCAAGCTACTCTTTTAAAAACAAGCTACATGCTTCTATGAGAATGACAAGTACTAACAAGAAGCACCAGGCTCAATTCAAGCTACTAAGGTAGCAATATACAGTTTAAATTATAACCAGGGTTACCAACTTTGGTTGCCTGACTGGAGTGAAATTTTGATGACATGGGCTGAATCATTGACACAAATGATTGAGGTGATCCAACAATTGGTTTTTTAAAGTCGTCTTAATGCAAATTACCCAAATATTTCGTCTAGGAATTTTCTAGGTGGCATTTATGGCAGAAACCTAGCATAAAACCTGGTGAGCTGGTTAATCAGCTAATATAACATTCATTTTTGTATGCTCTATATTGAGGTAAAAATATGTAGTATATACATATAGAAAACGTCTATATAAAAAGTGGCATATACAATATAAACTTGTTTGTTCACGGAAATGTATGAAAGACAGTTTAAAATCACTAAATCATAGATAATACAGAAAAGCAAATGTGCAAATCGCAGTGTTAACAGGTCAGAGGTAGAACATGCATTTATGGCGCATGAAAATGCATATTTTAATCTAAATTTGCGTTCCGTACGCACCGAACACAAATCCCGTGTGCTGGTCGGAACATCCTAGCAGAATTAGTGAATTAGAAATCATTGTGTTGTTATTTGGTGTGAGAATTTTTGTCACAAAAACATTTTTTAATAAACAAATTTTGACTATAAAAAAGACAAAATGCCACCAGAGACTTCAAGAACTTCCTCTGAGAGACTTGAATCAGTGAATAGATTCTTTTTGATTCCTAAAATAAATCAAGCCAATTCACTAAAACAAATTAAAATGTCCAACATAATAAAGAAAAACAAAATATTGAAGAAAACAGTGATGTAACATTCTGTAACAAACCACTGCTGCTTAATGAAAAAAAAAAAAAATGAAAAAATAGGCTGTTACTGAAAAAGCGACTACTTTGCACTGAAAAATTAAGTTAAGTTAGTAGAATGGCTACTTTAAGTTAGCTACTTCCCCAATGTGGATGCACACTCAGGTGAGGAAGCACAATAAAAATTCACGTACATGCACACATGCCCTCGGTTCAGTGCAAGTGTGAAAAACATTCTCAAGCTCCTCCGGAGCTGCCTGGAAAAGCAAGTGATGAGAGGAAAGATGCAGCAACCCCCGGCCTAGTTAAGCTCGGAGGAAGGCGAGAGACGGAAGAGAGAGAGAAAGAGAGAGAGAGAGAGAGAGAGAGAGAGAGAGAACGTGGTTCTTTTCATTAACCGCCTGATTTTTGAAGCCTCAGTTTCCCCCTGGTTGGAGCCAGTCTACTTTAGCTCGCTCTAAACATCCAATGCATAATTCAAAGATTCTCTTCCCTTCAAAAGGAAGCTGCTTTGAAATACTAAACTTTGAACTGCTGCATTCGGGAAAAAAAAAAGATAGAGAGAGAGAATAGGGGGAAAATGTAAAACAAAATACTAGTGTAGGGGAGGAAGACAACAGCCAGTCGGAGCTTCATGGAGTAACCCAAGCGCTGTCTGAAAATGATTCTTCAAAAAGGGGGAATTGCCAAAGAGTTGTAGGCCATTAAAAACATAATGAAAGTGCTGGGTGTAACCGTACGATTCTGGGCATTTTCCATTAAAAAATGAACTGAAATGTGACAGGAATAACAAAATATAATGCCAAGCAAACTGGCTATTAGCACTGAATGTCCAGCTAACCACATTCAGTTTAATACAACCTGTCATATCATGGACAAGAGAGAGACACATATTAGCCTCCAAAAACAATGTGTTTGACTGAATTTTAAATAAATAGTTCACTTAAAAATGAACATTCTGTCATTATTTGCTCGCCCTCATGTCGCTCAGAAAAAAAATGGAAACAAAAATTATTCTTGACCAGCAAATCAAGCATATTAGAATGATTTCTGAAGGATCATGTGACACTGAAGACTGGAGTAATGATGCTGAAAATTTAGCTTTTCCATCACAGGAATAAATTACATATTAACATATATTAAAATAGAACAAAGTTATTTTAAATTGTAATATTTCACAATATTACTGTTTTATTTTTGATCAAATAAATGCAGCCTTGGTGAGCATAAGAGACTTCCAAAACACCAAAAAAAATATTACAGACCCCAAACATTTGAATGGTATATAATGTGTGTGTGTGTGTGTTTGATGGTATATAAGACATATATTTATATTTATTTGATTACTAACACATTGATTAGTAATATCATCTAATATTTTTGGAAATTCACCATACTCCATTTCTATGTTAACATGTTTATGGATAATTCTTCCTGATAATGACATTTATTATTGTATTATAATTTAATACCATTTACAGCTACGAATTATATGAATTTCTTTGAATTTTATTCAGTTTGATTCCCTTGACTTCCTTAAATTTAAATTCAGGTTCCATTCCACATCTATTTGTCATTTATAAATGTAGGAATTTAATTGGAAATTAAAAGGCAATCTCTGAATGGCGTACAACCCTGGGCCACACTGAAGGACAGGAGGAGAGAAAGCTGGTGATCAGCACAGTACAGAAAGAGAGAGACATAACACAGATCAAAGCCTTTCTGGGCTTTTGCGAGCTCCTGATTGCAAACAGCAGGAGACCTGTGGTGCAGGCAGCTAAAAAGCAAGCAATAAATTTGACTTTGGTGTCAGTTTGGAGCGATGAGGCTCCCCAGGGCCTCACAAGTCCGACTGAAGTTTACATTAACCAGCAAATAACCCGACTCTGAGAGACAATGCTACCTTGAGATCACAAGCATCATCACCGGAGTGCTCTCAGAAGGATACTATTTGACTAAATTAATATTTTTTTTATGCAAGTAACTCTACACTTGACAGAACTAAAGGTGCCCAGACCACCAGCGAGTGCAGTCGCATTTGAGTGCAGCAACACATAACCCGTATTACCTTCTGAACCATGTTGAACAAAGGGAATAAATTCATAAAATACCTCTTTTTATACTCAAAGGTTGATTGGGGTTTTCAACACAGTCTGGCTTAATACGTGTCTTATATATATAACATTTCAGCTCGACTCCCATAAGGCACCCAGGAATGATTAAAAGTTACCTGCAATCTCTGATTACCGGTGGGTGCCCTGACTTGTGCCGCAGAATACACGTGCCCTTTTACTTAGCGGCAGTTTAATTAAAAATCCAGTCAAATGAGATTTCTGCGCAATAACAGATGATAATAGGTCACTAGACAGATAGTTGCAGTTGTCCTCCCTCATTAAAACTCTCTGGGCACCATTTATCTAATGAAAGACTCAATCTATTCATCTCTGTAGGGAAGAAAAGGACGGAATTAGTGCGACGCCAACGTGCACCAAGCCGGTGTCCGCGAAGGCTAACCTGACCACTATTAAACACAATGGTGTTTTTGCAAGATGAGACATTTTCTCATTGCGCGCCTGAGATCGATGCGATTTCTACTTGGCCATTGATTTGACTCAAATGCATTGTTTGGCTAAATGGCACTTAGCCGTAACACAATCTAGACCGGGCTAATTGTTACAATTGATGTAATTGTCCAAGTGGCAATGGGGAAATGGTTAAATGTCACCAGAGAGCTGGAAGAGATTCTGGGTATACTTGGTTTAAAGAGACTTGCATTTCGCACGAAGGCCACAATTAGCATGTTTTAAGTTCAAGTTCAACTAGAGGCTAAAAATACAGAATGTTTTGTTAATTTGCCACCTCCTTTGTTTATTGAAACCAGACTAAGGGTTTCAACCAAAGAAGCTCTCTCCGATAAGGGCAAAAAAGCAGTGCCTCTTTGTAAAAAGATAGACAGACAGACAGATAGATAATTGGATGAGAAAATAAAATAAAACAAATATTGCAAAATATGAGACTAAATAATGTATAAATCATTCTAAACTTACAATCTAACAGCATAGCCATCTCCATTGAGCTCATTGCGGTCTCAACAAAGGTCCTATAGTGTAACACAGAAAGACGGATGAAATACAATGAAATGTCACATCAAATGTCACATAAGAAAAGGAAGTGCCCACCTATCATGTTCTCTTCATCACTATGATTGGCTAATTACACTGTAACTGCAATAAAACATGTTCACAACAAATCTGAATAGGTCAAACTGGTAAACATGGGCACCACTGTCAGTTACGTCCAAACTGACAAGAAATTGAAATTCCTTGATGATCTACAATCTTTGTAATACCTCTGTTTCTAATTATCTGAAAAGATTATTAATAATAACAGCTGAACACCAGTGTTAATGTGGTATTATTTATATACTATTATAGTATTTATTAATAGTTTGAATTAGCGTTTTTATTATACTATATACTAGCCTGGATGCCAGCCGAACTTAGCTCCGCCCACAACATTTGAGGTCGGGAAGTTCGGTCTGGATGAACTATGCTCGAACCAGAGCTGTTCGGACCAATCAGATTGTCAGGGTGGGCTTTATACGATGATAGACAGATGATCAACAGTAACGTAATCATCCACGTCACCAAAGAGCGCTTGGGTTGAATTCGTTCTAATCCTAAACGGAGAACTTGTTTGTATATGCATTCACCTTTACTATTTCTCTCAAAAATTATGATCATGTTGGTAAGTACTCCGTGTATCCTTAAATTCTTTTCACAACACCGGCAAAGATCATTTACACTCATCTTCTTCTTCTACTTCTTCCAGCGTGCGTGCAGTTGAGTTCTGTTGACAACTATGCGTTGCTCAACATACGTCACTTACTCCATTGCTCTGATTGGTTGTAGGTCTATCCAATTGAGTGCAGAGGCATTTTTTTTCCTGGTTTGGTTGAAACACGCCCCATAATCACAGCCCAATGGAGCAGTATCAGACTCATATTCTGACTAGAATCTGAGTATGACGACGTCAGGCTAACTATATACACTATATTGCCAAAAGTTTTGGGACGCCTGCCTTTACATGCACATGAACTTTAACGACATCCCATTCTTAATCCGTAGGGTTTAATATGGAGTTGGCCCACCCTTTGCAGCTATAACAGCTTCAACTGTTCTGGGAAGGCTTTCCACAAGGTTTAGGAGTGTGTTTATGGGAATTTTTGACCATTCTTCTAGAAACGCATTTGTGAGGTCAGGCACTGATGTTGGATGAGAAGGCCTGGCTCACAGTCTCCGCTCTAATTCATCCCAAAAGATGTTCTATCGGGTTGAGGTCAGGACTCTGTGCAGGCCAGTCAAGTTCCTCCACACCAAACTCGCTCATCCATGTCTTTATGGACCTTGCTTTGTGCACTGGTGTGCAGTCATGTTGGAACAGAAAGGGGCCATCCCCAAACTGTTCCCACAAAGTTGGGAGCATGAAATTGTCCAAAATGTCAAGCATTAAGAGTTCCTTTCACTGGAACTAAGGGGCCAAGCCCAACCCCTGAAAAACAACCCCACACCATAATCCCCCCTCCACCAAACTTTACACTTGGCACAATGCAGTCAGGCAAGTACCGTTCTCCTGGCAACCGCCAAACCCAGACTCGTCCATCGGATTGCCAGACAGAGAAGCGTGATTCGTCACTCCAGAGAACACGTCTCCACTGCTCTAGAGACCAGTGGCGGCGTACTTTACATCACTGCATCTGATGCTTTGCATTGCACTTAGTGATCTAAGGCTTGGATGCAGCTGCTCAGCCATGGAAACCCATTCCGTGAAGCTCTCTACACACTGTTCTTGAGCTAATCTGAAGGCCACACAAAGTTTGGAGGTCTGTAGCTATTGACTCTGCAGAAAGTTGGCGAGTTCTGCACACTGTGCGCCTCAGCATGCGCTGACCCCGCTCTGTGATTTTACGTGGCCTGCCACTTGGTGGCTGAGTTGCTGTTGTTACCAATTGCTTCCACTTTGTTATAATACCACTAACAGTTGACCATGGAATATTTAGTAGTGAGGAAATTTCACAAATGGACTTATTGCACCGGTGGCAACCTATCACGGTACCATGCTTGAATTCACTGAGCTCCTGAGAGTGACCCATTCTTTTACAAATGTTTGTTGAAGCAGTCTGCATGCCTAGGTGCTTGATTTTATACACCTTTGGCCATGGAAGTGATTGGAACACCTGAATTCAATGATTTGGAGGGGTGTCCCAATACTTTTGGCAATATAGTGTATATACATCATAATCATTATGTGACTTCGTTTAAATAAATATTTTGCTAATATAAACATTCAAAACTATTATTTCCTTCTCATTTAAGACAACCACGTGCCATTGATTTTAACCAAACTCTTGTTTTTCAATTCAAAGTTGTAAATGATTTTGAAGCAATGTTTGTTTAATCTTTGACCATAATTTGATTCAATTATTAATTTCATGAATGTTTGAAAGGAAAGATTTCTTGAAAGAATATTCAAGGTCTTAGAATTTCACAATACCTCTAAAGCAAGTTCTCTAAACAAGAGCGATTTGATGTGTCATTACTCGTGAAAAACTGACAGCTCTTGACTTATATGACTTATATGACTTACAGTTCTACTCACCCCACTCCGAGCACGATTCAAACCGGCATGGGAGGCATGGGAGGCATGGGAGGCAGGCAAGCTAACAAGGAGAAGTGAGGTTTACCGCACAGCTCTTTGCTAGCTAGCCTGTTACACTCACCTCCCTAAACCTCACTCCCATCCAGGTGCTCTGGATGGTGGTGGCAGTGGGACATAAGATGGCGTTGGGGCCGCTCTAGTTGCCGGCAGCACATAGGATGCCGTTGGGGTCGCTCTGGAAGGTGGTGGTGGTGGCACATAGGATGCCGTTGGAGGCGCTCTGGATGGCAGTCGTGGTGGCAACATTGGGGGCGCTCTGGATGGCGGCGGTGGTAGCACATAGGATGCCTTTGGGGGCACTCTGGATGGCAGTTGTGGTGGCACCGTTGGGGGCGCTCTGGATGGCAGTTGTGGTGGCACCGTTGGGGGCGCTCTGGATGGTAGTTGTGGTGGCACCGTTCGAGGCGCTCTGGATGGCAGTCGTGGTGGCACCATTGGGGGCGCTCTGGATAGTGGTGGTGGTAGCTCATAGGATACCATTGGGGGTACTCTGGAAGGTGGCACATAGGATGACGTTGGTGGCACTTTGTATGGCAGTTGTGATGGCACCGTTAGGGGCGCTTTGGATGCTGGCAGTGGTGGCACATAGGATACCGTTGGTGGTGCTCTGGATAGTGATGGTGGCGCAAAGGATACACATAACTCTTCCCCGCTTGGACCACAGACGGTGTCAAATAAAGCTAAATTTAAAACAGACAAAGACTGTTCTACGGTTTAAAAAAAAGTACTCGCCATCTTTCAGAACGATAATCATATTGGTATCACACCTGGTGGTATCACCAGTCATACTAACACTGCATCTATGCGCAGAGATTCTTTTTTTAACAGCAACTTTTAAATCAGACCACTTTTTTTATTTCTTGGACCGTGCGGGGCACAGAGGTGGCAGCACTGACTGCTGCCATTACCTGCTCCCACTCCACAGTTTTTCTTTTATTTGAAGTTCTAGCAGAGAGCACGCCAAACAGAATTCTTTTTTGTGCCTCTACCTCAGACAGCAATACCTCCATCTCACAGTCGGATTGAAACAGATCTATTGAAAATTATTGGTCATTTAAATACGCAGTGAGATCATACATACTCTGAAAAAAAGGCAGTCTTAAGCTTCATATATGGTTATTTCAGGGAGGAGATGGAGGCAAACTGAAAGCAATAAATAATTGTGATTTATAAAGCCAACCTTGTGCAGTTTCTGCAGTACGTACATTTTTTTATCAATCTGAAAACTTTTGTGCGTGTGCACACTTTTAGGATGAAATCTACGCAAAGTTTTATATATGAGGCCCCAGATGAGCACCTCTTCATGATAAGGATCTGTAAGAGCATGGTCAAGGCAAACGTTTGAGGTTTTTATGCAAGCACACAATCTTCTATGTGAGAGAACAGAACATGTGTGGGCCTGAGTCATTATATTTTTTATAAAGTCTCAAGGATGGCTGTACTGAATTCACAAAGTGTCACAGGGTACATTTGGCCAAGTAAGCAAGTGAAATTACTTATGAACTTACATAAAATGAAGAAGCTCAATAAAACCAAAACACCAAATAACATTTCAGCCTAAAATCAAAATATATATATTTTTTTTTATTTGCTTAAAGGGAATGAAGTGACACTTTTGCATTGTGGTAATATTTTAATGACAAATTTAATTACATTTTCTCCTAAATTCCCAATTACCATACTGTCAAATGTACTGTTATGTTAAATTATGTTAAAAATTATAACATAATTTAACATGACAGTAAGTTATATATAGTACATTATTTATAAATCATGATAGTATCTTTTGTATTTTGCCAAGTTTAACAACACCACTGTATTTCAGTATTCAGTATATACAAAAAAATACTGAAAAGTAAAATGTCTGTATGCAGTAAAGCAATAACAATAATGCCACAACGCAAAAAAACAAAAAACAAATAAATAAATAAAATAAAATAAAAATGTTCCTAAAACTTTCCTACATTTTACTGCTTTATGCAATATATACCTGGACATTCACATTAACAGCCCACATTCATATTTGAGCAAATAAAATATAAATGGCCCCATGAATGGAGCCTTCTCAGCATTTTTGGCAATACAACACAAAGCGAATCGTAATTGATTACAGAAAGCTGTTTTTCACTGATGAAAGATATCAGTGAAGCCATGAATCTATTGTCAAGAGTATACCTGCTCCTAATGCATCAAAGAGCTCCTTTGTCCCTCTAAATAGTGTGGTTTCTCCAAGACCTCATTACCATAGTATAGCTGACTTGTGGGATCACTTTGGTCCCCAGATGCTGCTTTTATTCCAGCCAGACCTCACTGTATTTCACCCTCATTAATAAGAAATCTTATTACACAGACTTTCATTTGATAGACCCTGCCATTGGTTTCCTGTTCAGATATCGTTACATCAAAGGCTACTGCCCTATTAGGCTGCTTATTGATATAGTCTTGTGGGATTTGTATAAACCACTAACATGAATACAATGAAATTGATGTATATTTTCTTTAATATTGTGGTTGGAAAGGCCTCGATGAAAGGCTAAACACTGCTTGAAAAATGCAAAATGATGAGAAAACCATGGCCAAGGCATAATAAGACAGCTCACCAAATCCGCTATCTAAAGAATTACATTAATTTACGGATTTATAACATTCCACTGAGTATACCAATAGAAACTCTCTCGCTTCTAAACAAGGCTTTTTCTACAACAACAAACGCTACTTTTCTTGTGAAGTCTCTAGACTCGTTATGGCATGTCTCCTGGTTTTAATTGTGTCAGGCAACCTTGGATATTTATTTGACTCATGGAGTCTTATGACAAACGGATTGAAAAAAGAAAGCTAGGCCTAATTGGCTATCAAAGTAAAGCGTCTATCTTTGCAGGCTCCGGGCCCTTTGTGTTATTAGCAGCATTGATTGAACAGGGCTGACATTAAAACTAAGGAAAATTGAAAGCAAGATGCCAATGGATCATCAGAGAAGCACACATTTGTGGTTGAGAAGAGAGAATATGATTTAGTTCTGTTGTAATGGCGATGTTTTATAATTATCTTCCTTTTGAAATTCACCATCTGGTGTATGTTTGTTTCTCTCAAATATATGCAAACAGACAGACACATACATTAGTTATGCTGTAAGAAATTTGCCTCTCACTTCTTCTGAGCCTCCTATTGGTATATTCGCACATGTATTTGTGGTTTTTAAAGTATACTATTACTGATTTTCTACCTGGAAGACAATAAAAACTAAAACCACACAGAACAACATTAGAAACTGCACAGCAATGCCCTTGGCAACCACCCACAATACCCTTGCATCATGGTGGCGACTTCTGCCCAACACTTCTCAAGCTTTCTACAGAAAATATGAACATTTTCTTAAAATAAATAATAATAAATTGATTCAATCATAGGACAATACAGCATTATCTGGAAACAAGTAACTTTAATAGAACACAGCTTGCTGTTATGTATTAACACACAGCATGGAGCCATACATCCCACTCTAATCCCATGGCACGCACACATTCCAGCATTACTGGGAAGCACTGAAGCGATTTACTGTACACACACACTCGCTGCTTGTATTCTTGATGAATTCTGCATCATTGAGAACATGCAGCCTCCATTCACAGTACCTGGATGTATTAGTGAGATGTGTCATTGTCTTATCAGAGTCTCATTCCTCTGTCACCTGCTTCCCACATTGCTGTGGGAGCGGATGTTTGTCCGTCTTACGCCTCTCTCTCTCTCTCTCTCTCTCTCTCTCTCTCTCTCTCTCTCTCTCTCTGGGAAATAAAGAGCCAGTATCCTAAGTAACAAACTGTTATTTTTGTTCATTGTCATAACTGTCAATAGATGCTATTTACACTAAGTCAAAATAGCAGCATTTTTCTTAGCAATATGCTATTTAGTGAAAATAGCGATAGATTCTATTTACACTATATGTAAAAATAGCAGTATTTTCTTTGCAATAAGTGTAAATAGTAGTTAGACGTTTGCTTTAAACACAGATTATTTTTGATTATGTACATACAGTTGTGGTCAGAATTATTGACACCCCTGGTAAATATGATCAAAGATGGCAGTAAAAATAAATCTGCAATGTTTATCCTTTTGATCTTTCATTTAAAAATCTAACCTTTCATTGAAGTAAAAGAATTGAAAGTGGGAGGTAAATCACATTATGAAATAAATACTTTTCTCCAAAACACGTTAGCCATAATTATTGGCACCCTTTTATTAAATACTTTTTGCAACCTCCTTTTGCCAAGATAACAACTCTGAGTCTTCTCCTATAATGCCTGATGAGTTTGGAGAACACCTGACAAGAGATCAGGGATCATTCCTTCATACACAATCTCTCCAGATCCTTCAGATTCCCAGCTTCATGTTGGTGCTTCTTCTCTTCAGTTCACCCCACTCATTTTCTATAGGGTTCAGGTCAGGGGACTGGGACGGCCATGGCAGAAGCTTCATTTTGTGCTCAGTGACACATTTTTGTGTTGATTTTGATGTTTGTTTTGGATCATTGTCCTGATGAAAGATCCAACCACGGCCCATTATAAGATTTCTAGCAGAGGCCGTCAGGTTTTGATTTTTTATCTGTTGGTATTTGCTACAATCCATGATACCATGTATCTGAACAAGATGTCCAGGACCTCCAGCAAAAAAATAGGCCCACAACATTAAAGATCCAGCTGTATTTTTAACCGTGGGCATGGGTTACTTTTTATCCCTGTTTGCACCAAAGCCATCTGGTGGGTTTGCTGCCAAAAAGCTCTTTTCTTAGTTTCATCTGACCACAGAACCAGGTCCCTTTTGAAGTTCCAGTCGTGTCTGACAACTGAATATGCTGGAGTTTGTTTTTGGATGAGCAAGGATTTTTCTTGAATCCCTCCCAAACAACTTGTGGTGATTTACAGGGGTTGTTAGATTTTTTTGAAAGGCTTTCTGAACCCAAGACTCAACTAATCTCTGCAATTTTCCATCTGTGATCCTTGGAGAGTCTTTGTCCACTCAAACTCTCCTCCTCACCATGCATTAGGACGATATAGACACACGTCCTCTTCCAGGCAGATTCGTAACATCTTTAGTTGATTGGAACTTCTTAATCATTGCCCTGTTGGTGGGAATGGGGATTTTCAATGCTTTAGCTATTTTCTTACAGCCACTTTCTATTTTGTGAAGCTCAACAATCTTTTGCTGCACATCAGAACTATATTCTTTGGTTTTACTCATTCTGATGGATGATTAAGAGAAATTGACTTTCTGTTTCCTCATATTTATACTCCTGTGAAACAAGAAGTCATAGCTAGACAATTTCATGCTCATAGTCACCCTGGTGTGCTAAAAAATGTAAATATTAATGGGAATATACTTGAGAGATATTTTACTCATAAAACATTTTAGGGGTGCTAATAATTATGGCCAACGTGTTTTGGAGAAAAACATTTATTTCATAATGTGATTTTCCCCCTACTTTCAATTCTTTTACTTCAATGCAAGGTTCGATTTTTGCACTTTTTTAAATAAAAGATCAAAAGGATAAACACTGCAGATTTATTTTTATAGCCATCTTTGATCATATTTACCAGGGGTGCCAATAATTTTGACCACAACTGTATATAAAATATAAAAAAATGAAGTCGTCGTCAATTTAAAGGGGTCCTATTATTCTTTTCCACTTTTTCAACTTTAGTTAGTGTGTAATGTTGCTGTTTGAGCATAAAAAAGATCTGCAAGGTTACAAAGCTCAAAGTCCACTCAAAAGGGAGATATTTTATTTAACAGAATTCACTTTCCAAGAACTACAATGAACGACTCGTTTGGACTACAACGCAATTTTTCCGGATCTTATGAAGTCATAATGTCACTCATTTAAATAATCCCTGCCCACGGAATACGCAAAAAAAGGGGACAAGGCCTGGTTGAGCTGCATTAGAGAAGACACTGTTTTTTTTTCACAACTTTTCCAAAACTAATTTGTTTGACCTTCCTAAGGCTGACGAGAGTGGTTAAAATTGGACAACAAAACAACGTTTATCGGTGCGCTGCACATTTTATGGAGAACAGCTTGTTTTCTGTAAGCTCTCGCCTTTGTAAGATGGTTCACCGCTCCTTAGGAAAATTAGCCATGGTTTTGTGATCGATTACTGTTTGTATTACCTTAGTTTTCCAACAAATATCATGATTAAATGGTGGATAACATTGTATCTATAATTTATAAGAAAATTACAAAAAACATACCACTCTGAAACGTCCTGTGAAATCCGTGCTTGAAAAGTCTGTGCATGAAATCCATTCTGGACGATATTTCCTTCAGAAAATGTTCATTAACATTGTCAGGGTCTGAATCAGGCTCAAATTGGTTTGAAATTGATGCCATCCGTAATATTTACACTAGAGAAAAATTTGCAGTTATGGAGGGGTGTGACATTTCCCAAACAAACGCTAAGCTGTGCCAATCACAACAATTCGTATTTCTGAAGGAGGGGCTTCATTGAAACAGGAAATAAATGGCACATTCGAGCCAGACTGGGGAGAACGTTCTCTGAGAAAAATCAAACAGTTTGATGAGAGCGAGAGTGAGCTCTAGTCACTGCATGGATAAATGAGTAAATATGTAATTAGAGAACCCTCGTTAGCGCCTCATTAGGACCCCCTCTGAGAAGGTTTAATTAGCTCAATTAGCAGTGAGAGCTCAGACCTACTCTCTTCTATGTAATGCCCACAATGGTCATCCCTCCAGGGACCCCCTCTAACTCTGCAAACTGTCTCAAAACTCCCTGACAGCATAGCGATGGAGCCCAAGGCTCCAGGGACACATCTCATTGCTTTGCCTCCCATGCAAACAGATGGCTTTCATAAAACGAAAAGATTGCCCCCTCCCTCTTGATGTGTACATGCTAAGATGATACAAAAAATATGTGGTGCAGAGTCACAGATGTGCTTCGTAAAAGGTAAAAAGCTCAAGATTTGCATTTCCTGAAGGAAGTACCAGTGCTTTGCAAAGCACCAAAAGCATTATAGGTTGTAGACTTTGGTTCTGCATAAATGAAATGCCGCATTAGAGACTATGCTGTTGTCATGACACACAGCACACATTTTTGCTTTGAAAAATGCATGAAGTGAGTAGTCGAATTGGGAAAAAAATGAAAGGTCTTTTAACTTGAGCACTGCATTTGTAGAATGTCATGTCCAGTGTTGGGGAGTAACTATGTAACGGTGTTATGTAATTTAATTACAAAATAAATGTAATCCATTAGAAAAAAGTCATTAAATTACAGTTACTTATGAAAATGTTAACGATTACATCTGAATATTTTCTGTAAAAAGCTAGGATATGTTAAATAATATTAATTTGTTGCTTTGCCTATTTTTGATGTGCACAATGCCTCCTGCCATTTAAAGGCCGTTTAGTAAAGCGATTCTATTCTGATGCTTTTGATTGGCTCTCTTGTTTGAATTTGCAGTGCACGACGTCTGCCAAGTACATCAATCCACATTGCCGCTGAAAGCTTTAGACCTACAACCTGTATGAGAGTTGCCACCATGGCGAGTGATAAAAATGTGTTCCTATGCTGAAAATACAAAAATTATTTCATCCAGAAATTTGTATTTAACCTCAGAACGTTCTCAAAGTAAAAAGAGGTGCTAAAGTCTGATTTTGTGGTGGCTGTGCTTTAAAATTAAATGATTATAACCTTAATTCAAGTGATGAAGGATTTTGAAAGTCAGTGTTAATCAGTGTTAAGTACTACTGTAAAGGCCGGGACACACCAACTCGACATCAAAGAACTAGCAGCGATGAAAGCCGACGGTGTTGTCGCCTCTCGTCGGCCGTGTCTAGGCCAAAAAGCCACACATGAACACACCGAGATAACTACAGCCGACTGTCAGCTAGCATGCGCGTTCTCCGCCTTTGTGTAAATGAGAAAACTGTCTATTTCTGCAGATATATTTGTCTATATTCGTCATTCAAAAGGGAAACCAGCGCTCCAGGCTGCAGATACACAAACCGTAAACAAATCAGCTGGCGCTTACCTTTTTGAATATCAGTCCTGCTGATCACGTTCTTTATTCCACTCTGCTCATGTTAATATTAAAATATTCTCCCAGGAACACTCGCTGTTGTTGCTCTTATTCTCGTGCACTGACCATAGACTGTAAACTCATTTACTAAGCTACTGTAGACTCATTTACTAAGCTGAACAGCCAGAGTTCTCTCTCTCACCGACGGCCTGACGCCGATTCTACATGTTGAATCGGCCCAAAAAACCCTGACGGTGTCCGACTAGAGCCAACGGTGCGGAACACACCGAAAAAACGAAGTTGGCCGACGCTCAAAAAAAGCCCGACGTTGCCCGACAGCCGATCGCCGGCTTGGTGTGTCCCAGGCATAAGGTTATCTGGCCTGGTTTAAATGTTTGAAAATGATTAACAGTTGAAAACATTCCTTAGAAATTTAGAAAAGTAATCAAAAAGTGATCAATCAGTTACATTACTTTAAAGGGGTCCTATAATGCCTTTTTTTACAAGATGTAAAATAAGTCTCTGATGTCCTTAGAGTGTGTATGTGAAGTTGTAGCTCAAAATACACCACAGATAATTTTTTATAGCATGTTAAAAATGTCACTTCTTGAGGATGAGCAAAAACACACAATTTTTGTGTGTGTCCATTTAAATGCAAATGAGCTGCTGCTCCCGGCCCCCTTTCAAGAAGAGGGTGGAGCTTCAAGAGCTCGCGTTAGCAGCTACGATTACCTCACGCAGACACACACTGAAAATGTCAGAAACTTCTCAGCCTTTTATGTTCAAACTGGAGTTGGACAATGATGGAGAGACTCAAGATGAAGTAACTACATGTAGAATGCAACAGGATGTTTCTGAATGGTTAGTTGCTATCTTCAAGTCATTGATTAGCATATTCTGTGATGATAATCTATAAATCGCTCATGTGGGAACTGTTGTAAAATACCTTCAGAGCCAAAGAATATATGCTGCATGAAGATAGAACAGGTATAGTTTAGTTTAATTATGGTTATAACTTATGTTGTCATCTTGCCTTTATGACATGATATTGCATTTGTGTTATGTACTGTATTGTAATAAATGTGAAAAGACGGATGCAACGGCTTGAGCAGACTCCCAAATGTGCTCTACTACAACAACTCTTCCTCTTCTCCCGGGGGCAGGGTTTATGTAAATTTTAGGGTTTGTGATGTCACCAACCTGGGAAGAAGCTTGTTGTAGTCCCTACCAGCCGTTTGTTGTAGTTCTTAAAAAGCGATTTTTTGTAAAAGAAAATATCTCTCTTTGCATTGAACTTTAAGCGTCGTAACTTTGCAGATGTTGTTTATGCTCAAACAGCAACATTACACACTAACTAAAGTTAGAAAAGTGAAATCATAATCAAGGACCCCTTTAATAAAGCAATTGAAATCTATTACATTTCTAAAGTAACCTTCCCAACACTGGCCATGTCCTGCATGAGATATTGCAAAAGACGACGGTCAAACACGTCCATCCACACGTTGATAGGTCACAGGGTTGATCTGCTTGACGATGGGAAAGGGGCCAATGAATCTGGGACTTAGTTTTCGGCAAGGCAGACACAGCCTGATGTCCCTGGTGGACAGCCAGACCTTCTGTCCTGGTTGGTATGCTGGGGCGTTGGAGCGACGAAGGTCGGCTGTCATTCTGCGCATGTTCGGCCATGCTCCGGGAGTATATCAGGATGTCGTCGATATATACCAGCACGAACTTGTGGAGAAACTCCCGGAGCACCTCATGGATGAAATCCTGGAATACGGAGGGGGCGTTGACCAGTCCATACGGCATGACAAGGTACTCGTAGTGTCCAGTAGGGGTCACGAAGGCTGTCTTCCACTCGTCCCCCTCACGTATCCGGATGAGGTTATACACGCTGCGGAGGTCTGTAGTCTATACAAGGCCGCAAGCCTCCGTCCTTCTTTGCCACGAAGAAAAAGCTGGAAGCAGCAGGGGAAGTAGACAGGTGGACGTAACCTTGCCTCCTTGATATATTCCTCCATGGCCTTCTCCTCCAGTAGAGACAGGGGGTAAATCCTCCCATGGGGCACTGACTCACCCGGAAGCAGATCGATGGCACAGTCCCATGGCCGGTGTGGAGGCAGCTTGGAGGCTCGCTTGGGGCAGAAGACGTCACTGAAGGGGGCGTAACATGGAGGGATGTCCACCGAACGCTTCTCTACTGGGCTTTCGATGGATGTGGCGCAGACTGACAGATCTTCGGAACGTGGAGAGGATGGACCAGGGAAAGCAGAGAAGCAGTTCGGAAAGCAGCTGTTGCCCCACTTCAAGATCTCGCCGGTCCTCCAGGAGATGACAGGGTTATGCTGCTCCAACCATGGGCGCCCTAGGATCACGTCAGCGGTGGATTCCTCCAGAACCAGCAGATGTTGTTGTTCCACGTGAAGGATGCCCACTTGAAGCTGTACTGGACCGACACTGAAACGCACTTGTCTTCGGCTGAGGGGTCTTCCAGTTATCGAGTGGACCTGGTAGATGGACGGCGTAACTGTTGTCTTGAGCTTGAGCTGACGGCAGAGATGAAGTTGCCGGCTGACCCAGAGTCGAGGAGGGCACTAACTATAATGGAAATACCGGCAGCAGTTAGGTTCACAATAGTAGTGAGTGGTTTCATCTTATTTATAGAAGGAAGAATGGCACTCACCATGGGACGAGGAGGACAAACAGGGCATTCGGAGATGAAATGCCCAGATAAACCACAATATAAACATAGACTCTGGGTCAGCCGCCTCTGCCGTTCAGTAAATGTCAGATGCGTGTTTTCCAGTTACATAGGCTCGTAGGCTGGCGGATTCTGGTCGGCGGAGGGATGGTGTAAATAGTGGCTGGCCCTGGTGCTCTTCGAGACACGACTGCATACGAGTGGCTAAGTGAATGGAGAGCTGTATGAAGCGTTCGAGCCTGATGGAATCCTCGTATGCAGCGAGATGCAACCGCACTCGTGGGTCCAATCCCTGTCGATAAGTGGTTAACAGGGATTGTTCGTTCCATCCACTGGCGGCAGCAAGTGTTCTGAATTGAAGAGCATATTAATTCACAGTCATAGAGCCTTGTTTTAAATAGTACAATTGCTCACCAATCGATGAATCCCAGGCAGGTTTCCCGAAAACCTCTTTGAAGTGGGAGACGAAACTGGAGAGTGA
Source organism: Coreius guichenoti (assembly GCA_039654105.1). Taxonomy (NCBI): domain Eukaryota; kingdom Metazoa; phylum Chordata; class Actinopteri; order Cypriniformes; family Gobionidae; genus Coreius; species Coreius guichenoti. The sequence continues at coordinate 11,571,780 of CM077178.1, forward strand.
CTGAGTAATGGGATTATTCTGGGACCAAAGAGTTTCAGCCCAGCGAAGCACCTTGCCATTTAACTGAGAAATAATAAACGCTACCTTAGCGTGGTCATCGGGGTACAGGTGTGGTTGCATCTCCAGGACCAGCGAGCATTGCAGAATGAATCCGTTGCAATCCTCCGCCGAACCAGAGAAGGGCGACAGTTTAGCCATGGGACTGGCATACACAGGTGGTGAAGGATAGACGGCGGTGTTGACGGAGGTGGTCGCTGGTGGATTCGTGGTGAGTGCTCGGCGTACAGCGCCCACGAGCTCTTGAAATGGATCCGGGGTGCTTATTCTGGTGTTCAGCGGTTCAGGTCCGGTCTTCTGTTACAATACAGAAGGGACAGAGACAAAGGGATGCAGGTAACGGATGTTTATTGAACAACCAGAAGAGTAAATAGCAGTGCAGGTGAGTGAACGTGGAATTGCCAGGTAACTGATATGGATGACTGAGTGATACTGTCCTTGTCCTTTGCAGATATAGCGGGCTGGAGACTGACTGGAGCAGAGAAGACACAGGAGAACTCACACGAGACGAAGAACAACGAAGGAGACTTGGAGACACACTGGAGACAGGTAAGTAGTTTGAAGCAGTCCTAAAGGTGAGCATAAAGGTAAGTCTTGATGCTAACGAGACCGGACGATGACTGTGTGAGTGAGTGTGTCTTTTATGCTGCTGGTGATTGCTGTGCTGATGGGGTGCAGGTGTGCGTGATCAGTATTCGGGTGAAGGAGTGCACTGTGATTGGGTGATGGTGGAGCCTGGCGTGTCTGTAACAAGTAGTTAAGGACACCTAATATAAAGTGTGACCAAATGTAGAAGCATTTGCTTTATAGATTCTTCTTGACAACTACAAAAATCAGAATAAAAATAAAAGAGAAAAAAGAGCTGCTAGAAGTGCACAAATACTTAAAAACTGACCAATCAAATCAGTATGCAAATAAGTGCAAGAAGAAAGACCGATCACAATTGCAATCACAAATGCAAATCATAACGACATCAAAGCCATGTTCTAAATCACACACTTGATGTGGATTTGCAGTCTTGTGGCCTTTATTCACATACAACTGTGAACTTCAAAGAAACCGCAGGGTGTCCCATTTGACATATTAGGTTTGAGAATGTGTATTTGTGTCTTATCGAACAGTCCATGCAGCAAAGCATCGACTCTGAGAAAGACCTCTAGGGACAGGGCCAAAGTGAAAGGAAAATTTTCAATTTTACTACGTTTCTATTAAAAAAAATAAATAATAATAATATAGATAGTACACCTAAGGGTGAAATTATCTGCAAAACAAAGTTTGAATTGAGTATGTAGAGCTGAATTAATTAAATTACAATTAAAAAACTGTGTTTGAGGAATAGCAACACAACCTTGCAAGCACTTAACAGAATCCAAATCCTACAGTGAAAGCAGGCAGACAAAAAAGCAGTGAAACACAAAGAACTGTCACAGAAAATAGTATTTCACTGTCCACGGTGTCTTAGTTCCTTTCAGACCATTTTTACTTCGTATGGATTTGAGAAAAAGTGCAGCCATACCCTGAGGCTATAGAGGCCTCTTCTAGACTTACAGGATAACATTCGGACAAGGTCATGTCGACAGTCGACTTAGCTTCCAAAATCCATTTTTTGAGTCCATGTAAAAGTCTTAAACACAAGAATGACCGGAAACTGTTACAAAACTAGATTTTATGAAGGAAATGTTAGTGGTTCTTGTCCATGCTAGTATTTCTAGTTATTTACTGGCTCAGGTGGAAAAAAAGTCCAAGGGCCCTATTTTAACGAGTACATGGTCTGAAGTGCATGGTGCAGGTGCACTTAGGGCGTGTCCGAATCCACTTTGCTAGTTTAACGTCGGAAAAAATGGCGCCAGGCGAATGGTCCAAAAGGTTGTACTTATTCTCTTAATGAGTCATGGGTGTGTTTTGGGCATAACGTGCAATAAACCAATCAGAGTCTCATCTCCTATTCCCTTTAAAAGCCAGTTGCGCTTGCACCATGGCGGATTCGTTATTTACATGTCGGAATATAGACACCCTCAACCTGACGAGTCAGTTTAAATACATGTGTATTGCCACGATTGGTTAAATAAGCAGCCAATTTCATTCGTCATTACTGCAAATAGGTAATTCTGATACATGTAATGACTATCCATTATGACATGTAGGCATTTTTATCTTTATGTACACAATAATAATCTTTTACATTGTAATCCTTTTATTTTTAATATTTGGCATGTTTGTGTGCTGCTGCGCGTCCCTGTGTGTGTAATAAGCAGAGTGTATGTGCGTTGTGCACCCGCCTATAGGCGCATATTACTAACACGCCCTTTAAATAACAAAAAAATACTGCGCTATTGACTTTAGACCAGGTTTTTGTTGGTCAATGGCGCAGTCGTTTTTAGTTGCCTCAAAATAGCAATGCACTAACAATGCGCCTGAACACACCTCGATTTCAGACCAGCACGCCCATGGGTGAACAGATGGGCGCGAGTACATTTGCTATTTAAACAACGTGGCGCTGGACATGAAAATGATAACTGCATCAGGCTGAAACTAGCAAAAAACACTTGCGTCGCATTGCACCGGGTGTATGATAGGGCCTCAAGTGTCTATGATATAATGGTCATTAAATATGTTCCCTCCGTCAATGTAAATGTGATTTTTCATCTGTTTTTTGTTTTTCCTATTTACCTCAGAATGTAATAAGCTTCTCCACAACAACCAAAATATTTTGAGGTATAATTCATAGTTACGCTCCATACTTTGCGTAAGGATTTTAAAAAACAACAACAACAACAAAAACCTCTTAGACAATAACATAGAACTTCCTGCACCAAAACACACAGTAGATGAAGAACAGACATTCAAGGGTCCTAAAAATATGACATTGCATCTGACAGAGAGAGCAAGGACCATTATCAGATTCTCCCTAATTGGAAGTTTAATTAAAAGTTCTTTTGAATGTGTTTTACCACTGGCTGGGGGAAATTGCATCAAAAGCCCACAATGGGGACACAACCTGCCCGCGCTTCTCCAGTCAGCAGTTCTCTTTGTGAGAGGAAACACTCGCCCTATCTGAGCTCTCCGGCTTTACAGCTGTTTCATTATGGACCACAGATATCCAATTACACGAAAACGGCAAGGGCTGCTTTGGGACACGACACGCAGATCTGATTTTGATGGGAGAGGCAGATTGTACACTATCTCTCGTGTAAATCCATTAGTGCGGTATGGAAAGACGCAAGATGCCGCCTCTAAATGCACTATGAACATTTGCACGTCTGTTCACAAAAGGAAGTTCTGACCTCCTGCTGGAAGGCCCGTGTTGTAACAGGTGTGACTGAATTGTATATTTCTTTTAGATTAAGACTGAAAGCATTGGACAATCTTGCTATTAAAAGCACTAAAGCATAAAATCACTATTGCAAAATAAACCCCAAAAGGTTAATCAGGTCTTGTGTAATTCAGAGCTTTTAATAGCAATAATATGTACATTTCCTGCTCATTATAACAACTACTCGCCAAATAAATAAATGTGTACATGAAATAATGATTTGACTTGAAATTATTTTAGAATCTCACATATTGTTTTCCAAGCTTCTGCTTGAAAAAAAAAATTGTATAAAAGTAAATACAAAATTGTATATATTAGACCTGATACACATAATTTTTGTGCTGATGATTAACAATACAAATAATTGCAATTAATGATTTTAAATGTTTTTTGTTCATGTAATTTAGAGTATAAGCCTAATACTTAATTTTTTTGTATATGTTACTTAGAAATATATAATTAAACCTATATGATTTTCTTTAATGCTGTGAGAATCTTATTTTAAAAGGTAACAACTTTCTTTTTGCTCAAATTTAATCTTGGTCGACCAAGAAAACCTGAACATACAGTAATGTAATGTAATGTAACACTGTATAATATAATATAATATAATATATAATGCAGTCTCATTAAACCTACAAGCCTATTAAGGAAGACCTTTGACTGTCTTTGTGTACTTTACAGCAGGGTTTTTTTTATATTCTTTGTCTCCACAGAATTAAACTAACGATAAAATAAGCTTGTACTGTCTTACAGTGTTAGAAGACTTCCAAAAAGAAACCGTAAAGTGATACATGAAACACTTAATACTTAATTCTTATCCAAAAATCTTTGCAAAAAAACTTGTAGATAATGAAAACTTCTTTGAAATGTTTTGAAAGGCTCTCCTACAAGGACAAAAAAGGTTCTCTGTGGCATTTCTTTTCTAGAGATGAGAAAGAACAGATTAAATGTGCATGTGTGTATGAGCAAAGCAAGCCATGATCTGCGATGCCTGCCCACCTGGATGACAGAGGGACAGCTGCTCAGTTTCCACAAAGCATTGAATCATTTGTTCATCCATTGGCTAAGGCAAGTTGGCAATCTGTCCCCTTGTACAAGCTACCTTTGATACAGAGAAAAGAGCTTTGCAGTCCTCTAGTGCTTCTTTTCGTCTTAACCGCCAACAGCGACAAGCTCCAAGGTTCTGAATCAATGGAAATTGGGTGGCACACACCAAACAAATGAGGACGCTGCTTTGAGGTGTTTCACTTAGGTGGTGAAAAGTGAGGGGAATATCAGTTTTTAAAATGAGGCTCTTTAGCATTAGATCTAAGACAAATCAACCAAGACTGCTAATTTACAGTTATATCACGCAGGAGAAAATAAAGATCTCGTGCAGAAACCTATAGTGAGCTGTCTACTGCATACATAAGAGGCATCTTAACTGAGTGGAACCTTACTAACCCTGGTTTACACTTACAGTGAAATGCACAGACAGCAACTTTAAAATTCAGAATCGAATTTTTGACTGAAAAATGTTACGTTTTGGTTTTTTTTCCCCTAATTTTTTACTTTATCGGAACGATATGAAACTTGGTAAAGGTTTTGGCACTTGCTATGTGAACACACACACAAAAAATCATGGACATGATTCGAAAAGGTTAAATGGTCCTGAAAAAATTTTTCACACTTGTACTCGATCAAAAATGACTGCATTGGAAATTAATGGGAGACGTATTTCATCTAGTGAAAACTTTTGGTATTGCAGCCAAACAAAATCTTACTGTGAAAATTTTTCAAATTTGGAAGACAACTTTATTATAACTAGATTTACTGAGATTTTCTTGCAGTTTTAGAGTAAACATGTTTTTGAAAATATATATTTCATATAAAAATTGAAAATAGTATTTTTGTGCATTTTTCATAATACTAAACGTAAAATTCTGTAACTATTTTCTGTAAAGTTCACTTTTATCACTTCAGCAATAATCTGCCAAGTGTCATCTTTAAAAAGAGACCAAACGGAAGTCTGCTCTAAAGCATTCAAGATTTACGAGTTTAAGTTGGAAATTTAATTTTCAGGTCTATGCTCAAAAAGGAATATAAATAGAGCGTAAATATAATTTAGAAACATAAAATCCCCTAAAAATGTTAAATAAAAAAAACATTATCGAACTAAAATATAGTACATTAATTTCATTGAAATAATTTAAAAAAAAAAAGGTTATTTTTGACCGACCCACGAAGAGCACCAAAAGGACAAATGCGATGCATTATCCAGTCTGTCTGGATTATTTTATCTAAAAACAGCTTTCACGTTGGAAACATCCTTAAAATGCTGTCTAGCAAGGCAGCTCACTAGTTTTGGAACAAAAATAAATCTAAACCAAAGACTTCCGAAACACTATTAAGGCACAAACAGCACATCTACCACCTCAAAATGCTCTAAGGCATAACCCACAAAATTAGAGACTTTCTCTCACACGTCTTTCCCTCTGTGCTTTCACTGGAGCTTGAAGTTTATCAGATGTTCACACTTAATCATCTTTATCACAGACATGGGAAGAAACCAGACTCACTTTCCTTTTATTAGTGACAGGAAATTTGATCAATCCGATTAGCTTTCTTCATTATCCTCTTTATTTACCTCTCTCTCGTCTCGGCTGCTGACTGGCAGGTGGAGGGTGACATGGGTAGCAATGGGTGATGTTCACCCACTCAATGGGGATAGGTGAAGTTTGAGCAGATGTCTTTTAAACCATCATAGCCGGAAATCAGAGAGTATTTCAGTGGGAAAAAAAAAAAAAAAAAAAATTCACAATAGAGTTGTTCAGAAATAACGTCAGTTTGTAGGCCAACCCGGAAGGCTATTTCACCATGGGTTCGTGTGGGAATTCCCAAATTGTATAAAAGTGGTTTTTAATTTAAGAGTAAAATAAGGTGTGGTTAATATTACTTGAAGAGACTTCACATTTTGTTCATAAATTACCCAAGGTCATACCTCAAACAAATTCTGAGTCTTCTGAAGCCATGCTTAACAGACTAAGCATCAAATGTGTTCCTATATAATAAAAAAAAAAACAACAACACGAGGGTGAGTAAATGAAAATGTTAAAATTTTTGGCTGAACTATATCTTTAATACAGAGTGTAAACAATACCAAAGTCAGACCGTACACTCTGTCACAAATTATCCAAATCTGCCTGTGAAAATCACTGCTAATTATGTTATGTATGAAAAAAAATACTAACCGTGCATTTATCTCCACATGGTCTCTGTCACGCTGATTCTCTCCCTCTCGGCCTGTCTCCCTCTTTTCTGATGGACAGATAATCAAGAATGTTCACCTTACAGCTGACAGTAAGGCTGTCTGTGATGTATGGGCTCTGTGTGTTTGGGTGTTCCTGGCCTTTGGTCTCGCCTTAGGCTAATCACCTTGATTCATGGCCAAGCACATGCAATTACCTCTCCTAATACAGATACAAAAGTTCCCTATACTCCAATGGACCGACAGGAAACTCATCCTCCACTGACTGTGTGTATAGATGGTTTTGATTATTTTGCAGTTATTTTGACAATACTTGACCTCTAAAGCTGAAAGTATACTTAGTTTTTTTTAAGCGTAAGCGAGCGTATCATAGACTGTTAAAAAAGATGGACGACTCACATTCACTCTCTTCCATTGTAGTAAGTGAAGCCGTCAGTGTCCAAATATGGCGCTGACATCTTGGGTCTCGAGTCTGCACAGTAGTGAGCGTGAAGTGGAGCCGCGATATAAAGGTCCTGCCCACACTCACGCCTAATCAATCACACGCCCCTGAACTTTTTGTGAAATAAACAGTTATGGAAATATAGAAATTAAAGTTAAAGCTCCAATCTCCTCCTGAAGTTCCCGAAAATGTCCGTTGGTGCCTCAGTGACAACTTTGTCTCAGCTGTCAATCATAACGTCACACCCCCATTTTTATAACATTTTTATAACTAACTGAAACCAAACTTATTTAAAGAACGAACACTTGAACTAACATCAATGTGATAAAAACTGCCTAAAATGACAGAAACCATCTTTGGAAAAAATGTATTTGAAGTGTAATTTGTTTAGTTTGTCTATGTCCCATTACATTACATAGAGAGGGCGGGGTTTATGACCTAAACTGCATCCAGCCACCTGGGATCGATCGAGATGCTTTGGCTTCACTTTTCAGGACTCGTGTTGCACGCTTGGAGCCTTGCAAAGTATACTTCTTTTGTCTCGTACACAGGCGTTCGACACATGCCCAGTTTTGAGCAATCTCTCGCCACGAGTTACAACCCATGTAAATACTGCACAAAATTTAAATGCACATGTGCAACCTACGCGTACAAAGTATGCACGTTTACAAAAATCCGGCGGTGCGCGTTCAGCACGCCTGTACTCTTCTGATGATGAAATTCGCAACGTACACTGTACGCTGACCCTTGCGTATGCATAAAAAGTGAAGTACACTTTGGTCTTAAGGAAGACAGCAAGAGAAGAAAAAAAAACATAAGTAAATCAGTTTATTCAGACAAGTAATTTAAATAACTACTACTGTGTGTGTATACACTGCCCAGCTAAAAAAAGTCACTGTTTGGATTTAAATAGGCAAATGCTTAAGATTGGATCATTATTACAGTGATTATTATGTTTCTAGCATGTTATATGTTTGGCAACAGTTCTTCTAACCCTAATTGATGGAGTGATCTTGATCAACAACTGATTCACCTCTTGATGGAAATAACGTTTATTTCCATAAAGAGGTTCATCAATTTTTGGTTATGATCTTGTATTGACAATGCAAGAATAAAGCACTCTGTAAAGTCTACTCCAGCACTTCCCAAAGACTTTCAATTAATTTAAGGTCCGTTCTTTCATGATTTTAACCTGATACATATTGACATTGTCATCCTGGAATATGGCCATGATGTGTCTTCCTACATGGTTGTTTAAGAAATGAAAATCTACACACTTCATCAGTTAGGATTAAAAGAACTGTTGCCAAACATAAAACATGCTAGAAACATAATAATCACTGCAATAATGATCCGATCATTGCCTCTTAAGCATTTGCCTTGATCAATTTAATGCTTCCTTGCTGAATAAAAGTATTCATTTATTAAACAAACTTTTGAATAAGGTGTTAAGGTAACCGTTTTAACGATTGCGCTTTTATCTATAAGCATATACTGTATAACCCATTACATTCTTATAAGAATCCAGCTGTAATTCAGGCTAACACACCCGCGAATCAGAACTTCTGTTGCTGACTCAGCACTGAATGTAATAGAAGACTATTCCGACAGGAACCAGAAACAGAAGCCCAAGGGCATATAAGTAGCATGTCATGCTGAGAGGTAATAGTTATTCACCAATTAGCCTGAGCTAGAGCCGTGTTTCTGCAGCGCTTCATAAATTACATCAGGGCCGAGCCAGGCTCACATATACAGTAGAAAAATGAATATTGGAGTGATAAAGGTCTTGTAGACATAACTGCGGTCAGATACGAGATTGTGATTGATTATATATATATAAATACCAAATGATTGATATTATAATCTTGTACATATGAAATATATATGATATATGGTGCATATGATTGATTGCAGGAGGACGGCAGAGAGGGATTCATAGTCTCTTGACACCAGCCAGCTGAGCTCCAGAAAGAGGGGTCTGCTACTCTTCACCATTTAAATAACTGCCATGTCGTATAGATGTATCTGTTTCACTTTGGCTTTAAATATAGCAGGATGAAACACTATACAGTATGTCAAAGGTGCCTACATGCCGTCTTATTGATGGTATATTTTTGAAGTGTTCAGGCCAAAATAAGTGGCACAGTGTGCTAATATGCTATTAGAAATATAGCAAACCTGTCTTGATAAAGCTATACTGGCTTATTTTATGCTTAAAAGTACATACTTTACCATTGCTAGCACAATATTCTTCATACTTGATGGGACTTAGCCTTTATAAGTTTATATATGCAGTAAAGCGTGTTAAAGTTCTATGTGTGGGGAATTTTTGTTCAGTTGAGGTTTCCTAACCATGAAAGTAGCCTATTGAGTAAAGTAAAAAAAGGTCTAGGTTATTTCCAGGCAGTTTGTAGGCTTATTGTGGAAGAAACTTTTTATTTAAGTCTCAAGGAAACTCTTGAACATAAATGCCAAACCATACAAGAACCAAATCCATGACAAATGGGCATATTTGAGTGAAGGCAGTGGGGGAAATTATAATCAGCAGAAAGGCCATATATGAGCGCCAGTATCTGTAGGAGGCTAATTTGGCTAGCATCAGCGTCTAAATGTCTCGTCGGCAGGGTTTAATTTCAGGTGAAGTGAGTCAAAAACACTCAAACGCCAGAACAATCAGTGCAGTCTCCTTCAGTGTTTGTCTTGCAGAGCTTCACATCCCCTCTGCACTTCAGATACGACGAGAGAGATACCTGTCAGCACACAGCTCTCCTCCTCTGCCCATCTGTTTCCAGCCATCAAAGGCGGCATCTTCAATAGCAACCCATTACCTCATACTGGAGGGCAGTGGGGGGAGGTTAGATTAGGTATGACAAAACGGAAAATGGCAGGGCCACGTTTGGGCAGTCTCACGCCTCTATAACCCTGATAATGCGAAGATGGATATGAGACATGTTTGAGCATTAGGCAAAAGGGTCTCGGGTGGAAGTGTCTGTCAATATGGTGGGGAGGGGGCTGTCAAATACGAGCTGTCAAATTTAAAGCTAATGGGACTGCAAATGTGTTTTCAATCCTAAGGGTTGTGGACAGGTTGTGTGTGCGCCTGTGTGTTTATGGCTGTTTATGTGTTAATGGCTGTTTATGGTTAAAGGGAAAGTACATAAAAAAAAAAAAATAAATAAATAAAAGAAAAAGGAAAACTGTCATCATTTACTCACCCTCATGTAGTTCACAACCTGCTTGGATGTTATGGAGTTTGTGATCTGTGGAAAGAAAAGAGGTATATGTTAGGGCCTCACGATTTGAGGGTGGGGGGGGGGTTGAATTGAGATGCGTATTAAGGAGCCCCACACGACACTCATGTAAAAAAATTTATATATTGTATATCGTGACCACGAATTAACAATTCGTTCTCACGACTTACTAATATATCAACACGTTTTATTAATTTGTTTCCTCGTTTTACTAAATCATTGTCACGTTGTAATAATTTGTTACCTTGTTTAAGTTAAAACAAAACGAGGGAACGAATTAGTTCAACGTGCCCTCGATTTACAAAAACAAGGGAAGGAATTAGTAAATTGTGGCCACGATTTACTAAAATGAGAGAACGAATTCTTAATTTATTGGCACGATATATATACTTTTTTTCCTGCATGTTGTGCGGGGATTCATAATTCTGATAAAAAATTGCACTAGGAAAAAAAAAAGTCAGGTTTGCAGTGCTTGTTTGTAGGGCTGCACAATTTGGCAAAAAAAAATCTGATTTATATATCAACATGGCTATAAATAATAATAACCACAACAATAGTAATAATATTTATTTTACAAAATTATTATTATTACTAAAAAATACTAAAATATTTTAATACTTTGTAATTATTATCGTAAAAAAATATAAAAAAGTATTTAAGAAAAATATTAATAATTATATTTATCATTACAACTGTAACATTACAATACAGCGATGACGGGCCCAAGCACCTGTGCCACCACCTCCTCGGTGGCTTTAGTGCAACTGCGCACAACAAGCAATATGCATTGTCAAAGTCTATTGAATATGCCACATTTACTGCAGTCAGTTGGTGCGAATATGACAGCGAACCACAACAGCCACATCCATGAGATCATTTAAATTTAGATGAATTTCATGTCATAGGATGTCATAGATCACTTTGAAATTAGTGCAAAGTTATCTTTTTGTAAGTTTTGTAAGTACAAAAGTCCAGTATTTATCTCAAGGTCATTTTATATTTTGAACTAATTATATAAAACTATGTTGTCAGTGCACTACAAATTAACTGTTTCTATGCCTTTATTTTGTTATTCAAACTTATAGAATTTCTTATCCTTTAATGCAAAGCGAACAGCAATGAAAGGGTTAAACTCTAAACCAGCAAAATTGTAACTGACACACACACACACACACACACACACACACACACACACACAAAGAGAGAGAGAACGAGTGAAACTGAGGGAGTGAGGGGAGGGGAAGGACAGACAGAGAGAGACAGAGTGAGATTCAGAAGATTTAACAACATTTTAAACAAAAAATTTAATCTAAACGGTGACAGAAAGTAGCCTTTGATAATGTATAAATATACATGCAAATGTACTAGTGTGGAATAAAAGCATAGTATTGTACTTTAAAACACTGTTCAGGATTTATCTAACCCTGTTTAAAAATAAGCCATCTTGTGGTTATACTATATATTACATTTGTGGAATATTTCATTTCTTGTCCTCAAACAGATAGCACCTTTGAAGCAGTAGCTAAAAATTCAGAGCTTGGTTCAAAAAATCCACATTCAAACAAAAATAGCTGACTTCCTGCTGGTCGGGGCTAATGACTGTAAATTAGAAAGTTGTCCGGCTCGATGAGAGCAATATATGTACCCAAGTTTGGTGACTGTAGGTAAAACTAACCCCCAACTTTAGACAAAAGGTGGCGCTATAGAGCCCCTCCTCAACGCCCATGTCTTCTGGGTGACAACTCTGATGTGTGTGTCGATTTTCATGCAATTTGAAGCATGCTAAGAGTCTCAAAAACACCCAAAAAGAATATTAAAGAATGAACAGCTGAAATGTCATCAAAATCAGTCATAGTTATAACACACTTCCTGTTTCCTTTTTTCGCCACACATTTGTTGCCTTGCCACAGCCAAACCATTTGAGACATCAAAAATACACTTGCAATTAAGCATCCTCAATGTCTTGAGTTCATGCTGACTGAGTTTGGTGACGATCAGATGAATCCCCTAGGAGAAGTATATCAAATTCCAGAGCGTGCATTTTTCAAACAACCCATAATAGCCAACTTCCTGTTGGGCTGGCATATGAAAGTTGTTCGGCCTGATGAGATCTATAAGTGCCCTAAATATGTATAGCTGTCTTAATTTCTTTTATTTTGACGGAAAACCGCAGGGAGCTTTTGTTGATAAGAGTTTCTCATTTTAAGTATGGGAAGATGGTTTGCGCATGTTACAGGTTTGGAATGACATGATGAGTAAATAAGTGTTATTTTGGGGTGAACTATTACTTAAACCGATTCAGCGACACTCAACTAAAAGTCACTTGTGGTTAGGGATGCACCGATACCATTTTTTCAGAACCGATCCGATACCGATACCAGTGCAGTTTTGTATAAAAATGTAATTTCTATACCTCAGTGTGTTGAACTGATAATCACTCTTTTGTGTGTTAAACACAATCTACTAAATACAGACAACTTCATTATAAAGAAAAACAACAAACTAAAAAAATATATAAATCACAATCTATGACAAAAATACTACTATAAACTAGATGGTGGATAAACTAGATTAGTGGATAATTCAGCAGCAAAAGTTACTCTAGAAAAATCATGAGTGCACAATAATTGTATAAAATCTAAACATTTAGTGAAAAAAAAACATTTAGTGGAGAACAAATAAAAGTGAATAAGTGTAGCACTAAATCTGGTAAAGTGTTACACGTTGTAAAATACATTCAAGAAAAACACGTAAATATATTTATAGAAATAGGGCCTATATACTAAGAAATTAAAATACATTTATTTTAAATGTATAGCACAGCTTTTTTAATGAGGCAGCAAAACATTACAGATAGGGCAGAACAAGAAAGGCTATTAATAATCTTATATTGCGCAAAAGTATTATAATACGAAAGGCTCCAATACAGAGCGGCACAAAGCGTGTATGCGTATCCCGTGCGCAGGATGATGCGCTTGAAGCAACATGGAGTCACAGCGCAGAGCTCCGTCCGCATTTAAAAGTTCAAAGCACAAAGGGAAGATATATCAATGCGTAGTGTATCTGTCTGTGCAATATTTTATTGAGCCTTTTCTTTTAACAGTTTAAAAATTCAGTTACCGTTCGTGTGAAGAACAATACAATCTCTAGTCCAGTGTTGTGATCTAACAGACACCCAGTAGAAAGTTACACGATTTAGAAACCGCAATAAACTCCAGCCAGATAAAGTCATTTTATGCGAAACCATAGAGCGTTATCTTCAGATCAAGTATAATAACAGGAACATTGAATCATTTTGGAGAGAGTTTCATCGTGTTGACTGTCGTAACCGAACGCGATACGCAGTTTGAAAGCTGAATGGAGAATGACTGACAGACGCAGCAGATGGAAGCATTTACGTGAACTTGAATTTAATGACTTAAATATTCATCTGTACCTCACATTAAACTATGGAATGGCTTCAGAACACTTAATATAGCACATGAAGCGTTGATAATGCTTTATAATGTTTTTGTGCCTTTTGTGGGGCACTGGGGCTTAACAATAACACAGAATATTATACGCACAGTATCGGATTTGGATCGGTCCTGTCTGACCGATACCCGATCCGGCAAATAATGGCGGTATCGGAGCCGATACCGATACTGAGTATCGGATCGGCGCATCCCTACTTGTGGTCTCCAGATTCGTAAGTATTTTGTTTTGAAGAGAAAAAGATTGGCAAGATAGGCAATAGATATAAATGTAAACTAAGTATAAGTGCTGGCACGGATCCATAAAAATTAAATAAAAAAAGAAAAGATTGAGCAGCTTTTTAAGCTAAAAGTGAGTTATAAATAGACTCCATTCTTCAAAGAAAGAGCCATAATGAGTGATTGAGGAGCATAGCAAAAGAGAGGGAGGGTTGGTGGAGAGAGAAACGAGATAATGAACAGATACAAGCCTCCGATATTTTCCACACAGATAAAGAACACAGCATAGGAGCAAAGTCAAATTGTGTCTGAGGCTATTTTGACTGAATAAAATATCTAAACCAAAGCCATTTAAACAGCCATCTAAACCAAAGCCTTACAGACTAACAGAACTTGGTTTGGGTTCTGAACCTAAGCAGGTTTTGGTTGAAGATTGTCATTTGTGTTTGCTTAGTGCATGTGAATAGCCTTTTTTTTTTAATAGATTTTGTACCATCCTTGCCATGAATAATAGGTGCAACTCTAATAAACAAGATGTAACTGGTAAAGCATTGCACTAGCAACAGCTAGATCATTGGCTCGATTCGCATGAAATTCAAGCTATTAATATACATTCTGATAATACGTATAATTGCTTTGAATAAAAAAAATGTCTGCCAAATTGATAAAATGTATTCTACTACATAGTCCAGATACTATCAACTATCTACGGATTCACAGTGTGCATGGAGAAAAGTTGACAGAATCACTCATTAAACAGTAAATGGAGCAGAAAATACGCTTTCATTCTCTCCCCGAAGACTTCCAAACAAACGCTATGTGTAATGACAGAACTAGCTAAAAGCCATAATGTGAAACACCACAGTGGATTTAAGCTGTTAATTATGAGCAGAAGACTACCTTGTACACAAACAAGATCTTTTACAAGACAAATGAAGCTTAGAATCCATGATGTAAACTTCTAATGGACAAGACCAGTTAAGTAGAAGGCAATGAGCTTTTAAGACAATGATTATGCGTGTTATTTACCCTTTTTTGGTAACTGACTAAATTATTATTGGTAGTGTTGCATACCATCCTCAAAGGTGGTAAAATCTCATATTTCGACTGCAAAAATAGCAGTTATGTATAAATTAATTTACAGTGGGCAATAAGCATAAAAATGAAAATACAGAGCACACGAAACAATTTGACAATAGTACTCTTAAAATAGTACTTTTTATTAGTACTATTTAGTATTGAATGAAATATACTTTTTCGGGGTTAGTAAGATTTATTTATTTATTTTTTATAAAAATGACTTTCATACAGCAAGGATACATTAAACTGATCAAAAGTGAGAGTAAAGTAAAAAAAAAAAAAAAATGCATCACAGTCTCCAAAAAATATCAATAATCAGCACAACTGTTTTCAACATTGATGATAAGAAATGTTTCTTGAGCAGCAAATCAATAAATTACATTTTAAAATATATATTAAAATGTTTTAAATTATAATAATATTTTACAATATTACTGTTTTACTGTATTTTTGATCAAATAAATGCAGCCTTGGTGAGCATAACGGTAATATATATGTTTATTTAACAGTCTTCTCATTTTTTTTTCACTGACCTCAGCACAATGCATTGTGGGATTGCCTTCTTCCTTCTGGCAGGTATCTCAGTATGCAGCACAATTACGTTTCTTCTTAAACAGCCTTTGTGTTGAAAGGCCTATGAAGCCTTAAAATTATCACTGTGTAGACAGCTCACTAGGTTTTGAAACAGAAAATGGAAAAGAGTCAAGTTAAACGGCTAGTGGCTATCTTTTAGGTGTGCTGCTATTTACACGCAGTGGCAACTTTTGGATAATTGCCTAAATATTTCAGTAAAGTGTTGTGTTCTGCCCTCAAATGAGGCCACAATAAAAATAAAATTGTAGTAAACAGTGAGGTAGAACAGAGTGTATACATGTGTATGTGTGTATTATCATTCAGATGACACATTCTTCCAGACTCACTGCTGCTTCCTCTGGTGAGCTCAGCAATGGTGTGAAGAGCAGGCTAATTACTCAAGGCCAGAAGACTGGCAGCGACCCACACTCTGATATCTGGTCCTTTTAACACACCCAACTGGCGAGTCACAGGCCAGCTGGGGATTTAGGCGCTAAAGAATCACGGTGACCATTTCTGCCAGTTACGTCCTGTTTTTTTTATATTCCCTTGTAACCAAGACAATGGCTCATCAAGGCAAGTGAGACTCTGCATTGTGCAAATGAATTGGCTTGGACTCTGCCTCCACCTGCTCCTCAATGTGTTTGCGAAGCGCCACTATTGTGGACGAAAAGACGACAGGCATTTTAATCCGATTCTGCTGGAATTGTTTTTAGACTAAGGATAGAGGTCCTCTTATTCATCATTTGGTTTTTGTTTTTCATCTCAGACAGATGACATACTGACCCAAATTTGAATGATAGCGGCAAGAGGCAATAAGGGAAGTTTCTGACCTTAGCCCTCATTGCGTGTGAATATGACAGCTTTAAAAGATGGAAAAGAAAGGAATGAGGGCTTTTAACGTCAGCTTGCCATGTGTTTATAGCCTTTTCTAACAAAACTGTACTATGGCAGTACCATGGTACAGTGATAATATCAAATAGTAATACCATAGTAATTTGATTATATACAATTATTGCCAATTTCATTAACCATGGTAATTACATAGCACTCAGCGATACTTCAGATAATATCATGTTATTAGAGTCAATCCTTATTTTTCATGTCTCAATCATATAGTCTTAAAAAAACTTGAAACTTAAAAAATTATGAAAATAAAGAATGTTAAGTTATATATGTATGTACAGTGGGGAGAACAAGTATTTGATACACTGCCGATTTTGCAGGTTTGCCCACTTACAAAGCATGTAGAAGTCTGTAATTTTTATCATAGGTACTCTTCAACTGTGAGTGACAGAATCTAAAACAAAAATCCAGAAAATCACATTGTATGATTTTTAAGTAATTAATTTGCATTTTATTGCATGACATAAGTATTTGATACATCAGAAAAGCAGAACTTAATATTTGGTACAGAAACCTTTGTTTGCAATTACAGAGATCATACGTTTCCTGTAGTTCTTGACCAGGTTTGCACACACTGCAGCAGGGATTTTGGCCCACTCCTCCATACAGACCTTCTCCAGATCCTTCAGGTTTCGGGGCTGTCGCTGGGCGATACGGACTTTCAGCTCCCTCCAAAGATTTTCTATTGGGTTCAGGTCTGGAGACTGGCTAGGCCACTCCAGGACCTTGAGATGCTTCTTATGGAGCCACTCCTTAGTTGCCCTGGCTGTGTGTTTCGGGTTGTTGTCATGCTGGAAGACCCAGCCACGACCCATCTTCAATGCTCTTACTGAGGGAAGGAGGTTGTTGGCCAAGATCTCGCGATACATGGCCCCATCCATCCTCCCCTCAATACGGTGCAGTCGTCCTGTCCCCTTTGCAGAAAAGCATCCCCAAAGAATGATGTTTACACCTCCATGCTTCACGGTTGGGATGGTGTTCTTGGGGTTGTACTCATCCTTCTTCTTCCTCCAAACACGGCGAGTGGAGTTTAGACCAAAAAGCTCTATTTTTGTCTCATCAGACCATATGACCTTCTCCCATTCCTCCTCTGGATCATCCAGATGGTCATTGGCAAACTTCAGACGGGCCTGGACATGCGCTGGCTTGAGCAGGGGGACCTTGCGTGCGCTGCAGGATTTTAATCCATGATGGCGTAGTGTGTTACTAATGGTTTTCTTTGAGACTGTGGTCCCAGCTCTCTTCAGGTCATTGACCAGGTCCTGCCATGTAGTTCTGGGCTGATCCCTCACCTTCCTGGTGAGATCTTGCATGGTGCCCCAGACCGAGGGAGATTGACCGTCATCTTGAACTTCTTCCATTTTCTAATAATTGCGCCAACAGTTGTTGCCTTCTCACCAAGCTGCTTGCCTATTGTCCTGTAGCCCATCCCAGCCTTGTGCAGGTCTACAATTTTATCCCTGATGTCCTTACACAGCTCTCTGGTCTTGGCCATTGTGGAGAGGTTGGAGTCTGTTTGATTGAGTGTGTGGACAGGTGTCTTTTATACAGGTAACGAGTTCAAACAGGTGCAGTTAATACAGGTAATGAGTGGAGAACAGGAGGGCTTCTTAAAGAAAAACTAACAGGTCTGTGAGAGCCGGAATTCTTACTGGTTGGTAGGTGATCAAATACTTATGTCATGCAATAAAATGCAAATGAATTATTTAAAAATCATACAATGTGATTTTCTGGATTTTTGTTTTAGATTCCGTCACTCACAGTTGAAGAGTACCTATGATAAAAATTACAGACCTCTACATGCTTTGTAAGTAGGAAAACCTGCAAAATCGGCAGTGTATCAAATACTTGTTCTCCCCACTGTATGTATGTATGTATATGTGTATATGCATGTGTGTGTACATACATATTATAAAATCGTCAATTATTATTAAATTAGAAACAATTATTAAAATGTTATATTCTACCATTCACAAATGCAGTTCTTTTGAACTTTCTATTCATCAAAGAATCCTGAAAAAAAAAAAAAAGATAATTAAAAAAACAAACACAAAGCCGCACAACTGTTTTCAACATTGATAATAATAAGAAATGTTTCATGAGCATCAAATCAGCATATTAGAATGATTTCTGAAGGATCATGTGATACTGAAGACTGGAGTAATGATGCTGAAAATTCAGCTTTGCATCACAGGAATAAATTACATTTTAAAATATACTAAAATAGAACATTTTAAATATTACTGTTTTTTCTATATTTCAGATCTTTTTTCAAAAACATATACATATACATATTGAAATGTATCAAACTAAAAATATTTTATTGGGAATACTGGTTTAAAATACTGATGAATTTATAGATTTCATCAGTGCCTCAATATCACTTTTTATATCACTCTTCAGTAATAACCCTTTAACTAGAAAGAGCCAGTTCCTTAATGACATCATCCTCCAGGAAATGACTTCTTATTGGCGGGAAAACAATATAAAGAAAAAATTAAAGAAAAACATCTGAAAAAACTGTTCACACAAGCAATAGCATTCTGGCTTTTTACCGTTAAGAGACCATTCACACATCACACCAAAATACCGGTAAATTCTGTGATGTCAGTCATCGGAAATTATCTGTAAATGCTACGCTGTTGTCTTCATTCACCTACATGAGGAGAAGCTCTTTAGTTTCACTGTCTGTTCATTTTGACAATATTTTCTGACATCCGAGTGACAGGCCTAAATGGGTGATTACATTGAATGCGTGTAATAGTAGTATTGAATAGTATCGAACTGCAGAGCTGCATCGCTGATGAATGGAAAAGAAGGCTGGGTCTCGAGCGATACACGCTGAAAAAGCTGCAAGACGCGCTGCAACAGTCAAAGATGTCAATCTAGTGCATATTCACACAGACAAACTATTAAAAATCAGCAGAGCTTACTATAAACAGTGCAAAGTAATCACGTCATCTCCATAAGAACTTTATGATTGGCCCAAAGCAGACTTCTTACGTTAGCGTTCTGACTTCGTACGTGCTCATACCGGTAATTTTCATTCTGTTCACACACAGCATCATACCGGTAAATTGAACCGATTGAACCAGAACCGATTTACTGGTATTTTTAAAAAGGTCCTGTTCACACATGATCTCTTGAAGGTAATTTACCAATAAAGACTGTACGTGTGAAAGGGGCTAATGTCATACCGATTTCTGTAATTTGATAATAATCAAGCGTAGCATCAGTTCTGGCAGGTCACGTTAGTCAAGCTCGCATCAGCTGACTGTCAGCTGATCACGTCTACCTATAGGAATACGATGTCTATCATAGCATACATATATAAGCTCCTTCAGTACTATCAACAGCTATCGCGTTTCTCCTCCATCCCCAGCTCCTCCACTCGTCCAGTCAGGATTTGGTATTCTGATTCTCCTTGAATCAGACTAAATTCCCGAATTATTTTGTACATTAAATAGTGACATTAATGATATCTGAAATACACTCACCTAAAGGATTATTAGGAACACCTGTTCAATTTCTCATTAATGCAATTATCTAATCAACCAATCACATGGCAGTTGCTTCAATGCATTTAGGGGTGTGGTCCTGGTCAAGACAATCTCCTGAACTCCAAACTGAATGTCAGAATGGGAAAGAAAGGTGATTTAAGCAATTTTGAGCGTGGCATGGTTGTTGGTGCCAGACGGGCCGGTCTGAGTATTTCACAATCTGCTCAGTTACTGGGATTTTCACGCACAACCATTTCTAGAGTTTACAAAGAATGGTGTGAAAAGGGAAAAACATCCAGTATGCGGCAGTCCTGTGGGCGAAAATGCCTTGTTGATGCTAGAGGTCAGAGGAGAATGGGCCGACTGATTCAAGCTGATAGAAGAGCAACTTTGACTGAAATAACCACTCGTTACAACCGAGGTATGCAGCAAAGCATTTGTGAAGTCACAACATGCACAACCTTGAGGCGGATGGGCTACAACAGCAGAAGACCCCACCGGGTACCACTCATCTCCACTACAAATAGGAAAAAGAGGCTACAATTTGCACAAGCTCACCAAAATTGGACAGTTGAAGACTGGAAAAATGTTGCCTGGTCTGATGAGTCTCGATTTCTGTTGAGACATTTAGATGGTAGAGTCAGAATTTGGCGTAAACAGAATGAGAACATGGATCCATCGTGCCTTGTTACCACTGTGCAGGCTGGTGGTGGTGGTGTAATGGTGTGGGGGATGTTTTCTTGGCACACTTTAGGCCCCTTAGTGCCAATTGGGCATCGTTTAAATGCCACGGCCTACCTGAGCATTGTTTCTGACCATGTCCATCCCTTTATGACCACCATGTACCCATCCTCTGATGGCTACTTCCAGCAGGATAATGCACCATGTCACAAAGCTCGAATCATTTCAAATTGGTTTCTTGAACATGACAATGAGTTCACTGTACTAAAATGGCCCCCACAGTCACCAGATCTCAACCCAATAGAGCATCTTTGGGATGTGGTGGAACGGGAGCTTCGTGCCCTGGATGTGCATCCCACAAATCTCCATCAAGTGCAAGATGCTATCCTATCAATATGGGCCAACATTTCTAAAGAATGCTTTCAGCACCTTGTTGAATCAATGCCACGTAGAATTAAGGCAGTTCTGAAGGCGAAAGGGGGTCAAACACAGTATTAGTATGGTGTTCCTAATAATCCTTTAGGTGAGTGTACATTATGTTGGTTCTGTTCTGTTTACCGTAAGGGGAGTTTATTGCTGCTCTCCCTGCTCTTATCCATGCTAGACTGCATGGATGCGTGGATGAGTTTTTGCCCAGAACAGAACCATACCGCCAATCCAAACTGTATGCTAATAGTCAATCATCTTTGACGATAGTGGTCCTGACAGGAAAAAAAAAAGACTATACAAAAAAGTTATCTAGTTGTCAATCTCTCAGGCCCTGTTTACAGCTGGTATTAAGATGTGTTTTGGACGATTGGATCACAAATAGACAAGGGAGACACATACCTGTTTACACCTGGTGTTTGAATCTGTCTCTTTTGTCCACTTTCAACCACTTCTGTCCTGAGGGGAGGGTGTATGGGCAGGTAAATGTATGGGCTACGATCTAATGGACTCAATAAGTTCACGCAATATACATATGAACGCGACCGGAGACAACGGAAAAACGAGAGAAAATCGTGCTTGGTATGTTTTTTATCTTCCAACCAAACTTGGGTCTCCAGCCGACAAAGTTTAAATCCCGCCTGGCTAGCGTGCTTCCCATAATGTTTACATATTAGGTCAGTAGGCAGAGAGCAGACGGTCTTTTGTAGCTGTTCGAACGCATTCGACCACATCAAATGCATTTTCAACAACCTCTGGAAGTGGACAAGCTCAAAACTTTTAGACCCCATTTACACTTGTAATTACTGTCGTTCACTTGTGTTTGGATTGACAAAAAACGCATATTGATACTAGGTGTAAACAGGTCCTCAATGAGCAATGGCACATTTAAGATCTTCATTTTCATCCTGTTATGCTGAGCTTGACTAGAACATATTTCTGAAACATAAAAATATTGATTTTAAAAGCTACATATTTAAATCTACCTATTTTTTTTAATCTCTCTGTCTTTCAGCCTCCAAATTACAATTGGACACATATATTCACATCTGGCTTTCCGGATAGTTCTGCACTCCTTGCTTTGTCAGCTTCAATGTTGCAGCACCCGGCAGCCAGCGGATCAGTGTTGCCAGGACACAGGAGGAAATGGAGAGGGGTAGAGAGCTATTCATAGCGCCCACACCAGGGAACCATCAGACGGAGGGTGCCAGGAGCTGTGCTGAGATCAGCACGAAACCAGCCAACATGAAGCCACAGCTCAGGGACAGCAGCTGTTTCACTGCACGGAGAACAGCTGCACCATAAGTCGGCTTATCTGAATCCATTGCTGGGCTTCAGTTCAGTCTTGGTGGACTTGCCCTTTCTGATTTGCCCAAATCCTTTAAGGCTCAAAGAGACACCATATAATCCCAGGTGTTGAGAGAATAACAGACACGTCGAGACGACCCTGTGGACCACAGCGGCACCCTACAGATTGAGAAACCAGACAACCTGCTGCGAGCCCTATGGATGCCTCGGCCCGCCAAAGTCCCCGGAGATCCCCAGTACTCTCAGCTATCAAAGTCATCTGTATGAAATATCTAGGAGGCCGACAGTAACTGTATTGTTGCCAAGAATGTCACATCTTTTAGACCTAGATAAAAGAAGAAATGCAAGGTTTTTTCAAAGTTAGATAGAAACCCTTTTCCAGAGGGGCACAGCCAGTCAATGCATTCTCAGATGTTAAGTGTAGGAGTTTCTTTTTAACAAGCTGCGGTCCTGAGAAATTCAGAGTCATGTAGGTTAAACACAACCCACTGGAACGAAGAACTGAGACGGAGCACAATTAGCAAATCAATAGATATATAACACAAGCGGTTCTAGCTCAGTCATTGTTAGGATTTATTTCTGAACCATGCTAATTGTTAAAACTAAAATGCTACTTTTTGAAAACCACTTGAGCAGAAAGTACAGCATTGATTTATATTTTCTTGCTTATCAAAAGGCAATAAAAGAAAAACTGAAGCACAATTAAGACACAATAAAGGTACCCCTATGCGTCACAATGCGTCCATTGCTTTCAATGAAAAAACCTTTGGCGTCAAAAACACAAGAGGCGTTGGACATGGGAATGTTATCGTAATGATGAAATTATATATTGGGTTATAATTTTGCCATTATGAAATGTTGGGTTGAACATTTTTATTTTATTTACATTTTTATTTACACTATTTAGACACATTTGAGCACGTAAACCAACCCCACTCTACCCCTAAACCTGCCCATTGTGTATTATATAATATAACACACATGATATAACAGTTATAACTGCATGTGTTCACATTTTGGGATTATTTTCAGTGATTAAAACATTAAGACCCACTCTGTTCTTCACATAAAGATATTGTATGGCTTTTGAAGACTTGGAATGCAACATGGGTTATTTGTAATACTTTTATACTGTTTTGGTCAGTTTTTGCAATGAATACATGTGACTGTACTTTTATTTGCCTGTTACGGGTTTTATATTGTTGAGAAGTGGGTAGGTTTAGGGTAGGAATGGGGTTAGTTGCTCCAACATATAAAAGTATAAATATTTATAATATGCAAATTACAAAGAACTAAATGCGTTTTAATCTGTCGCATAAGGAAAACAAATGAAATCAATGAAGTTCCCATGTTCGTCCATGACGTGACCTTGGGGTACTTTTAGCGCTTTAAGTGTGGAAGACACTTGCCCATGCTTCAGTGTTTGATGCCTTGGGAGTGAGATAAAGAGTTAAAGGGGTGTTTGATAATGATTTCACTTTTTTAACTTTAGTTAGTGTGTAATGTTGCTGTTTGAGCATAAACAACATCTGCAAAGTTACGACGCTCAAAGTTCAATGCAAAGGGAGATATCACTTTTTAAGGACTACAACAAACGTCTGGTAGGGACTACAACAAGCTTATTCACAGGATAGTGACATCACTTACCATACAATTAACATAAACCCTGCCCCCAGGAACACGCAACAAAGGCCATGTTGAGAAGAAAGAAGAGTTGTTGTAGTAGAGCACATTTAGGAGTCTGCTCAAGTTGTCGCATCCGTCTTTTCACATTTATTACAATACAGTACATAACACAAATGCAATAGCATGTCATAAAGGCAAGATGACAACATAAGTTATAACCGTAATTAAACTAAACTATACCTGTTCTATCTTCATGCAGCATATATTCTTTGGCTCTGAAGGTATCTTACAACAGTTACCACATGAGCGATTTAAAGATTATCATGACAGAATATGCTAATCAATGACTTGAAGATAATGTAGGAATTGATTCGGATCAAATAAATCAACGGGGAATTGAATTACAATGAAAGAGAACCGAATTACATATAAATAATTCAGAATTAATGTTTAACACCTTATCAACTTATGTCGATATTAGAGTATTTTATCAATTCTGGTCAGGATATTACTTCGTGGCCAACGGTAATAATATCATTAATTTTATGTTCATTGATATGAGCACGGTAACAAAATCGTTCAGTTTGAGGCAATAACTTATAAACACAGAGCACAAGACACTTGTATAGATGAATACAAGGCTTTATTGAACTATTCTAATACAAACAAACTAATCTAACGAAACACACGCGTACTCATTCATACAGTTTGCAGGGAAAGTGATGTTTGTTAACGGAAAGGAATGGAGTCCCAAGTGTCTCGTTCAGACACGATTTCTTAACCGCAACCTGAGAGAATCAATATACTAGCAATTCAACCTTAGTTTGTTCGCTTAGATACGATTTTCACCAGTACAGTCAAAACGGAGAGTTGTGTACTTGAGTTTGGATGCTCCTATGAGCATGGGTTCCTCTTGGGACGGAGTTGCTTGGCTGGCGGTCAGTCGTTGTGTTCGGAGGGACACTTGGTGATTGGATGGGTAGTTGGTTTTTCAGGGTAGCCTCGTAGTGCCGGATCCTGTATAGCGTTAGCTGGTTGCTACGCAACGGGAGTTTCTCTGAGTCTCGGTGAGCGGCTGCGCGGACTCCAGGACGTCTTCTTCGGCGCGGTTCAAATGGAGTTTCGGAGTTTCGTGAAGAGCTCTTGGTAGCTCGAAGAGTAGTGAAAAGTGCAGGCAGTGAGATGAAAAGGCCAGCATGAACCAAAGCAGAAGTCACCGCAAAACCATGGCAGTCAGCATAAGCACGAAGCAAACGCAAAAAGCAAAGACATCTTGTTTGTCCTTTGTTTATAAGCGTGTCCCAAAGTCCGTCCGAAAGTGTCACCAACCAATTGGCTTTTGTTTTGGGCGTGTCTTACGCCCACTTCTGCTGTGATTCATATGTGATAAATGTCTAGCATACAGAGAAACTTCACAGGTTACATGAAAATACACATAATACCTTGGTATATGTTTAAGGCACCGTTTGGTGGATTAATTCACATTACTGGTATGAATTCAGAGGTTTTGGCTCAGAATCATGCCTGAGTCCTGTGAGGTCTTTTGGTGTGATATTCAAAGAGTCTCTGGACTGTGTCGAGAAACGTCCTGTTGCATTCTACATGTCTCTCCATCATTGTCCGACTCCAGTTTGAACATAAAAGGCTGAACAGGCTGAACATAAAAGGCTAAGTCACATTGCATTATAGCAATGTGACTTAATTCACTGAGATGATTGGTTAACATTACCTCCAAGAATTGCCTCGGACACTGTCGCTCACACACATCAATCTCTGCAAAGACATGGTACATAAAACAAAGTTTCAGTATTCACTTCTGATGACAGAAGCAATAGCAGTTGTTGTCTTCCTGACAAAGCTAACAAAGGTTTCGAGTGAACTGAAGAGTGAATCAAATTTTGTGGAAATCAACTTTTGCCAGAAAGGCTGCAGATATTAATTTAATAAAATCCACAATGACACAAGACTGACAAAAGCATTCCAGACGGACCATCACAAGGGCTGATGTCCAACAGCAAATAACTCTGATTTCTGAGAAACGCCTGGTAACTACAGACGCAACATCGTGAACAGTGTCTTCAACTTGTTATTAAAACTTGATAGATAACAAGGATGATGTGTTGTAGCGATCTAGGCTGCTAGCCAAAAGACAGGTGTGATCTTTGGATAAAAGTGTTTGCTAAAATTAGTGGGTCTCAACAGGTGGAGAAAAAAAGGTATAAAAGCTGTCACTGGGGTGGTACCATAGACTGTAAAAAAGATGGACGATGCCTCTTCATTATCTTCCATTGAAGAAGTGTGAAGCCGCCAATGTCCGAATATGGCGCTGACATCTTGGGCTGATTTGGGACCTGCGTCTGCGCAGTAGAGAGCAGGAAGCAGAGCCGCGATATCAATAGCATCAAATAACTAACTAAAACCAAACTTATTTTAAAAAACAAACACTTGAACTAACATCAGCGTGATAAAAACTACCTAAAATGACAGAAACCATCTTTGGAAAAAATTTATTTGAAGTGTAATTTGATAGTTTAATTTGTCTTGCATCCCATTAGAATACATGGAGGGGGCGGGGTTTATGAGCTATACTGGGACCAACCACCTGGGGGTGATAGAGACGCTTTGGCTTCACTTTTCAGGACGTGTGTGGCACGCTTGGGTGGTACCTTTTCAAAAGGTACTCTTTTGTACCTAAAGGTTGCATATTGGTTTGTTAAAAGTACATATTGGTACCTAAAGTGTACATATTAGTACCTAAAAGGAAAAAAAGTGTACCTTTTGAAAATGTACCGCCCCAGTGACAGCTTTTGTACCTTTTTTTCTGAGAGTGAATAACCAAATTTTGAAATGTATAAATAAATAAATAAATAAATAAATAAATAATAAAAATAAAAAAATGTATAATTATTTGATGATGATTATTATTAATACATTTTATAGTACATAATACATTTTGGTTTTAAGGACATTTTAACTTTGGACAATTCACTATTTTGGGACCGTTTTGGGCCTCTAATAATAATAATAATAATAATAATTATCGTAAAAATTTAACTACTACTACTTTTGACAGATGCTTTTATCCAAAGCAACTCACCAATTAATACTAACACTTACTATTCTATAATTATTAAAAAAATAAATTAAAATTGCTACGTGTACTGTGCTGGACTAACTGAGACTGTTCACGGCACTTGCATATTGTTGCCCTATTGTTGGTTTGATTGCTCCTATTGCTCTCCTCATTTGTAAGTCGCTTTGGATAAAAAAATGGTCTGCTAAATGATTACATGTAAATGTCATAATGCATCCACCAGAGCCCCTAAAGGGACATGGTGATACGTTCTCTTGCAAAACTAAACTATTTTGGTACCGTTTTGGGTCGCCAATGATACAATTAATCATAAAAATGTATCCACTACTACTACTATTACCAATAATAATAATAATCATAATAAAAATTTATCTTCTACTACTACTTTTTGAAAACGATTTTATCTGAAGCAACTCCTAATAAATCCTACAGAGCCACTAATGGGACATAACGAGGTGGGAGGTGGGAGGAAAACCTTGATTTCAGTGCTTTTGCAAGCGAAGGCAAAGTTTCTCGGGGAAACGCAATACTTTTATGAGAGAATGCGAAAAAAAATTTCACATTTCCCCGGTTTCACAGACAAGGTTTAAGCCTAGTCCCAGACTAAAATGCATGCTTGAGCTGTTTTAATTGAAAGACCCTTGCACTGTCATATCTTAAGAAAAGAAGATTAAAAAATCTTTTCTAAGGCATGTCTATAAAAGCTACTTAAATGTCCTAATTGAACTAAAGCCTAATTCTGGTTTAATCTAAGCCCTGTCTGTGAAACCAGGCCTTTGAAATATAATTTTTCCTTATTCTTCATCTAATTTTGCTTTCATGTCCCCTTAGGTGCTCCTTAGCATCCCACCAGCTGGAAACCCCTTTGCTAAATGACTCCACACTCACTTACAGTTTGTTTTTAATGATTTACCACAATGCAAAAACCTAGTTACACATTTTTGTAATGGGGTTACAGATAGAGCAGTACAGCCAGACAAAGAGGTATCGGGGAGCATTGTGCCAGCGAGCACCGTCTGTACAATAAATCTCTCCAAACCTTAAGTGTCTCTTACACTATGTCTCCCAGAACTCCTTCGTTTCTCATAAGTTTACAGTACCTTAAACTGCACTAAAGGTGAAACTACTCTTGAAATTGATGAATTGGCTTCCTATTGTCCTCCCTGATGGCTCACTTTTGTGGAGCCAATTCTTTTGTCCCGGTCTATCAGCCGCTCCGCTCTTTCTGAACGAGAGGCTCCGGCGTGCCACAAAGTTTCCTAGCCGGAGCCGTTGATGTGCGGCAGCGGGCCATGCATGAAGCTCTAATGGTTGACCGTGGAGTGGTTTGGTTGGGCTGACAGGACCCTGTGTCTCTGTGGACGGGTCCAGGACTGAAACCTCATCCGTCTCTGTCCCTGAGGGGGCTCTTGTTTCTCACTTTAATGACAGGCGAGCGGTCTATATATTTGTGTGTGTATAGGAGCGTGTGGATGGGGATCCCCGTCTGTAGTGCCACAGGCTCTGTCAGAGCACAATTACCTCCCATGAGCCTCTCCGCTCAAGGTGACTGCAGAGCTCAGGGTTAATCTCAAGTGATGTCGTGGCTCTCCGCGTGATGTTTGGGTGAGATGATGTCGGGAACACAACATTAACACCATACACTTGATCTCCTAATACAAGTATGCACAAATCCCCCAATAAAATCGGTTTCTACCTCGAACTTTTCCCGTAAAACAAAGAGCTGTATGAGGCTAAAGTCTCAATCTATTAAAAAATCTATTGTTTGATCCACCCATATTTCTGGATAATGTGATGTTTAATAGCTATCTTTGTAACAATGTTTCTTACCATGCAAAAAACCAAAACATTGACCCATTGAATATTTGTCATAGTAGTTCACCCCAAAACAAAAATTCTCATGATTTACTGACCCTCACACCATCCCAGATGTGTATGACTTTCTTTTTTTTCTTTATAGAAAGATATTTTAGCTCTGTAGGTCCATTCAACTATTAAAACTTTGACGCTCAAAAGCACATAAGTGCAGCATAAAAGTAATCCATACTCCAGTGATTTAAAGTTTTGTGACTATAATTCCGAAATCCAATATTTGGGCAATATTTTTATAGTATCTAATAATACTAAAAAAATAATATTAGCAAAAATACAATTTACAGTCTTTCTCTTCATGGAAAAGTGACCAAAATCAGCCTGTCACTCACAATCATACCCAAATTTAAAATGAATGAGAACATAGCCTAATATACAGTATATCAAGTAGGCTACATGGTTCACGGCTGTGAAAGAGGCTATTGCCCTCTATATCAAAATTCAATATTCAATAGAATATACGTCAACACTAGAAAAAACCTGCACATGAAGGGCCAAGCGATATGTCAAAATTGTGAATATTTTGGTCTGTTACTCACACAAATGCTAAAGTATGGCTTTAGAGGACTTAAGCACACACACACACACACACAGTTGCAATCCAAATTATTCAACCCCCTGGCGACTTTAATCATTTACAAATGTGGGCTTTTCTAAAGATACATTTTTTTGTATCTTGTAAGAGTTTTTTTTAAAAAAAATTGTATCTGTAAGAGTTTCATGGCAAATCATAATGTCAATATATAATGCAATGATTTTGAGTTATAGGATTTTTTTTGTAATACAGCTATGTCATAATTATTCAACACCTACTCAACGCTGCTGTTTTTAAGTCACTTATTTGTATGGTATGGAACAAAATTGTGTTAAAACACAATTAAGATGGGATAGTTTGTGATGTTATTTGTGTGTGTGTTAGAGGGTGACACGGGAGTGGATTTTCAAACCTCTCCCGTCCCACTCCCACAAAAAAAAATCCCGTCCCATCCCAATCCCACGAAAAAACGGGCGGAAAAATCCCGTCCCGTCCCGTCCCAATCCCAGAAGAATGACTCCCGTTCCCTCCCACTCCCGTGTTGTGTTTTTTTGGCCGGAATCTGTCAGCATGCCCACTTGAATAAAAATCCAAAATGTAGTTGTTATTTTATTGAACTGAAAGCCAGCTTAAACAATACACACACATTAAATTCCATGTAAATCATCTATGCAAACATAGGCCCGCACGCGCACACACACACACACACACACACACACACACACACACACACACACACACACACACACACACACACACACACACACACACACACACACACACACACACACACACACGCAGTAAATGTCTTGCAGCTAGCGTATGGCGTTTTCACGCCGTCTTTTTGGTTACTTCAGACTGCCCAGAAATGTCGGTGAGCACAACTGAGGTATCATTTTCCGACAGTAGTCGTTGCAGCGTGGCTTTCATGTCTGACTACATTTTGATTATGATTTTCGCGGCTACAAAGTGCATGGGGAAGCCTCCTTCTCATGTTATTGGTGGTTGGCATTGGCATACTTTTGGGGGTTATATAATTTTGTACATGAATGCTTAGAGCCAATTTGATTTCTCATCAACTTTACGCTCTCAGAATCACTCAAATGAGTATTAATAAACTTTCTATAATAGTTTACTAATGCCTTTGTTGAATTGTTTTCATAACATTTTCAAAAAGAAGCTAAATGTCTTGCAGGTCAAGGGGGTTGAATCATTTTGATTGACACTACACACAAAGGACTGAGGAAAACTGATGGTATAAATTCGCACCATTGCATCATCAGAATCTTTTACTATGACTGTTTGTAACTGAAACTTTACTTGTTAATCTTAAACATATTTCAGCTTAGCATGTTTAACCTGAAATAGAGCTGTTAATGATAACGGCGTAATTATCACCCTGATTTTGAATTGGAGAGGTGACAAACATGTAGCTAAGGCAACATGGCTGTGCGGGCGGAGCCTCGGAGGAGGGTTACATGTAACTTGTTTGCGTGAGTGTGTGTGTGTGTTTGCGAGGGTCTGAGGAGGCAGGGGACTCCGTTAACACAGCAGTGAGCTCTCATTAAAAGCATCTTTCTCTTGGCCGGCAGTGGACGCTGTCAGCTGCTCGCTTCCACTGCATGCAAATAAGCCTAATTAGTCTGCGAATCTTCAGAGTTTGCAAACGATAGTATTTCAAAAAGGCAAATTTCTACTCACACCATGACAAAAATCTCCTGGCTGTCCTGGGGAACATTATTCATGCATTTAAAAAAAAAACATTATTCATGTTTTTTTGATCTATCAGCGAGTAATTTGATGAAGTATCTGTTTCTTTCATATCCAGATTCTTTTCGTGTCGGCCGTGGATCTCACAAACATCACACATACATCACAGAAGTGGCAATAAATATGTCTAAACAGGGTGAAGTGAGCTGTCAATCATTTTGATTAATGACCGGCATGTTTCTAAATGTGTGTGATCCAAACTGTGTAGTCAGCAGGTCACGAGGCAGCGCTGCAGCCTTCTCTCAGTGATCGAGACTACGGGTCGCATTAAATGGGAACATTTCCTGAGGCAGGCGTACTGACAAACACACTCTACAGAGACTCCTGCATACGTTTGACACTTCACATCTATCGGTTTTGATGTTGCTGAATGTGGACTAGCAGGAATAAAGAATTTTAAAGTAATAGTTCAACCAAAAATGAAAATTAGGGCATCAGTTATTTACCCTCATGTCGTTCCCAAACCGTATGAAAAATCTTTTTTTTTCTGTGGAACACAAAAGGGAGCAGTGCTATTTTTATAGTTTTTATTAATATTTTTAGATTTCATTTTAACAATAGTTAAAAGTTTTAATTTGTATATTTATTAAAGTTTATTTATAAAGGCAGGCAAAAATTAGAGTGAATGTGTGCATATTTAAAAAAAAATATTATCTGCAAATAGTTTACTTCATAACTACAATAGAACTGGAACTTTTACCATTCTTATTTATTTTTCTTTATTTCCTTAAATCCCTATTTAATCCTTTAATAATTTAAGCGTCCCATCGCTTGTGACTCACCAAACCAAGTGTTCCTCACTCTCTTGTTGTCTCATTTTGTTGCTCTCTTCCTCTTTCATTCCCTCTCTCTCTCTCGATATGCAGTGTATTGACACCATCTGTCAAAGCTCCGGCCGGTGCCTGAGGGTGATCTCTTCAGACCAGTGAGCGTCTCACCGTCGAGACAGAAGCCCTCTGACCTGGACAGACACTTACAGCCAAGCGAAAAAGCCCAAAAAGGTACAGTGGGGAGAACAAGTATTTGATACACTGCCGATTTTGCAAGTTTGCCCACTTACAAAGCATGTAGAAGTCTGTAATTTTTATCATAGGTACTCTTCAACTGTGAGTGACGGAATCTAAAACAAAAATCCAGAAAATCACATTGTATGATTTTTAAGTAATTAACTTGCATTTTATTGCATGACATAAGTATTTGATACATTAGAAAAGCAGAACTTAATATTTGGTACAGAAACCTTTGTTTGCAATTACAGAGATCATACGTTTCCTGTAGTTCTTGACCAGGTTTGCACACACTGCAGCAGGGATTTTGGCCCACTCCTCCATACAGACCTTCTCCAGATCCTTCAGGTTTCTGGGCTGTCACTGGGCAATACGGACTTTCAGCTCCCTCCAAAGATTTTCTATTGGGTTCAGGTCTGGAGACTGGCTAGGCCACTCCAGGACCTTGAGATGCTTCTTACGGAGCCACTCCTTAGTTGCCCTGGCTGTGTGTTTTGGGTCGTTGTCATGCTGGAAGACCCAGCCACGACCCATCTTCAATGCTCTTACTGAGGGAAGGAGATTGTTGGCCAAGATCTCGCGATACATGGCCCCATCCATCCTCCCCTCAATACGGTGCAGTCATCCTGTCCCCTTTGCAGAAAAGCATCCCCAAAGAATGATGTTTCCACCTCCATGCTTCACGGTTGGGATGGTGTTCTTGGGGTTGTACTCATCCTTCTTCTTCCTCCAAACACGGCGAGTGGAGTTTAGACCAAAAAGCTCTATTTTTGTCTCATCAGACCACATGACCTACTCCCATTCCTCCTCTGGATCATCCAGATGGTCACTGGCAAACTTCAGACGGGCCTGGACATGCACTGGCTTGAGCAGGGGGACCTTGCGTGCGCTGCAGGATTTTAATCCATGACGGCGTAGTGTGTTACTAATGGTTTTCTTTGAGACTGTGGTCCCAGCTCTCTTCAGGTCATTGACCAGGTCCTGCCATGTAGCTCTGGGCTGATCCCTCTCCTTCCTCATGATCATTGATGCCCCACGAGGTGAGATCTTGCATGGTGCCCCAGACCGAGGGAGATTGACCGTCATCTTGAACTTCTTCCATTTAATTATTACGCCAACAGTTGTTGCCTTCTCACCAAGCTGCTTGCCTATTGTCCTGTAGCCCATCCCAGCCTTGTGCAGGTCTACAATTTTATCCCTGATGTCCTTACACAGCTCTCTGGTCTTGGCCATTGTGGAGAGGTTGGAGTCTGTTTGATTGAGTGTGTGGACAGGTGTCTTTTATACAGGTAACGAGTTCAAACAGGTGCAGTTAATACAGGTAATGAGTGGAGAACTGGGCTTCTTAAAGAAAAACTAACAGGTCTGTGAGAGCCGGAATTCTTACTGGTTGGTAGGTGATCAAATACTTATGTCATGCAATAAAATGCAAATAAATTATTTAAAAATCATACAATGTGATTTTCTGGATTTTTGTTTTAGATTCCGTCACTCACAGTTGAAGAGTACCTATGATAAAAATGACAGACTTCTGCATGCTTTGTAAGTGGGCAAACCTGCGAAATCGGCAGTGTATCAAATACTTGTTCTCCCCACTGTAACTCAGTCCTATATACGTCTGTGAACGCAATCGCTGAATAAACCTGAAAAGGGTTATGACTCATATTTAAAAAATCCAAAATAGGCACACTGGATGAAACGTGCCTCTACAATTCCACAAAACTCCAAAAACGTACCTAAACATACAATTCAATGCATTTTCCAGCTGCAATGAACACTAGTTGCAGGAAAATACCAACAACTTGTATTCCTCTTCACACAAATTATGATTACAGGGATTGATTATAGCTTAAAGACTTATTTATGTGGGGTTCCTTGCACAATACTATGTTAAGACAGCAAAACAATTTTATCACAGTACATGAATTGTAAACTAATGTAGCGTAACTAATTTGCAAATTTCACATAAAGAGCTCCATATGTATGGCTGTTCTGATACAGTAAACTTGTTCTACTGCTCACCTGGTACAGTATTGCACTAATCCTGTGAAAAAAAAAAAAAAAAGAGTTCAAAGACTTGTAGAAGCAAGCTAAAATGGCATGGTGATCACCAAATGCATTTTTCTCTTACGTTTGATTTGTTAACACTATCAGTTAGGTTTAGTGTAGGTGGTACCTTTTGTCGCTACCAAGTGTGCCGCACAAGCCCTGAAAACTGAAGCCAAAACATTTAGATGGCTGGCTGCAGTATAGGTCATAAACCCCGCCCTCTCCATGTAACCGAATGGGACGTGAGCCAAAAAAAAAACAAAAAAAAACAAATCTAATTACAAATCTAATTTTTCCAAAGATGGTTTCTGTCATTTTAGGCAGTTCTCATCACCCAGACGTATGTTCACATGTTCGTTTTCCCAATATGTTTGGTTTTAGTTAGTTAAAGAGGGTATGCATTGACGTCACTTTCCCGCCGGAACACGCCCCCTCAGCCTGACTGAGTGGCAGAAGAGCTGCTGCATGACTGGAATAGAGGAAACTGCGAAAATGTGAGTAAAACAAACGATTATCAGTTTAAACTAAAGGTTGGACTTGATATAGTGTTCCTTACAACTTGCCAAAGATCCAATGATCCATGGATATTGACATGCAGCCAGGAATTGTGTTTCTGGACATTTATATGTGCCTGATTTTGACGCAGGAGAAATACATTAAGCAAATTTGCCTGTAAACGCTTTATATAAATAGAATATAGGTACAGTAGGTCTAAATCCGGGTGATCGCTTATATCAATGTTATATACACTATATTGCCAAGAGTATTGGGACACCCCTCCAAATCATTGAATTCAGGTGTTCCAATCACTTCCATGGCCAAAGGTGTATAAAATCAAGCACCTAGGCATGCAGACTGCTTCTACAAACACTTGGGAATGGGTCGCTCTCAGGAGCTCAGTGAATTCAAGCGTGGTACCGTGATAGGTTGGAGCTCACTACTAAATATTCCACGGTCAACTGTTAGTGGTATTATAACAAAGTGAAAGCAATTGGGAACAACAGCAACTCAGCCACGAAGTGGTAGGCCACTAAAAAAAAAAAAATCACGCTGAGGCACACAGTGCGCAGAACTCGCCAAATTTCTGCAGAGTCAATAGCTAGAGACCTCCAAACTTCATGTGGCATTCAGATTAGCTCAAGAACAGTGCGTAGAGAGCTGGCCGAGCAGCCGCCGCTGGACCCTAGACCAGTGGAGACGTGTACTCTGGAGTGACGAATCACGTTTGCAGTGTGTGCAAACCTGGTCAAGAACTACAGGAAACGTATGATCTCTGTAATTGCAAACAAAGGTTTCTGTACCAAATATTAAGTTCTGCTTTTCTGATGTATCAAATACTTATGTCATGCAATAAAAGGCAAATTAATTATTTAAAAATCATACAATGTGATTTTCTGGATTTTTGTTTTAGATTCCGTCTCTCACAGTTGAAGAGTACCTATGATAAAAATTACAGACCTCTACGTGCTTTGTAAGTAGGAAAACCTGCAAAATCGGCAGTGTATCAAATACTTGTTCTCCCCACTGTATAGGGTATGATTTTACCCCAAAATTAACGTATTGACAAAATGATAACGGCAAATCCTCGTTTCGCTGCCTGGAGTCCAGTTGTTTCTATGAATTGCAACGATCCATTTGTTTTTCTTTTCTGTAGCTTTCGGCAGTCTATAAAAATATACCTCAGATTTCTTGTCAAATCGATTTATATAGTCAATCTCAAAGCGTGTGTGTTTTTTGCGGCATTCACGCATTCATGCTGTCACCTGGTCTTTTTGCCACTCAGTGGGCGTAACCGCAGTTACTCCGGCCACCGGTTACGTCATGCGCATACCCTCTATTTGATGCTATAAAATGGGGTGCAACATTATGATTGACAGTTGTGCTTGCAGTTGAGTATGAGTGAGCAGGAGTATGTGCCGGACTTTGATGCCACGGCTCCACCTTAGGATCACTATTGTGCAGACTCAGGCTCCAAATGACGTAAATCGACAACAACCGTTACTGGGAGATTTTGGCTTAATTTTTCAACCGTGGAAGAAAGTTGAGACGCGCTGTCCATCTTTTTTTACAGTCTATGGCCGCAACGCACCAGGCATTTCATATAAACATCACAAAAATCACTTCATGACTACAAGTCAGTGAACCAGATGTTAAGCACCACTGGTTTAAAGTGCATTAAAAGGCATTCCGCATTAATCAGAATATGTTCTCCAAAGGTTAGGAAATAATCCTGAACAGAGAGTTTAGGTGAATATAAATCAGAATTTGAAAGACACCGCAGACAGAAGCAGGGGAGCTAGAAAAAAACAAACAATAAGGCTTCAATATTTGCCCTTCATCATTATCAGTGAGGTTGTTTGCTTCTGATCCCATTCGCCATGCTCCTGAGCCGAGACGGCAGCTACCGAGACAGAGAGAGAGAGCAGGCAACAGCAGGGAAATCACACCCAAAAAGCTCCTATTGAACCATCAAGTAACAGGCTTTGTTGAGACAATGCTAGCCGGGGGCTGGTGGAAAGATGGGTGTATTTCAGGCAGCCAATGAATACTGAGCTCCCGGGGGGCATAGAGGAGGCAGAAGACATCGAAATGGAGAGAGAAAAAGAAAGAAAGAAAGAAAGAAAGAAGAGAGAGAGAGAGAGAGAGAGAGAGAGAGAGAGAGAGAGAGAGAGAGAGAGAGAAGCAAACTTCTCATTCTCTCACCCTAAACTGTGACTTTAACCCTCGCATCATAAACATATGAATGGATCCACAGCGCACACTCCCCCACAGAAGTGCTAAGCAACACCTATGCACAGCATAGTAGGCTTAAGAATCCATTCTCTCTGAAGCCTGCATTTCTGCAATGCTGGATTAGTCCAATGTGCAGAGATTAAGAAGTTCAAGCCTTTCTTTTAA
Organism: Coreius guichenoti; assembly: GCA_039654105.1. Taxonomy (NCBI): domain Eukaryota; kingdom Metazoa; phylum Chordata; class Actinopteri; order Cypriniformes; family Gobionidae; genus Coreius; species Coreius guichenoti. The sequence continues at coordinate 11,609,110 of CM077178.1, forward strand.
CGGTTTAATTCTTGGGACGGGGGGATGGGGGGCTGGAGGCTGGGGGTGTGAGGGTTTAAATGGATCGTCAAGTGTCGTCGATTAAGCTCATTAGCTCTTTTAAAGGAGCTGCCTGACTCGTGCGCCCATCAGATCCTTTGAAAATGAGAATCAATTAGGACTATCATTTCTCATCCTTGTCTGGGTGGTGAACTCGGGTGTAGAACTTCACATTTATCATGAACTAGGACACAAAACACAAAATCAGGTGTGCTTACCATAGGAAAGAGCTTTGCATTGGTGTCTGGTTATCAGGGAACTAAATGATGAGCTCAGGGAAGGTATTCAGAGAGAGTGACCCAAAAATGTGTTTAGACACTTAAGCAACTGTTTTAATTGTATGAATGTAGTTAGATTAAATAAAAAACTTCAGATCGTTCACACGGAATACACCGATTCCTAATATTGTGTTGGTCCCCCTTTTGCTGCCAAAACAGCCCTGACCCGTCGAGGCATGGACTCCACAAGACCCCTGAAGGTGTGCTGTGGTATCTGGCACCAAGATGTTAGCAGCAGATCCTTTAAGTCCTGTAAGTTGCGAGGTGAGGCCTGAGTGGATCGGACTAGTTTGTTCAGCACATCCCATGCTCAATTGGATTGTGGATCTGGGGAATTTGGAGGCCAAGTCAACACCTCAAACTCGTTGTGCTCCTCAAACCATTCCTGAACCATTTTTGCTTTGTGGCAGGGCACATTATCCTGCTGAAAGAGGCCACAGCCACCAGGGAATACCGTTTCCATGAAAGGGTGTACATGGTCTGCAACAATGCTTAGGTAGGTGGTATGTGTCAAAGTAACATCCACAAGGATGGCAGGACCCAAGGTTTCCCAGCAGAACATTGCCCAAAGCATCACACTGCCTCCGCTGGCTTGCTTTCTTCCCATAGTGCATCCTGGTGCCATGTGTTCCTCAGGTAAGTGATGCACACGCACCTGGTTATCCACGTGATGTAAAAGAAAACGTGATTCTTCAGACCAGGACACATTCTTCCATTGCTCCGTGGTCCAGTTCTGATGCTCACGTGCCCACTGTTGCCGCTTTTGGCGGTGGACAGGGGTCAGCATGGGCACCCTGACTGGTCTGCGACTATGCAGCCCCATATGCAACGAACTGCGATGCACTGTGTATTCTGACACCTTTCTATCAGAACCAGCATTAACTTCTTGAGCAATTTGAGCTACAGTAGCTCGTCTGTTTGATCGGACCACACGGGCCAGCCTTCGCTCCCCACGTGCATCAATGAACCTTGGCCGCCCATGACCCTGTTGCCGGTTCACCACTTTTCCTTCCTTGGACCACTTTTGATAGATACTGACCACTGCAGACCGGGAACACCCCACAAGGGCTGCAGTTTTAGAGATGCTCTGACCCAGTCGTCTAGCCATCAAAATTTGGCCCTTGTCAAACTCGCTCAAATTCTAACGTTTGCCCATTTTTCCTGCTTCTAACAAATCAACTTTGAGGACAAAATGTTCACTTGCTGCCTAATATATCCCACCCACTAACAGGTGCCGTGATGAAGAGATAATCAATGTTATTCACTTCACCTGTCAATGGTCATAATTTTATGCCTGATTGGTGTATGTTCTTGAGTTCAATAGAATGGAATAGAATTTAGGGTTCTCAAAACATTCAAAATTATAACTTTTTTAAAATTTTGCATCATCTTAACTCTTTCCCCACCAGCGTTTTTTTAAAAAGGTTGCCCGTCACCGCCAGCATTTTTGACCATTTTCACAGAAATTTCATGGCCCGTAGAATATTTTGTTGTATGAATATCTGAACATGCAATATATCAAAAAGAAAGAACAGACCCTCTGCTTTTGAACAAACAAAAAAAAAGTTTTATTCTAGCTTCATGCATTCTTTTTTTTATCAGCACTTGAATGTGGGTAAGTAATATTTTAAAGGGATAGTTCACCCAAAAATGAAAATTTGATGTTTATCTGCTTACCCCCAGGGCATCCAAGATGTAGGTGTCTTTGTTTCTTCAGTAGAACACAAATAAAGATTTTTAACTCCAACCGTCGCAGTCTGCCAGTCGTATAATCCAACAGCCGTCAGCGCGCGATGACTTCCGGTGAGTGAGGTCAAATGTACACGAAATGGCGTAGAGATACGCGCAAGAGATCACTTCCGCCGCTTGTATCCGATTGAGATACAATCATGTACATTTGACCTCACTCACCGGAAGTCATCGCGCTGATGGCTGTTGGACATAGATCGCATTCGAGGTAAAAAAATGATATAAATACTGTTCGGTTTCTCGCATAAACCGATCGTTTCGTATCTTAAGACATCAATGTGTCGTCACGAGCCGCAGGGTTTAATATGGATTTGTATGTGCATTTTTTTTACTCTCATAGTTCTCATACTATCATCTGTTACCATTGACATTATACGCATTATACGACTGGCAGACTGCAACTCTCAGACTCCGGTTGGAGTTAAAAATCTTCATTTGTGTTCTACTGAAGAAACAAAGACACCTACATTTTGGATGCCCTGGGGGTAAGCAGATAAACATCAAATTTTCATTTTTGGGTGAACTATCCCTTTAAGCAAAAAGCTGAGAAAAATCATGTTTTTGTCACAGATTACAACCAGTTCAGATTCAGAACGATGATCAAAACGTAGATGGAGTAGATTGAGTCCATCAACTGCTTCACAGTCCTATAGCAGTTTTGATTTATATGCTGTTTAATGTAAATGATCGCATTATTTTACATATGCATATGATTACATACGATATTGCTTGTTTCTGCTACTTCTTCACATGTCTTTTGATCAGGAGATTCAGTACTCTTTCAGAAGATATGTAACAGCGCCCCCCTACCGTATAACAGTGAAAACATGGAAAGCTGGAAAATTCCGTCAATGGAGGAGAGTTAAAAATGTCAAAATAGTCAAAAGCACCAATCTTGCACGTTTACATATATAAACAATTAAAGACCGCATCTTGTGCGAACGGCCCCTGAGAAAAGTAATCTCTGAAAAAATGTCAATTGTTTGTTTGCAGATGCCACTTGGTTTGATATCAAATGTAATTCAATTCATACATTAAATGATGCTTGAGTGCAGAAGCTCACCTGAGTTGAGTAAAGATAGACACAGACTGATACAGCTAGATAAATTTGCACTGGTCATCTGATGACATAAAAGTGAAATCTGAAGGACATTGGATCCATGTTCTGCCAAGCTGGTAAATGTAAGGGCAAAAGAAGGACATGGTGCTTTCATGAAGTTTCTTTGTCCCATTGAACCCATTTGAAAGCAGGAGAAAGTCGATTTTTTAATACATATTTCTGGGTTTAATCTCTCGTTCAGCACCATGCCTTTGGTTCCTGGTGGGATTGGATGGAGTTTAAATGTTAGCTCAGTGGGTGTGGGCTCTCTGCTCTTCCTGCCCTTTGATGCCTGCCACCCTCAGTCTGTATGTCAAAAACAGAGAAAAACACACAGAGTAAGTGCGTGAGACAAAAAAAGAGAGGACAACAAAGGTTATATGTAATGGTGGCTTTAATATGCTTAACAAATCTTTTAGCATGCTAATTAATAATCAGGTGGTCGTTTTTTGGGGTTTTCACTACAAAGCAACCATTTGAGTGAAAACAGCTTAGCTGAGAAGAGATAGACGACTGACAGAGAGAGAAGAGAATGAACAGGATGCTGAGTAGACAGGAGGAGGAAGTGGAAATACCATCTTTTTCACACATGGTTTCCATAAGGAGACCGTGTCCAAAGGGCCTGCTGATTTCAGATGAGTTTTTAGATTTGTGCACAGTGCTTGAAAAGAAAATGGAAAATAGCTTATGGCTACTTTGCGCCTTGGTGGCATGAAGGTAACGAAATGAAGAGAAATTCTTAAAGGGACAGCTAAATAAATAAATAAAATTTACTCGCCCTCATGCCGCTCCAAACTTGTATGGCTTTTTTTTCTTACTTGGATGTAGGAGAATTTAGAAAATTTCAAAATTTACATGGCTATTTTCCATACAACCAATGTGAACAGGAACGGATACTGTCAAGCTCCAAAGAAAAAGGCACCATAAAATTGGCTTATATATAGTTCATGCACTATATTAAAAGTCTTCTAAAGCTATACAGTAGCTTTATGTGAGTAACAGTCTAAAATTTAATAAGGGACAAAGTAAGGTTCAGAAAATGGCAGCATTTATAGGCAGTGCTGGGTAGTATGTAATCTGGATTACATAATCAGATTCTAAAAATGTAGTACTTGTAATTAGATTAGATTACATTTTAAAAGGCTCATAATCTGATTAAAGTTACTTTTTTATGGATTACATGATTACATAGTCACACAATGGTAGTAAATTATTCATAATTTATTGATTCTCCCTAATTATTCTTTTTACTCTTAAATTTTCCTTTCTAAAAAATGTATTGATTTTTATTTTACATTTTTATGATTAATCAATCATTAGCTTTTCATAAACACACAATCCTCCTGCAGTTCTTTCAGTTAGGGAAACCCTGGCATAAAGTAATGCTTAACCCTTAAATCCATACCTCGGGTCTTTAGTGACCCAGGACGTCATTCACGACCCTCCTCCTCATTCATTTTTTAAAGTTAGACCTTCTTAGTATTCCTCAATACATTCATTATAAATAATATAACAAGAAAAAACAATACAATTATAAAAGAATGCTTGTTTTCCCATTCATTTTTTGTAAAAATTGTATAAGGTCGATAACGACCCGAGGTGTGTAACAGTGTAAGTATATTTTTTTTCTGCACAACAATAATTAAATCTTTGATGACTGAAGAAGTGCAATTAAAATTTATATTATATAAGGTGGCAATGTCTGATACACAATGATGTGTGTTAGATATAGATCCGGGTCGCTAAAGACCCGAATATGTAATAATGATTGGCGAAACATTCATGCATTTAAGGGTTAATGTTGTTGATAAAGAATAGAAAATATTTTCTCTCTCTTTGTTTTTATATATATATATATATATATATATATATATATATATATATATATATATATATATATATACACATATACAGTGGGGAGAACAAGTATTTGATACACTGCCAATTTTGCAGGTTTGCCCACTTACAAAGCATGTAGAAGTCTGTAATTTTTATCATAGGTACTCTTCAACTGTAAGAGACGGAATCTAAAACAAAAATCCAGAAAATCACATTGTATGATTTTTAAGTAATTCATTTGCATTTTATTGCATGACATAAGTATTTGATACATCAGAAAAGCAGAACTTAATATTTGGTACAGAAACCTTTGTTTGCAATTACAGAGATCATACGTTTCCTGTAGTTCTTGACCAGGTTTGCCCACACTGCAGCAGGGATTTTGGCCCACTCCTCCATACAGACCTTCTCCAGATCCTTCAGGTTTCGGGGCTGTCGCTGGGCAATACGGACTTTCAGCTCCCTCCAAAGATTTTCTATTGGGTTCAGGTCTGGAGACTGGCTAGGCCACTCCAGGACCTTGAGTTGCTTCTTACGGAGCCACTCCTTAGTTGCCCTGGCTGTGTATTTCGGGTCGTTGTCATGCTGGAAGACCCAGCCACGACCCATCTTCAATGCTCTTACTGAGGGAAGGAGGTTGTTGGCCAAGATCTCGCGATACATGGCCCCATCCATCCTCCCCCAATACGGTGCAGTCGTCCTGTCCCCTTTGCAGAAAAGCATCCCCAAAGAATGATGTTTCCACCTCCATGCTTCACGGTTGGGATGGTGTTCTTGGGGTTGTACTCATCCTTCTTCTTCCTCCAAACATGGCGAGTGGAGTTTAGACCAAAAAGCTCTATTTTTGTCTCATCAGACCACATGACCTTCTCCCATTCCTCCTCTGGATCATCCAGATGGTCATTGGCAAACTTCAGACGGGCCTGGACATGCGCTGGCTTGAGCAGGGGGACCTTGCGTGCGCTGCAGGATTTTAATCCATGACGGCGTAGTGTGTTACTAATGGTTTTCTTTGAGACTGTGGTCCCAGCTCTCTTCAGGTCATTGACAGGTCCTGCCGTGTAGTTCTGGGCTGATCCCTCACCTTCCTCATGATCATTGATGCCCCACGAGGTGAGATCTTGCATGGTGCCCCAGACCGAGGGAGATTGACCGTCATCTTGAACTTCTTCCATTTTCTAATAATTGCGCCAACAGTTGTTGCCTTCTCACCAAGCTGCTTGCCTATTGTGCTGTAGCCCATCCCAGCCTTGTGCAGGTCTACAATTTTATCCCTGATGTCCTTACACAGCTCTCTGGTCTTGGCCATTGTGGAGAGGTTGGAGTCTGTTTGATTGAGTGTGTGGACAGGTGTCTTTTATACAGGTAACGAGTTCAAACAGGTGCAGTTAATACAGGTAATGAGTGGAGAACAGGAGGGCTTCTCAAAGAAAAACTAACAGGTCTGTGAGAGCCGGAATTCTTACTGGTTGGTAGGTGATCAAATACTTATGTCATGCAATAAAATGCAAATGAATTATTTAAAAATCATACAATGTGATTTTCTGGATTTTTGTTTTAGATTCCGTCTCTCACAGTTGAAGTGTACCTATGATAAAAATTACAGACCTCTACATGCTTTGTAAGTGGGCAAACCTGCAAAATCGGCAGTGTATCAAATACTTGTTCTCCCCACTGTATATACATATACATATATACATACACACACACACACACAATAATCCCCTTCAAATCTAAGCGAGTAGGGTCAAAAGTAATCTAAAAGTAATCAAAAAAATAAAAAAATGTTTTAACATTGATTATAATAAGATGTTTCTTAGGCACAAAATCATCATATTAGAATGATTTCTGAAGGAGCATGTGACACTGAAGAATGATGCTGAAAATTCATCCATTTCAGCAATAAATTACATTTGAAAATATATTAAAATAGAAAACAGTTATTTTGAATGGTAATAATATTTAGCAATATTACTGTTCCCTTTCAGTCGGTCACGTTCGACGTACGTCGGACGTCACCGACGAATTGGGATCACTTCTGGGAGCCCCTATCAGCTTCGAGTGTATAGAGAACGGGCCAATGGCCATTGGCGTGCGAGATTTGCATCTCGCGCTCCGCCCCGCATCGCGGGTATAAAGCGGAAGCGGATGCCGCGCACATTTGTCATTCACTTCGGAGCCAAACAGGTTCATGGAAGACTGTTCCTGCGTCAGCAGAGAGAAAGAGAAAGAGAGAGAGCGAGAGAAGAGGCTTTTGTGCTGGGGAGAAGGCACGTGCAGTGACAACCGCGAGCTCACCGAGATCGGTGAAACAATTGCTGTTCTTATAGCATCCCGGTTGGTTCGGTGGGGGCGTTCCACGGTGAGTGCAAACACAGGCTGCACTATCCCCTGTGTTTGCCGCGGTTGTTCCTGGGTGCTTCGGCACGTTAAAAGAGCTTTTTCTAAAAGAGCAACACGGGTGTGACACTGCGTCTTTTTCAAGATGTCATTCCACCCGTGCATTTCTGGATGCGGTCGTTCCCTGTCACCAGCTGACGGTCACAATCGCTGCCTTACATGTCTGGGTATTCAACATGCTGAGGCAGCGTTTGTGGATAGCTCGTGTTCCCATTGCGGGAACATGACTATCTCGGCGCTAAGGTTGAGACTCGCCTACCTTCGGGAGGGTGGAGTCCCCTTACCTATGCCCCGATCTAGTGCTATCCCTGCCCAGCAGGATAGACCTACTTCGGCGAATAGCCAGGGTGACCTGAGGATCACGTTTAGGGCACACCCGCCGAGCCAGCCTCCGTGGGCCCCTAAACCCTCTGTAGTGCCGCAGCCGGTTGAGCTTCCGGAGGAAGTCGCTGGCCCCTCTCGGGGTGGTCCAGCGGTGACCTTTGGAGCTCCAGCAGACGATAGGATGTCGATCGCTGCATCGGAGGGGGAGTTTCAGTCCTCAGGGGATGAAGACTCGGCTGCGTTGCCTCCCTCTGGGAGAGTGGCGTTGCCCGAGACGGACCCCGAGCTGACGGCTATGCTTTCCCGGGCCGCCGAAAAGGTCGGGCTCGTGTGGAACCCTCCACCGTGTCCCGAGCCTTCTAGGCTGGATGATTGGTTTCTCGGGGCGGCTCGCGCTGGTTCTCAGCATCCCGCCCCGGTGCCTTTCTTCCCGGAAGTGCATGAGGAGCTCACGAGGTCGTGGACGGCACCTTTTTCTGCCAGAAACCGGCCGAGTGGCTCCTCCCTCCTCACTACTCTCGACGGCGGGCCAGCCAAGGGGTACGTGGGGATCCCGCCGGGCTGTTGCGATGCAACGGTGTCCGGCGTCCGCTTCTACCTGGTGCGGAGACCCACGCCACCCATCCAAGGCCTGTAAGTTCTCCTCCAGTCTAACTGGGAAGGCTTACAAGGCTTGTGGACAGGGTGCGTCCGCCTTGCATGCCATGGCGTTGCTCCAGGTGCACCAGGCCCAGGCACTCATGGACATGCACGAGGGTAGACCTGACCCAGAGCTCCTCCGGGAGCTCCAGACAGCGACGGACCTCGCCCTCCGGGCGACGAAAGTCACCGCCCGTTCCATTCGTCAGGCGATGTCCACTCTTGTGGTCCAGGAGTGACATCTCTGGCTCAACCTGGCCGATATGAGGGAGACCGATAAGTATCGGTTCCTGGACTCCCCCATTTCCCAGGTTGGGTTGTTCGGCGACGCGGTCGAGAGCTTCAAGACGGAGGCCATCAAGCACATCCTGCCCCGGCGGTCAGCTGCTGCCCAGCCACCGGCCGCAGCTCCTCCGCCTGCTCGTCGCCGAGGGCGGCCGCCCGCCGCCGCCCCCCGCCCAGCAGCAGCCTCCACCAGGGCAACGGCGTGGAGCCGGCCGCGGGAAGGCCGTCCAGCCCGCTCAGGCCGCTGCCAAGCCAGGTGGCAAGCGTCGTCGTAAGAGACCCTGAGACGGGCCACCCAGAGATGGAGGAGACAGCTCTTCAGAAGGTGGTGACAGCACCACTCCTTCTCCCGCTGGAGGGCCGGGAGAGAATTTTATGTTCTTGTTTGGATTCTGTTCCGCCACTGGCCTTCGGGCTTGGCGGTGTACGACGCTCCCATGCCTTGTCACCCACCGGTGCCTCTCTTATCGCCAGCAGGGGGTGCTAGCTGTGTCCAGGACACACACAAGAGGCCTCCGCACACCCGTGCACCCCCTCAGCGGAAGCAGGTAAGTGTTGCATTGCGCACTCAGACCCCACAGTCGGGTCCCTGCACTCCGCTGCGCTGCCCCGCTGCGGGTACGTCTGTGGTGCCGTTGGTCCCGCTGGTTCGGTCGCTGGGAGCCTGGCTAGCGCTCCCCAGCCCATCCCGCTGGCTCATCCGTACTATCAGACTCGGCTATGCGATTCAGTTCGCCCGGCGGCCCCCCAAGTTCAGGGGCGTTCACTTCACCTCCGTGTCGAAGGAGAGCGCCCCCGTGCTACGGGCGGAGATCGCAGTCCTACTGGCGAAGGACGTGATAGAGCCGGTCCCTCCAGCCGATATGCAGACAGACTTCTACAGCCCGTACTTCATTGTACCCAAGAAAGGCGGCGGGTTACGGCCAATCTTGGACCTGCGATTCTTGAATCGGTCCCTTCACAGGCTGCCGTTCAGAATGCTAACGCAGAAACGCATCTTCAGGTGCATCCGTCCCCAAGATTGGGTTGCAGCGATCGACCTGAAGGACGCGTACTTTCATATCTCGATTCTCCCTCAACACAGACCGTTCCTACGCTTTGCGTTCGAGGGACGGGCATATCAGTACAGAGTCCTACCCTTCGGGCTGTCCCTGTCGCCCCGTGTCTTCACGAAGGTCGCGGAGGCGGCCATTGCTCCAATGAGAGAGCGTGGTGTTCGCATTCTCAACTACCTCGACGACTGGCTGATTCTGGCTCAGTCGAGGGCGCAGTTGTGCGAACACAGGGACATGGTGCTCAGTCACCTCAGCCTGTTGGGACTTCGGGTCAACTGGGAAAAGAGCAAACTCTGCCCCGTGCAGAGGATCTCTTTTCTCGGTATGGAGTTGGACTCGGTCAATCTGACAGCGCGACTCACAGAGCAGCGCGTCCAGTCGGTGTTGAACTGCTTGAATTCGTTCAAATGCAAGACAGCGGTACCACTGAAACATTTTCAGAGGCTCCTGGGGAATATGGCATCCGCAGCCGCAGTGACGCCGCTCGGATTGCTTCATATGAGGCCGCTTCAACACTGGCTACACGACCGAGTCCCGAGATGGGCGTGGCAGAGCGGCTCGTTCCGTGTCTCAGTAACACCGAAGTGTCGCCAAACCTTCAGTCCGTGGTTGGACCCTTCGTTTCTACGGGCAGGAGTTCCCCTAGAACAAGTGTCCAGGCATGCTGTTGTCTCCACGGATGCCTCATCCACCGGCTGGGGGGCCACGGGTCTGTGGACGGGGCCTCAACTGCAATGGCATATCAATTGCCTCGAGTTGTTAGCAGTTCGTCTTGCGCTGGGCCGCCTCAAAGGGCCGCTACGAGGCAAGCACGTTCTGGTCCGTACGGACAACACTGCGGCCGTTGCGTACATCAGCAAACAGGGTGGTCTACGCTCCCGCCGCATGTCACAACTCGCCCGCCATCTCCTCCTCTGGAGTCAGAAGCATCTGAGGTCGCTTCGTGCCACTCATATTCCGGGCCTGCTCAATCGTGCAGCCGACGAGCTCTCACGACAGCAAGTGCTCCCAGGAGAGTGGAGACTCCATCCCCAGGTGGTCCAGCTGATCTGGAGTCGCTTCGGGACCGCACAGGTAGACCTGTTTGCCGCCCCGGACACGTCTCACTGCCAGTTGTTCTATTCCCTGACCGAGGGGACCCTCGGCTCGGATGCGCTGGCACACAGCTGGCCCCGGGGCCTACGCAAATATGCGTTTCCCCCAGTGAGCCTTCTTGCGCAGGCACTGTGCAAGGTCAGGGAGGACGAGGAGCAGGTCTTGTTAGTTGCGCCATACTGGCCCAACCGGACCTGGTTCCCGGAACTAGTGCTCCTCGCGACAGCACCTCCTTGGCCCATTCCTCTGAGGAAGGACCTCCTGACTCAGAGACGGGGTACCCTGTGGCACCTGCGTCCGGACCTCTGGAAACTCCATGTCTGGTCCCTGGACAGGACGCGGAGGTTCTAGGTGGCCTACCACAGACTGTGGTAGACACCATCACTTCCGCCAGAGCCCCCTCTACGAAGTGGAACCTGTTCGTCGAGTGGTGTTCTTCTCGACGAGAAGACCCCCGAAGATGTTCGATCGGCTCTGTGCTTTCCTTCCTGCAAGAAGGGTTGGAGCGAAGGCTGTCTCCCTCCACCCTCAAAGTGTATGTTGCCGCTATCGCCGCAAATCACAGCATGGTTGATGGTAAGTCCCTAGGAAAGCACGATCTGGTCGTCAGGTTCCTGAGGGGGGCGAGGAGATTAAATCCGCCTCGCCCTCACTCTATACCCTCTTGGGACTTATCTCTGGTGCTAATCGCATTGCAGAGGGCTCCCTTTGAGCCTTTGCAGTCAGCAGAGTTAAAAATCCTGTCTTGGAAGACAGTACTCCTGACTGCATTGGCTTCCATCAAGAGGGTAGGGGACCTGCAGGCATTTTCGGTCTACGAATCGTGCCTGGAATTCGGGGCGGGTAACTCTCATGTAATCCTGAGACCCCGGCCCGGATATGTGCCCAAGGTTCCCACCACTCCCTTTCGGGACCAGGTGGTGAACCTGCAAGCGCTGCCTTCGGAGGAGGCAGACCCAGCCCTGGCTTTTCTCTGTCCCGTTCGCGCTCTGCGGACTTACGTGGACAGAACGCAAAGCTTCAGGACCTCAGAACAGCTCTTCATCTGTTACGGAGGCCAGCAGAAGGGAAAGGCTGTCTCCAAGCAGAGGATGGCTCACTGGATAGTGGATGCCATCGCCTTGGCGTATGAAACCCAAGGCGTGCCCTGCCCGCTTGGGTTGAGGGCCCACTCCACCAGGAGTGTGGCCTCTTCCTGGGCGCTGGCGCACGGCGCCTCGCTGACAGATATATGTAGAGCTGCGGGCTGGGCGACACCTAACACGTTTGCTAGATTCTATAGCCTCCGTGTAGAGCCGGTTTCTTCCCGTGTGCTCGCTTCAAATAGCCAGTAACACCGAAGGGCCCGTTCTAGTGTCGGCTTGCTGCGCCATTCCCCTCCTCATAGACCGGATACGTGCGCTGATATGCTCCAGTCGAGTTCCCCAGAACGGCGAACCCTGTTGAGTCCTCCGCAACCCGCGGCAGTCAGACGTGGCGGAGCGTCCGACGCCAGGTCTAACACCCGTATGCATTGGTGGAACTTGTGTTAGGCTGGGTATCCATATGTTGTGACCCCTACGGCGGTCCCATATGTGTATTCTTCCACGGTACGGCTCCCTACGGCGAGCCCGTGTCTTTCCCTTGGCAGAGCTCGCTCTGCCGTCTCTGTGCGGTGTAGTCTCCCGCCTGCATTGGCCGGGGCCACCCCTGGGAATTCCGTATGTTGTACTGCCCACGGCCAGTCCATACATGAATATTCCACATGATACCTTCCTACGGGTAGGATGTGGCTTCCGCAGCGGCCCCCCTGGGCACGCTTTCCCAGCGTTATCCAATACTCTGCTGAGTGGGTCTTGCGGAACAGCAGCAGTGACTCTCCCTGCGTAAGTTCCCCGCCCCAAACAGACGGGGGTCTGAGGGGCTTTCACTGGGCGCTGGAAGTGGTAGTAACTGTGGCGTTTTCCATAGGGATCCCAATTCGTCGGTGACGTCCGACGTACGTCGAACGTGACCGACTGAAAGGGAACGTCTCGGTTACGTATGTAACCCTCGTTCCCTGAAGGAGGGAACGGTGACGTACGTCCCGTCGCCACAGTTGCTGTACCATCACTGCAGCGGCCGAGTCACTAGTTCGGCTCCTCAGTGAAAAACAAATGTGCGCGGCATCCGCTTCCGCTTTATACCCGCGATGCGGGGCGGAGCGCGAGATGCAAATCTTGCACGCCAATGGCCATTGGCCCGTTCTCTATACACTCGAAGCTGATAGGGGCTCCCAGAAGTGATCCCAATTCGTCGGTGACGTCCGACGTACGTCTCCGTTCCCTCCTTCAGGGAACGAGGGTTACATACGTAACCGAGACGTTTTTAGCATAAGAGACTTTTCAGAAACATTTTACCCATCCACTCAAGCATCGTCAAAATTAGACCAGATTTCATTGGAGTCTGTCAATAGGAATAAATCCGAACACTAAAGTCAATTATTCTGCTTTTACAGTTTTTTTTTTAATTAGTTTCTTTCTCCAGTCCTCTGTTAGTTACTATCAACCGCTTGCACCTTTTCTCTTTCTTTTCTCATAATTTTGCTTAATGCTTAAGCTGCTGCCACTATTCAAATGAACCCTTCATGTAAGCCCTCCATTAGTGCCAAGGTATATAATGTCCAGAAAGGTGCTATTTACAGTCAGAATGGTTAAAGAAATGAGAGTGAGGAGGAGGACGCTGCCACTTAAATAAAAAAAAAAAAAAAAAAGAACAATGGTGTTTTAGCAAAACTATAAAGAGATTTACATGAATAGTCTCAAATTTAATTTACAGTTGTGCATGTGTGATTTTGGCAAAGCACCAGGTTTGATGTCAATGATGCCTAATCACTGCAAAAAATGCTCTTCTTACTTAGTATTTTTGTCTTGTTTCTAGTCTAAATATCTACAAATTCTTCAATCAAGATGCATTTACTAGATAAGTAAAATGACATAAGATATTTTTTCTTGTTTTCTTGAAAATAAAAATCAAAATGAAGTGAGTTTTTGCTTAAAACAAGCAAAATTATCTGCCAATGGGGTAAGAAAAATAATCTTGTTTCTGATTAAAATCTTTTCTTGTTTCTGTCCCAAACAGAAATAAGATTATTTTTCTTAAACCATTGGCAGATAATTTTGCTTGTTTTAAGCAAAAACTCACTTCATTTTGATTTTTTTCCCCAGAAAACAAGAAAAAAATATCTGTAGATAAGTCATTTTACTTATCTAGTAAATCCATCTTGATTTAAGAATTTTTAGATATTTGGACTGGAAACAAGAAAAAAAAATACTAAATAAGAAGAGCATTTTTTGCAGTGATGCAGATGAACCAAGCTGCAACAGTTTTTAGATCTGAGAGCAATGAAACATTTTCAAATAATGATCGGTAACTGGCATAAGGATGAATAAATTTCTCTTTTTGCACTTTTGCACTTTTTGCACAACTCAGAACACAACTCTAGAGCTCAGCTCTAGTTCTGCTGGGCTCTCACAGACTGTCCTTCACATCTGGCCCTCTGAAGTAGCTCTCAACCCACTCACGGCTGACTGATCTATACTGGAAAACGTGTTCTGTGGCCATGCACACTACATGTGGGCACCCCAGACACATCTCTAAAACTCAGACAGGTGTGAGTGCTCAGACTGACACAGGGGCCACTGAGACCATCCATTTACATGGCCAAAATACAGTCTGTCACTGCTGTCCTGTTCACATTCTATCCAGTTTGTGAGAAAAAAAGTTTACACAAACCAAATCATCATTACATCAAAAATAGCATTGAAAGGATACTATTTCAAACTGTTTAGAAGATTGATGTGTACATCCCCACATGCTGTATATGGTCATTTTATCCACAACCCCTTGCACAATGGAAGTTTTGTTCTTTTTCAACTTTCAGTTGTAGACAAGTGACAATGAGTGTGATGCTGATTGAGCCTAAATGATCTTGAAAAACTGACATCAAAAATTAGCTTCAAAAATTACTTTTACTGTATTTCCGCAACTTTCTGACACAGTCAGAAAATGAAGACACAACAAAATGGGTCTTAAAGCATTTTTTTTCCTGCATATTTTTTGACCTTCAACCTGCCCAGGGACAGCAGATGAAAATTAGTCATTGGCTAAATCTGGCACATTTGCATCATTGTGATGTTTGAATGTATCCAATTCATGTAAGTAAGTAAGTAAATAAATACATACAGAAATGTTCTTATAGACTTAAAGTCAGCATTAAATGCCAATTCAACCCAAGTATTCACTAAATTGTAAGAAATCTGCCCCGACTCAGATTCCACTCCAAAGTATATTTTAGAATGAGCTCATCCCCAAAATGGCTTAATTATCATAGAGAAGAAAGTCAAGTTATATTGTTTATGTACCATTTGGTTTGATTACATCCTGAGCAAATGGTCATCAATTAGTAGAATGGGAATTGGTGTGGGACACCGAGAACCATCATAGACAATGGGTCTCAAATTTATTAACATACAGACCACAGCTGTTACAAGGAGCAACTTCATTTACATTAAGAGTGGTAAACTGTAACAGGAAAAAGGTTTGAGATTTGGATGTTTTGGGTTCATTCTGACACCAGCGAACCCAAAGTGCTACATGTACTTTGTCACTGCTATGCTGCAATAAACTTCTTCATCAAGATCTTCAACGTCCATAATTTTTTCTTACAAAATGCATATTATAGATGTTATTGTGAACAATTCATCCACGCGCATTACGTTTAAAAAATATTTTGATCTCGTAATGTTTAATCTAAATGCCATAACTGGAATTTGTGGTGAAAATAACAGACTTCTCTCTGGTGATGTATGCAGAACTTCTCCAATCATTTAATTTGCTCAAACCCCGCCCCTTAACCTCACGTTCTTCTGACTCCACTTTTCAGTGCAATGCCCACATCTCAAAATCCAATTGAACAGAACCAAGTTCCCACCCTACATTTGATCTTTTTTGATTAATCCATTATACTTGGATGTACTTCACAATACAGAAGATCTGTTGCTACCTCCGTTTCATCGCAACTTTAAAGACTTTAAAGACTTTGTTTTAAGTCTCAGATTTGGAGTCCAAGTCAACTCTCAAGTCAATTTTTTCTGTGAATTAAGAACATCGAGCTTCCATCTTTGCTTTAAGCTCATGTAGAGTCATCTGAGATATAAAAAAAAAAATACTATGAATTGCCTTAGAATACTAAAAAAGGATGAAGGAACCCTTGTCTTTGACAGGGAATCAAATGGACATTTTTGTCAGTTCCCATCCGTCTCCCTCTCTGTGCCCACCCTACACAGCCCTTTATTTTTATCTCCACCAGTGCGCTTGCGGCAATGTGACTTTGTCTTATTTCACGTCCAAAGATCGCCATTGCAATGCTACTGCCGACAGCTAAATAGTTAAAAGTGATCCAAACAAAAGATGAAATGTACAGAGAAGAAAAAAAACAAGCCTTTGATGTACACTATTCATGCATGGGCCGTGGCAGTACGACAGACCAAAGCCTATCTGTAGTGCGGGACCTGACTGAGCAATGAATTGTGGGTTAAAAACTCATCCTCAAGGTTGGCAATGTGAGTTCCTCAAGTACTTGTACTGGGTCACATGCAACTCTCATGGGAGGCTTGTATGAATGTACAGCTAGATACCTGACCAGCTCTCACCTATCCATGTTACCATGCAGGTCCATTAATGACTCCACCATGGGCAGCCCTGGAGGCTCTTGGCACTGCTGCGCTGGCTTTATTGACTGTTCTGACATGCGGAGGTCTCAGGAGAGGTGCTGGTGAGAGCAGTGAGTCACACAGCTGCAGGGCCAATGTGACAGGCCTGACAGACACATACTCTCCATGCAGAAAGAGAAACCATGCATTCAGACTAGGAGATTGGCCCACGGTTACATTCAGCCACCATGTCTCTGTAAATCTATGCAATATGTCTTGGGGAGACTGGCTATGCCATCCTGCAAGCAACTTTGAGGTAAATGCAATTTATTGCATTAGGAATTTATAGGCTCCTGTCACACATTCACTTCCTTTTGAAGAAAAATAAGGTTTATGATCCCATACAATTCATTATATATATATATATATACATACACACACTCACCTAAAGGATTATTAGGAACACCATACTAATACTGTGTTTGACCCCCTTTCGCCTTCAGAACTGCCTTAATTCTACGTGGCATTGATTCAACAAGGTGCTGAAAGCATTCTTTAGAAATGTTGGCCCATATTGATAGGATAGCATCTTGCAGTTGATGGAGATTTGTGGGATGCACATCCAGGGCACGAAGCTCCCGTTCCACCACATCCCAAAGATGCTCTATTGGGTTGAGATCTGGTGACTGTGGGGGCCATTTTAGTACAGTGAACTCATTGTCATGTTCAAGAAACCAATTTGAAATGATTCGAGCTTTGTGACATGGTGCATTATCCTGCTGGAAGTAGCCATCAGAGGATGGGTACATGGTGGTCATAAAGGGATGGACATGGTCAGAAACAATGCTCAGGTAGGCCGTGGCATTTAAACGATGCCCAATTGGCACTAAGGGGCCTAAAGTGTGCCAAGAAAACATCCCCCACACCATTACACCACCACCACCAGCCTGCACAGTGGTAACAAGGCATGATGGATCCATGTTCTCATTCTGTTTACGCCAAATTCTGACTCTACCATCTGAATGTCTCAACAGAAATCGAGACTCATCAGACCAGGCAACATTTTTCCAGTCTTCAACTGTCCAATTTTGGTGAGCTCGTGCAAAAATTGTAGCCTCTTTTTCCTATTTGTAGTGGAGATGAGTGGTACCCGGTGGGGTCTTCTGCTGTTGTAGCCCATCCGCCTCAAGGTTGTGCGTGTTGTGGCTTCACAAATGCTTTGCTGCATACCTCGGTTGTAACGAGTGGTTATTTCAGTCAAAGTTGCTCTTCTATCAGCTTGAATCAGTCGGCCCATTCTCCTCTGACCTCTAGCATCAACAAGGCATTTTCGCCCACAGGACTGCCGCATACTGGATGTTTTTCCCTTTTCACACCATTCTTTGTAAACTCTAGAAATGGTTGTGCGTGAAAATCCCAGTAACTGAGCAGATTGTGAAATACTCAGACCGGCCCGTCTGGCACCAACAACCATGCCACGCTCAAAATTGCTTAAATCACCTTTCTTTCCCATTCTGACATTCAGTTTGGAGTTCAGGAGATTGTCTTGACCAGGACCACACCCCTAAATGCATTGAAGCAACTGCCATGTGATTGGTTGATTAGATAATTGCATTAATGAGAAATTGAACAGGTGTTCCTAATAATCCTTTAGGTGAGTGTATATATATATATATATATATATATAAAAATTAGTGCTGTCAGAGTTAACACGTGATACATTTTTTCCAGTTTAACGCGTTATTTTTTTTTTACCGCAATTAACGCAGCATCCGTTTTTTCTGTCATCCTTTGGCTAGCGTTACTTTATATGATCATGCTCTTATTCATGCAAATGTTTTTAAACCATTCAAGTGCGAGAAGTCAAAAGAGAACACGCCAGAATAGAGTTCTCTTTCATGCTTGAATGAACAATAATACACACAATTATGCCAAACTGTCCGTTTTTGTATGAGTTAAATAAAGTCTTCAATAAACGTAAAGAGTTGTGAGAAAATGAGACGCGCGTGACAGCGTGTCAGATCCGCGTCATGTTCGGCAGCGGCAGACCGTAAAGTCACAGCAGCCACTAATTCTCTCTGTCAATAATGTTAATCAAAGAACAAAGGTAACAGAGAAAATAACTCACTGATCTTGACTAAAAAACTTTTGTAGCTTTAATAAGAATTAATCTATATTTAATTTATAATTTGTGCAGTGCAGACTGTTTGATAACTTTATTCAATTTATGTATAGGTCTAACAGGTAGGAAGGCCACAGGTAATTATGACATTTATTATGGGTTCATGTGAGGATTGTTTTAAGTTCACTTAAATTAAAAGTTGTTATGTTTTTGAAGCATAATTTAAAAACAAAATGATAGATTTCAATTACACTGTAATGTTGCTTATAATTAATGTTTAAAATTGGAATGGTTTATAATGAATAAAAAAGGGAATCATTTTCATCGAGACATCAGTAGCTGTATTAGTATCAGTGATGCTGGCCTTCATTCATAAAACAATGCCATTAAACAAGTATTTAAAAAATACTGTCTTGATGTTGTTTCTACATTAATTTGGAGGTTAACTGTGGATATATATATATATATATAAATATTTATATAGGCATAACATTATGTCCTAATATTGTGTTGGTCCCTGTTTTGCTGCCAAAACAGCCCTGACCCATCAAGGCATGGACTCCACTAGACCCCTGTTCTGTGGTATCTGGCACCAAGATGTTAGCAGCAGATCCTTTAAGTCCTGTAAGTTGTGAGATGGGGCCTCCATGGATCAGACTTGTTTGTTCAGCACATCCCACAGATGCTCGATTGGATTGAGATCTGGGGAATTTGGAGGCCAAGTCAACACCTCAAACTTGTTTGTTGTGCTCCTCAAACCATTCCGGAATCATTTTTGCTTTGTGGCAGGGCGCATTATCCTGCTGAAAGAGGCCACAGAAACCAGGGAATACCGTTTCCATGAAAGGATATACATGGTCTGCAACAATGCTTAGGTAGGTGGTACGTATCAAAGTTACATCCACATGGATGGCAGGACCCAAGGTTTCCCAGCAGAACATTGCCCAAAGCATCACACTGCCTCCGCCGGCTTGCCTTCTTCCCATAGTGCATCCTGGTGCCATGTGTTCCCCAGGTAAGCGATGCACACGCACCCGGCCATCCACGTAATGTAAAAGAAAACGTGATTCATCAGACAAGGCCACCTTCTTCCATTGCTCCGTGGTCCAGTTCTGATGCTCACGTGCCCACTGTTGGCACTTTCGGTGGTGGACAGGGGTCATCCTGACTGGTCTGCGGCTATGCAGCCACATACGCAACAAACTGCGATGCACTGTGTATTCTGACACCTTTCTATCAGAACCAGCATTAACTTCTTGAGCAATTTGAGCTACAGTAGCTTGTCTGTTTGATCGGACCACACGGGCCAGCCTTCGCTCCCCACGTGCATCAATGAGCCTTGGCCGCCAATGACCCTGTTTTAAGTTTTAAGAGTTTTTTAGCCAAGAATGTAGTTGTTTGAACTTTAAAAATGCGGTTTATTTATAAAGATAGCACCTTTTTGACAATTTGCTTAGACGTTTTTGGAGATATGAGTTCCAGTGTGTCAGCGGCCGTTCAATGCTCATGTACCCACCAAGCACAGCCTTACCTTGGCCAGTTCTTCTGGAATTTGCTCCTGGCTCTGATGTCTCTAGTGGCTAAACATGAAATATAATTCACTTTATGTATATCTAACGGGCAATCTTTGGTCTCATTAATCTACTATTTGTTCCAGAACAAATAGCTGAGGGCAAATATTAAGCCATACCGCACTCCTACTCTTTGTGATATTCCTCATATATATTATATATATATATATATATATATATATATATATATATATATATATATATATATATATATATATATATATATATATATATATAAATATAACACTGAATTATTACACACACAGATTCATTGAACTACTATGTTTGCTCTCATGCACAATGGTTCATTCTGTTTTGCCTTTGTTTGTATCTTTGCTGGCAAAGAAAAAAAATAGACAAAGTAACTGGCTATATTGTGTCTAAAATATAAGTTTAAGTCAATTTAAAAATTATTAAAATCTGATCAGTCTGCGCAGCACCACATGAAGTCAAACACAGCTAATATTGGATATTTCCCCACCCTAAACTCAAACGATTGGTTAGGCCTATAGGTCAGGCTGGTCAAGATGCATTAGAAAGAGATGCATTTTACAATTCTCAGGGAAACACACCTACGACCTGCATATAGAAAGTACTTCAAACATTAAATTAGTTTGTGCTTTAGCAAATACTTATTTTAAAATCAACATAAAAAGGCATTTGCAAACCATGCTACTTCCATAAAGGATATAATTCTAAGTGAAACAGAATATTCTATAACTAGAAAAAAAATAGAGAATTACAATTTATCTTTTGGGTATTTATGAATTGTGAAAGGTGGCCACCATATGACAGGTGGTTGAAAAATTACACTGTTACACTTTTATACTATTACACTTTGAGGAAGGACTATGAGGACAAATATTTTTGGTTTGGAATAACATGCACCAGTGAACCGTTCACTATAATACCAAGTATATGTACCAAGTAAATGGGGTCCATTTTGATTTCATGTTGCCTTTAAGGTTGTCATTTAATCAGCGAGCTCTTCAAGTAGTACTCACTAGTACATGAGCCCCACCTTAATGGTGTGCGTTTAGCTGATCAGCCCGATGAGTTTGGTACACAAGTCTGCCTGTGGGCTTCCCTGGGGCCTTCGACTACCGACTTCATTTAGCCTGTTCCGTTTCCCACGCTGGGAGAAATACACAATCTCTGGCCTATTGAAGCGGAATGGAACCACAAGAAACCACCTTCAGGAGGCTGATTTACCTGGGGCCGTTTCCACGGCAACGCACCCCAGGGAAGCCTCGGAGACAAGAGCGAGGATGCCAGAGCCCCCACCCCCCTTCGATTTTATCCAAGGAAAAAGACGGAACTTCATGCAATATATACAGAGGAGATGGTGTTTTTCTAGCATGTGGAGGAGGCACAGAGACATACCCTGGATTGTTTTTCCATGCTGATGCACATCCACTAACCTTTTCAGCGAAGATAGTTCATCTCCGTCACTCGTCTCCAGTACACTCGCACAGAAGCGCCCTGCAAAGGCCGGGCAGAGAGAAAACACACAGTAATTGCTGTCACACAGCGGCTAGATGCGTTAGCCTGCAGTCCTACACATGTACAACAGCCACAAAGACTGTCGTTTAAAATGGCAAACGCGGGACGAGTTCAGCCCGTGTCTCGTTTTGTTTTCGTTTTACCTGCAGAGCTGCAGCTTAATGAGAGTACGTTCATTAAAGTCTTCATTAGAATTGCCTTTATGTTTTGCCAGTGACACTTATAGTGCCGCCCGCTTGTCAACAATCAGAAATTCATCTACAAATATGCCATTTAGGCATAGGAAGAGAAATAACCTGTGCGTGTCAAAGGATTCGGGGGGATAATAGCCTCGTGACAAGACAGGCTGTGGTATGCGCGTCCCATCTGTATGTCTAGCGCCCCACCTGCCCTGTCCTTCTGTCCATCTGCGCGAATGCTCGCGCACAATCCCATGCTGCCAGAGACAACATACAATGATTAATAAACACAAACACATACAAGCCACACCTCTGCACTGGCAATGGACATTGTAACGAGTACAATTATAAAGCTCAAAGAGGTGCTCTTAATACTGATCACACATTGGCATGAGAGTTTGCACAACTACAAATGTACAATGTACAAAGAAAATCTGTGAATTTTACAATAATAAAAACGTTTAAAGTTTTACAGATTTAACTTAAATTTACAGTTAATAAAAGTATTCCTTTAACTGATATAACAATAATATACCAACCTGACACACATGACACTAAAATAATGCAATAAAAATTAAATTAACAACATTAGATGTAACATAAAACTCTAATGTACATAACCGTTTCTTCTGAGTTTTTTTTCTAATCATTTATTTCAACAAAAATACATCAAATGTGAAATGTCACCCAGGGAATTCTGGGAATGTCAGTTTATGATTTTTTTACTGTAAATTATACAATGAGTTGTTCTTTTTCATTTCCAAAAACTGTAAATTTAACATTATTTTACTGTAAAATTACATTAAATGTAAGGTTAGTTATTCACCGTATATAGTGAGGAAACTTACTGTTAACCAATTAACAGGTTTTTTACAGTTTCATTTTACTGTCTTTATACCATTAAAATCACAGTCATTTTTTTACAGTGAAAGTTGTCATATCAGTCAATCAATTTCTGTATAGAAATATCTTAAAGTCTTGGAAATGGCTAGGAAAAATAATATACATTTATTTAACACATTGACCTTTTGTGACAACATGCCCCAATGCTTTGACATGCTCATTGTCATAAATTTGATCATTTGATTAGTGACCTACAAATAATGCAGAATCTTATATAGTTTGATAATGTCTTAGAATAATGTTTAATTAGTTTACATTAGTTAATGCACTTGGTTATTATAAATTAAATGTAACACTTTTAATTAATTTAACACTTTTAAACCATTTAAATGTTAACTTAATGTTAGTGTCATACTAACTTAACTGTATGTATGTATGTATGTATACTGTGTATATATACACACCGATGAGGCATAACATGATGACTAATATTCCTAATATTGTGTTGGTCCCCCTTTTGCTGCCAAAACAGCCCTGACCCGTCGAGGCATGGACTCCACAAGACACCTGAAGGTGTGCTGTGGTATCTGGCACCAAGATGTTAGCAGCAGATCCTTTAAGTCCTGTAAGTTGTGAGGTGGGGTCTTCATGGATTTGACTTGTTTGTTCAGCACATCCCACAGATGCTCGAATGGATTAAGATCTGGGGAATTTGGAGGCCAAGTCAACACCTCAAACTCGTTGTTGTGCTCCTCAAACCATTCTTGAACCATTTTTGCTTTGTGGCAGGGCGCATTATCCTGCTGAAAGAGGCCACAACCACCAGGGAATACCGTTTCCATGAAAGGGTGCACATGGTCTGCAACAATGCTTAGGTAGGTGGTACGTGTCAAAGTAATCCACATGGATGTCAGGACCCAAGGTTTCCCAGCAGAACATTCCCCAAAGCATCACACTGTCTCCGCTGGCTTGCCTTCTTCCCATAGTGCATCCTGTGTATTCTGACACCTTTCTATCAGAACCAGCATTAACTTCTTGAGCAATCTGAGCTACAGTAGCTTGTCTGTTTGATCGGACCACACAGGCCAGCCTTTGCTCCCCACGTGCATCAATGAGCCTTGGCCGCCCATGACCCTGTTGCCAGTTCACCACTGTTCCTTCCTTGGACCACTTTTGATAGATACTGACCACTGCAGACCAGGAACACCCCACAAGAGCTGCAGTTTTGGAGATGCTCTGACCCAGTCGTCTAGCCATCACAATTTGGCCCTTGTCAAACTCGCTCAAATCCTTACGCTTGCCCATTTTTCCTGCTTCTAACACATCAACTTTGAGGACAAAATGTTCACTTGCTGCCTAATATATCCCACCCACTAACAGGTGCCGTGATGAAGAGATAATCAGTGTTATTCACTTCACCTGTCAGTGGTCATAAATGTTATGCCTGATCGGTGTATATCTTCTGTGGAAGTCTCAGAACCAAAAATATTTTCATCCAATCATTGCATTCGTCCCGATGTTCAAAGCTAGCTTGCTATGGCTAGTCTCTCTGAAATTGCCTACCCTACCTTTAACAAATACTTACACCCATAATTCTAATAAATTTTCATCATTGTTTCTTAATTTAAAAATGTTCAAAGTCCTAAAACTTATTTCCAGGTTTAAATTAGATTTTGCATCCCATATTTGCAATGTGCTCCAAGACTTTTTGGACCCCTCTGTGTATTTTGTGTTTCCCTCTGCCTTTATTTTTATGTCAGATGGAATGAAAAAGGCAAGCGTTCTGCTCCATGGATAAATCACAGATTGTGGCATGTGGTGCTACTTCCTGTTGCCATGACTGCTCTGAGACCATTTTAAAGGCATTTTTGCCACCTCAATATGATGTTTAAAGAAGAAAAAAAAAAGCTGTTCAAAAGTTTCATTTATTAAGAAATTCTGATCTTTAATCCAACTGAAAATGCCAATTTTATGCTTTCTCACAAAGACAAGGGATCACAGAATAAATATAGTCTCTGAATTTGATGGCTTATTCCTTTTAAATGCCTGGGGAATTTGCGATTTAGTGGTGAACGTAATGTTTCGTAATTGCATGGTTTCATTTCGGAAGTCACAGGTGAGAATAAATGAGGATAAAGAGGTGTGCTTGAAAAGAGGAAAAATATGGTCTTTTGAGTGCTCATTTATAAAAACTAGCAAAAGGGAGCTCTGAAAAAAATCTGAAACGAGGATAGAGGAAGTGCACACAGTGGAAAAAGTTTGCGTTAACGCCTCTATAATTGACGGAGTTCAAAAGCCCCACTTCTTAGTCAAAAACCAAAGCGAATTAGCGTCTGTCACCACTGCTCCAAAAGTCTGGACCGTACAGGTTGAATGCATGCCTGCTGCCTTACTAAAATTAATCAAGAGTTCTTAACTAGGTTCTGACTGTCACTTTCCCAGGTTTTGATTCTTTCTAAAATGAGAATATGACACACATAGGAAAGTTTTCAAACATATTAGACAATAATGATCTCATCCGTATTACTTCCAAGTGCAACAAAAGGAGTCTTTCCAACTTTGAGCACAATGAACAAAGATGCCAGTGTTTGGTTTAGACAGATTTTTGCCAAGAGCTGCACTCAATGTTGAACGGCACACTTAATAAAGAGCATGTATAGTTTGTATTTTAAATAAATGCCACTTTCCCCCATATCGTCGTCCTGTAGTGGAGTAATTTCTAACACCAACAAGTTCTCATTGTTCATCTACAGCACAGAGGTGAAAGACACTCTCTCTGTAGGGTGACAAAGGTGCATACATTTATCATGAGCGCTCTGTGTATCTATCTCTGCAGTACTCCCACAATGCAACGCCGGCAACAAGGTCTCTGTAGATTCATAAGCGTGAAAAATGGATGAATAAATGCATGAATAAACAGTATGGAGAAGAGACATATTCATGAGATAAAACATTTATATTTGCATTCACAACAAAGTGGGTATTGCAGTTTTCCTTCCTGTAAATATTAAATAAAGGACATACTGATAGAGATTAATTAAATACATTTCCACGGGAGCTGAGCCTCGGGTTCAAATCTGCCTGACTTGTCACATCTGACCTCGCTTGAGTCCAATTTAAATCAATATCCATGTGCAAATTGGGAAATGGTGTCATAAAATTAGAAATAAACATGTTTTCATCGGCAAGCATTTCTTTAACTAAAATAAACAAAACATTTAAACATCAAACTTTAAACAAATAAAAATATTTGCTTAGTATTTAATTGAAACAAATTTTTAGAAAAACTCAGGAAATTAATTCACTTCTATATTTGGCTGTGAATCTTGCCAAAAACAAGCTCTACATAAAATCAAAACATAACAAAATAATAATAAAAGAATGAAGGCATAAGGAATATCACAGGCATTTGGGAATTGATTTGACGAAGCAAGCAACAACTCATCATAACACCCACGCAACTGCATAGAAACACCCTGCTGATCCTCAAGTGGTGGTCAAAAATGATGTAAATGTAATATAGTTTTTATTATTTAAATTAAATGAATGTACTATATCTATGTTTGATAATGTTTTTTATTTAATATTTTTTAGGGGGTTTTGTGGTGCTAAAGTATATTTATGCAGTAGTCCATTTACAGTGGGGAGAACAAGTATTTGATACACTGCCGATTTTGCAGGTTTGCCCACTTACAAAGCATGTAGAAGTCTGTAATTTTTATCATAGGTACACTTCAACTGTGAGAGACGGAATCTAAAACAAAAATCCACAAAATCATACTGTATGATTTTTAATTAATTTGCATTTTATTGCATGACATAAGTATTTGATACATCAGAAAAGCAGAACTTAATATTTGGTACAGAAACCTTTGTTTGCAATTACAGAGATCATACGTTTCCTGTAGTCCTTGACCAGGTTTGCACACACTGCAGCAGGGATTTTGGCCCACTCCTCCATACAGACCTTCTCCAGATCCTTCAGGTTTCGGGGCTGTCGCTGGGCAATACGGACTTTCAGCTCCCTCCAAAGATTTTCTATTGGGTTCAGGTCTGGAGACTGGCTAGGCCACTCCAGGACCTTGAAATGCTTCTTACGGAGCCACTCCTTAGTTGCCCTGGCTGTGTGTTTCGGTTCATTGTCATGCTGGAAGACCCAGCCACGACCCATCTTCAATGCTCTTACTGAGGGAAGGAGGTTGTTGGCCAAGATCTCGCGATACATGGCCCCATCCATCCTCCCCTCAATATGGTGCAGTCGTCCTGTCCCCTTTGCAGAAAAGCATCCCCAAAGAATGATGTTTCCACCTCCATGCTTCACGGTTGGGATGGTGTTCTTGGGGTTGTACTCATCCTTCTTCTTCCTCCAAACACGGCGAGTGGAGTTTAGACCAAAAAGCTCTATTTTTGTCTCATCAGACCACATGACCTTCTCCCATTCCTCCTCTGGATCATCCAGATGGTCATTGGCAAACTTCAGACGGGCCTGGACATGCGCTGGCTTGAGCAGGGTGACCTTGCGTGCGCTGCAGGATTTTAATCCATGACGGCGTAGTGTGTTACTAATGGTTTTCTTTGAGACTGTGGTCCCAGCTCTCTTCAGGTCATTGACCAGGTCCTGCCGTGTAGTTCTGGGCTGATCCCTCACCTTCCTCATGATCATTGATGCCCCACGAGGTGAGATCTTGCATGGTGCCCCAGACCGAGGGAGACTGACCGTCATCTTGAACTTCTTCCATTTTCTAATAATTGCGCCAACAGTTGTTGCCTTCTCACCAAGCTGCTTGCCTACTGTCCTGTAGCCCATCCCAGCCTTGTGCAGGTCTACAATTTTATCCCTGATGTCCTTACACAGCTCTCTGGTCTTGGCCATTGTGGAGAGGTTGGAGTCTGTTTGATTGAGTGTGTGGACAGGTGTCTTTTATACAGGTAACAAGTTCAAACAGGTGCAGTTAATACAGGTAATGAGTGGAGAACAGGAGAGCTTCTTAAAGAAAAACAGGTCTGTGAGAGCCGGAATTCTTACTGGTTGGTAGGTGATCAAATACTTATGTCATGCAATAAAATGCAAATTAATTATTTAAAAATCATACAATGTGATTTTCTGGATTTTTGTTTTAGATTCCATCTATTTTCTACAGATTTTCTATTTTCTATTTTCAAAAATTACAGACCTCTACATGCTTTGTAAGTAGGAAAACCTGCAAAATCGGCAGTGTATCAAATACTTGTTCTCCCCACTGTATATACTTTTTGAGCATAGACCTGAAAATGGAATTTCCAACTCAAACTGTCATAAGTCTTGAATGCTTTGGAGCACAGACTTAGGTTTGGTCTCTTTTTTAAAGAAGACACTTGGCAGATTATTGCTGAAGTGAAAAAAGGGAGAGAAAAAAATTAACTTAAGGTTATACAAGTTTAAGTTTATTGTTATGAAAAATTTACAAAAATACTATTTTTAATTTTTTACATGAAATATATATTCTCCAAAACATGTTTTACTCTAAAACTGCAAGAAAGCCATAAATCTAAAAATAAAAGTGTTTCAAATTTGAGGTTGATATCTCAAAAATGAGTTTTCAGTAAGATTTTGTTTGGGTGCAGTACCGAATGTTTCCACTAGATGAAATTAATTTCCAATGGTTTTTCCAGTTTAATTTTTGACCACAAGGAGTACAAGTGTAACTATTTTTCTCAGGACCAAAAAACCAAAACGTAAAATCTTTCGATCAAAAATGGCCGAAGAGCACCAGATAGATAGAACGATAGAACAATAAAATGATAGATAGAACGATAAGATAGATCGATAGAACGAACGACAGAATGGACAGACAGATGGACAGACAGATGGACAGATAGATAGAATGTCAGATGGATAAAATTTAGTACGATAAGATCGAGCGATGGATAGAACAATAGATAGACTGATAGATAGAACGATAGACAGACCAATGGATAGAATGATGGATAGACCGACAGATAGACTGAACGACAGATACAACGATATATAGATGGACCGATAGATGGAATGATAGATGGATAAAATTTTGTACGATAATTTTCGATAAAGATCGAGCGATGGATAGAACGACAGACAGACAGACAGATAGATTCCACTGAGCATGTGCATTACACCCCAGTTTACTTCCATTTTTAACATCTTTACAAAATCATTTAAGTAATTAGATGAGTTGAATACTTTTTCAAGTCAAAACGGATATTCTGAGGTCACACGTCTCAGCTGCTGTGACTGTATAATTAGCATCTCTTTCTCTTATAAGACACAGATCTATCAGTTAACAAGCCCTAAGTACCACCTGTGTTGTCAGACAGCTCTGAGTAAGTCATGCTGGAGCCCCACAATCATGTTTACTCAGAGCTGGAGCTCCAGCTCTCAGAGCCCCACATAAGCAGATGCTTGTACAGGCTTCTGGCACATTGAGCTGTGTGAAAAGTCACTTTCTTCCTCTCTCTTTGATCACTGCATATAACAGGCTGAAAAAAACAACCCCTCAAGTTCATCACGCTGCAAATAATTACCACAGAAAAGGTGGATGGCTCTAAGGAGCTCAGAGTAAACGGAAATTTTAACGGATGATTTTCACAGCTCGCAGCTGCTTTGAAGTTGCTTAGCTACAACAAAAGGCTAAAGAAGTTAAGAGAGCGTTTGGGTTTTAAATTTTTCCGCCGTTCGACAAGTATTCGCTCTTATTTACCTGTCACAACCTCCTTTGTTCTGTTTTAAATATTAGTCCGTTTAACTGGGAAGTGAGATAAGCAAGCTTGCATTACACCAGTACAGTCAGCACCTTGTAGGAAATATGTAGAGCAACCTGCGTATGACAGCCCGAATCATTCTCTGACTCTTAAAATGCCAAACCACTCCTGTCCCCTCAGTGCCTGAGAGTCTTTAGGTCCCTTAAGATCCCGCCTGACTGGATTCATTAATGCAGGAGGAAGTCTCTCTCCGACATCTCTCCCAGTGCACAATGCTCTGCGAGGCGGCTGATAAGTCCAGCTCAGCTCATCTCCGGAGCTCTATAGGGAGCTAAAGATCCCTGAGCAGGCTATGACTTCCATTCCTCAAGAGGTAATGTCGAAACTTTATGCAGTGGCGAGCATATACGCATAAGCAAAACCAAAACCTCTTTAATGATTTCCAGGTCAAAGAACCTTCGGTTTTAAAGTGTTCTCGAGAAGGAAGACATCTCATTGTTAGTCGAGAGTGGTAAGTGATTGCAAACAAAGCGGTTGTGCCAAACTAGTTTTTCTGGTGCGATTTTAACTGTTTTCAGGAGTGTGTGCACAAACCCAATGAAAGTGCTGGTTAGTGCTGGTCTAGCAGGTGGACCAATAGATAGCTAGTTCTACTGGACCAATAGAAAGCTTGTAAAGCTAATCAAGCAAAATTGTCACTGCCAACAGCCTATTTACTGACCATCTGATACATAAAGTTCACAAAACAAAAGTACTTTCTCGATCTGGCAAAGTCTAATCTGTTTATTTAACTTATGATATTTTTCATTATTAATATCAGCAATTCTGACCACCCAAAAGCAATTAGTAATGATTTTAACACACATTTATCTATCAATATATAACATTTTAATGCAATATACATATACAAATAATATATAAAAGTGTAGAATACAAATATAAAAGTATCATAAAATATAACATTATAAAATTAAAAATTACATCATACACACACACACACACACACACACACACACACACACACACACACACACTACCATTTGGGGTACCAAAAGTTTAGATTTTCTTTAGATAAATTAATATTTTTATTCAGCAAATATGCATTCATTTGATCAAAAGAAACAGTAAAATATCATTTAAATATTTGTCCACAGTTTGTCCATGCAATGTCTATTCAACATTGATAATAATAAGAAATGTTTCTTGAGCAGCAAATCTGCATATTAGAATGATTTCTGAAGGATCATGTGACACTGACTGGACTAATGATTCTGAAAATTCAGCTTTAACATCACCAGAAAAAAAAAAAAAAAAAAAAAAATCACATTTTAAAATATATTCAAATAGAAAACAGTTATTTTAATTATAACAATATTTCACAATATCACGCAAAAAACTTTTGAATGGTAGTGCATACAATAATTTTTATCCAAACTAGCTCAAAATATATTTCCAATCATGGGTACCAACTTCGATACTAAAATTTAAAACATGTAAAGATACCAGCATTTTCCACTAGCATTTTGAGCGCTGTTGAACGGATTCTTAAACGCCTCTTTATTGGCCATTGATTTCACGTGCTCAACATACATGCCTGTGATTGGCTACAATGATCAACGCTTCAAAAATGGCCAATCAGAGGTGTTTAAGAATACATTCAACAGCACTCAAAATGCTTGTGGGAAATGCTAGTAAAATTTCAGTACAGGCTTGACATGACAACACTGGCATTTAAAAAACAAAAACGGTGGTTGGTCTCTTTACAAGTCAGTCAGTCACTTTCTGTCTAAGTGAATGATTCTTGCCCAGAATAAGCTTCAATGCAGTTCAGATGTTATACCATTTAGGTCTGGCTATGTGAGCCTAGCTGAAAAATGGCACCTTGCTGGTTAAACTACTTTAAAAAGTTACATGAGGATACCAGTACAATGGTATCCCATGCTGGGAACCAGCATCCAAAACACAACATATGCTGGTGACCACTTAAGCTGGTCTTTTCAGCAGGGAAAATGCACATCTGCTGCACGAAGGGACTCAAAGCTGCCATGTCATCTTATTTAGTGTCTTACTTCTTGCTCACATACGTGCATCTCACTGTGTTTTCCAGGGACGGTCTCTACTTATATGTCTACTTACTGTCTTTGTGAGGATTTGTCCCTGAATTTTTGACAGGAAAAGGTTTTGAGTCTTGGGAGGCAATGTCAAGCAAAATTGCAAACAACTTTAAGAGTTACGCCATAACACCAGCTGTAACACCTCAGTCTGATCTCCTATTAGACTGTCAGCAGCTTGCACAGCCTGACAGACCAAACGGAGACGAGTGGGACAGCTGTAGCAGCAGCCTAGCCATTTAGCACCTAGCTTTAGCGCTACACAGCACCACCTTTTGAGCGCAGCAGCCAAGACTGTATACGGAGGGAGGGAGGGAGGCAGTGACTCACAGGAATCAGCTCCGAGAACCTGTCGGGAATAGTTAAACACGACACTCCACACAAATAATAAGCACCGATTGTATTTCTCTAAATATTTCCCTGGCTCTTGGGAGGAGAGAGCCGCAGGGAAGTTTTCCTCCTACTAAAGATGTTGACCTTTACAAACAGAGTTGTGTCTCAGCCAAGGCTGGCCTCCCTCGTACTCGACTGTTTCTTTGCACTAAGCTTCTTTCATTTCCATTTCAAATCACACCATTTCTTTTTTCATAGAGTCGCCCACAGCACTGCTTTGTGCTTTAATGTGAATTAGCAGTTTGTACTGGAGACAGGCAGAATTATTGTGGTGGGCTGATGCTTTTATTTAGACGTTCTGTATGGCTTTTTCATTATAAGGTCATGCAAATGCATGAACACATAAAATATGGAGTCATATGCAAGACAGGTATTGAAAGAAGAGTTATAAATGCCCAGAAGTCAGAGCATTCGGAGTGCTCTGACATATTAAGAGGTGCTTCTCATGGGAGTGCCAATTTCGAGTCGAGAAATTGCTAGTAAATTTCACAATTAATTACAAAGAAATGGCAAGTAACCCATTGAATTAAATGTGAAGTAGAAAAACTAAAATAGGATATTATTGTAAAAAGTACTCCAATAACATTTAATTTCATTGCCATCTAACATATAGAGCACATAGAAATCTCATTCCACTGGATACACCTGCAAACACAAATACACACTCACATATGTAAACACGTTCATACTCTTACATGCAGGTACTTAAAATCTCCTCCTCTACCTGCAGAGAAACACCCTTTGTGTGTCATACTCAATGGATATCTTCTCGCTCTCACACACAGAGTTGGTTGGCTCAGCGGGGGAACCTCATGCTGTGTGCTAAGGGACACGGGTGTTGTATTATACAAGGGGTGACAAATGAAAGCTGGCATACTAAAAGAAACGGCAGCTTATTTGGTATGCTAATGTGAGAGGGAGAAAGAAAACACAGGAGGCTGGCGTGGAGCCCACGCAAAAAAGATCAATTCACTCCAATTGGCTCCAGCCATCCTTGGTTTTCTCCAGACTCTCCCACTGGGAGAACCGCGGCATCCACCTGGGACTCCATCTCTCTTTACACTACCTATTCTTCAAGTTGGTTTTAAAGCCCAGACAGCAATGCACAACAAACAGGGGCGTTTCTGGTTGGGTTGGGCGGGGGGGTAGCGTGTCAACAAGCTTGGTCCCCCTAAGTTTGGAACTGTATCACACCCAAAGGAATTCTGAAACTGGGTGCAGTGCGTGGTTTGTCCTGGTAGTGATGAAAAGAATAATTTATTTGTGCATTTCTTTTAAACTCCGCGTAGAAGAAATTAGAGAAGCAAAACCGCAAGAAGAAAGCATCTGTGAGTAGTAGTGATGGCAGTTCAAGTGTGCCGCACATGTCCTGAAAAGTGAAGCTAAACACTTTGTTTGCCCCCTGGTGGCTGGCTGCATTATAGGTCATAAACCCCACCATCTACATGTAAACTAATGGGACAGGAGCCAAACTAATTACTATAAAAATTACACATCAAATAATTTTTTCCCCAAAGTTGGTTTCTGTCCAACTTTTCTGTCCAAATTTTAGGTAGTTATCATCACACTTATGTATGTTTAAGTGTTGGGCGTATTGGGCGTTGCACTTCCTCCCTATCATAAGTAATCGGAGTGCACCGTCTTCCTATATATAAAGTCTTTGTCACTACTGTGCAGACTTGAGGGCTCCAAATGACGTCATCAGCGCAATATGGCAACGGCCATTTCAGGGATATTTTTGTCCACCTTCTTTACAGTCTATCTTTTGCCCAAAGAGTATTAAATTGCAGACTATAATAGTTGCTATGCACCTGAATATACTTCAAATAAGCTTTCTTCATACAAGCTGTGTTTTCGTGTAACTTAACCCATACACAGCAGTGATAGATCAAATTCTGCTGACTTGATCTTTGAATTTTGTTCAGCAAAATGAAAATCTTAATTCATATTGAATGGAGTGAAAAAGATATTATTCAATAGCTAATTTGTTTGAACATGCCCACATATGCAATCTTTGATCATATTCCAAATTAGGAAAACAATGCTAGATATATTGAGAAACATGAACGATTTGCTAACCCCCCCAGT
Organism: Coreius guichenoti; assembly: GCA_039654105.1. Lineage (NCBI taxonomy): Eukaryota > Metazoa > Chordata > Actinopteri > Cypriniformes > Gobionidae > Coreius > Coreius guichenoti. The sequence goes on from CM077178.1 coordinate 11,643,111, forward strand.
CTTTTGTTTATTTGTCAAGTTACAGAAGCCATAAATGAATTGTTTATGAATGACCCATCAGTATTTAACAGTTCTTTCTCATAAGAGATTGTCAAACAACATTAACATAACGTCAAACATAACTGTCAAACATAAATTTACTTGAAATAATTTTAGGTTGTGTGTAAAGATTGCAGAGTGACCTAGTAAAATATTTCCAATAATCCTGAAAATAGGTTAAGATAAACGTTAATGTTTGCCCCTAAACGCTCTAGAACCACCACTGTCAACTAAGCAACGATTGCAAAAGCCGCTAGCGTTGTTGTGCAACAGTCCACCAATCTTGCAAAAATTTACTTTTTGTTTTTACATGACTAAAATAGTTGCAAACTTTTTTATAAATTTTTTAAAGACATCATAATCAGAAACAGTCCTGTTGGCCTTGGCATGTGGTGCGGACGCCTATTAATTAATCCAAGAGCGCTGCCCTCAAAGAAAACCATAAAGTGAGCCTCTCAGTATAAATGTATGGCACATGTAAGAACGCCCTAAACCAAAAACATATTGAGAGACATTTACATGAAAGTCTTTGGAAAAGTAATAAACTGCTGTGTGGAGTTTGTAAGGCTCTAGAAGAATCACTAGAGTTGCAAAAAGCCCTGCACAGTTTAAATGTACAGTTCAGTAGCTGTCTTAGATAATCCCTGGGTTCTCAACCAGTCATTTGCAAAAAATAAAAATTATATTTTAATCAGTAGTGCTTGCTAGGGCAACCATCACTTTTGCCTAACACTCTAAGTGTTAGCGATTTGAACAAACTCCCAAGTACATTAAACTTTAGAACGTAACTCATCCAGAATTGTTTGTGCAATGAACATGAATGATACCTCAAAGAGGTGTGCTGTTACTTTTCTGAATGATTTTTACTTGGCAACCAATAAAACAGGTCTAGATGTAAGGTGCGGTCTCAAATTTTGCAGGTGAAATCCGGTCATTTCAATAGGAATCTGTGTTATCAGGAGTTTTGTGTGAGGGCGAAAACGTTTGCCACACAGAATTTGATCATGCGAATTTGCCATGCTGACCAACATAAAGCTGCTTGATTTGAAAGTGCCTTCTGTGTGAGCACTGCTTCATGCATCTCAACACTATTGACAATGGACCTTTTTCCCCACACTTTTCGCTAGCATGACTACACCTTTATATTGAAAGTAGGACCTGAATCATATAAAGAGGCTCTTTGACTTCTAAATAACCTAGCAACCAGCTAGAACACCACATGCAACGCCCTGGGAAACACTCAAAACATGCACTACTCTTTAGACAATTTTCCTCCCTTGCTAGGTAGCAAATCGGGCAGCAAGTACTTTCCAGCATTTTCGGTCCTGAGGGTCTCGGCATTGTTCCATGCAATGTTTAATGTCTTTAAATCCTAGATGAAGGTTCTTCGGCAAGTGTCGCTGGGGTGTCCTTGTGGGCGCTTAGCACCTAGAGATGCCCACCTCATTGCAATCTTTGGAATCCGATGGTTCTCCATCTGAAAGATGTGGCCAGCCAGAGTCTTCTAAGGGCAATGATGGTATGGAGGGTGCACGGGTCACTCCTTTTAAGTACTTTATCATTGGTGATATGGTCATGAAATGTTAGTAGTGGGATTTTTAAGGTGAAAAAGAAAAAAACCCATACATTTATCCACCCAATAGACCCTCCCCTCTAAGAAATCAGGACAGAAGTGGTTGAAAGTGGACAAAAAAGACTTAAAACACCAGGTGTAAACGGGTATGTGTCTGCCTCGTATACTTGTGATCCGATCGACCAAAACTTAATTCTTAATATCAGGTGTAAACTGGGCCATAGAAGGCATTACACTTCTGACGCTCCAGGAAATCCCTTATATGGACAAAGGCATCCAGCTATTGCTGTAGCTGAATAAAAAGCTGCAACATTTAGCCTGATGAGACAATAAACACACGATAGCGACAATACAGGTATATGGTTTGTGTTTTTCAAGTCATCTTGGGGAACTTTCATATCAATAAAGTAAATTAATAATGCAGTGCTAATTGACAGCCTTTATTGCAGTATAGAAACTAAAATATAATTTCTGCATTATTCTGTGATGTTTATTTTACATTGTATAAAATCCATGATGACAATGCATAAGTGTTCGTAGTACATAAACCAATCATTAAATTGTCATAAGGAAAATATTATAGAATACAAATTAGTGTTATTGTTCAGCAGTGTATTTGATTTCTTAGCCAAATAAAAGCAAGATACAGTTGTGGTCAGAATTATTGGCACCCCTGGTAAATATGATCAAAGATGGCTGTAAAAATAAATCTGCTTTGTTTAGCCTTTTGATCTATCATTCAAAAAATTTGCAAAAATCTTACCTTTCATTGAAGTAAAAGAATGGAAAGACGGGGAAAAAAAAAAAAAAAAAAAATCACATTATGAAATAAATGTTTCACACAATTACTGGCACCCCTAGAATTTTTTATGAGTAAAATATCTCTGAAGTATATTTCCATTAATATTTACGTTCTTTAGCACACCAGGGTGACTAGGAACATGAAATTGTCTAGCTATGACGTCTTGTTTCACAGGAGTATAAATATGAGGAAACACAAAGCCAAATTCCCTTAATCATTCATCACAATAAAACCAAAGAATATAGTTCTGATGTGCAGCAAAAGATTGTTAAGCTTCACAAAATAGAAAGTGGCTGTAGGAAAATAGCTAAAGCATTGAAAATTCCGATTTCCACCAACAGGGCAATAATTAAGAAGTTCCAATCAACTAAAGATGTTACGAATCTGCCTGGAAGATTTGAAATTTGGAAAAATTTAGGGTTACAAAGGATAGGGGATTTATATGTGAATGGTAAATTTGCTTCCTTTCAACAGCTGTGTGAGAAATATAATATGCCTTCTAATAATTTTTTTAGGTACCTTCAAATTAGAGACTTTGTGAAGTCTCACATTTTTAATTATGTCACTGCTACACCCATGTATCTGGATGCATTTCTGGAAAGATGTCATAGAGATAGCAATGCCATCTCCTTTCTATACAAGGCTTTAGAACAGGTGAAAAGTCCTTCTATGGAGAAAATTAAATCTGCCTGGGAAGAGGAACTTGAGGTGGAAATTCCTATTGAAATATGGGAACGCAGTCTTGAACTTGTCCACAGGTGTTCCATTATTGCAAGACATTGTCTTATTCAGTTCAAAGTGCTTCATAGGCTTCATTATTCCAAGTGTAAATTGAACAAAATATTCCCACAAGTGTCTCCATTATGTGACAAATGTCAATTTTTAGATGCTAGCCTGTCTCATTCCTATGTTATGTGTCCAAAATTACAAAGTTTCTGGAATAACATTTTTCAGGTTTTTACAGATACATTGGGCATACATTTTGAACCAGATCCTATATTAATTATATCTGGAGACTCTGAAGAATTTTTGAGACTTACACGGATTTAAACAACATTTTGTTTCGTATGGGTTAATCTCTGCCAAAAAAAACTTCTTTTGTTTTGGAAGAAAAAGGAAGTTCCAACTCTTAAAATATGGTTGACAGAGTTGACTGGTACACTACATTTACAAAGAATTAGGTATACCCTAAAAGACAAGATTTTGTTATCTGAAAAAGTTTGGTCCCCTTTTATTTATTTTCTGCAAACTTGTGATTAATGTTTATCATGCCTCCATTACCTGCTTTTACCACTGGATAGCACTTTTGGGTTGAAGTTGTGGGTGGGGTTGGATGGGTTTTCTGTCTGTTTTGTTTAATATACCTATTTAAATTTTCTGTTTATTATTTTTATGCATATTTGTTAGGATGTAAATTTTATTTGTTTGCATTTAAAAAAAGTGTACTTACAAATGATCTTCTGCTGAAATACCAAATAAAAACATTTAAACACGAACTGCCTGGAAGAGGACGTGTGTCTATATCGTCCTAATGCAGGGTGAGGAGGAGAATTTGAGTGGCCAAACACTCTCCAAGGATCACAGATGGAGAATTGCAGAGATTAGTTGAGTCTTGGGGTCAGAAAGCCTATATAAAAAAAAAAAAAAATAAATAAAAAAAAAAATCAAATCAGGGTTTCAAGAAAAATCCTTTTTGCTCATCGAGAAACACACTCCAGCATATTCAGTTGTCAGACACGACTGGAACTTTAAAAGGGACCTGGTTCTGTGGTCAGATGAAACTAAAAGATGGCTTTGGTGCAAACAGGGATAAAAAGTACCCCATGCCCACAGTTAAAAATACAGCTGGATCTTTAATGTTGTGGGCCTATTTTTTTTGCTGGAGGTCCTGGACATCTTGTTCAGATACATGGTATCATGGATTCTAGCAAATAACAACAGATAGAAAATCAAAACCTGACGGCCTCTGCTAGAAATCTTATAAATGGGCCGTGGTTGGATCTTCCATCAGGACAACGATCCAAAACAAACATCAAAATCAACACAAAAATGTGTCACTGAGCACAAAATGAAGCTTCTGCCATGGCCGTCCCAGTCCCCTGACCTGAACCCTATAGAAAATGAGTGGGCTGAACTGAAGAGAAGAAGCACCAACATGGAGCTGGGAATCTGACGGATTTGGAAAGATTCTGTATGGAGGAATGGTCTCTGATCTCTTGTCAGGTGTTCTCCAAACTTATCAGGCATTATAGGAGAAGACTCAGAGTTGTTATCTTGGCAAAAGGAGGTTGCAAAAAGTATTTAATGAAAGGGTGCCAATAATTATGGCCAACGTGTTTTAGAGAAAAGTGTTTATTTCAAAATGTGATTTACCCCCCACTTTCAATTCTTTTACATCAATGAAAGGTTAGATTTTTGTGAATTTTTTGAATAAAAGATAAAAAGGATAAACGATGTAGATTTATTTTTACAGCCATCTTTGATCATATTTACCAGGGGTGCCAATAATTCTGACCACAACTGTATAAGAAAAATTAAAACCTGTCTATTAGACAAATTTCAGGGAAAAAAACTGGTATTACACTTTACATTTCTGTTCCTCTGAAACAAAGACGCTTAAAAGAAGAAAATGCAAGTGTAATTATTCATCTCTGGCCTTGAGACTACTTATATATTCACAAGGTTTGACACATTGCGATGTAGCTGGTGTAACTCTTTATAGCACATTCCAGGAATAGGGTTTGAGACTCAAAAAAATAAGTAAATAAATAAATTTTTTAATAAATTCATTAAAAAAAAAATTCTATTTTCTATTTATTTTAGTTATTAAATATATTCATCATTTATTCTGTTTATTTCATATGATGTCTGAAAGTTTTGCAACGAAAATTAGTCTATCGAAAGTAGATGAATTATACATTTAAAAAACAAACAAAAAAAAAAAAATCTACTTTTCATACTAGGTTAATTTTATATAAGATAATGGTTTAATCAAACACATCTAATAGTTTTCACAACAAAAAAAGCAGGATACCAAAGTGTACCAAAAAGCCTTTATGGATTTCCGAACGCCATGCCAACTTCTCAGTGGCTCATGCATCTCCTCACACCAGGCTAAGCACCACTATAAACGATACACAATCACGTTAAAGCCTATTAGACATGCATTAGTTACTCGCTCACTCACACACACACACCCATTCTCTGTCTTAAGGAGGGGTGCAACACGCACCTGAGGGGTGACTGTTGGGGCTAACGGCAAGATCCACATGATGACAGAGTGTCAATACAAAGCAATTTAAGGGCGCATGAGAAATCGACCCCCCAGATAACAGGCAATTTCTCTGCTCCGATGACTCCTGTGGACAGCCAAATAACCACAAAAACGAGAAGAGAAAGAGGGAGTCTACTGCTGAGAAGCTGTGATTTGGATCACGTTGCACTGGTTACTATTGCACATTCACTAGTGGCTTCTTGATCGCCCTCTTACTCTCTGTCTGTCTAGTTCTCTTTTATTTTCTGTCCATCTCTGCCTTAAACACGCACACATAAATTCAGCCCACCACTCTACTTAAGCCTTAAAACGGTATCTTAAAACAAGATGGAAAGGTGTAAAACTTAACTTGAGGGTTTGAGATTTGGTGTCGAGTTAAAGCAAAAAACAGGTTTGCCAAAGTTTAGGATGCTCATTATGTGATTTCCATTTCCTTGGCACATATGGTACGTTTTTTTTGTCATTCTACCTATTAAAAAAAAAATTGTATGCAGTATGCACTGTGAGAAATACTGTAACGCAGGGTGCCTAACTTGACCTTCCATTTTTAAAATACATTTACATTAAATACAATAATATATATATATATATATATATATATATATATACACACTCACCTAAAGGATTATTAGGAACACCATACTAATACTGTGTTTGACCCCCTTTCGCCTTCAGAACTGCCTTAATTCTACGTGGCATTGATTCAACAAGGTGCTGAAAGCATTCTTTAGAAATGTTGGCCCATATTGATAGGATAGCATCTTGCAGTTGATGGAGATTTGTGGGATGCACATCCAGGGCACGAAGCTCCCGTTCCACCACATCCCAAAGATGCTCTATTGGGTTGAGATCTGTTGACTGTGGGGGCCATTTTAGTACAGTGAACTCATTGTCATGTTCAAGAAACCAATTTGAAATGATTCGAGCTTTGTGACATGGTGCATTATCCTGCTGGAAGTAGCCATCAGAGGATGGGTACATGGTGGCCATAAAGGGATGGACATGGTCAGAAACAATGCTCAGGTAGGCCGTGGCATTTAAACGATGCCCAATTGGCACTAAGGGGCCTAAAGTGTGCCAAGAAAACATCCCCCACACCATTACACCACCACCACCAGCCTGCACAGTGGTAACAAGGCATGATGGATCCATGTTCTCATTCTGTTTACGCCAAATTCTGACTCTACCATCTGAATGTCTCAACAGAAATCGAGACTCATCAGACCAGGCAACATTTTTCCAGTCTTCAACTGTCCAATTTTGGTGAGCTCGTGCAAATTGTAGCCTCTTTTTCCTATTTGTAGTGGAGATGAGTGTTACCCGGTGGGGTCTTCTGCTGTTGTAGCCCATCCGCCTCAAGGTTGTGCGTGTTGTGGCTTCACAAATGCTTTGCTGCATACCTCGGTTGTAACGAGTGGTTATTTCAGTCAAAGTTGCTCTTCTATCAGCTTGAATCAGTCGGCCCATTCTCCTCTGACCTCTAGCATCAACAAGGCATTTTCGCCCACAGGACTGCCGCATACTGGATGTTTTTCCCTTTTCACACCATTCTTTGTAAACTCTAGAAATGGTTGTGCGTGAAAATCCCAGTAACTGAGCAGACTGTGAAATACTCAGACCGGCCCGTCTGGCACCAACAACCATGCCACGCTCAAAATTGCTTAAATCACCTTTCTTTCCCATTCTGACATTCAGTTTGGAGTTCAGGAGATTGTCTTGACCAGGACCACACCCCTAAATGCATTGAAGCAACTGCCATGTGATTGGTTGATTAGATAATTGCATTAATGAGAAATTGAACAGGTGTTCCTAATAATCCTTTAGGTGAGTGTATATATGTATATATAATAAAAACATCTGACTACAAAACATTTTTTTAAATTCCCCAAAGGGGCTTAAAAGTATCGATGACTCGTTTTAAAGAATAGGTTCTTTTACACGGTTAATGTAAATTAAGCAGTTTTGTCAACCACTTAAATTAACATCCTTAATGTCCTAACTGCGAATCATCATTGTTGGATTCAATTTAGTGAATCGTTTCATTCAGATGGTTCATGTAAATAGTTCGCAAAAAGTGAACTGTCAGAACAAACTGATTCACTAAAATGAATCAGACTATTCATTTCAGTGAATCGGCTCATTCTCATTAATTTTAGTCAAATAGTTAGTTTGGACTGTTCATGTAAATGGCTGATGTGTATAGCGGCTACTCTATCCTTGCTCAACGCCGCTGAGAGACTAAGACAGGGACTGTCTTTAGTGATGCATAAATAAAATATCAGTGAGGAAAAGAGTACTTTTGATGGCTTTTCTTTATTGCACAGACTGATATTTCTTGATGGTATAAAATGTACTGGTCAACAAATACATCGTCCCTGCTCACCCCCTCTCCCTCAATCAATGAACAGGTGACTAATATTCCCATTTCTCCGTAATCACATGACCCCCACCGTGATCATGTGACATAAGCAAACATCCATTAACCCTTTCATGTCTACTACAATGTGCATCAACCGTCTGAACAATTTGTTCAGATGGTTCATGTAAATGGTTCAAAAAAAAAAGTGAACTGTTTGACTTACAAAAAACATCCAAACAAACCGATTCCCTACAATGAACAGAGAGAGGACAGTTTAGCACGATTATTCAGATCGATAAGCTAAGACAGACCTTTTGAGGGGCATGTGCTGAAACTGAAAAAGGGCACCCCAAGGACAACTGCATGTCTGTTAACCTACCCCTAACAGATAAACACTTTATTATTAAACACACGTTAGATACTTTATTCCCACTTTTTGAATATTTTCTTCATTTTTATTGAAAATAAATGCCTTTCCGATCTTCTATGTGATGGGAAAAGGGAGTAGAGCGAGTTTGGCAAAAGGTGGATTCGAACCTCCAGCTGATTTGCGTCAGAACTTTAAACCATATATTTTTCCCCTACACTATTGCCACTGTAAATGACTTTGTGTCTTTCCTAATTTTGGCTGGCTCAACCAGACCTTTACTAAACAAGGCGGACTATATGCACTTAATATAAACGACAACATTACTGTAGTAAAACCATGTTTTACTACGTTTATACATGTGAAGACGAGCGGAGAGTATAGAATACTAGATTTAAAAAAATTTGCTAGCTAGCGAATACGTGCATATTAACAGCGTAAACATGAATTATACATGCGACCATAATATGATTAAATGTTAATAAATTAAGTTTATCAGCAATCATAAATCAAAGAACAAATCGCTCCGAAATATATTTTACCTAGGTGACGAAGATCACTCAGTCGCTTTGTGTATTTTCCAGTACGAAACAGTGCGGGGCGCACCTGTGCTTATTTATGATCTTCCGATGGTAAAAAAACAAATTATATGTTACTGTATTACCTATCAATATATTATTAACATTTTACAAAAGTCAAACTCAAATGCAATTATGGGGTTTTTGACCAGCGAATGTGTGCAAATGTGCATTTTAAGTCATTAAAACTGCGGCATCATATTACTTTTCATCAACACGTTAAGTTTGTTGTAGCTATACGGGCGCTCAGTTTTTCCTGTTGTAAAATACATTGGCCAAAATCTCATTTTATAAAAGATGAAATGCAGCTGTGCACAAGCTATTTAAGTGTAGGCTATTGGCTATGACTAGATGGCAAATGCCTCTCTCTCCGGTCCCACATGTCTTAGAACTCAAATACATAAAATATGAGCCTTTATAGACATAGTGTTTCTTGCGTAAAGAAAACGCTGTACTTATTCAAACAACAAGATCTTTATTTACCCTTGCACGACTTCGTTCAGCTCCTGTCTGCTGTGCGGCTGCTGCGGAACTTCAGTTCATTATAGAGCCTATTAGAGTAGGTGGAGTTATGAGGTTTACTGACAGTTCGAGGATCCAATGAGAACAAGCTCTTTTTAATACCTTTGATTGGCTAAACATTTGTAAAACAGACGACAGACGTAAAGGGTGACCAATAGCATTGATTTATTGAAGAAGGAGAAAAAAAAAAAAAAAAACACCACCAAAAAAGGGCACTTCGGAGTATAAGGGCAAAAAGGGTTGAGCCCTACCTGTGCATGTGCCTGTAAACAGTATAAATCTATGGTGCAGAATTTTGTCATTGTTGAAGCTAAATTTTACATTTTAAATTACAATATTTTGAAAACAACTGAGCTATTCACACTATTCAAAAGATCTTTGCTTCTTAAAGCTACTGCACACTTACTGGTATGACAGCCATTCAAAGTTCTATTCTAATAATAATAATAATAATAATAATAATAATAATAATAAAATGATATAGGCCTATAACATAAAATTACAAATTATACTAGATGTTTCACCAATGCCCAATGTTTCAGAGAGCTTTTAACCACGTGAAATGCAGAAAGAGGCTTTGTAATGAAGAAAAATGCTTTTTGACCCCAGAATGGTGTAGTTATGGCATCTAACTGGCCCAGGTTAACCGGCTAAATCGTATCCACTTGGATTCACATACAAAAAAGTAGGCATTATATTATGCAGTACACTAGTATTCCATTCCAAACACAGTCATACATTTGAAGCCTTGATTCATTACATTTATGACTCAGTTAAGGGGAATCAGACACCACTTCAAGACTGAAAGAAAAGGAAGGTATTGGCCAACAACCCCATATTAAAGACTCTAAAATGCAGTAATGCAGAAGAGTTATTTAATTGCCACATTATATTACCTTATAAAATGCTCTATTATACCTTATTATTATATGCATGCTACAGTCACAGAAAGCCATCATTCAAGAACTGTTTTTGTTAGTGCTCTCATGGAGACCTGCCTGCTAACAGGGAGTATAGCTGAAAGACTGACACTTCCTGCAGGCAGTGTTTGGTAATAGGGTAGGTTGTCAATCACAAGCCGTTTCCCGAAGACGACAACTAGTCTATATATTCACAATGTTTGGGTGAGAGCGAGTTTACGGAAAACTTTACAGATTTATAGATTTATGACTACGGATGCATTCATTTTTCAGTAATGCAGGATATGGATGGGTGTTCTTTCAAACATTTTCATGCATTACCAATTCATGGAGTCAGTCAGTGACTGATTTGTTTAACCATTCAGAGTCTTTGTTAAAAAAGTATTTTGAAGGATATTAGATAGTACTGTTTCTCTCTATAGGTGATACAAGTTGTGTGCCATATAGGTTGATGTGTGAAGAGTCAAAATGCATGGCATGGCAACACTTTTACAGACTTGTGTTGTTAACCTTTAGCGTTGGGAAGTTACAGTCTGAAAGAGAACCTATCTTTAGCTGGAGAGGTGTAAAATGTCAAACCTGATATCACACATTTTCTTTTAGACAAATGAATACATGAAACAAAAAAAGGAAAAGAGGACATTATCATTACATGAGATTCATAACACAAGGTTGCGGCTCATACCCAACGGGCTTGATCAAGGTGTTGAAGTGTTACTCTAAGATTTAAGGTGGGTGCCAGAGAGTAAAATGAAAGAGACTGGCATGAAAGACAAAATCAAAGGAGGGTTTTGAACCTGTCATTGCAGGAGTGAGACGTGTGGGTAAGAGGGACACCTATGAGGGTGGACTTCCTTTGAGAAATAGTTCATCAAGCAGCCTCTGACAAACTCACAACCTCCAAAGCATATCATACACGGGGCTCTAAGTTCCTCTGCTCTCAAGATCAACTAAAATTCCCCAAACCCAGACAGAACTGTCATTAGATCCCCATCCCCACAGAGCGCCAAACTTACGGGCATCGGAAAGAAAAGTTTGCAGTTAAATCTTTCTGACTCATATGAAAGGGAGAGAGAGAGAGAGAGAGAGAGAGAGAGAGAGAGAGAGAGAGAGAGAGAGAGAGAGAGAGAGAGAGAGAGAGAGAGAGAGAGAGAGAGAGAGAGAGAGAGAGAGAGAGAGAGAGAGAGAGAGAGAGAGAGAGAGAGAGAGAGAGAGCACAAGTAGTGCCGTGAAAAACTGTCCTCTTTTTCAAGAAGACAATGTTAGGTTCACATCCAACAGCTCATAATCATGTGGAAATCACAAGTGAAAAAGGTGTGGGATCATGATGAGGTAACCATAGAAACACATTATTCCTTCGTTGCTTGTTGCTTTATTTAAAGGTTCTTTGAAGGAGATTCTCAGTGCTTGTGAAGAGATGAGTTTTCAGCTGCTTCTTGAATATTGTAAGGGATTCGGCTGTCCGGATAGGGTTGGAAAGATCATTCCACCGGCAAGGAACAGTGAACGAAAATGTTCTTGAAAGCGATTTTGTGCCTCTCTGTGATGGTATCACAGCACTTGAATGTGGGTATGTTTCATAAAAAAGCAACATTTTGATCAAAAAGCTGAGAAAAATCACGTTTTTGGCAAAGACTACTGGATAAGATTCACAACAATGATAAACAGAAAGTAGATCGAGTCTATCAACACCCCTAATGCTTCATTTCATTCAGTAACATTAGGCATATATGCTGTTTAATGTTTATGATCACATTATTTTACATATGCATCTGCTTACATATGCTATCACTTGTTTCTGCTTCTTCTTCACATGTCTTATGATCAGGAGATTAAGTACTCTTTCAGAAGATCTATAACAGCGCCCCCTACCATATAACAGTGAAAACATGGAAAGCCAGGAAAATTCCATCAATGGTGGGGAAAGAGTTAAACTACATGTTTCAAATTAGCAACAAAAAAAATGACATGAATGTTGTTTCTTAAGCTCAAAATAGCATTAAAAAAGCTTATATTTCAGACTAGACCAGCCAATGTGCATGTGCAGTCTTAAAGGGTTAGTTCACCCAAAAATTCTGTCAATAATTACTCACACTCATGTCGTTCCAAACCCGTAAGACCTTCGTTCATCTTCGGAACACAAATTAAGATATTTTTGATAAAATCCGAGAGCGACGAGAACTTTTCGTGCGCAAAAAAAAACAAACAAAAATAACGACTTTATTCAACAATGTCTTCTCTTCCCTGTCACTCTCTTACGTTGTTGGGCTATTCACAGTGCAGCGCTTCCGAGTTCTATGGCAGAACGGCGGCTCACTATTGGCTGAGCACCACATGCATGCGTTCTGGTGCTTACGTGAATCGCGTAGGAGATGACACAAAAGAGAAGAGATTGTTGAATAAAGCTGTAATTGTTGGAGTCACATGGACTATTTTAATTATCTCTTTACTACCTTTCTGGGCCTTGAAAGTGGTTGTTGTTTTACTGTCTATGTGGGGTCAGAAAGCTCTCGGATTTCATCAGAAATATCTTAATTTGTGTTCTGAAGATGAACGAAGGTCTTATAGGTTTGGAACGTCATGAGGGTGAGTAATTAATGACAGAATTTAAATTTTTGGGTTAATTAACCGTTTAAGGGCCATTCACACAGAATGTTTTTCCATTCCACTGCACTACTTTTCCATTGTTTTTCAATGTAAACATGCGCTAGATGGGCGTCTTTAACCTTTGTGCTCACGTCTTTTGCCGAGTCTTGTGCATTACATTCTAAAAACGTGGCGATCAAGATTTTCAAATTTTAAAAAATGCGTCTTTAGACCTTGCATTTTTGTTGTTCCGTTGACCTGCTTAAGCGTCCTTCTTAAAACACTGACTGTTTCTATGGCAATCAGAGCACCTGTGATGCAATGACTTTACCAATTGGCGATTGGTTTTTTTTAGAAGGCAGGACTTATTCTGCCATATTGCACATTGCACTTTCTCCCATTCATAAGTAATATGAGTGTGCCGTCTTTGTATATGTAAAGTCTTTGAAGCAAGATGCAACCGGTAACCATTGCAGAGAGATAAACAGAGGTGTGATGTGGGCTCTCTTAGGTTCATTGAAGACCAGTCGTGCTGCTGTGTTCTGAATCATTTGTTGAGGTTTGATTGCTTATGTTGGAAATACAGCCTGAATAGCATTGCAATAGTTCAGTCTAGAAATGACAAAGGGCCTGGACGAGAAGTTGTGCTGCATGCTGATTTAGGAAGGGCCTGATTTGACATGTTTTGCAGTGCAATCTTGTGCATAATATGGGCTTTCGGTCAGCAGGTCAAAGACAACCTCAAGATTTCTGGCCAAACTCGATGGGATTATACATACATTTTATGTATAGACAGGCCTATTGATTTTTACTATATTTTGTGTTTGGTTTCCTTAGAGAAAACTGCAGTCTCTTAGTCAGTCCATCCCTGCTTTAGTTTAACAACAGACTCCAAAGTCCATGTAAAAAGTACAGCTGGGTCTACGTGACTGATCTTATTACCAAACTACAGATAATTATCTTATTAAGTGATGCGTATAGTTACCGTTTAGCCTGTGAAAGCCTGACACATGCTCTGGCATTCTAAACTCTAGAGACGTCTCCAACTGGATGCAGTAATTGTGCTTTTCTTTCTTAATGATCTGCAAACCTTATAGTGCTGAAGCTTTTTTCCTTCCCCCTTCAGAAAGTTTGACCAAAACTGCCCAAGTTAACTGCCTGAGGATATGTGTAATTGGGAAATTCAACCTACGAATCTAAAGTCTCTCTACAAAATGGTCAGAATTTTTCAGACATGCAGCACAGCCTCATAGAGTCTAGATTAGCTGCAGTTGTATTAGAATATTTACCAAATTAAGTTCTGTAAGTTGCGAGGTGGGGCCTCCATGGATCGGACTTGTTTGTTCAGCACATCCCACAGATGCTCGATTGGATTGAGATCTGGGGAATTTTGAGGCCAAGTCAACACCTCAAACTCGTTGTTGTGCTCCTCAAACCATTCCTGATTTTTGCTTTGTGGCAGGGCGCATTATCCTGCTGAAAGAGGCCACAGCCACCAGGGAATACTATTTCCATGAAAGGGTGTACATGGTCTGCAACAATGCTTAGGTAGAACATGGCCCTATATGGTTCAATCCCAGAGATATGGAGATCTTAATATGGCTCCATGAGTACGTGTCAAAGTAACATCCACATGGATGGCAGGACCCAAGGTTTCCCAGAAGAACATGGCTTGCCTTCTTCCCATAGTGCATCCTGGTGCCATGTGTTCCCCAGGTAAGCAACGCACACGCACCCGGTCATCCACGTGATGTAAAAGAAAACATTATTTATTAGACCAGGCCACCTTCTTTCATTGCTCCGTGGTCCAGTTCTGATACTCACATGCCCACTGTTGGAGCTTTCGGCAGTGGACAGGGGTCAGCATGGGCACCCTGATTAGTCTGTGGCTATGCAGTCCCCATACGCAACAAACTGCGATGCGATGTATTCTGACACCTTTCTATCAGAACCAGCATTAACTTCTTGAGCAATTTACGCTACAGTAGCTCGTCTGTTTGACCGGACCACACGGGCCAGCCTTTGCTCCCCACGTGTATTAATGAGCCTTGGCCGCCCATGACCCTGTCGCCGGTTCACCACCACTGTTCCTTCCTTGTACCACTTTTGATAGATACTGACCACTGCAGACCGGGAACACCCCACAAGAGCTGCAGTTTTGGAGATGCTCTGACCCAGTCATCTAGCCATCATAATTTGGCCCTTGTCAAACTCGCTCAAATCCTTATGTTTGTCCATTTTTCTTGCTTCTAACACATCAGCTTTGAGGACAAAATGTTTACTTGCTGCCTAATATATCCCACCCACTAACAGGTGCCGTAATGAAAAGATCACCTTGAGTTCATTCACTATTAAGTAAGTTTGTACTGGTATTGGTAGGTACTGTATCTTTAGCATTCAGTCCATAACCATAGAATTCTGTAACTGGTATTCCTTTTTGAACTGTGAAATATCCTCAACCTCCAAATTTCACAAAGTTTTGAGCAGTACCTCCTTTCCTTTAATGAGGAACAAGTTGTCAGTGAGAGCCAGGAGCTGTTCATTTCACAGATGTCAAACCTCTTCCTTCATCAGCGTGATCTGCCCAGACTCAAAGCCATTCACATAAAACCACTTTGAAACGAGAATAGGGTAATTCCGTGTCAACTCAACCAGAGGTCCCCGGCAAAATGTTTTGCTTTTGATAATTTTTTTTTCCTGGTGAAAGCAATACATAAATGAAGAAGAAAGCCAAATTATTAAATGTCATGAATGTGTATGTAATTCACTGTTTTTTAGACTGTTTTTTCACATGAGATTTGGTGCCAAATTACAGGGGGTAAAAATGACTTTGGAAAGATGGCAGCATCATTATTTTATGTTTACACAGGTGGTTCTGGTTTTTGGCCACTGAAAATGTGAACAATTTACCAATTTACTCATGGAGCCATATTAAGATCTCCATATCTCTGGGATTGAACCATATAGGGCCTTGAACCAAATAGGGCCATGTTTGTTAAAAAACAAAATCGAAAAGGGTATTAAGATATCTAAGATAAGATATTAAGATAATGAGTTAGAGGCATGCAAACTTGGGGCAAAAAACTGAAGAAGTGCGTTTTCCCATTTTTGAAGTGTCACCGTTGGCATATAATGCAACAAAGATTGTTAAAGTCAACAGATTTAACTATTAATCTACAAAATAGAGGATAACTATACAGCCATTACATTTAATATTTTGGCTTTCATCAGTATTTATGTTTGTCTTTCTTCAGAAAAAATATTAACAAAATCAAAAATCTGAGCCGGGGAAGTTTCCGACATTTGGTTGATTTGAGATGGAATGACCCAATAGTGAAATAGTTCAAACCACTCCTCTTTAACAAGTATTAACACCTGCAGGGTCATAGTTGATCAATATAGGCCTACAGAAAAGTTTGGTAGGTCTAGAATATAACAATAACAGACACAGAGGCTATATGCAATACTATCTTACTATTGGCAGTATACTGCCTACCTACCATTATTTAAAATAGCTAATGAAATAGCGGACATTATTCGCTATTATATTATACCTAATCATGTTGCGTGTGAGTGGCACTATGTTCTTGGAAATAACAACAGTTATTTTGCATTTTTGATTGAAATATGTATTTAAAAAAAATCAAATCGTCATTCAAAGAGTTTATCATACATCTAATTACTTCCGGTTCATTTATCACACTTGCAGAAGGTGGTCAATGTCACCATGAAATTTAAAATTGACAATTCTTATTCTTTATGGACTATTGCAGTATTTATTATAAATGATTTATCCGTACACATCATTATTTTATTTTTTTTAATTCACATGCCCTCGTAATCTTTAATCAAAATAACTTCCTCTCCATCTTGCAGCGACATCTCTTTTTCTGATGATGTGTTTTCTGGCGTGAGGGCGGGACAACCTGTCACTCACATGAGATCACAGCAATAGCAAACCACAACCATCCAATCAATTGCAGACAGACAAAATCAAGTCCCACCACAAAAATTTTTCCCCTTGTTCGTTAAGCTGTTTCACTCTGATATACGTCACAATAGGGAAGAAAAGACTAATCGCAAGATCTGACACCTTCAAGCACACTGCATATTATATACTGTAGATAGCAAGAATGGTATGCTAATATGCTAATCTGAGCATAGCCAGAGATTTAATGGCTGGAGGTCAGGTGGTGACCACATGAGTTGCACTGTTTTTGCTCCCATTAGTATTATTGCATTGCATTACTGCTAATTTGCATTTAAGAAACTTTGCTCATTTGACCTTAAATCACCAATTCTCTATCAAATCTAAATTTTTACACTTTTGGGGGAGATTAATGGTGTGCTAATAGCAGTCATTGAACAATAAACTGGGTTAAAGGGATAGTTCACCCAAAAATGAAAATTACCCCATGATTTACTCGCCCTCATGCCATCCTAGGTGTATATGACATTCTTCTTTCAGATGAATACAATCGGAGTTATATTAAAAAATGTCCTGGCTCTTCCAAGCTTTATAATGGCAGTAAATGGCAGTCCAAAATTTGAAGCCCAAAAAAAGTGTATCCATCCATTATAAAAGTAATCCACACGACTCCGGGGGGTTAATAAAGGCCTTCTAAAGTGAATCAATGGGTTTTTGTAAGAAAAATATCCATATTTATCACATTATAAAGTAAAACGTCTAGCTTTTGGCAGACCGCCTTCCGTATTCAACTTATGAAAAAAAGCGTAACTGGCGTGACGATGACGTCGGATGTCGGATGCCAGCAACCATATTACCCTGTAGCCCAAGACTGGTTTCCCACTGAAGCTAAGCAGGTCTAAACCTGGTGAGTACCTGGATGGGAGACCTCCTGGGAAAACTACTGTGGTCTGTGTGGGTCCTAACACCCCAGTACAGTGACAGGGACACTATACTGTCAATAAGCACCATCCTTCGTATGAGACGTTAAACCGAGGTCCTGACTCTCATTAAAAGTCCCAGGATGTCCTTCGGAAAAAGAGTAGGGGTGTAACCCCGGCATCCTGGCCAAATTTGCCCATTTGGCCTCTGTCCATCATGGCCCCCTAATAATCCCCATATACTGATTGGCTTCATCACTCTGTCTCCTCTCCACCAATCAGCTGGTGTGTGGTGGGCGTTCTGGCGCAATATGGCTGCCGTCGCATCATCCAGGTGGATGTTGCACATTGGTGGTGGTTGAGGAGATTCCCTCCCTTCCATGTAAAGAGCTTTGATTACCCAGAAAAGCACTATATACTGTAAATGTAACAAAATTAATGTAGCGTAAGCGTTTTGAACTACGAGAGGTGTTACACTTTTTTCGTAAGTTGAATACGAAAGGCAGTCCGCCAGAAGCTAGATATTTTCCATTCACTGCCATTATAAAGCTTGGAAGAGCCAGGACATTTTTATATAATATAACTCTGATTGTATTCATCTGAAAGAAGAATGTCATATACACCTAGGATGGCTTGAGGGTGAGTAAATTATGGGATAATTTTCATTTTTGGGTGAACTAACCCTTTAAGAGAATGTATTTTAACATAAAAATGTTTGTTAAATCACCTTTAAGGCAACATGAATGACAGTGACTGTTCTCATGCATAGACTACGAATGGGAGTGCAGATAGTGATCCACTACCTGATATTGTTGGATTTACAGTAACAGACAAGTATGAACGAAAGCAACCAACATTACAAAGACTCTGCAACCAAAGTGTGAACGCCCATTGAGTCATAATTGCAAGTTACCATGACACTGCTTCATTTTTACGAAATGAGCTCAACACATTAGATTCCTGGCATTGTTACTACCACATAAAATGAGGCAGTAATTTGCAATCCTTAAAAACAAGCAAACCATTTTGTTTCGACATATTGTTGATGTCTCATTCCCAGGGACTTCCCATAACAAATCATCTGTCTCTGTCTCCTTAGAAATAGAAACATATGCTCTATACAAAAAAGACTGCAACTTGAAAGACAGACACATATAAAGAGCTATAGAAATGTAGTATGAACCCAACTAAAAAACAAATCAATTAACCAAACAAGTGTGCATGCATGGGCACAAGACAATATGACTTGCATTAGATCTCATATACTGTATACACACCACCTATATTGCAGAGGCTATACTTCTGTTTGGATTTCTACAAGCCATTTGATGCCACAGAGCTAATGATTGTCAGATTCACAAACTAATTGTTCTTTTAAGTGGGTGTTTCAAATGAATCAATAGAACCTATTTGCAAATTGGCATGCATCAAACTCATGCGTTATCAATTGGACAGATTACTGAGTTAATAAGACTCTCACTCGCTTAATCGAAAGTCATCACTTCTGGTAACGCCACACTGATCCCAAGAAAAAAGAAGTTTGCTGCTAATAATAATAATTGATCGGTATCAAATAGTAACTTGCTATTGACATGTTAAAAATAACACTTTGTTTCGGTTCTCTCAACCAGAAAATTTCTTGCAGAAACGAAAAGAGACACTACTATGGCACAAACCACTGAATTATACACCAATTACAATCAGCATCCTAATGGATATAACGTAAAACATATGTTTTTGCAGATGCATTCATAGCACACTTGTTGCCACAGTGCACAAGTAACCTAAAGTGCCAGAATACAAAATTGAAAAGTTGCCAGCCCAAATCCACCAACATATTTCATATGCCACACAGTTCTGTAATCTTAATATGTTTCAGTTTACCGTATATGAAAGATTGCTTTCTCCATTTTTATCGTTTCAAAACTATTGTGCTTGATTTACAACAAGCACATATTAGTGGAATATCTATTTTCTTTTCTTGTAACATTCAGTAACTACTAAGATATTAAGTAAAATATTAAGCATTTGTTGTAAAAACACAATGGGGTCATCCTATAATTGCAGTGACGTTTCCATCAGATTTTTTCTTGTTGAAAATGAATCTCATCAATAATATATTAAACCTACTTTACAATATTCATTATCTTCTTTCTCACTTTATGCAAGGTCATACTAACTGTATAAGTATATGGATGTTTTATTATAGGCTGCAGTTTTGTTGATGGTGTTACACCTAATAGGAACCAGTAACACCACAGATGAATTTGGAGGAAAGATGGAGGAAGCCATTACAAAAACAAAAATGCTACTACTGATCTCATGTCACATAACTGTCAAATTATCTTCAACGTCACAGACATTTCACAATCGAACTTCAAAAACAAGTAGAAACTCAGTCAGTAGATACTCCCTAAGGGTTACTTACCACACACGACCTTTCGCCTCAGGAAGTGTTTCAGATAAAAGTCCTTCTGGTGTTTTTATATTTTTTGGTTTTGCTTATTTCAATTTACATACTATATTAAACATTATATTTACAGCCATTTATGTTACCTCTTCTTATTACCTTTTTTACTCAAAAAACAATACCTCTACACAGTTGCATTACAGAACAGTGACATTGATATTCATACTTTTCAAAATAATTTGATATTTTATGTATTAATAATGATAATAGATCATCTATAGTGTTCCAAGATACAGCTATAAGTGTTTTAAAACATGTTTTCTATACAAGTTTGTGCATTTGATTTTTAGCCATCTTAAAGTGAGTTACAGCATCTGTCACCACAGTAAATGTAAATCTTGTAAATGTAAATCACAGTAAATGTTGTAAATGAATTAACATCCAACGAATTTCCTTCAAATGTACAACAATCAACATTGTTAATCTGGGCAATGTTGCTGATTATGCTCATAGGTAGTTGCAAACTAAATCAAAGATAATTCTTTCAAACATTATGCAACAAATGTACCTCAACAGGCCACAAGCAAAGCATAAAGAATAAGAATAACTCACAGTCATTTCTTTCCTAAATGCCACATGCAATGATTGCTGAGGATAATCCATAGGCCCTTCCAGTATGTGTTTGTGAACTGCCAACAGGACTTCCTGCTAAAAGAGATATTCACTTCCTGTTTATAGTCCACTGTGAGATTGCTTAAATCTAATCATGCCAAAGGCTATAAAATCGTGGGTTTAACGTAACATTGTTAATGTAACAAATTACAAGATCTCTGGCGATTCTCACCCAGCTCCTTTCAGTATTCAATCAATTTGAGTAGGCCTATTATTCTAATTCCATACTGTTGTAGATGTGGGGGAAATTATTTCATATGATTTTATGACTTTTAAATGTGATCCAACTGCACCACAATCAAACGATACAGTTTTTGAGACGTACTGTCAGTATTGCATGCATAATTAACAAAAAGCTAAAGAAACACGCCGCCATCGTTTATATCCACGTCTGGCCCAGGGATTCTCTTGAAATTTAAATTTGAATCTGCAACTAGTTTTCCATTCATTTTCATCTCTTATTTATAAGTAGAAAATGAGATTCATAAGGTGACTCAAAGGCCTATGGGATGGTGTGTTGGAAAAAAAAAAATCTATAAAATATCACATGGCTTCATTTCATCAAACTAGGTTAGCCCAAGGGGAATCTATGTAGTTTGCCAATAACTAAATCATTGATCTTCTAAGGTTACAGTGAACTTAGAGGGGAATTGCCTTATTTGCGTGTAAGCGAATACCTATATGAACCAAATCAAACAGTCTGATTAGATTCAAGGGCCTTTAACAATAGGTGGAAAATGACAAATGCAAAGTACTTTGACTGTAGCCATTCCATTCCAATGTGAAATAAAAATTTTCCTTATTAGGGGCCAAGCACCTATTGTAATTGTTAGTGTTCTTATTATTCTTCTTCTTCCGCTTTTTCTTCTTCCTCCTCTCTTGAGTCTATGGCATCCCATAGAACTACTTGCAGGAAAGTTATGAAATTTGGCACACAGATAGAGGACAGTCTGAATTGTCACCATAGCAAATTTGGAGTCTCTAATTCAATCGCTCTAGCGCCACCAACTGTCCAAAGTTGCACTCACGTTTATGTTAACTTTTAAATCACTTTTAAATCACTAGAAGCAAAATTCTCTGATTCCTTGGCTCAAGGCAATTCAATTCGACACAGCGTCATTTTCCGCCATGAAAATTTTTCCATCATCAGATCATCTTCAGACCATGCTGACAAAAAGTTATGGAATTCAAGTTGATTTGTCAAACCGTTCTCGAATAACGCACAGACAAATTGGACAAAGAGCATGCTAAAATGAATGTGAGGCTATATCTCCGCAATGCTTAAGTGTATTCTGACCAAACTTGGTTTGTGTTATGACAACCATGATGTGAGGGTACCAGTTTTGGCGCAGTGCAACCTAGTGGTCAGCAGATATGAAAAATTGACATTTTTGCTTATAACTTCTGAACGGTTTGGCCAAAAATCACAAGATTTGGGTGATTGGATTAGGTGCAGCATGCCAAGTCGAATGATACCCAATTTTTCCATGTTGCCCATTTTGGGTGTCTGCCATTTTGAATTTTGACATCAAATGCTATACACTCACCTAAAGGATTATTAGGAACACCATACTAATACTGTGTTTGACCCCCTTTCACCTTCAGAACTGCCTTAATTCTACGTGGCATTGATTCAACAAGGTGCTGAAAGCATTCTTTAGAAATGTTGGCCCATATTGATAGGATAGCATCTTGCAGTTGATGGAGATTTGTGGGATGCACATCCAGGGCACGAAGCTCCCGTTCCACCACATCCCAAAGATGCTCTATTGGGTTGAGATCTGGTGACTGTGGGGGCCATTTTAGTACAGTGAACTCATTGTCATGTTCAAGAAACCAATTTGAAATGATTCGAGCTTTGTGACATGGTGCATTATCCTGCTGGAAGTAGCCATCAGAGGATGGGTACATGGTGGTCATAAAGGGATGGACATGGTCAGAAACAATGCTCAGGTAGGCCGTGGCATTTAAACGATGCCCAATTGGCACTAAGGGGCCTAAAGTGTGCCAAGAAAACATCCCCCACACCATTACACCACCACCACCAGCCTGCACAGTGGTAACAAGGCATGATGGATCCATGTTCTCATTCTGTTTACGCCAAATTCTGACTCTACCATCTGAATGTCTCAACAGAAATCGAGACTCATCAGACCAGGCAACATTGCAACAATTTTGGTGAGCTTGTGCAAATTGTAGCCTCTTTTTCCTATTTGTAGTGGAGATGAGTGGTACCCGGTGGGGTCTTCTGCTGTTGTAGCCCATCCACCTCAAGGTTGTGCGTGTTGTGGCTTCACAAATGCTTTGCTGCATACCTCGGTTGTAACGAGTGGTTATTTCAGTCAAAGTTGCTCTTCTATCAGCTTGAATCAGTCGGCCCATTCTCCTCTGACCTCTAGCATCAACAAGGCATTTTCGCCCACAGGACTGCCGCATACTGGATGTTTTTCCCTTTTCACACCATTCTTTGTAAACTCTAGAAATGGTTGTGCGTGAAAATCCCAGTAACTGAGCAGATTGTGAAATACTCAGACCGGCCCGTCTGGCACCAACAACCATGCCACGCTCAAAATTGCTTAAATCACCTTTCTTTCCCATTCTGACATTCAGTTTGGAGTTCAGGAGATTGTCTTGACCAGGACCACACCCCTAAATGCATTGAAGCAACTGCCATGTGATTGGTTGATTAGATAATTGCATTAATGAGAAATTGAACAGGTGTTCCTAATAATCCTTTAGGTGAGTGTATTTTACGAATGCACTGGTGTATCGTTACGAAACTCGTGTAAATAAAAGTGTAATTAGCACCATGCCCTGACAGTAATCAAAAAGTTATCAAAAGTTATCATGAAATTTCCAAAAATGCTAATAACTTTAGATTAAATTAGCCTATTGTAATGAAACTGATCTTAATAGATTCCTTGGGTCATGTCGAGAACATAGATACTAATTTATGTTATTTCCACTGATGGATCTTAAGAGGAATCCCATGTCTTTTGATATTCTGTATTATTATTTATTAAAAGAAAAAGTACACCCAGAAATGCTCTCATAATTTACTAATCTTTTCGCATCCGACCAACTGTTATCAGTGCGTGCGTGAATAAAAAAGCTTCAAGCTTTCATGACGTTCTCGCGCAAGTTTCATCTGAAACTTTAGCGTCTCTGTCTTCTAGTCTTGTTTGTTTCTCATTGCTATTATCATATATTATGTTATTGTTTGTATACTGTTGTGAGCATTAATTTTTAAAAAAAAATTACTAATAAAAATGGATGGCATCCGACCAGAGTTTCTCGGCGCGCTTACGTCACGCTTCAAGTTACGTCAAGCATGAACTCAACCCTCTCATTCACGCGCAGATGACTGCTGGTCGAAAGCGATAGTCTACAGTTAAAAAAATTAAAAATATTGGTATTTTTCTTACAAATACTTATCGTTTCACTTCAGAAGACATTGATTTATCCATTGGGATCGTATGGATTACTGTAGTTATTGCTGTATGTGCTGTTTGATGCTTCAACTTTTAGGAACCCAAATGAGTTTTCATTAGCAGAGATTATTAATTTTTCTGTGTTCATCTGATGAAAGAAAGTTGTATACATCTCGGATGGCATGAGGCTAAAAGACGAGTAAATGGTGAGGACATTTCTGCGTGTACTGTATTTTCTTTAAATACATAATACAGAATAGCTAGAGACATAGGATTCCTTCTTAAGCTTGCTACATACTGCGCAAGAACAAAGAAATTTGTTCGTTTTCTCGAGGTGGCAAGAACAAGAACAAAGTTCGTTCTGGCCAGGACATTCCATACTTCACGAGATAAGCAGGTGCCAAACATTTCCGTTTCTCCGCATTAACCCCGCCCACTTTAAATTTCTGACCAATCACACAATAGTTCTCGGACAACCACAAGAAAAAAGTTTTGCTCAGATGATGTGTCGAGAACAAGCTGCGAGAACTCCCAAACCAGGGCTGCGAGAACAAAATGACGTCAACTTTTTTCTCTGTTCTTGCGGAGTATGTAATGGCCTTTAAGATTCATCTGTGGCAAGAACGAAAAAGAAGAGGAACAAGAGGAGGATGAAGCCAAGCAAGAGAAACGAATAAGTATTATAAATCTGTTTAAAAAAAGTTGTTTTTCAAATAAAGATTTCCGAGAGATATCAGATTGTGTATGTGTTTTTATTGTACTTGCCCTGTAACTACATGAAACAAGAGGGGAAGAAACACCATTTTAATTTACAGCCCGCAGATCCATACTTGCCCTGTAACTACATGAAACAAGAGGGTAACAAACACCACTTTAATTTACAGCCCACAGATTCACACTTACCCTGTAACTACACAAAACAAGAGGGTAACAAACACCACTTTGATTTACAGCCCGCAGATTCACACTTACCCTGTAACTACATGAAACAAGAGGGGAACAAAAACCACTTTAATTTACAGCCCGCAGATTCATACTTACCCTGTAACTACATGGATAATTACCCCTTAATTAAAAAATACTTACAGTATAAATTATTTATTAATTTTCCTGATAGTTACCCATTTATTCTCCAGATATGACATATTGTTCCCTTATACCTACACGTACGTACTTTATAGTTACACTATAATTACCGAAAATTACGCTGTAAATTCGCTTTACTTATGCAGTACTTTCCGGGCTGTAATCTAAAGCGTTACCCTTTTTTTTTTAGCTGGGTTACTCTGAATTGCCTTTCCTTCTCTGTTGATTTCACTTAGGCCATGCAGGTTGTTGGATAATGTTAACCAATATTAAAATAGCAGCTAGGCCTTGTTTTAGCAAACTAGGTCTGGCTCCATTTTAGTATGTAACATCTTGTTTTATTGAATATCCAGTTTCACTCAGAAATCATATTATGGGTTGCAAATGCCAATTCATGCTGACTTTAAGGAGGCTAACGAGCTAGTTTGAGTGATTCAGGTGCATGCTTATAGATCTCATGCGCTTGCATTACTATTTAAAGTAATGATTTATGTATTTTAAAATAGGTCAGCTTTCCCAAAATAACAGTCTTATTATTTCCTATACTTTAAAGTGCATACGTACAGCGACTCTCCCTCACTGTCACATTTTTTCAACACATTGACGAAAAGTTTGACGGTTCCACAGATCATCCCACACATCAAAACCCGACTGCACTCGACAGAGGGGAACAGACATTTATCAACGTACAACCATCTATTAGGCGCAAAATCACTGCACATATGAGTCCTTTACTAGAGGACGTTCTGTCCTCAGTTCGCAGTGATCTTCCTGTCCCACCGGGCGTCCCTGCCATATAGTGATGAATAAGCCCTAGGATAATGAGAGGACATACAATGTAGGGCAGGCGGACGCCGCTGCTGCCGGTATGGGGGCCGCTTGGGGCCCTGGGGCCGCGGTTCTCCAGTGAGTACCGTTGAGGCAGGCTCCTCTCCCCTGACTGCCCATGATGCATTGAGCTGGAGTCTGCTACTGTACTACACAGAGAAGAGAACGTGCGCACTCTCATTTATTATGGACGAGCAAATTAGTGCCATGATGCATGCATTAAACACCCTGACGGTGGCATTACCATGTACACAAGAAAGACGGGGAGACGGAAAGAGTATGACAGCAAGAGAACATCATGAACGTATCATACACATGGGAGGAGAGAGTTAACAGTTACACAACTGCATTAATAGCTCTTTAATATGACTCTCAACCTCCAGTCGTATTGTATAACGAATAAATGTGCTTTTCAAACCAACAGAAACTGAAGCGAGCGTGCCCTTTTCACCTTCTGTTTATTTTCGCTCCAAACAAGTGCATTGGAATTCCAGCCACTGATTTTTGTCCCCAGTACACAGGTCTTGTGAAGTGAGACTCAAAGGATCTGTGACACTGGGTCTTTGACAGCTTCTTTCTATTGATTTCTTTTTTTTTTCAGGTGTGGTGAGCTATGACCATAAGATGGATAGCCGAGGATGGCATGGAAACATCATTATCTGTAACCTTTGGTTGACTCTGACATACAAAAAAAGAATGAAAGAAAAAATAGAACGCAGAGCTCCAGACATTCAAAAACTCAAGTTCTAACTTCTTTCTTTTTAATATGATAAAAATGGCTTAGTCCTTAAGCTGGATGACCAGGGAATGCATGAACTGATAAATACTCTAAATCAAATGGCTTTGGCTAAAAGCATATGCCAAATGTGGTGCAATATGGATCGGATGGTCAGTGTGGGCGGTCATTTGAAGCTGAGAATATATTTTGGTGGAAACTATGGTTATCATAGTACATTTATCATCACCAGTAGAAGGTTTGTTCCTGGATGTGCTCAAAATGTAGGACTGTTTTGGAGTGTGGTGTAAGCGAGAATGTATTATCACATGTGATAAGCCAACAGCATGACTTCAGTTAAACACCCACCAGCTCTTTCTCCAAGTTCTAGTGTCGTTTCTCTCTCTACCTCTCCATTCCACTCATTATACCGGCTCTGTTTATTAAATAATGGGACCAGCTCTACAGAAACACACTTAGAGCTCTCGCCGCTGCTATCAGCAGGGTACACGCACCGCTGCAGAGGATTCTGGATGGTGGAATCTACACAATCTGACAGCGACTGGGAGTCAGCATGTATTTGCACTGGCAAGTCATATTTCCTCTTTCGGGGAGACACCATTTTTCCCTTTCATCTTTCAGAGGAAGTGCTGCACTGGCAGGTACCTTCTTTCTTTGTGAGCTTTAATTTTGTCCCTGCACCTGCCGCTGTACAAATGGCCGTTCGCCATCCTCACCACAACTCTTCTGTGATGTGGAAGAAAGAGCTCACCTCGCCACTTCCACAACCAGCCCCACTTCAGCCACTCAGCTCCACACTACTGTATCTTTAAAGGACCTTCTTTGCCGATTAATTTTATTTTTTTCCTTGTATTATTTTCCTTGTATTTGTCCCCATCTTCCTCTCTCTATTTACTCCAAAGAAGTATATATAGAGAGAGCTAGCCTATAGCATTCCCATTTATCCCAATAGCAGTTACTCTGCTACTACCATTCAATTTATATTTTAATACTTTTAATTAATATTTTTATTCAGCAAGGACATTAAAAAGTGAGAGAAAATACTTTTATAATGTTACAAAAGAGTTCTATTATGTTCTTTTGAACGTTCTATTTATCAAAGAACCCCGAAGAAATGTATAATGGTTTCCACAAAAATATTAAGCCGCACAACTGTTTTCAACATTGAATGTTTCTGGAGCAGCAAATCAGCATATTGAATGATTTCTGAAGGATCATGTGACACTGTGAAAACAATAAAAGATGAAAACATTAAAAGATGTTACTGACCACAAACCTATATGATAATATATATATATATATAATATTGGTAACACTTCACAGTAAGGTCTCATTTGTTAACATTAGTTAATGTATTGACTAACGTGAACTAACAATGAGCAATACATTTGTTACAATATTTATTCATCTTTGTTAATATTAGTTAATAAAATACCGCCATTTATTGTTTGTTTATATTACTTAACTGTGCATTAACTAATGTTAACAAATAAAACTTTTGATTTTAATAATGTATTAGTAAACGTTTAAATTAACATAACTAAGATGAATAAATGTTGTAGAAGTATTGTTCATTTTTAGTTCATGTTAACTAAAGTAGTTAACTAATGTTAACTACTGAAACCTTATTGTAAAGCGTTACCTCTCTCTTTATTATTAATTAAATATATATTATCATAAAGTACTGTCAAACGATTAATTGCATCCAAAATAAAAGTTTGTTTACATAATATATGTGTGTGTACTGTGTATAATTATTATGTATAAATACAGACAACGCATGCATATATTTAAGAAACATTTTTTATATTTATATATAAAATATTAATATTTATATATAATATGATATAAATATATATATATATATACAGTATATGCATGCAAATATATATATATATATATATATATATATATATATAATGTGTAAAGTAAATTAATAGTATTAAATAATGATAAATTAAGTGACCATAATTTGAAATATGTATATAGCCCAATATTGTGAAGTACCAAGCTGACCCCAGATGTTGTAGTTATTGCATCTACCAGCAGGGGCTAACTGGACCATGCTAACCAGCCAGACCTTGACCCCTTGATTCATTCATATCTCTCTGTGATTCTGAACCTCTGGAGTCTATTTAACTGTCTCTCTCTCTGTTTCTCTCTTTACCTCTACTTCTTACATTTCCACATCTCCGTTTTCCCTCGCCTGCCGCTCGTATGTTTCTCTTTCTATCTTTGTCTGCTTCTATATTCATTATAAACATGGAATGAATGACCTCAATCTGTCCGTCCGAGTTAGACACTCACACTAGACACTCTCTCTCTCTCGTTCTTTATGTCATGCATTTGTGTTCTGAAACAGTCACTCATCTCTTTTACATGACAGATATGGAGGTAATGTTTTTTCCCTGCCTTAGGCTAATTACATGTTTTAATTAATAGCACTATATAATAACTTTTCAGTGTTCAGAAAGCTACTTTGAGTTGTTTCTCTTTTTTTATTATTAATTTACATGAACCATCCAAATGAATGATTCACTAAAACAAAGTGCACAGCGATACATACGTATGATCATAAATACATAATATTATACACTATATGTTTTTTTTTTTGCAGTCAGTTATCTGGCACAAGTAATTCTTAAAAGCACAAATTAATAAAACTATAAATCATAGTGATGGCCAGCAGCATTATATTAAATATTTTAATACACAAGGAAAATGAAACATGTTACGCAGGGATTCAAATAAATTAGTGAATCTTTTATTAACCTCCTTAGCTCTGTGACCATTTTTGTGGATTTCCGCCTGGATTTGGCCTACCCAAATTGAAAATCTTCCCATACCCACAAACAGTGGTCTAAATACACAATTTTGGTGTCATTTTACAGGAAACCCTTTGAAGTTACGTAAAGCACTGATAAAAGTGATAAACATTTATGTAGTATATGTTTTCCTGTAAAATGACACCAAAATTGTGTATTTAGACCTCTGTATGTGGGTATGGGAAGCTTTTCAATTTGGGTAGGCCAAATCCAGGCGGAAATGGTCCCAGAGTAATTTAGTGCAAATAACTTTTTTAAAGTAAAGTTACTTTGTGTAAAACAAATGCCAAAGTGATGCATATCTCCAGAAAGTAGACATTCTAAGCTTTCAAATGGTACCACATATGAGATCAGAGCTCCTTATCAGGGTCCTTGGAATTTAAGAGGTCAAACTGATTCCTTCTGAATAAACTGATTCAGGAAAATGAATCGGACCAACATTTCTTGCGTTTTGTTTACACCACTAGTGACTATTACTATAATTAATGTAGTTGGATTAGCTAGCTCTGATTAGTTAGCTAGTTTAATTAGCTACTGTCACATTTTGTTTTGGCGGGAAACCAAAAGTACTGAAAGCATGCATTCAATAAAATAATCATAAGGTTCTGTCAGATTCAAAACTATGATTTGTCATGTATGTTATGTGCTGTTTGAGAGAAAAGAAAATCGACAGAGAACAGATAAATGGTGCAGTGATTTATGATATAACTTCTGTATGTTTCCCTCAACATATTTTGTCCAGCACAATTATAAAATTTAGCTTCAAACGAACAAAAATTATCACACTTTGGCAGCCCTTTACTTTGGCGGCTCTGTCGCGCTGCTGCGATTTAAATAATTACCCTTGCTGCATCATCCATCATGTCTATTGTTTTCTTTGTTCATATTCTTCTTATGTTAAAAGGCACTGGACACATACACACAGCCTGGTTTGTTTAAAGCTGACGGCTGGAGCCACAGATATTGTAGTCGAAAAAGTTGGCTCTGGATGCTAAAAATATCCTCTAGCACACATCTAGTCTCGTAGTGACCGACCATAAAACCTAGCATGAGCACGTAGACGTGTTTTACACAGAGCTAGAAGGATTCAAAACCGTGTCTGAAGATCCCAGCCTGCACTTGAATGCTCATTATGCAAGTGTTTCAAATCGAAGGTGAGAATAAGGGTGTGAATAAGGTGTAAGACAGGCAGCAGTGACACTGACAAAGTGAGAGAAGCATCTAGAAAAGCCTCAACGTGTACCTTTCCTCTCTTTCTCTCTCTGCAGGTCTCATTTCATAAATGATACATGAACCAGTGGAAGCCGTCAGAATAGGTGGTGAGATCGTATTATGGAGTGAAATCTGAACAATGAACGGACCTGAGAGTGTGACTGCTGTCGGTGCTCGCCGTGATTTCGAGGGTTCTTGTTTTAGATTGGGTCTAATGGTTGTCATGGTAGGAAGCCGTACTCACTGTCAGCCACAGAGCTGTGGAGTCGCCATCTTTTTATTTGAGTCTATATGGCAATGCGCTAATGAGGTCTGAGACGTTGACTTGACCCTTATGACTTGTCTTTGGTAATGAGGGCCTTTCACCGACCCGCGGTCAGAGCTAAAAACGTCCATATGTTCGGAGCAGCGAAAATCTCTTGTGCATTTTTGGCAAAAAATCTTTGCACCGCAGT
Source organism: Coreius guichenoti (assembly GCA_039654105.1). Lineage (NCBI taxonomy): Eukaryota > Metazoa > Chordata > Actinopteri > Cypriniformes > Gobionidae > Coreius > Coreius guichenoti. Next base: position 11,674,634 of record CM077178.1, read on the forward strand.
TTTGTTATACCAAAGCCGATGCGCTTTTCTTTTCTTTTTTGCTATCTGTTTAAAAAACAGAAATGGCAGCCAGGATGATGCATACTCTAAATCATCAATCAATGCAATCGCTGAGGCCATTTCACACTAAATTATGTCAGAATCAATATAATGCACTCCCGTTGGGAAATTATAAGATGCTGTTGAGTCTCTCTCACGTGAAAGAGGACTTAAGATGTTCTATGATTTTGGTCTGAAGACTGTTTCCACTGATAGACAGACAACAATAGCTGTCGGCCATTTTAATCATTCATGCATGCAAACTTAAATGTTGTTGCGCAATCTGGAAAACATGTTCGGTCAGGTTTACACTGCACGATTTTGGGCATGATTTGAGACAAATTTTGCAAATCCTAAAAGATTTCTCAGATCCTTGGCTAAAATCTGAAGTCTTTAATCGTTAGTTTGACATGTTCGCAGACAGCCGATTAATGACCATTGCGATCAAATTTTACCTCTGATGAAATTCTGTCAGTGTCAGAATTTTTGAGGCGCAGTCCTGGAGTGCGACTTCTCCTACGACAACCTTCAATTCATGAAACCAATAGGAGCGCAGAACCTGATGACGCAATTAGTGCAACAACAACATACCACCACTTGCTCCACACACAACATACGTCTTTGTTTTTTTTTTTGTTTTCTTTTCGAGAAAAGCCATGATCAAAATTAACGGTAGAGACTGTTGTAAATGCAGCTCACAGTCACTGAATGTTTTACGGATTGATGATGTAAAACTCTAGACGAGACTTCTTGTGTGCGTCCATTTTTAATGTGTCTTGACTGTCATTCAGTCTCATTAATGACAACTGAGATCCTACAGTGTGACATGGCTTACAGCTGGGATCATGTTCGTACAGTTTGACAAGCAACAGTCGTAAAGGACTATTATAAATCGTTCAGTGTGCACCGGGCTTTAGAAACTTTGAAAGTCTTCACGACTTCAGGCATTACATAGTCATGTTGGAAATATATACGTTTTTTTTTTTTTTTTGACTTAGTCTTTGCACATTCGCTGTGTAAACACTGGGGCGGTACTTCCCCCTACGTCACGCGTGACCTTTCCAACGTGATTACGTAATGCGTGGCTCATTGCAGAGCAGTGCAAGACCAGCATTTGTGGTTTAAAAAGTATATACATTTTTATAGATTTTTTTAGAAAATGACTGATCATTTTCGCTAGATAAGACCCTTATTCCTCGGCTGGTATCGTGTAGAGCTCTTTGAAGCTGCATTGAAACTGCAATTTGGACCATCAAACCTGTTGGTCCCCGTTGAAGCCCATTATATGGAGAAAAATCCTGGAATGTTTTCCTCAAAATCCTTAATTTCTTTTCGACTGAAGAAAGACAGATATGAACATCTTGGATGTAAATGATCAGGAAATTTGAATTCTGAAGTGAACTAATCCTTTAACTACTATTATTCCTTTTAACTGTCTAATTAAAACGTCCACAAATGTATAAAACTGATCAGAGATCAGGTAAAACCCATAGACAATGACAATAGTTCAATGGTTCGCTGCTGGGGGCGATCTCAGTCCCCTTGATTCATGGGTTCACAGAGATCATCGCCGTTTCAAAACAGTTATGACATAAAGAAGCCACGATTCCTGAAATCATGTGACTTTGGCAGTTTGATACACGCTCCAAACCACTGATTCGAAACAAAAGTTTCGTAAAGGTTTCGAAGCTTCATGAAGCAGTTTCAAAATCACCCATCACTAATTTTTAATAAAACAACACTTGGGTTCTCACTACGCCCGCCTTCAGTGGATTTACATAACATTAGCATAAAGTTACGAAACCTTTTTTTTTTTTTTTTTTTTTACAGTGAATCATTTTGTGAAGCAGTTGATTTAATCTATTCAAAGTCCTATCACTACTGTAATCCACAACCTATTTAAAATTCCCATCACCTTCATGCTGATGAGGTTCATGAATCAGTTCCCTGTTGAAAAGACCAGCATAATTAGTCACTAGCAGCAGTACCCTGCTGGTAGATGCCATAACTATACTCCACCTAGAACTACAAAACATTTATTTTTTCATTTCATTGCTGCATGTATGCATTATCTGGGGAAGAAAATAAATGCAAAACAGAAAAATACAGTTTTTACTCTGATTTGAGCAACAGAAGCCAAATTTATGACACTATTGTCAGATTTTTTAAAAATTATTCTTTTATTTTTTTTGCCGTGTTATACAAAATGTAAACATTATATGAATTAACGATATTGGATATCTTTGACAAGATGGATGCCAGGTGACCTGACTTGCCTGCAAGGGGACTGACTGGTCTTCTCAGCAGGGTTTCGATACTGAAACTTTAGTATCAGAAGATGCTGTGAAATTGAAATCCACAAAAAGTTATTTGACAGCAGTGTGGATTTTTGTATGACTGTCACTCTGGGTTTGAGAAAAAAAAAATGGTCTCATAAATTAACCAGACTAAATTTGAGGGGTAGAAAGCCTCTGATGGTGTAAGTCTAGATTCGCTGTACTATGAAGACGATACCACTACCCCATTTGAAACGTATTTCAGACTATGAACATATTTCATTCATGAAAGGCTTTGTTTGATTCTAAATTCTCTCTTTTCAGCTTATTCTCTGTAAAACTCTTTTAATGATGTGGTCGTGTAGTGCAGGGAGTGAGTTCTTCCCTGTGACACTAATATTAGCGGGCACATGAGCGACCCCTGAGGAACACCACTGATTCAGCTGCTAAGACATGAAAAAATAAAAGGCATATTTTAAGATACTACAGAACAAGACAGAAATATGTATGGTGCATTTTTGGGTGGGCGGCATGATCAAGATCTTTTTAATATCACAGTATACACTGTCATTTTTTTGAAGTTGTAAGTAAAGCAAACAAGGAAATACTATTTCAGTCGTTACACTTCAAAATCTTTTTTTTTTAATTATTTGTGAAATTTACTAGCAATTTCTGAGTGAAGAAACTGTTTCAAAGTAAATTGTACACTGATAAAAAAAAAAAAAATTATTATTGCAGTTATTTCCCAGACCTCGAATCTGACTGGCCAAGCAGTGTTCGAAAAGTGCTGATATAGTACAACAGCCCTGGGACTTTTCACTGTTTGTATCACTCCGCTTGTCCGCTTGTGTTGTTGCGCGTTCCATACTGGCTCTTTCTGCAAGTTACATTGATACGCCAGTAGGTGGCGACAAGTGACTGTCTTACTGAGTGAGTTATTTGAATCATTTATTCAACCAATTAGTTAAAAAACTTTGATTCATTCAGGAGTGAAACAAGTGACTTTGAGCCCTATTTTTAATGATCTGAGCGCATGGTCTGAAGTGCATGGCGCAGGTGCACTTAGGGCGTGTCCGAATCCATTTTTACTAGTTTAACGACGGAAAAAACAGTCGGTGCGCCAGGCGCATGGTCCAAAAGGGTTGTTCCTAGTCTCTTAATGAGTCATGGGTGTGTTTTGGGTGTAATGTGCAATAAACCAATCAGAGTCTCATCTCAAGCCAGTTGTGCTTGCACCATGGCGTATTCGCTATTTACACGGCGGAATTTGCGAGCGGAAAGACTGAACGCTTCTCCAGAGAGGAATCCTTTTATTTTTAATATTTAAAAATGTTTGTGTGCTGCTGCGCGTCCCTGTGTGTAATAAGCAGAGTGTACGTGCCTATAGGCGCATATTACTAACGCCCTTTAAATAACACAAAAAATACTGCGTTATAAAAATTATAGGGGAGAGCGGGGCACAACCTAACGCTTTTTGACTTTCTCAGTTTATGTAAATCCACTTAGGGTTCAGAGTATTTATTTTTTCCCACATTAATTTCAAACGTCTAGTACAATTATGTGGTTTTGTTTCATTAATACAGTGTATACTTTTTTCTTGATTTACCCCGAAAGAATGGAAGTGAAATGTGACAACATGCCCCATATGTGGGGCACAGTGTAACATGTGAGGGGCACATTGTAACATGACCAAATGACAGCTTAAAATGTTATCTGATACAATCAAAAAAATATACAAGACAAACTAAAATATTTTGTCAATAAAATACAATTATTAACTTTTTTAAATAAAATAATGGCATTTTTTAATCATTCAAAATATACTAATTTTTGAGTTTGACAACAAACACATCGCTAAATACAGCTATACAGCATAGTTAAAAACATAATAATAATTAATAATTTCTGAACATTGACTCTCAGTCATTATTCACCTTTTTCTCATGGTTTCTCAAAATAATTCATAAAAGTATAGAATATAGGCCTAACGCAGTTACAACATGCCCCACCTGCGCAACTGGGATTTAAACCCAGCTCGTGTCTTCTGCTGGTTAGATCAGCATTAAAGAACTGTCTCAACTGTTAAATAACAGATATAAGATTAAAATAATATCAGATTTGTCTATCTTTAAATAAACACAAAAAACAGAGATGAAAAATAAACTTAAGTAAGAAATTTACTTTTGCTATGGTTAAATAAATGTTCAGTGATATCTTCCAAAGATTTTTTAATTTTGGCGCAATTTTTTCTCTAAATAATGTTAATATGGCAACTAGTAAATACACTAAGTTTCGTCATGCTGGCATGTGTGGAAAGTTTTAAACCATGTGTGTTACAACCAACCCTGTGTTAGGTTGTGCCCCGCTCTCCCCTACTTTAGACCAGTGCTGCGTCCCAATTCGCATACTATCCGTACTAAATAGTATTCGAAAATAGAATTAGTATGTCCCAAATCATAGTATGTTGAAAAGAGTATTCCAAAGATACCTGGATGGTCTACTATTTCCGGTCAGAATTAGAAGTGCAGATCGACGCACACTCTAACGGCTGATATTGCCCACAACCCATTGCGAGTTGGACAAGGATTCGATTAGAACTACAAACGCGGATAAAAAGTATTAAAAAAAAAAAAAAAAACTACAAACATGACGGATGTGCGAGTCCGACGGTTAAGTAGAGAGGTTTAGAAAAAGGGGTTTGTGTGATCAATTATCCGTATTTAACCTGACAAAAACATATTTATTAAGTGTTATCCACATTATATTTCACCTGCAGGAGCATTGTGAACTTTTGTAATGATACGTTTGGCCATTAACTTTTAAATGCATCATTATATTCAAACTGCAAACACATGAGGAGAGTCTCTGCATTAAAGACCAACGAATGGCAGATCAGCGTGCTACTACATTTCTCTCCGATACGGTAGGAAATTAAACTGAATGAGGAGGATTTTAACTGTGACGATGATTGACAGGGCAGTTTAAATGGTGACAGGATGCACGTAACTAAGCGACAGAGTCCGTTAAAGATGACGAAGTAGTTTGTCCCAAAGCTTGCATACTCTTCTGCTACCCACTCAAAAGTATGTACTTTTTCTTCACAAAAAGAGTACATACTTTTAGGTCGTAGTATAAGTAGGCGAATTGGGAAGCAGCACAGGTTTTTGTTGGTCAGTGGTGCAGATGTTTACAGTTGCCTCAAAATAGCGCCAACAATGTGCCTGAACACACCTCCTTTTCTATGGAATCCCAAAGCTGCCAATATTAAAAATAAATAAATACATAAATAAATATACAAAGAAATGTAAAAAAGCAAAAATAAATAAATAAATATATAAATAAATATACACAGAAAAGCAAAAAAAATAATTATTTATACATTTATTTCCTTATTTATGTACATATTTATTTTTTCCACATGTATTTATTTATTATTTTATTTATTTATACATTTATTCATTTCTATTTTTATTTATTTCCACATTTATTCATTTCTACATTTATTTATTTATACATTTCTTTATTTTTACATTTATGTATTTCTACATTTATTTATTTATACATTTATTTATTTTTACATTTATGTGTCCGTAGGGTAATGAGGAGGGCGTGGTTTACCTCAGACATAGCAATGGAGCTCAGAGTAGGAGAGGGCGAAGCGTTGAGGCCACAGTGACACCTTGTGGTGTGGCCGAAATACAATAAGTATAGACTACTGACGTTGATACTGTCTGTGATGAATGACTTGGATAGGTATATGGCCAAAATCTTATATCACGGGTTAAGTCATATCACCCTATAGAACATTTTGTTGTGTCGCGTCACTTCACGTGTGGACAGTCACAGCATCGCTGAGTATAATGCGGTTTTCTCGGTGTGGTCTTATTATTAATCACACGTCTTAAGCCGTGGACACACTTATTGAAACATTCTAAGACTGAACTGAACACAAAGACTGTTCCCTTCGACTGGAGCAGATTTTAATCTTTGACAGTCAGAGAAGAAAACACAAGTTTACGACTGAGTCAGTCCACACAACACACTTAAAGAAACTCAACTGTGCGAGATCTTGTACCGAAACAAACATGTCAACAGACAGCCGCCAATACTTATTTGCAGTACAATTTGTGCAGAAAAAAAAAACAAGGAAAAACCCTTTTTTTTTTTTTTTTTTTTTTATGAAATATTAAACATAAAATCATAAAACCCTGTTTTTATCTTTCAAGTATTCTTTTTGCCGTTATTATCTGAGCAGACACATTTCATTATGCATTTCCTGATTCATTAATTACAACATTTTAGTGCTTTAAAAAAAAAAAAAAAACTATAAATCAAGCAATAATGTAGACTGTTATTCACAAATCAGGAATTAAAAACGAATTGGTTCGTATGAGCAAACACGCTCACATCAAAACAGGCTTTTTCGTTCTGTTTCCAGAGTTACCGGTTATAACGAAATAAAATCGGCTACTGCTTTATTTATTCTGAAACAGATGTCATTCAAAATGTTATTTTTATATTTTTATTTTCATTTTGTCAGTCGAGTAAGTGTACAACGCTCCCAAAACCATTTAACGGGAATGACAACACTGTAAACTCCGAAAGCATGACTTCATTTAACAGAAGAGCTGCAGAGATATTCAAAGAACTGTATTTCCTCATCATATTTCCTCAAATATATTAGATATAATTAGTGTATATATAAAATAATTTTATTTACAAATGTCATGTTTGTGATTTTTTTTTATTCGTTAGACTTTTTAAATTAACATTAGGCTATCTATCATTAACATTAACATTCTGAAACAAGCGCCGTTATATAGCCTACCATTTTTTTTTTCCTGTGTAACTTTTATTAGACTCCAGGCGTTTATACACTGGGCACGTTTGCTGCAGTCCAAGTCCGAGCACTTCCCCCGCAGCGTTGGTCAACTTGATTCTATTGAACCCTAGGGCATTTGCGTGCATCTTACATAATCACAAACATGCACAGCGCATGATAGAAGACATTTGGGTTTACTGTATGTGTGTCGGATGAAGGCGGCTTTCTGCTGCATGCTTGCAAAGGGACTCTTGAGTGGATTAATTTATTTGTTGCCCTGATTGTACGCGCAATGCGCGAATACACTGCAGGCTCGCTCTCGCTCGTATCCAAGGTAAATCATCAACGCCATCATCCCTTAGCCTACATGTGTTTTATTGAACTAAATACATTATAATCAGCTAAAACAAATGCGCAGGTTACTTTTCTGAACAAGAGCGCACCCGAGTCCGTGTTTCTCACAATGTTCACGCGAATCGCGGCACAGTTCGAGTGCAACCGAACTCAGAGCACCTCCTCCGTGTAGTCTCGGGTTCGGTACCCTGGTGCGCTCCCAGGTCCGCATGACAGCTTTCACATTACCAATTTTTCATTAATAAGATCACACCGAGAAAACCCCATTATACTCAGCGATGCTGTGAATGTCCACACGTGAAGTGACGCAACGCGACAAAATGTTCTACTGTAACCGACGCCTCGTTCTATTCTGGATCTTTGAAATATGCGTTGTATTTTAAGCGTTTGTCACATGTTGTGCATGTACAAATAGGAAATATGAATGTGAAGTGAATTTGTGGTCTCGTTTCAATATGCTTGCGTCGACTTCACTGTAGCCCATATGTGCGCTGCTTCCTTTCCGTGTGTTCTGACCGGTAATGGAAAATATCAAGCGCTTCCATTTCAGAGTCCCTGTTATCAGATCTGTTGAAGATGATGCTGTTCATGTTTGTTAGCCCAGGACATTTTAAAAACCAGACCAGACGATGTTCTACGGCCATGTCCGGAATAAAGAGTAGCCTATCCATGTCACACAGTACAGTTAGGGTGATATGACTTAACCCGTGGCCGTGATATAAGATTTTGGCCATATACCTATCCAAGTCATTCATCACAGACAGTATCAACGTCTGTACAGTGGTGTCACTGTGCCACAAGGTGTCATTGTGGCCTCAACGCTTCGCCCTCTCCTACTCTGAGCTCGATTGCTATGTCTGAGGTAAACCACGCCCTCCTCATTACCCTACGGACACATAAATGTAAAAATAAATAAATGTATAAATAAATAAATGTAGAAATGAATAAATGTAGAAATAAATAAAAGAATAAATAAATAAATGTGGAAAAAATAAATATATACATAAATAAGGAAATAAATGTATAAATATTTATTTTTGTTTTTTTGCTTTTCTGTGTATATTTATTTATATATTTATTTATTTATTTTTGCTTTTTTACATTTCTTTGTATATTTATTTATGTATTTATTTATTTTTAATATTGGCAGCTTTGGGGTTCCATAGGTTTTCAGACCAGCACTCCCATGGGTGAACAGATGGGCGTGAGTGCATTTGCTATTTAAACAATGTGGCGCTGGACGTGAAAATGATAACTGCATCAGGCTGAAACTAGCAAAAAACAATTACGTCGCATCTGCCGTTTAAATAAACATTATTATTTAAAAAAAAAAAAAAAATATTAGTAATAACAATGTAAAATGTAATATTGTTTCTATAATTTAAGTTATGCAATATTAACTTCTTTATTATTAAGCTGCTGTAAAAAAATCAATATAACACTTAATTGTACTGTTATACTTTAAATACAATGATATAGATCATGTTTATTTTCTGGAAGCTCAACAAAATAAGGTTTATTTTTTTTTAAATACTTGAATACTTAATTTACACAAATGTGCATTATTTAATAGATACGATTAAATACATTTTGTCAATATGTGTTCATATTATTGTGATATTTATGTTTCATATTATTTGTTTGATTTATTTGATGGCTATACCTACCAGAGTGCAATTATGTCACATAGAAAGAGATTTAACAATGCACGTTTTCTGATTTCCCTATCTACTTAAAAAAAAAAAGAAAAAAAAAAGGTTGACGGGGATGTGGCCTAAACTGAGCCGCAGTGCTTCCTCAATGTAGCATAATGTGTTTCAGTCTCTTTCACACTATTTGATACTCTTCTGACTTCCTCTGCTTTCCCCTTCCTCAGCCAGGCTCAGCTCAGTGCAGTCTCTCTTCTCCTCCCCCTTACCCCTCTCTCACCTTTCCATCTCTTTCAGTACTCCGAGCACTTGCCCTGGGACTAATTAGAGAGAAGTTGCAGCTCCGAGCACAGCTCTGCTGACACTGGGAAGTAAGTGTACGTTTGTGTGTGCACATGTGTGCATTAAAGCGAACTGGTCTGCTCTCAGACAAAACAGCAGGATCTTTGTTTTATTATTTATCTAACTGTTCCTCTCCATCACACTATCTCCCTTCCTTATTCTGTGCAGCAAACATGAAGTAACAGTGTGGGGATTTGCAGCTACTTTAAGATATGAGGAGCTTCTGCATGGAAAGCTACCATTTCAAAGTAGTTAAAGTACAGGCAAGTTAAAGTATATTTAAGCAACTAAAGACATATTTTGAACTTTGTTTTAAAAAGTGGGCGGGACAGGAGTGTATATGTGCGGGGGTTAGGGATTATTATGTCCAATAATCAATTTCAATAGTACAGTTTAATTTATGGTCATAGAACTTGACTTGCATCTAATTGGTGAACTGACATATTGTAATATAATACAGGATCCAACAGTGTGAATTTGAAGGGCTGCACTGCACATGAAGAATCTAGATTGCAATATTCTATTGTGAGGCATGATACTTTAAACAAAGGGTAATACGGCAGTATGTGAGCAAATCAATGTAATTGATTGTATGCAGCTTTGAGGAATCCGCAATGCACTTCATGCATGTATCATTTATCACATCAACTAAACCCACAGCCCTGCGGTGCCTTTGTTGTAACAAAATTGTACTGGATCTTTATACTGGTCAACAAATACACTGTCAATTATCATCTAATTAATCTTTCTAATAAGGCTTTGGTTAAGCACCAACAACCACATCATTTTATAAGCCTCCTGATGCTGTATATAGATTATTTAGCCCGAGATTAGTATAATTCAGAGGCCAGGATTACAGTGGTACAGGGTGTTATTGATCCAGAGCGCTGAGCTGCGTCAGTGGCAGACAGCACAGACATTTTCTTGTTTTGTGCAGCAAGATGTTCTGTTCTTTGAGGAGAGAGGGCTGGTGGCCTAGACCGGGCCAGTCGATACCACACACAGCCTATCAGCACAGCTAACCTGACTGTTACCAGCACTAATGCATAAACACAGGATTACAGGAGCTGTCTGATCTGGCTGGAGGACAAAGGATGGACGTGGTGTAGCTATCGACAAGATGTGCATTACTAGGAAATGTTTTATGGCCGAGTTATTTGTGTAACTTGATTTACCCAAGTAGGACATATTCCTGGGTCAACATTCATATCAACCAATCAGATTTTAGGCATCTGCTTGCACCAAACCCTCCCTGTACTTTCTAGACCTTCGCTATACTGTGATAACACAAGACTTTTCAGTTCTATATCATATTCCCATGAACGCTGTTATTATTATTATTTAACTATAGATGAATAGTCTCTAAGTTTATCAAGACTTTTATACATTTATGTACATATATATAAATATAAATATAAATATATATATTCTGTGTGGAGTTTGCATGTTCTCCTTGTGTCTGCGTGGGTTTCCTCCGGGTGAAAACATGCAGTATTGTAACAAATTTTATTCTTTAGGATAAACCCCTTGAGAGCCATCATCTCATTTTCAAGGGGGTCCTAATACACAAAAGTTTGATAACATAACACAACATACAGATTTGCGCAAACTTTTGCGATATTTTCTAAATGTCGATTAAAAAACTATTGACGACGGCATTTCCATTACCCGATGTTACGCAACTAAAGCGTAATTTTTTCCTCTCGCAATAAGTCATTCCAAAAATCATGGCAATGGATGTTGGTAGGAGAAGGAGATGTAGGCATGTTATTCAAGCATTAATGGCAAAGAAAGCCCCTTATACTTGGGACCACGTATGAGGTGTTTCTGGGAGGTTATAGTACACGATTTCACAGAGGAACTGTGGATTCAAAATGATCATGTGACTTTTACATACTCCAGGTGACCTGTAAATGCGAAAAAACTGTTTCCATTGCAGTTTTGTGAAATATTTATTTTTCGTATTGCTTGAAAAACCACCTCATTCGAGTGTAAAAACTTTTTTTGTTTTGGCGAAATTGATGTGTTTCCATTGTGTGTGTGTGTGTGTGTGTGTGTGTGTTTGGCAAGATTATTGGCAAGTATATTCATGGACAATTTGATGATGGCCCATAGAATCACCAAGAGTCGGATAGCACTGAAATGGTTAATGAATAAATGAATATATAAAGAACACTTAGTATATACACCGATCAGGCATAACATTATGACCTTCCTAATATTGTGTTGGTCCTCCTTTTGCTGCCAAAACAGCCCTGACCCGTCGAGGCATGGACTTCACTAGACCCCTGAAGGTGTACTGTGGTATCTGGCACCAAGATGTTAGCAGCAGATCCTTTAAATCCTGTAAGTTGCGAAGTGGGACCTCCATGTTGTTGTGCTCCTCAAACCATTCCTGAAACATTTTTTGCTTTGTGGCAGGGCGCATTATCCTGCTGAAAGAAGCCACAGCCACCAGGGAATACCGTTTCCATGAAAGGGTGTACATGGTCTGCAACAATGCTTAGGTAGGTGGTACGTGTCAAAGTAACATCCACATGGATGGCAGGACTCAAGGTTTCCCAGCAGAACATTGCCCAAAGCATCACACTGCCTCCGCCGGCTTGCCTTCTTCCCATAGTGCATCCTGGTGCCATGTGTTCCCCAGGTAAGCAAAGCACATGCACCCGGCCATCCACGTGATGTAAAAGAAAACGTGATTCATCAGACCAGGCCACCTTCTTCCATTGCTCCGTGGTCCAGTTCTGATGCTCACGTGCCCACTGTTGGTGCTTTCGGCGGTGGACAGGGGTCAGCATGGGCACCCTGACTGGTCTGCGGCTATGCAGCCCCATACGCAACAAACTGCGATGCACTGTGTATTCTGACACCTTTCTATCAGAACCAGCATTAACTTCTTGAGCAGTTTGAGCTTGAGCAATTTTTTCTTGAGCAATTTTGACCACACGGGTCAAATGGAAAAAATGGGCAAGCGTAAGGATTTGAGCAAGTTTGACAAGGGCCAAATTGTGATGGCTAGACAACTGGGTCAGAGCATCTCCAAAACTGCAGCTCTTGTGGGGTGTTCCCGGTCTGCAGTGGTCAGTATCTATCAAAAGTGTCCAAGGAAGGAACAGTGGTGAACCGGCGACAGGGTCATTGGCGGCCAAGGCTCACTGATGCACGTGGGGAGCGAAGGCTGGCCCATGTGGTCCGATCAAACAGACGAGCTACTGTATAATACTATATAATACTTATAACAATATTTTAATTATTTAATTGTTTTATTTAGTCAATGTAAAATATTTTGTATTTTAAATTAACTGTTCAAATGAACTGACTCATTGAAATTAATTAGATTTCATTTTAGTAGCCGTGCAGTCAGACAAAAACACGTGGACATATAAATAGATAGCCCGCTGCTAAGGTTTTTTGGGGGGGCTTCTAGGGTGTAGCTAAGGGTGGATATAAACTGATAGATATTTGTAGTTTGTGTAGATGAGGGCAGCTGCAGTGGAAACAAATGTGCAGCTCTGCCTCATTGCACCACGAATTCATCACCGATACGCAATCAATCCCGCAGACTCACTGACCAGAGATCAGAGCCAAAGGAAAATGAGACGTGAGGAACTCCACCTGTGGATGACCCCAGATCAGGTCAGGCCACATGGGGTAAATGAAACGTTACTAACACCAGCAGGATCTGCTGACCCAGGAGCAGGTGAGCGCAGATGCTGAGGAAATGAGATGTGAGTAATGCCACTGTCAGGAGCTGACCTGAGATAAGATGCAGAAAAAAAGAAGACGTGTCTGTAATGATGACCGCTGGAGGGTCTGCTCTTCACAACTCTCTCTTCGGTTATTTGCTTATCATTAGCTCTAGCACGGATAAATGGGCTAATAGTGCGGAAAATGATTTCTTGAACGTCCGTGGCTAATGACGAGTTTTCATTTTTAATGTGGCTTGTATTATTAAAGCATAAATAATATGTTTAGTGCTTTAGAAAAACAAATAGAGCGCTACCAGAAAAGGCACTTCACAGCATATGCCAGATCTTTTTTTCTGAGATCATGATGAATTCTGGGTACTGTCTGAAAGGTTCATGTTGCAAGGTTGATTTTATCAGACAATGACGCAGTTCTTTCATTTCTTTCCTCTTTCAGTTTTGTTGTCTGAGAAATGTAGCCGTGGAACAGCTTAGGAAAGAGAGCGAGCGAGAGAGAAAGGCCTCAACAGGCAACAACCCTCATGTAAAATGCATAGAAAGCTGCAATGTCAGCGTGCTCTGCAGTGAATGCCCATATTCTGCACTGAAGTTCACGCTCGTGAACTGTGTTTGGCACTGGGGAGGCTCTCCTTACCCTGCTAGACTTCATTAGCAAACCTCACACCAAACTGTGCCGCATGACATGCAACTTCATTGCAACATCTGAACTTTTAAGAGATTATGATGAAATTTAGTACATTATCATCATATGGGGCACATGCATGGATGCCATTATCTCTGGGTAAAAAAAAAACATAAATAAAGAGTAATGAGGTTATGACTGAATTTCAGTTCTATATCATATTCCCATGAACACTGTTATTATTATTATTTAAATATAGATGAATAGTCTCTAAGTTTCTCAAGACTTTTATACATTTATGTACATATATATAAATATAGAGTACATATATATAAACTGTGTGGAGTTTGCATGTTCTCCTTGTGTCTGCGTGGGTTTCCTCCGGGTGCTCCGGTTTCCCACACAATCCAAAAACATGCAGTATTGTAACAAATTTTATTCTTTAGGATAAACCCCTTGAGAGCCATCATCTCGTTTTTAAGGGGGTCCTAATACACAAAAGTTTGATAACATAACACAACATACAGATTTGCGCAAACTTTTGCGATATTTTCTAAATTTCAATTAAAAAACTATTGCAAAATGACGGCGTTTCTATTAACCAAAATTTAGTGCATTATCATCATATGGGGCACATGCATGGATGCCACTTTCTCTGGGTAAAAAAAACATAAATAAAGGGTAATGAGGTTATGACTGAATAAAGCATATGACTTTTTGCGATTTTATGTCTCACAATTGCGACTTAATTTCTCACAGTATGTCTTAAAGGGTACATAACACACAGTTTCTGCCAATCTCATGTTAATCTTGAGTACCTATAGAGTAGTATTGCATTCTTCATATCTCCGAAGAGTCTTTAGTTTTATCATATTTATAAAAGACAGATACGCTGTACCGTTTCTTTCCGAAAACAGGGCGGAGCTAAAGAGTCACAAGCACACACACACCCAATACATCATGGCATTATCCCTGGATAACTTTCGATTCACTATACGTTTGTGTTGTTTACATTATATGCACTTACGCACCGATTGCCAACAACACAGACGTTTAATGCAGTTTCACTCACCGCCTGCTGTTTCGACTCATGACCGGGAACAAACAAACACACTTGCAGAACTCCGTTGCTGCTCCGGAAAAACAAATTGCATCCACTGTTTCCTTAACGCTGGGTTATTTAGGAAGCTGAGGTTATCTTTCCCTCACAACCAAAAACACACTTCTTTAGTGACATTGTTGATTTTGTGGTCTAAAAACAAAATGACAGCGCTGCACGAAGCTCGTTGATGGGCGCGCTTTTGCTCTCGCTCTGGTTTATGCGTGTGTGTGTGCGCGCTCATCCGGGAGAAGTGCCCATACAAGGAATTCCGCCCTTTATGATGTCATACAGGGCCATGCTCGAAAAAAACTTTCCGAAACTTGTTCGAATCCTGAAGGAGTGTATTTGGCACAGAGATACTCCGTCATACGTCCAACTCATTTTTCGGCCTCAAACTCAAAATTTTGGCCATGTTTAGCACGAGAATCCAAATCTTTAACAGTGTAAATAAAATCATGAAATAGCATTAGACCCGCTCACAACTTAATATGGGACTTTCTCAAAATTTCAACCTTATAATTGCAACTTTATATCTTTCAATTGGGATTTTATACCTTAAAATGTGACTTTATATCTCACAAATGCAACTCTCACTTTAAACATTACAGTTGAGATTTTTTTTCTCATAACTTAATTTTTCCATAATTGTGACATTATCTCTCACAATTATGACTTTATTTCTTGTAATTGTGAATTTATCACACAACTGACTTTATATTTTCATAAATGCAACGTCATTTCTCATAATAGTATTTTTTATAGTTGTGACTTCATATCTCACAACTGACTTTTTATTTTCATAATTGCGACTATTTCTCATAATAGTATTTTTTATAATTCCTACTTTATATATTACAATTGTAAAAAGCATTTCTCACAACTGCACATTTGTGACTTAATATCTAACATATGACTTTTTATATTCATAATTGCGACTTTATATATCAGACCTTATTTTACCAGTTTATTTATTTGCTCTGAGGCAGGAACAGGTTTCTATACTTGTGCTTTGATATAAAAGATATAAGAAATGCATCGCTCATGACACGCAACTTTTGTTTTAAATGTAGTGCTTGTATCTGTCAGCAGGTGGTCGTAGTGTGGAAATAACCTCTAAACAGTGGCCTTCATTGCTTTGACTCAAACTTTTTGTGGACAGACTTTTGAGAAGACATGCATTTGAATTCCACACATCAAATCAGCATAACTGCAATCAATGTTGACACGCCGGTGGTCGCAGGGGCCGCTGTTGCTGCTGTTAAATCATTCTGCTTTATCAAGCCTTTGAAGGGTTTAGAGTGCACCGAGACCCCCTCCCCGCAAACACGGACACACGCGCGCCAGCGTACTATCTCTGGATCCGCAGAAAGGTTCTCTGTTGCTTCAAAGATCCGGTTTGGCGTGCTCACATCCCAAAATGCAATGCTTCCCTTATCTCTGCGAACCATAAAGAACCACCACGTAAATCCCCCGTTGATAAATTGAAAGATTGCAAAACGCTTGCACCCTCTACATTGCTCTCATTAAGTTCGGCTCATTTGCATCATCGCCACTCTTTTGTTAGTTACATATTGAGATTTAAAGTCACGTATATGAAAACTTTTAAAACTCTAAACAAATTGGTTTGCGCGACCTTATTTCACGTGTCACTTTTCCGTCAGTAATTAAATTAATGTCCCGGCTAGATAATTAAACGCCTGTGAGTTTGTGAGTTTGGCCCTTAAAACTACTTTTAAGTGGATTCTCTTAAAATGTATGATGAAATGACGCTGTTATTGAAAACAGAGCCATTGCTGAAAGAATATTTGGGAAAGAGAGCACGGCCAAATGATGTCACCGAAAGCGTTCACTGTTTTCTAAAGTGCTGTATTAAAGTCTGTACTTATGCCAGGAAGTTTAAGGATGATGTAAAAGAAAAGCCTCTGCATAAATCTAACAACAGTAATGATGTTTATTCTGAAAACAAGCAAGAAGGATTTGGCAAGAGGTAGACAAAGTAAACTATAATCAATGTTAAAAAAAAAAGTTGCTTAGTATTTTTGTGGAAACCGTGACACATTTTGTAAGGATTTTTTGATTAGAAAATGCAAAAGAACACTGTTTGTTTGAAATAGAAATTTTCTCTAACTTTATAAATGTCTATATTGTCACCATTTGAACAATGTAATGCTTATAATAAAAGTATTTTTCTTTTCTTTTAAATCTTACTTACTTCAATCTTTTGAATGGTTGTGCTTTAAAGTTTCCACAAACATATTAAGCAGCACAACTGGAGTAATGATGCTAAAACTACATTTTATTATATATATATATATATACACACTGCCCTGCCAAAAAAAAAAAGTCGCTGTTTGGATTTAAATATGCAAATGCTTAAGAGTCAATGATTGGATCATTATTGCAGTGATTTTTATGTTTCTAACATGTTTTATGTTTGGCAACCGTTCTTCTAACCCTAATTGATGGAGTGTGTAGATTTTCATTTCTTAAACAACCATGTAGCTGTAGTAATTTTTTTTATAATTGTGACTTTATATCTCACAATTGTAACTGTATTTCTCACAATTACAACTTTATATATCAGACCTTATTATATCAGTTTATACTCAGTTTATACTACACAAAAATATTAAGCAGCACAACTGGAGTAATGATGCTGAAAATTCAGCTTTACATCACAGGAATAAATTACATTTTATTATTTTATCACAGTTTATTCGCTATAGTTTAGAAAATGGTAAAACGATTAATTGCATCCAAAATAAAAGTTTGTGTTTACATAATATATGTGTGTGTACTGTGTATAATTATTATGTATATTTTAATACATACACATACATTTAAGAAATATTTGCATATGCTGTATACATATTTATATTATTTATATTATATATAAATATAAATATAACACATTTTCTTAAATATATACATGCACGTGTGTGTATTTATATATACATAATAATTATACACAGTACACACATATATTATGTAAACACAAACTTTTATTTTGGATGCGATTAATCTCGATTAATCGTTTGACAGTGCTAATATATATATTATTTTGAATGTTAATTGAATATATACTAAACATTAAAAAGTTGTATTAAAATTTTATTTTTGATGGCTTTATTCTGCCTAATCTTATTTGAAATGGTTTATTCTGTGAAGATGATGTCATTCAATCTGTTTTTGGAGGTTTTTGAACAAAACTCGTCACTTAGACATACAGATGGCACACGCCAAGCTGTGCCATAAACGACTGACTCAGCCAGAACTGATGCTTCGACATATTTGCAACATCTACACGCTCGACACCTTTGCACTATGAGAAATAACAGCCAAGATCCGTCCCCCCTAATCACACTGTCTACATTCCACTGCCAATCACACTCCACGTCTCCGAGCTCGGTAATCAAACCGACTCTCAGCAAACGCCATCTTATTACCTCCACGCAGGTGTGATGATTTCCAGGGGCCGATCCCACGGCTTCATCAGCAGCCCCTGTCCTCAGAGACCCGCGGAGAGCCGGGTGAGAGACGCGTGTGGCGCGCATGAGTGAGCGGCAAGATAATTGTCCACATCTGTGTCTCTTTATTCTGACCATCAGCCATTCAAGAATCTGTCTGTCAGCGGGAGGCCTCGGGCAGAGGAGAGAGGCTTGAAAGAGAGAAATAGAGAGCCAGAAGAGAAATATGGTGGAAGGGAGATAAGATGAGCTGGTAAAGGCTGTGAAATATCAGCAAATGGGTGAAACTCACAAAACTAACTATAAGAACAATAAAGAGAAAAAAACAAACATAATAAATGATGTCTATTTTTGCACCAAATCAATAACATTTGTTTTGCATTGTAACATTTTCATGATTCATTATTATAGTCATATTCATTATTATTTTTGACAATTAAACATTTTCCCTCAAAAAATCTTTTTGGTCATTCAAAAATATTTATCTTTACTGTAATATAAAAATATATTATTTTAATTATGATATAATTGAATATGTTGTGGTAGTCTTCATTGTGATGTGATGTGTCAAATAACATTGAAAAAATATGGTCCCAAAATATGGTCATTTTAGTTACTGAATTACAATAATGAGAATCATGAGATTGGAAGGAAAGTGTGATTGTATTTCATGAAAATTATGTCAAAAAATCCAAATGGTTCTAATGAGATGCTTCATTTACACACACACACATTCACATTTTTCATGTTTTATTGGAACTTTCCAGACATAACGATTTTTATACTGTACAAACTGTATATTCTATCCTCTAACCCTAAACCTACCCATCACAGAAAACTTTCTGCACTTCTACATTAAAAAAAAAAAAATTAATCTGATTTATAAGATGTTTTCCTCATTGGGACCAAAAAATGTCCAATATTGCCATCTTTGTGGGGACATTTTGTCCTCATAATGTAGGGTTTACCAGGCCACATACAAACACACACAAACACAAACAAACACCCAAACACACACACACACACACACACACACACAAAACACTTAAAAAAATCTATTTTTTGGGGGGGGGTGAAACATGAGCTTGACACGTTTTCATGAGATTCATAAAACAACTACTACACTATTTAGTTATTTTCCCAGAAGACAGCTGTAAACTTCAAATTCCAAGTGTTTGTTTGGCACTTTGCGATGAACTAAATCAGAATGTGTGAAAATGAATAACAAAAATCTTCACCGTTCATTTAATCCAGTTTGAAGACACCTGAAGAAATGTGTTTGGAGAGCCAGCGCTCATTCTGCAAGAGAAGATACAGACTCTACCCCGATTGACAGCTGTCGTTCATCACTCTCCCAGTCCTTCCAGTTAATGTTCCAGGGAAACAATGACCAGACGTCTTTAATGATGACATCTGTTCCTGTCAAGACATGTCAAATTAAAAGTACCTCTTTATTTAGGCTGCATTTACACCACCTCAAGGCCTAATGAACACATGGTATTTTGACACATCTGATTTTTGAACACATTTTGATTTTTGGGACTCCCGAATACGTCAGGAATTTTCATTAAATTCCAATAGATCAATTAGATTCATTAGATAAATGTTAGATTTTAGTTATGTAAATTTAAGAAAATGTTGTTTCCTCTCCATTAAGCTTTGGTTGACCTGTCAAGATGCATTATAGGCTCTTAACCATGGTTGATATGGATGCAACAATCTGATGTGAATAAATCAGAATTGTTTGACAGTATCCACCTTATTTTTAACATAACAGCAGGTGCGGCCATTTGTAACTTGAATGTGCGAGGCTTGCTATTTCAAACTGGTATTTGTTATCATATTATTTTAATTTATTATCATAATCATAAACACACTGGTGGTTTGTAGTGCAAATAGTTTTAACATTTACTTTGGCATACTTCCATTTATTTCCCCATAACAGCTAATGAATCAGAAGTCTCGCACACTCAAAGAAAATAGCTTACTTCCACGTTGGAAAATAAGATAATACATAAATACAACCTTAGAAGCATTTTGACAGTTGTTTATTATGCCCAACCCAGCTAACAGCTCTCAACTTTCCCAATGTTCTGGCAAGGTTCTCTCAAAGTTATGAACAATCAGTAGTGTTAATAGAGTGTTCGTTCAAAGTTATAGTCTTTAATAATATTCTCAAAACGTTAGCACAACATTATAACCCTAGAATGCATAAAGGGGGTCAAATTGACCCGGCATGCTGTGATTTTTTTAAATATTTTATCAATGAAAACATTTATTTATTTGATATTCCATGAATTCATGTTTCTGACCCTCATCAATGTAATTTTCATATTTCTTGGTTATACACTCTTTAAAATTCTGGGTTATTTCAACCCATGTTTGGGTCAATTTTTTTGTATCAAATTGACCCGTATTCACTTCTTATGGAATTTTGACTCAGCACAGTACACTCTAAATAATAATGGTGCTAAATAGCACTAAAAGTGGTTCATTGGCTTGTAATCATAGGGGAACCACTTTAAGTGCTGTATAGCACCTATCTTTAAAGGGCTAAGTCAAATGGTGCTATGTAGAACCATAAGAGGTACATTCATTCAAAGACTACAGTCAATCACCATGTCTTATCTTTCTCTCATCCTCCAATTGTATTCCTCCTTCCACATAATTTAAACTGCAACTGACAGTTCTCAGTATCCAAACTGTCTTGTTGCATCCCACCACCACCCCATTCTCCTCCTTAGATTTTAGATATGTTACTATATATTTGCTATGAATGGGAATTTACAATCATGGCAAAAGCTGTTTTGAATCACTTTTATGTTTTTCTGAGGTCAAAAAGTGTCGTGAACCACATTATCTTCAGGAAATACACTGTATTTTAATGTTGTTTTAATCCTTTCCCCAAGTGAATTAAGAGACTAAGGGAGAGTTAGAGAACCTTTAAAGAACTATACAGGGGCTTAACGGGTTCTTTATATGGTAGCGGTGCTATATAGCACCTCAACCACCCCAAAGAACCACTGAAGAACCGCTGTAGAACCAATTTTTGTGTGTAATTTTTCAGTTTTTGCGGTAGCTCTGTATATTTCTATGGCATTGCTATCGAAGAGTAATTAGCTGGTGAAGTGGATTTACTTAGTGTAGAGTTAACGAAAGTTATCATGGGCATTGTAATGTTTGAAGAGGATGTCATAAATGTCAGTAGACATGGAAGATTTTAAAACGAGCTGTTCATTCATAAATCCATAAGATCTTACCTTCATGCGGTGGAAATACAAACCAGAAAGACAGAATGCCACAACGAGCGCAGCACTGAAAAGGGGCGGGGCTACATAAGGTCTATGACAATGCCAACTTGGTGGCGGATCTAGTACATTCAGACTGCATTACTTGTTGTAAGAGTTTTATATATTTTTTTGTTCTGTGTTATATACAGTGCTGTATTTTTTAAGAATTTACTTTACTCCAGTCCTTACAGAGTTATCTTGCCTTCTGGCTGTCAAAAATGAAAAAATTGTCTAAATCAGAATCTAAGGAAAATATTGTACGGATTAAAGACGTAAGATTTCAAAGGAACTGGAGCCATACTTGAGCGCTGTTTGGAAGTATTGGCTGAATGAATTTCAAGAATTTTCCATGTTCGTGAAAATAAATGTGCATCAGTTTAAAGGTCCAGTGTGTAATATTTAGGAGGATCTATTGACAAAAATGCAATACAATATACATAACTATGTTGTCAGTGGTGTATAAAGACCTTAAATAATGAACCGTTATGTTTTTATTACCTTAGAATGAGCCATTTCTATCTACATACACCGCAGGTCCCCTTACAGTGAAGTCACCATTTTGCGCCGCCATGTTTCTACAGTAGCCCTAAACGGACAAACTGCTCTACAGAGCGCTAGTCACTCTCTGCGGTCTCAGACGAGGACATCTTTGTCCTGTGTCGGCCACCGTAGCTTCTCTATGTGTATTCTCTATGTGTATTCGCAACCTCACAGCTAGATGCTGCTAAAATTTATACAGTGAACCTTTAACTGACTGGCTGTGTATTTTTGACATGTAAGACACTTCAACTCCTCCTAATAGAAGCAAGAAAAAGGTGATTTTGATTCTTGTTTCTAGTACGTAATAATATTCATACTATACACATGCATACTTTTGTAACAGTCATGAAGTTCTTCATCAAATGTAGAACCTATACTCTCCTATACAGTCTATGTGATTTCAGATGCAGTAGATGAGTAGAGAAATGAAGGCTACAGGAAAGGGCAGCTGAAGACCCAGACAAAGGAAGAGGTGCAAACTCTGCCCAAAAGTTATGCTAAGAAATGTGCAAATCTTATGTGAAATGTTCTGTCTCTGTCTGAAAAGATTATTTTCAAATGGTCTGTGAGAAATGTGGGGAGTGAAAGTTCAAACTAGAATAGATTTGTTAAAAAAATCATCTTTTGTAATGCATACTGTACAAGGAAAGTGGACAAATAAACATGTTTGATATATTAAAGCATTTATCAATTATTTTAATTATTTCATTAATAAAACACCTATTTGAAGAAAACCATTAATTCCAATATGGGTCATTTTGACCCACTTTATGCATTTGTGTAGGTTTTTTGGTTTATGCATTCTAGGGCTATGGATTTTTTTTTTTTTACGTTTTATTTGGATGTTCGTCTATTTTTTTTTAAATGTTACTACTTGTTTCAGAATGTTCAGAGAACATTCAAAAGTAGCGTTCCCATAAATGTTCCCATAACCAAGAAAAACATAAAATAAAAATGGGACATTTTGAACATTCAAAAATACTTAATGGGAACATTAACAAAATGTTCTTAGAACATATTTTTGTTAAATGGGCACCCACTAAACGACACCACTCACTTAGTCTTGCGTAGCCAGACCTTCAGACTGACGGCAGAAGGTCTGGACTCTATTGCAGCTTTCATTGGTTAAGAACCGCCCAAGAGGACGTTTGACTGACATGTAACGCAACCAATCACAGTTCGTTTTGTTCCGCGTCATGTTTAGGGGCGTGAATGTAAAGTCAATGTCCCTGCAATAACAGAGGTTGTGTAAGTTTACTGTAACAATGGAGCCGCGAACTTCACATACTTTTGAAAATCCAGCGTTTAGTTCCTGGTTAGCGCTCATTGTCACAATTGTAAACACGACGGCATTCTTCTTCCACGAGGGAGTTTGGCGTCACAGTATTTGTTTCCAGGCGGATCGTTAAAGAACGCAACACACACGTCTCGCGGACATCCTGTAGAATTCAACCAATCAGATGATGACTTCGAAACTCCTGAAGTGTTTCCAGAAAAGTGTGCCATATGCATCAGACGTTCAGCCAACGGTCCGTGGGCGTGGCGTCTGAGACTGAGACTACCACTCACTTTACCAATCAAAACACCAGGCCTGCAGATATCTGGATAGAAAGCACTAAAACCAAGCAAATGAACACTTCTTGAAAAGGAAAGGAAAAGGAGCCAGACAAGAAATGACGCATGCATGTGAAGCCATTCACTGTGAGTATCAGAGCATCATTGTGTCACTCAAAATGCTCATCTAGTAACAAAAGTGGAATGGAGCTTTAATTGCTCTGGCTGTTCGCGGCGGCCGTCATTGACTGTAACTGCTTAGAGGAAAGAAAATCACATCCACTGCCAGGCAGCCATAAATCACAGCTTTACTGGTACATGCACATTTGAGTCTGACAGAATCATTTAAAGACTCGGTGGGCTCACAATCATAGGGCAATTTGAGCTTTCCTTCAAAAAGAGTTTTAATTGAATTAGTCTGAGCGATTATATGCTCCAAACTAATGGGGGCAGTTTCATCTGGCGGGGCTCACTGAGCTGAATAAAGAGCCAAATCTCAGTTCCTCCATCATTACCGGGACTCAAATGTCAGGATGGTATCAGATAAACATTCGCACATACTATTCACTGGCGTTTCAAAGCCTAGCTTGATCGCTGCAGTCTACATAGACAGCTGCCTTCTAAGACAACACTTAAGACAATTGAAATGGGGCCAGTCCCAATCCGGTCCTTGTTTTACATTTACATATAGGTGATTTTTATTACTTATTATATACACCACAACTTGCCACATACATCAATAAATACCAGTAGACTGATGTTAATCCAACAATGTGATACTTAAAGTGATTTAGTGTTTGGGGTGTACTAGAATATGTTTTCATGCTTGATTGTTAAAAAAAAAAAAACGTTATTTTTCACATATTTTACATTATTATAGCACCTCTCTCCCCAGTCTGGCTCGAGCGTGCTGTTTATTTCCTGTTTCGATAAAGCCCCTGCTTCTGAAATACGAAATTGGTTTGTGATTGAATTGGTGATTGGTTAGCTGGCCCGGTGTGTTGTGATTGGCACAGCTTAGCACATGTTCGGGAAATGTCACACCCCTTTCCATAACAGCTCTGCTCAGATGTAAATAATGGATGTCAATTTCAAACCAATTCGAGCCCGATTTAGACCCCGAAAATGTCAACGAACAAAAGGATCGTGCAGAACGGATTTCAAGCACGGATTTCACAGGATGTTTCAGAGTGGTATGTTTTTTGTAATTTTCTTATACATTATAGATACGATGTTATCCACCATTTAATCATATTTGTCAGAAAATTATGCTAATACAAACAGTAATCGATCACAAAACCATGGATTTCCAATCATCAATGTTAGTTAGCAGTCTAGCGGAAGCAAAGCTTTGCCCTTTTGTTTATATCATAGCAACTACATAAAACTTATAATTGGAACTGTTCATAGAAAACACAACTACAAATAATAAGACATACTTACAAGTTGTGATCCACAAACAACAGATTGTAGCGACAAAATGGGAACTGCTCCATTTCAGGAGAAGTTTTTGTGCGTAGCCTACATTGTACTCTAGGTTCTGGAAGCTGTTCTCCATAAAATGTGCAGCACACAGAAAAACGTTGGGGTTATAATGTCCAGGAACAGTGTTAAAAATACATTTTAACCACTCCGCCGTCTGCCTTAGGACAAACTTTTTCTGGAGTGGAAAAAAAAGCAACAACACTCTTCATCTTCTCTAGTGCAGCTCAACCAGGCCTCGTCCCTTTTTATTGTGTATTCTGTGGGCGGGGATTATTTAAATGAGTAATGAGTATTATGACTTCACAAGATCCAGAAAAATACGCATTGTAGTCCAAATGAGTCGTTCATTGTAGTTCTTGGAAAGTGGATTCTGTTAAATAAAATATCTCCCTTTTGAGTGGACTTGAGTGGATTGAGTGGATTATTTAAATGAGTAATGAGTATTATGACTTCACAAGATCCAGAAAAATATGCATTGTAGTCCAAATGAGTCGTTCATTGTAGTTCTTGGAAAGTGGATTCTGTTAAATAAAATATCTCCCTTTTGAGTGGACTTTGAGCTTTGTAACCTTACAGATCTTTTTATGCTCAAACAGCAACATTACACACTAACTAAAGTTGAAAAAGCATAATAGGACCCCTTTAAAATAGTCAATATTTATTAATAAATGTTTCAACTGCAAATATTTGTAATACTTCTCAGTATTGAATGTAATATAAGCATATTTATAATCTGCATCAACTTGTCTGCCATCTTTGTCCTTTTTTTTTTTTTTTACTAGATCGTCACAGTGCATTCTGGGATGGCCTTATCGGTGAGATGCTGCCTTAGATTTTCACAATAAAGGAATCTTATAAAGTAGCATAATGCTTCTTCCTATCTTTTGGAACCATCAAAATTTCATCCCAGGCCTGTGAATTTATGCGACGGCCCTTAATGTGTGGTCACATTTCCTGTTAGTTGACGAAATTTTAGGTTTGAAATCCATTAATTTCATCAGGATTGTATGGAAGCTTGTTTTTGCCACAAAATAAAACATTTTAAAAGATAATTGCGACTTTTTATCTCACAATTGCGAGTTTACATCACACAATTCTGAAATGTTTTTCTCAGAATTGCGAGATATAAAGTCGCAATTGCGAGTTATAAAGTCAGAATTGAGAGATATAAAGTCAGAACATAAACTCGCAATTGTAAGAAAAAGAGTCAAAGTCTCGCAATTCTGATTTTATAGTATGCAGTTGTGACTTTATATCTCGCAATTCTGACTTTATATCTCGCAATTCTGACTTTATATCTCGCAAATCTGACTTTATATCTCACAATTCTGACTTTATATCTCGCAATTCTGACTTTATATCTCGCAATTCTGACTTTATATCTCGTAATTCTGACTTTATATCACGCAATTCTGAGATAAAAAGTCAGAATTGTGAGATAAAAAGTCGCAATTACTTTTTTTTTATTTTGTGGCGGAAACAAGTTTGGGAGTTTTGAGTGAGTGTGAAAAATTTCCACTCAGAGATTTTGCATTGGGTTCAAATTGGCCACGTCACGTGAATTTGCTGCATTGACCAACAAAATGCTGCTTGGTTGGAAAATGACCTTCATGCACCTTTTTTTGCATGCAAAGTTTTGCTAATGTGAAATGTGTACCTTAAGAAAGATTGTCAAATTTGACAGAAATAAAGATCAGATCACACATTTATACAGTGAAGCATAATAAACTAGAATCAGAAGACTAGGGACACAAGCAAATTTAGCGAAAAATGTTTAATCTCTCCTTGATGCATGTTTATTTACACATAATAAATTTGCAAAATAGGAAAGAGCACAATATTTACACAATGAGCATTTAACAGCCAACCTGTCACAGTTGATTCAAGTCTGAAACTCTTCAAAAGGTATCAGAATTAATAAAGTATTAAAATTCTTTAGTTTTCGTTTTCTTTGAAATCTACATGCTCACATTTTGTTCCTACGCTTAAATTAATTCATCCTTCCAAAAAAGGATTGTTCCTTCAATCTTGAAACACCATGAGCGGAAATAAAAAAACGGATTGGTCTTTTGGACTGAGGAGGAGGAGTGTAAGAAAGAGGGCGTGGCCTGACAACGATAAAGAGGCGTATGGAAAGAGATGGACTGTGGGTAATGAGAAAAACGAGGGAGGAGTTGACAAGGCACTCTGTGCGAAACGAAAACTCTGTGAGTCTGAAACACCTGTTCAGCTTGTTTTCCCTCTACAATGTCTTTTTTTGTTTTGTTCCTGTACTCAAAGTAGTTCTCAAAACAAGTGTCACAAAATAAGAGGCATCGCAAAATAGTTTACACAGCGAAATCTTTGAAATGTTAGAATATCTCTGAAGAGTTCCACATGTTCCACAACTCAACATCTAAAAACGATTGGAAATCAAAGATAGCACTCATCATGAAAAGAAATTCAATGAAAAGAAAGGCAAAGACGACATCAAAGTGAAACACATGTCCTGAGACATTACAATGCAACCAGCTGCTTTACAATCACCATCACCAAAGTCTCGCTAACGAAGCACAAAGCACACCGAGATTTTTCCATCCGGAAAAGACAATAGAAAATAAAAAAAACATGGCCAGACCGTACATTATGATATGTAGAATGAACATCATCAGCCTTTGGAATGAAAGTAGAACAGCATGCTTGTATTCTCAAATCGTTTTGTAATGTCGAAGCATGCAGAAACTCATCTACTGAAAATGAACTGAACATACTAACGAAAGGAAGGCCAGGCGGAGGGATCCAAGTCACCTGTAATGCTATCCATCCAACCTTCTCCTTCTACTGTTAGAATTAAGACACACACGTCCGACAGTAGTGTGTATGTCCACTTTTAGGAAGTCTATCTATCTATTTAGCTACTTCACTGCCGGTTCCTTCCACGTAGCTTGATCTGGCATCTACAAGAGTTTATGAGAGCTAAACACAAACAAGCAAACAAATCCAACATCGATCTAATTCGTTTTCGGTTGACATTTGTGCTGAAAACAAATGCAGTTCCTACAGGTGAGCATCTGGAATCTAAAGGGAGATTGTCTTTACCGTGGAAGATACGTTCTAGAGAGTTGTGGAGACCTGCTCCCGGTTGATTAGGAGAAATCGCAATGGCATAAAATCAATAACGTAAACCTTAATCCCAAAATAAATAAATGAGTTAAGAGTGATTCTGTATTACTTTCCCAGCTGGAACGAACCCTGATGTATGGCTGAGGTAAAGCGAGTGAGAACCCGTCAAACGCTCACTTTGTGTGTCTCACTCTCTCTCTCTCATTGGGTTTCTGACATAAATCTTTCAAAGATGTTTCTATCGCATCTCAGAAAGTCTACATCTGCTTTAATGTCAGTGGAAAGCCAAAGGAGGAAAGGCTTTCTTTTGTTTGAACACAACTGACTTTAAGAGAACTGCTGCAGCACATGAAAGCGGGTCACTGCAATACACATTCTCACAGAGTTACCCACGCTTGCAAGAGAGAAGATAAAGAGAAACTCCAAAACAACCAAGTTGGCGAAGAAAAGTAAAGCAGAACTCGACTTGATCTGCTCGATACCCCTGAAACAGTTTGAGAATCGCTTCACATTTGTATTTGTAACACTGCAAATCACCAATCTTGATAGAAATGAGTTAGTGGACTGTTGAAAACCAAAACGACCAAGATAAAGCACAAAAACTTTTTTTTTTCTTTTCTAAAATGGCATAAGAAAGCCAAGTAGCTTATAAGCTCAAACTGGACAAAACAAATAAATAAAAATACTTCATAAAAAAGTTCTACTTCCAAAACATGATGGCTGTTTAAGAACGTTACCACCTTGCTGAGCTCAATTCAAATCAACTTTAAGCTTAACTACCAGTTTTCGAGGATAGGTAACATTCACGTACGATCATTCGGCTTTAAAAACATTGATTTTAAGCTTTTAAATAAAAAAAACAGAGGCTGCTAAGAGAGATGTGGAACTGCATGGAAATAACATTTGCTACATTTACAGTGATATCACAGAATCTTTTCAAAATGCCAGATTGTGACATCATCAGTAACGGAACACATTCTTCGGTTCTTCAATCTCAAGTTTTCCTTCATTCTAGACTGATTTGTGCAAAAGTTACCGAGTGCTCATGTTTTAATATGAGAAATGAACACAAGATGAAAACGGCCAATTATTAATTATCGATCAAGTTTTTGCACGGAATAGCAAAGAATATGTCCTCAAGTGGCTTTCAGACTGAAACCATAATAGCAGTAAAGGTTGAAAAAAAGTGTACAAACTAAATACACAGATTCATCCACCAACTAAACAATGAACCCTTTGTTTTTCGGGAGGACATTTTCCTCCAAAAACACTAGGTACCACATGGGAACACATTTGTCTGAGTTTGTTCTTTTTTTTGCACATTTTTTTTTTCACTCTCAGTTCATCAGTCACTAGGGTAATCAACATTTAAATCATAACACATTTTATCTAAAGAAAATCGTTTTTTTGCACTAACAACATTCAAATAAAACATGGCACAGGACATTTTTTTCGATATTTTTTTCATAGTTCAGCCTTTGTTTCAAATATCAAATTCATCTTATTCTTTTCTATGTTAAAATGGAAAACTTTGTACGCATCTTTTCACTCTTTTTGTATAAAAATGCAGTTGTATTTATATATCTATACACATTTATATATATATTTATATCATTTTCATTTGTTTTAGTTCCTGTAAATTGTGCAAATTCAGCAGTAACACAAGTGGCAGGAGACTGGATCAAGTGAGTCCTTCGATCAACCCAAAGAGCAAAAAATATAAAATAAAACTGTGGTGATGTAAGCGCTAAAACAAGATACCGTTTGCGAAAAGAAAAAAGAAAAAAAAAAAAAAAAATCACCGCTTTTATCCTTCGTGGGCTTTAAGGTCTTCTGGCTCATAATACAAGACATCCTTAGTCAGTTAAAGCACACAAGCGTGGCTCAACACACACTCCGAAATGATAAAAATCCGAAAAACAAAGTCCTATTGGTTGGACATAATGTCCAGGGGGAGACATTCTGGTACGTGTTGAGTTCAAAGGAAGTGATAAGAGGATTTCCACCCTGGGCTGAGGGGTCTCCAGTGTACTGCTTCTGTCCTTGCAGTCCGTTAGCTTAGTGAGTGAGTGAGAGTGTGAGAGTGAGTGTGTGTGTGTGTGTGTGTGTGTGTGTGTGTGTGTGTGTGTGTGTGTGTGTGTGTGTGTGTGTGTGTGTGTGTGTGTGTGTGTGTGTGTGTGTGTGTGTGTGTGTGTGTGTGCGTGTGCGTGTGCGTGTATGAGTGTGGGCGAGGCTCGGGGATGGGCTCAGGAGGTCAGAGGGAGCCAGCTGAGGTGGGCGGAGAGACGGGGAGGGGGTCCTCAGCTTGTCAGAGCCATGGTGTCGATAACCTGTTCCAGTTTACTGCGCAGTCTCTGTCGCCGAGCTAACTCGTCCTTCTGTAGCGCGGACAGGATCTGTAGAGGAGAAAATGACCTCAGATTAGATTGCTTTCACAGTGTAGTTGGTACTTTAGTTGGTTTATGAGGCAACAGGCTTGTCTTAAAGGTGCAGTATGTAAAATTGACAGCTATTGGTTGAAATGGGTACTGCAGTTCAAAATCAAAATATTGGAGAGTGCTGTTTCTCCTGCCCCCTCCTCCTCAGACTTGACGCTCACGGGGGTTGCCAGTTTGGGGACACCCAACAGGAACGAGTGCAATTGACAATGGAAGGCGATGAGCCTTACAATGTAAGTTTATGAATTGATTAACATCTTAATATGCCTCTGGTCATAGAGCTTTTTAGATGGATGGCGAGGCTTTTTAGTCAGGTATAATCTGGCTAACTGGCAACCCGGGGTGTCAATAATACTATTGGTAAATTGGCAGCGGGCGGGATTACACAGACCAAAACAAAAACAGACATTCTGACATGGAACACACATTTCAAACACATACTGGCTGTAGCATTGTTTTTTCTGAGAAACAAGTATGTGAATTTAGATTTTTTCCTAAACATATTATGGTATTTTTATGCTTTAGTACAGTCAAAAAAAATTACATACAGAACCTTTACATTTACAATTACATAATTCTCTCTATGGCAATGATAAATTACTAGTGCTGTCAAATCAATTAATCGCGATTAATCGCATCCAAAATAAAAGTTTGTGTTTACATAATATATGTATGTGTACTGTGTATAATTATTATGTATATATAAATACAAACTCATTCATGTATATATTTAAGAAATATTTGCATGTATATACTGTATATAAATGTATATAATTTATACTATATATAAATATAAATATTTTATATATAAATATAACATTTTTTCTTAAATATATTTATGCATATATACATAATTATAAACAGTACGCACACATATATTATGTAAACACAAACTTTTATTTTGGATGCGATTAATCACGATTAATTGATTTGACAGCACTATAAAATACACAAATAAAGTCTCAATTACACACTTAATGTGGGTATTTGCTCTTTATTTTGTTGCAAATTCTTATTGTGTTGGTCAGGATGCAAAAAATATTATATAAATATTATTAAAAAAAATCACGCCGAATTCTGTCACTGGAACTCTTATTATATTACAATTCCGATTTCTGAACTCGTAAGTAAAATTTCCAGAGGACTTAAAGATAGCATAAGAGCGTTAAAGTCAATATGAAAGTGTTTGCAACCCATTAAAACTTGATTTTATGCAACGGGAATTGATTGGATCATAATATGAATGGGGGAGGG
This sequence comes from Coreius guichenoti, assembly GCA_039654105.1. Taxonomy (NCBI): domain Eukaryota; kingdom Metazoa; phylum Chordata; class Actinopteri; order Cypriniformes; family Gobionidae; genus Coreius; species Coreius guichenoti. The sequence goes on from CM077178.1 coordinate 11,706,677, forward strand.
GCTTAAGAAAAGAGGGCTTGATGATGTCAGCTGAAAAGGAAAGTTGTTTCAGAGGAAGAGCGAATTCAAATTGAGTAGTTCACAATAATAAAAAAGTAATACATAGCACTAATGTTGATTTCATGTTGACTTCAAAGATGCCAATCTTTTTTTACAATCTTTTGGTTACCAGTCAAGATCTTGAACTACTTGGCTTCATCGCTCCCTTTGGGTATGTGTTTTTCTGTTGATGGAAATGCAAATATGCCGATCACGCAGCTCAAAAGCTGTTTGCGAAACAGCGAGAAATGCTAACACCTATCTGTGTGGTTTAACTAAAAAGCAAGCGTCTAAACGTAAAGGAAATGGGAAAGAAAAGAATCTCCAACACCCTCAGTGTTAGATAATGGACTGCTAATTTCCCTCCTGTTTTCACGCAGGTTCAGCGAGGGTGTTCATGTGGACACGTGTGCATCTGGATAATAAAGACTAATGAACATAAATGGCTGTTTAAAACGCAACCAGCTGCAGTGTATTAATGTCAGACAGAGAGAGGGAGAGCCGTTTCATAGAGCAGAGAGATGATGTTTGATGAGTTGTGTTAGACTAAACTCTCCCGAAGGTAAGGAAATGGAAGATGGAAATGAAATCATTTAAAAAGAAACAGGGCTAGGTGCTAACTATGGACACCTTTTTATATCTGCGTAATGGGTGAAGAAACACAGTCGTAAATGTAGGAATAATTATGCAGACCCACTGTGTCTATTTCTTTTCTTTTCACTAAACACACACACACACACATTCCCTCGTTTCTGTGTGAGGTAGAACTAAATGGTCTCCTTCGGCAGCTCATTATCTCTCCATTTATCCAGCCTGGCTGGAATGAGTCACTGCTTTTGACACATGATCTCGAGTGTGATGTCAGATGGCGTTACGTGTGAAGGGCTACATAGATAATACTGTATCTGAGTGGCCATGTATTAAAAGTGTTAGGTTTCAGATTTTGCCATTTTAACAGCCTATTATGGCTTACTTTGGTTGGATTCTGGTGTACTAGTCAGAGTAGTAGTCATATTTTTCATCTTTTCCTCTGAAATATCTTCAGAATGACATACTACATACTACTCTTTAAACAAACGTAGTATGCAGCATTTAAACTGTGCATAGCAAGTGACGTTTATGTATGCATTAAATAGCTACTACCTATTTGCTAAAATGTACAATGTGCAACCAAAGCACACTGTATAAAATAGTGCATCCCATGATTGCAATGTGCTCATCTTGAGCTTCTATTTCCAAAATGAACTGGAAGTGATATCAGCTCGAGTCCAATACTGCTTAAATATCTCTGCCAAAAGTTATGAAATGTTTATGCAAAAATTGACTATTTATGCAACAGTGTGGCCATGTGACAACAGAAATGTGAAATGTTTATTGTTACATACTGCATACTAGTAATGTGCAGTATGCTTGTATTCCATTCAGATCACAGCTTTTCGTTCTTGTTCTTACCTCGTCTTTGTACTTGGTGATGTAGGAGTAGATCTCATGGAGGGCGCTCATACTGTTAAACTGGCTCAGGTGGAGTCTGGACTGCTCCGCGAGATAAGCGCTCATGTCCTGATCACTGATGGCGGACATACGCGCAATGTCTGAGTAATACCTGCAGGACGGCAAGACAGCAGGTCCAGATGAGCATGATGATTTGTGGTCTTTGAAGGATATAATTAGGGTCTAATAAGGGAATTTTGTGCTATATGTATCTTAAGCAAGATCTCTGTCTGCTTACCTTTCTACCCAGTTCTTGTAGTTGGGAATATCTTTAGCGTAGAGCAGCTTATTGGAGGGGGAATCTTTGCCGAGCTTGTGTTCGGATGTGGAGCAGGAGTCCATGAAGGTTTGGGCAACTACGGAGAGACATGCATCCGTGATGCTGTTCTTGTGGATGTCGAACACAAACTGAGGGTTCTTGATCACATTCACCCAGAACCTTAATGGCAAACTGAGGACAAGGGAAAGGAAATGATTAGATAATGAGAACAAAATCTAGCTGATTTCATGTTTAATGTCTTAACGGAGATGTTCAAACAGCGTCGCTCCTCACCAGTTGCTCTTCCAGGTGTGCCGAACATCTGAATCTGTGATTTGGTGTTTGTCCGCCTGCTCATCCAGGAAGTCAAACATGTATTTGATGGCGAGAGGGAGGGCACTGCCACGGTGTGCCGTGCTGAATATCGTCTCAAACAAATCATCAACAAACTTCTGTAACGTACCCTGTAGTGAAAGAAATCAGAAGTGTCTTGACGATTACCCAAAACTCTCAAATGTCACATTTTTCATATACAATACATTTAAAATCAGTGGTTCTCAACTGGTTTTGCCCCAATGGTTTATTATTTACATCAACTGCACAAGTCCAACAGTGAGCAAATATTAACATGAAATATACCATAGAGTTTGACTGTTGATGTCATCAACAAAAGATATGGGAAACATTTTTCTCGTCTATTTTAAAAGTTTAATTCTTTTTATTTTATTATTAATTATATTTATGAATGTAGCATCTTTTTTCTCCACCAGCTGACAACCATTGATGACAACCACAAATGACAGAACTTTGACCCACAGAAAAGCCAGAAAAAGCCTGAAAACAGAGACATTTTCTCAGCTGTAAACCTTTCCTATTGGTCACAACGGTTACTTGCACAAAATCACAACTTGCAAAAAATGACTAAAGGCCTAAAATCGCTAAAGACCCTCGAGCAGCCAAACCGGAGATGTCGGTTTATTCATCATGTCTGAGAGCAGGAGAACAGCAGTGGCGCTCAGATAATATGGAGTGTGTTGATTAGGATGCTGGCGTGTGTGTGTGTGTGTGTGTGTGTGTACGAGACAGACAGACACAGTCTGCGTGGTTTCTCAGCATTCATTCCGTGCTCTGTCACCACGCACCATGAAGCACTCGATCCACAACAAATTACCTGTCTCCTGCTGTTCTCTTCTGCTACAGGATTACATTTGTCTATCATTTTTTATTATGTATCAAAATTGACCACCCGAGAGGCTTGTAAACATATTCTGATTTCATTTTTTTCCTAGCCTAACAATTAGGAGGCAAAGCAATAAGCTACAGAACCAAGAAATGCGGAGAGAGGAATGAGTGAGGAAGACAGAAAGCGAAAAGGAGATAGCAAGAATATTATATTGTGTCCTAACCAGGTGCGATATGACGAGATTCAAGTAATTTGTCTGAATGTGGCTCTGTGATGTGACACAATCATAGCCAATCAGAACATATTTGATGTTGATGTGCAGTAGAATTTTGGAGCAATGAGATTCACATTGGGCAGGACTTCCCAGCATAACAGAAATAGAAACCAGGCAATCAACAAAATGTTCTGTCCATCATTGCTTGTTGCAATTGGTTAGGATAAAAGCACAATTTTGCATCATCTTTTATCATCCTCAGAAGTTCAAGATGGACAGACTGAAGCCCCCTTCACACTAGCAGCAGCATGCAGCGACAAAACGACATGATCCTATTCATTTTCAATGGAAAGATGGCGACTTCCGGCAACAAAGTTGACAAATGTTTAACTTTATGCGAATGAAAAATGAATTTCAGTGGAGTGCACGTGATCCACCACTACACCCTGTAGAGAAGTTGGTGGTACAGCCGGTGGTACTTGCCCCGCAAACTCAGAGCCTGAATGGTTTCGTGAACCCAGATAGACCGGCGTTTGTGAAATTCAGATAAATAGCCGCGATGGCAAAGAGCACTCTGTTTCTCGTTCATCTTTAATATTAAGCATTTTATGTACTGATTCCATTTATATTGAGTCTTTTCCCACCAAAATGTTTGGTTTTTAGTGGCAAGAAAACTGATTGGTTGTTTACACCATGGAATAGCATCCGTAAATGTCATTCACAAACTTTATTAGGCAACAAGTAGTGGGAACACCCACTAGTGACCTAACCGGTGGCAGTGTGAATGCAGCTTAAAGTTAACCTCAAAGTTCTTAAAACTATGAACAAGAAAACTTCATGAAAGCTCACCTTGGTGGCCAGCAGTCGTGTCAGGTAGATCTCTGACACCATCTTGCTCCCGCGATCGCCCTCGCGCTGGTCTGCGTGGTCGTGGTTTTTGACGAGGTGCCAGAGCTTGGTACCGCTCTCCAGATCGGGCGTGATCATGGGCGTCCTGGACCGCAGACTGTCTGGGCTGCTGGCCGTCCTCAACATGCTCTCTGAAGAGAAAGATAGAGACAATCATCAATTGATTTCTAGCATTTTATAACATGGATACCTCTATTCTTACATTTGCTAGGCGAAGGAACGATAAGAGTTATTTTCATGTTCACTATTTAGTGAAAATGTATGTTTTTTTTTATCATGTTCATGATACTGGCACCATTTTATAAAAGCAATACGCCATAAAAGGCCATGCATTACAGTCATTTTACCTGGGCCAAGGGTGTTATTTAGGCATCCGTACAGCATTAAAATCATTGTAACACAATGCCTCTCAAGGCTTATTGCTTTTATTTCATCATAATCTGGAAGGTTCAGAAATCTCTGGCAGTATTGAACCCATACATATAATATAAACCGAAACCCTAAACAGCGTAAAAGTCACATCGGCGGTTGTAAATCAGGTCCGGCGGTCTCTTCTATCTGATGAGCAGTCGGCTGCTAAATACCCAGGAGTTACACATCAAAGATGAGAGCAGAGAAGAGCTGAGCTCTGGCTAATGGATGGTTAAGCACAGTAATCTGTCTGAGGATAAGGCATTCTGGGTAAGGATCATTTCCTGTGGATGCCCTAAACTACAATGAATATACTGCATCTGCAGAATCCATCAAAAACTCCCTCAGGTTTATTCTATCCTTAAGTGGCAAGTGGGAGTGAAAGATAGAGTCCCGCGTCTGGAGTCTAGTTAATCAGTCACAGACTGGCAGGCCGGCGTGCTTGAAAGAAACAGCAACTGTAAGCTTAATTCAGCCTCTCGCAACGCTTTCATATTATGCCGCATAAAAAAGTCAAGGCTTAGAAAAACATAATAGTAAAAAAGCAAATAAATAATAAATAAGGGAATAAATAAACCAGGAAATGAGCATTTTTAAGCAACACAGAGACCACAAGATAACGGAGATTAAACACTAATGGCTAAAAATCTTACTCTACGCAAGTACGTCAACGCAGACGTTCATGCACTGAAATGTGTCAGAACGCAATTCATGATGCAATGCAAGCGCATTTGTAGTGTTGTCGCAAGAATGCCCATTAGCATAAAAGGTCTTCTACAGTCAGATTTCTAGTTCAAGTCAACCACTGATGGAGCAAGTTTAAACAAGTTTTCAGATGTGTAACTAACTGAAGACTAACATCTAGTCCAACAAAAGACATTTACTATCACCCTCAACGGTAAAATATAACCACATGCTTACAATGCTTTTGCTAGTAATAGACCAATATGCCAGCCAGGCCAACTGATGGCCATTTAGAGATTGTTTTAGTGTATTGTGTAGAAAGTAAACGTTCTCTTTCCATTTCAGCAGGCTATAACCATTCAAAAGTTTGGAAGAATTAATACTTTTTTTGAGCAAAGATACATTAAATTGATCAAAAGTGACATTCATAATTAATAAAGACATAATGTTACAAAAGAATTAGATTTCAAATAAATGCTGTTCTTTTGAAAAAAGTATGACAGTTTCCACAAAAAATATTAAGCAGCACAATATTTTCAACATTGATAATAAGAAAGGTTTTTTTTTTTTTTTTTTGTGTGTGTGTGTGTGTGTGTGAGAGAGCAGCAAATCAGCATATTAGAATGATTTCTGAAGGATCATGTGACACTGTAGATTGAAATATGATGCTGAAAATTATTTTTTTTGCGTCACAGGAATAAACTACATTTTAATAAACTGCATTAAAATAGAAAACAGTTCTTTTTAAATAGTAATATTTTTTCACAATATTACAGTTTTTACTGTATTTTTGATTTTAAAAAAATGCAGCCTTAATGAGCATAAGACACTTCTTTAAAATACATGAAAAATCTATCCCAACCTTTTTAACAAACGTATATGTGTTATTTGCTTATGTATATATCAGCATTGTATCAGTCACACTGCTTATATTGAAATTAGCCACAAAAAAACCCATATTGGTCATCAACTGCCTTTGCAGATGCATGTTCTCTATATTTTTATGAGTATGTTTCTGGTCAAACAGGCCATTCACGCTTGCATGGTGCTAGCGATGAGCAAGTGTTTGTATCTCGTTCCTCAATGCGACACAAATCGCATATAATGTTCAGCTCAGGGTAATAAAGGATGACACGAATATATAAAAATACCCAGTGAGCAGAAATGAGACTTCCTCTGTTCTCTCCTGCGGCTTGTGAATGCATCGTTCATTATTAATGGTACGAGTGTCAAACTTCATTACGGAGGCACAGGGAGATGCATATCTGTCCAGTGCTCTTATCGCCATGTCCATTCTGGAGGCTGGGGAGGAATGTTCATTTGGGTATTGAAGATATGAATTCACTTCCTGTACCGGGGAGTGAATGGATTTGGAACAATGTTCAAAGGTATTTGCACGAGCTTACATATCCAGGAAATCAAGTAAAAAAAAAAAAAAAGTCATGTAATCAGATCATGTAATGACAACGATCCGCATTGGCGTCACTCTTGACACCACAGTGACTGTGGTAACTGCTGCTATTTCCATGGCAACGAGCGAAACACGACTTGAACAACAATACGAATGTGTGTCTGGTGTTTGAGCACTCCGAGAATTATCTGAGACATAAAGCCCCCTCTCAAAAGGAAATATAATGGACGTCTGCCATGAGAGAGCCATGGCTTGAGTGCATGTAATTCTGCGGCAAACGCAAGTACTCGCTTCTGAGAAGGCCAGACAACATTAAACAGCTTTTTCTCTCTGATCCGCTTTCCTTTTTTTGGGTTGAGGAACAAAACACCTTCAGTTCTGTGCTATCATCACCTCTTATTCGCACAAACACCCAAAGTGCTCGGTAAACAAAACAAAATCATCACAAAGAATAGTGAAAAACATCAAGTCCGCCAGCTTTTTGAAATCAAGACACGAGGACACGATTCTAGTGCGAGTCCTCATTTTTAAGGGAAAATGGAGGCCGGTGAGCTTCTGGGTGCAATAAATACAAATCTCTCGGCTGAATATGGTAGACGTGATCTCGCTCTTCTGAAGAAAGTCTCTGAGGAGACGAGACGTGGAAGTTCTGAGGGGAACATCAAAACGGGAAGTTGAGACAGAGTTCTTACCGTATCTGCTGAGGGACTTGGTGAAGGTGGACGAGTTTGAGATGTTGTACGCAGAGTTTTGCTTTGGCACCAGGGCGATAACAGACCCATCTGTTACCTGAGGACAGTGAGGAACTCAACATTACTGCAAAACTCTCAGAAAAACTCATTCACAGACACATTCATCTATATCATTAATCTATAGTGCACTATACTCTGCAAATCAAAGATATATTACATCACAATACTACAAAAATCATAATGGATGTACACTGCCAGTCAATAGTTTGGAATAATTTAGAAAAAATATAAATGCTTTTGATAATTGAGAACCAAATCAGCATATTAGAATGATTTCTGAAGGATCATGTGACACTGAAGACTGGCGTAATGATGCTGAAAATTTAGTTTTGCATCTGAATAAATTACATTAAAGAAAAACAAAACAAACAAAAAAACAGGACCCACTTTATATTAGGTGGCCTTAACTACTATGTACTAACATTTAAATTAATCATTTGATACAATGCACTTATTGTGTACATACATGTTTTTACATTGTACTTACATTTTTAAAAATACCTGCATGTAATTACATCTATAATTAATTTCTGTAGTTACATTTATAATTACACTGTTGACACTTCCCTTACACCTAACCCTACCCTTAAACTTACCCATACCACCACACCTGTCCCTGACTTTACCCGTATCCCACCTCAATATCAGCAAAAGTGCTTTGCAATACAATATGAACACAATAAGTACATTGTATTTATTTTTTTATGTAAGTACATAGTAGTTAAGGCCACCTAATATAAAGTGGGACCAAAAAACAGTTATTTTACTGTATTTTTTTTTATCAAATTAAGGCAGCCTTGAGTATTAGAGACATTGGAAAACATAATTATTCCATACTTTTGACCAGTAGTGTATGATATTTGAATAAAATAATCATGTTTTGTAGTTAAGACCATAAAACAACTTTTAAATGTGTTTCATGGTGAGTTTCCATGACTTTTACAGTCATTCATGGTTAATTTGTAAGTGCTTTAAAAAATAATTTTCCATTACGATTTGTATGCCAGGTAACAATCCTTGGAATTAAGATATTATTTTGTACAAAAGTCTCCATAAAGACATAAATAAATAAATAAATAAATAAATAAATAAATAAATAAATTCAATACAGAAATTTCCATGACATTTTAATACATTTTCATGATGTTTCAGGCCTGGTGATCACACACACACACACACACACACACACACAAATTCCAAGGTTTTCCATTACCATGGAAAGTGGAGTACACCACCTAATTCTGCCATTCTTCGACCATAACATCTTTATTTTCCATATTAGTGTTTAGGTGTGGACAGTGACCGTACCTGATAGTGTGCTAGTGTGTTCAGCCGTTTCCAGTCATTATCAATCTTAGTAGTGACATCCTCATCCTGCAGAATGATCCTCGCCAGTCGCCCCTGGCGCCACTCTGCACCAGAAAACAAGATGAAGGTGTGTGACATTTCATGTTTTAAAAAACAGTATTTGCTTATTTATGAATCAAATTTTAATTGAGGACATCCCCAAATGCCTCCCAAAGAAAGTTTGGTCATATTTAGCTCACTTTTGGGGACAATTTTGCACTAGAACTCTAGCTATGTGTGTACACATGCACATCACTCCCACAGCAAGGACGACTGACCACTTGAGGGAAGCTTTCCTCTTTAGAAATGCTTCATTTAGAGCACATAACCTTGTGCAGACCTTGTCCGAATCTCCCTGTGCAGAGTGAAGTCACTTTTCATAGCTGAAAAGATACTGAAAACATGCACTTGCTGTTAACAGAGGCTGAGTGACAAGTTTGACTCTGGGTCAGATCTAAATGACGGATCTGATCATGTGAATGACTATTGTAAGCCTCTTACAAGCAAACCGTTCCAATAAACAACCTTCCTGTTTGTTTGTTTGTTGCAGGAGGAAGTCGCAGTTTCTTATTTCGAAACAGATTCTGAAAGACAACTGCCAAGGAGCAGAGCAAAGCCAGAAGAGATCTGCAGCTGATAGCATCACTCAGTCTGAGCCAGATGACAATCATGTTGGGAACTGCTCTAGCTAATGGGATCTTGCTGTGGATGATATGGTTCAGTGTCTATTTCCCTGGTGCCCACAACGGTGACTTCAGCATCCATTTATATCAAGCTGCTGATAAGCTGAACATTTGTATCAGCTGACAGTACCTGCTCTGAACATTTGATTGCAAGAATGTGCAACAGGGATGATAATAATTCTGTTTAATAATTTAATTAAGTTCATCAATTGTCGATTAATCAGTTTGAGCACAGAAATGTTCAGTAATCAATCTGTGTCTATAAATAAAGTTTATGTACACTGTTCCTCTATCAGTCTTCCTGTATCATCTCCTGTATTCATGCATATTATTGAGTTCAATTAAATGCATACTAAACAGCATAAATGTATTTAACTTCAGTGGACTGAATATTTATTAAAAAAATAAATGGCAATATTCACATTAAACATAATATATTAAGTACACTATTGTACACTAATAATAATATCAAATCTTATTTAATCACATTGTATATATACACTCACCTAAAGGATTATTAGGAACACCATACTAATACTGTGTTTGACCCCCTTTCGCCTTCAGAACTGCCTTAATTCTACGTGGCATTGATTCAACAAGGTGCTGAAAGCATTCTTTAGAAATGTTGGCCCATATTGATAGGATAGCATCTTGCAGTTGATGGAGATTTGTGGGATGCACATCCAGGGCACGAAGCTCCCGTTCCACCACATCCCAAAGATGCTCTATTGGGTTGAGATCTGGTGACTGTGGGGGCCATTTTAGTACAGTGAACTCATTGTCATGTTCAAGAAACCAATTTGAAATGATTCGAGCTTTGTGACATGGTGCATTATCCTGCTGGAAGTAGCCATCAGAGGATGGGTACATGGTGGTCATAAAGGGATGGACATGGTCAGAAACAATGCTCAGGTAGGCCGTGGCATTTAAACGATGCCCAATTGGCACTAAGGGGCCTAAAGTGTGCCAAGAAAACATCCCCCACACCATTACACCACCACCACCAGCCTGCACAGTGGTAACAAGGCATGATGGATCCATGTTCTCATTCTGTTTACGCCAAATTCTGACTCTACCATCTGAATGTCTCAACAGAAATCGAGACTCATCAGACCAGGCAACATTTTTCCTGTCTTCAACTGTCCAATTTTGGTGAGCTCGTGCAAATTGTAGCCTCTTTTTCCTATTTGTAGTGGAGATGAGTGGTACCCGGTGGGGTCTTCTGCTGTTGTAGCCCATCCGCCTCAAGGTTGTGCGTGTTGTGGCTTCACAAATGCTTTGCTGCATACCTCGGTTGTAACGAGTGGTTATTTCAGTCAAAGTTGCTCTTCTATCTGCTTGAATCAGTCGGCCCATTCTCCTCTGACCTCTAGCATCAACAAGGCATTTTCGCCCACAGGACTGCCGCATACTGGATGTTTTTCCCTTTTCACACCATTCTTTGTAAACTCTAGAAATGGTTGTGCGTGAAAATCCCAGTAACTGAGCAGATTGTGAAATACTCAGACCGGCCCGTCTGGCACCAACAACCATGCCACGCTCAAAATTGCTTAAATCACCTTTCTTTCCCATTCTGACATTCAGTTTGGAGTTCAGGAGATTGTCTTGACCAGGACCACACCCCTAAATGCATTGAAGCAACTGCCATGTGATTGGTTGATTAGATAATTGCATTAATGAGAAATTGAACAGGTGTTCCTAATAATCCTTTAGGTGAGTGTATATATATATATATACACACACACACACACACACACACACGGATCAGGCATAACATTATGACCACCTTTCTAATATTGTGTTGGTCCCCCTGTTGCTGCCAAAACAGCCCTGACCCGTCAAGGCATGGACTCCACTAGACACCTGAAGGTGTGCTGTGGTATCTGGCACCAAGATGTTAACAGCAGATCCTTTAAGTCCAGTAAGTTGTGAGGTGGGGCCTCCATGGATCGGACTTGTTTGTTCAGCACATCTCACAAATGCTTGATTTGGATTGAGATCTGGGGAATTTGGAGACCAAGTCAACACCTCAAACTCGTGGTTGTTCTCCTCAAACCATTCATGAACCATTTTTGCTTTGTGGCAGGGCGCATTATACGGCTGAAAGAGGCCACAGCCACCAGGGAATACCGTTTCCATGAAAGGGTGTATATGGTCTGCAACAATGCTCAGGTAGGTGTTACGTGTCAAAATAACATCCACATGGATGGCAGGACCCAAAGTTTCCCAGCAGAACATTGCCCAAAGCATCACACTGCCTCCGCCGGCTTGCTTTCTTCCCATAGTGCATCCTGGTGCCATGTGTTCCCCAGGTAACCGACGCACATGCACCCGGCCATCCACGTGATTTAAAAGAAAACATGATTCATCAGACCAGGCCACCTTCTTCCATTGCTCCGTGGTCCAGTTCTGATGCTCACGTGCCCACTGTTGGTGCTTTCGGCGGTGGACAGGGGTCAGCATGGGCACCCTGACTGGTCTGCGCTACGCAGCCCCATACACAACAAACTGTGATGCACTGTGTATTCTGACACCTTTCTATCAGAACCAGCATTAACTTCTTGAGCAGAAGTTAGCTACAGTAGCTTGTCTGTTTGATTGGACCACATGGGCCAGCCTTCGCTCCCCACGTGCATCAATGAGCCTTGGCTGCCCATGACCCTGTCGCTGGTTCACCACTGTTCCTTCCTTGGACCACTTTTGATAGATACTGACCACTGCAGACCGGGAGCACCCCACAAGAGCTGCAGTTTTAGAGATGCTCTGACCCAGTCGTCTAGCCATCACAATTTGGCCAATGTCAAACTCGCTCAAATCCTTACACTTGCTCATTTTTCCTGCTTCTAACACATCAACTTTGAGGACAAAATGTTCACTTGCTGCCTAATATATCCCACCCATTAACAGGTGCTGTGATGAAGAGATAATCCGTGTTATTCCATATGTATTTTGTAGTATTAAAGTCAACATTTAAATCAATTAATTAATCAATAATTATTTGAATAATTAGTTAATTTTATTAATTGACATACATAACATGCAATATTCCACTGATATCCATCTTGAAGCATAACAGCACTGCCACCCACTCATCCGAACCGCAAATCTCTCTAGGGCATCTCACACTGCATTTAAGCCTGGGTTATCGTCTTTTTAACCCTGGGTAAGGCCACTCATTACCACGGTTCATGCAACGTTTCATTTTTGTAATTTTGAAACAGGGTTAGCACCACTTTTAACCCTGGGTTATGGAAACCTCCCCAACTGCAGCAGCAAAGGTGCACACTATACAGTGTGAAATGATGCAGTGCTAGAATGTTACAGCGAATTATTTACCAACAGACAACTAATCATAAACTGCCTCAGTGCTGACCTCATTAAATATTCATGTGCTATGTACAGCCAAACTTTCACTTGAACATGTAAACATTTTCAGATGGACAGACAGTTATTAAAACCAATCAATCTTATTGACCTCATAAATATGCAAATGAGAACATTAACCCAGGGCCTCCAAATGTGAACCTAACTGCCCAGGATTAATTGCAAACCAGGGCAAAGAGTTGAACAGTGTGAAACATGAGACAAGTTAAGCCAGGATTTTGCTATCCAGGGTTTAGAATGACCTAATGACTCTTTCTCAAGAGTTCTTACCCAGGTCCATGTCTCCAGCTTTGGGTCTCTGTGAGTAGGGGCTTCCTTTATACACAGCATCTAGAAGCTTTTCTTTCACCTGGGTGATTGTGTCACAGTTCAGGCATTTCACCGTCACCTCCGGGCCGTTCTCGTTCTCTGGGTTCACACAATGAAGTGTCTAAAAAGAGACAAGATAAATAAGTCTGAGCGATTTATCATTAGCTTCTAGTTTGAGCAGTTAAAGCACTCAGTACTGTAAAAACAAGTTGAAAACACCATGGCTCTGTTCTAAAAAAAACAAGTGAGCTGCTTACACAGGCAGCTGCCTTCTAAAAAAGCTCACAAGTGACTGATTTGGAATGCTCTACATTTGGAACTCCATCAACAAAGAGTATAAACACTCTAAATAAGCGAACAGAGAATCAACTCAATTAATTTAGAATTTCCTGTTAGAATTTTGGTAAGCTGTACTCTGATAAGCAAATATATACTTTTTTAAAATTTTGCTAGCAACCTTTCAGAAAAGCTTTCATGTCAGGAGTGCACCTACGATGCCTCTAGGTTTTCACTGCACGTGGTATTTGTTATATCAGCAGAATGAATGGTCAGCAAAAAGTAGGATGCTACAGTTAATACACTTTAGGGCTTTTCACACTGCGCTTAACCCTGGGTTAACGTCCACTTTTAACCTGGGTAATTTCACACTTGTAATTTAGAATCGGGGTTAACACCACTATTGCAGTCAAGGAAACGCTGCATCATTTCAATGTTTTCAAGGGGGAAAATGTCAAGCGGGGATTGCGTTAATTGCCGTGAAGAAGAGACCATTTTATTCTTACATTTATATCCTGTATAAGTCCATTAAGTCCATTCAGGAAAAACTTGGTACAGGGCATGTAAACTATGTAAACAGGTTGCATGTTGTGTTCATCCAATCAGTGACACTGACACCGCAAATATGCAAATAAGGATGTTATCCCAGGGTTTAGGAATGTACAGTGTGAAACGTCTGCTTATGAATACCAGGATTAATTATTAACCCTGGGTGTAAAGTATGAGCAGTGAGAAACATGAAGCAAGAAAAACCCAGGATTATGTTTACCCAGGGTTTAGTTTGAGCCAGAGTTAATTATTTAACCTGTGAAAAGCCCTTTGTACTAAACATTACTTTTTCCTCTATAACAATATGCATGTCCTTTAGATGAGTGAGCTAATGTTGTGCACTGTACACTGAGTGTGTGCTTGTACTGACCAGCGTCTTATAGTCAATCTGTTGTCGGATGAGTTTGTCCTCACTGAGGGAGTATCGGGCCTCTCCGGTGATGGCGTCTATAGGGCCTTTTTCCATCTGCTGTTTAATAGCACAGTACAGCATGAAGAGAGGCTCACCTGCACACTCCTGTAGAGAAAGAAACAACAACAGTTGTTAGGACTCCACAATGTCATGAATACATGCACCCTGATTTTTTTTCACCTCATAAAAAGTGAAAGACAAAGCAAAAAGATGACGCAATCAATAGCCCTTCTTTTCTTTCATAGTAACACGCGGATATAAAATGCATTTCAGGTATGTATATTGAGCAAAACTTGATTACTGATAAACTGTCACTTCAGATGTGAAAAACAAGCGGCTATAATGGCACACCGCTTTCAAATAATCACAAGGACTTGCCAATCAATACAACCATTAGCCTCTCACACCCTCAAAAAGCCCCTCTCAAAAAAGACAAACAGTTTAAACGTAGGGAATAGAGAGAGCAATAGATGGAGGTTAACGATTGGGAGGAAGCACTTAAACCCCTTTGTGAAATGAACGGATAGGTGTGGAGGGAGAGAGGCAGCAGGGATGTGGATTGATAGGCTGATTTCTACATTAGCATTAACATTTTTCACTGGCTAACAAACAACTTTTATGTTTTTCAGTTTCTTAATTATTCATATTTATGTTTCTGTTTGAATCAGGCATCCATTAGCAGTTAGCTAGCCTCATGTAGCCTGACTTACGGTCTATATAGTGACGTGTTCTGGCCAATATTGTCGATTTGATGACATGTAAATCAACCAACCACTTGTGTTGTTATTGTTAACTACAAACTAAACTGAAATAAAATAAAATATAAATGTTAGATGAAAAACTAAAACTAAAAAAAAACAAAAAACCTGAATATTAAAAATGTGGCTTTGGCAACTAAATAAATAAATACGTTTAAGTTGAAGTACTAAAACTAAAAAAACAAATAAAATCGTATTCATTGTAGATTCAGATTGCACGTAGCATACATTGTGTAAATTACACACACAAAATCTGAAGCTACAATGAATAAATTTACTAATCGCTAGTTTCTGAAGGCAGAAGCTACAATGAATCTGAAGCTACAATGAACTGTAATGAGTTTCTGAGACAGAAACTAGCAATTAGCAATCTTATTCATTGTAGCTTCAGATTACACAGAACACATTGTGTGATTTACACATTACCACACAAAACCTGAAGCTACCATGAATAAACTTGCTAATCGTTTCTGAGGCAGAATCTACAAAGGATCTGAAACTACAATGAATTGTAGACAGAGACAGAAACAAGCAATTGGCATTATTTTTCAGCAAGCAATTAAGTCAAAATCTGATAATTTCCAAAGATTGGTAAAAATTTTAATGCAGAAGACTCGAATTACGGAGCTCTGTCACATGCGAGGCGCATCAGGCTTGTATCCCTCCTCAACCGACCCCCCGACCGCAGTGATTATTGATGGGCACGGTGAAACGAGGAAACCCGCCGTCTTCCTCCGCCTCATGCATACCCACACAAAACAGTTTCCTCTGGTTTCCTCCATCACTTCATCCTGTTTTACTCCACCCACCCTCCCACCATATGCTGTTAACGTCTCGTTAGCATCTGTGCTAATTAAGCCGACAGCTGCTAACGAGAGGGAGCGTGAATACATCACTCTTAGAGACCTCCGCTGCAGCGCACACGGCCGAGAGACCAGACCTCATCCCACGCTCTAGCTTCATTAAAGAAAGAGACAGAAAGAGAGCGAGAAAGAGCAGACCACATAGCCAGACCTCACCCACCCATAGGGCTAATGAACAGTAGCAGGAAAATATCCTGTTGAAATACAGAGCTAGCAGATCAATTATTCCACACTACAGCCTTGAGCAGACCTCGTTCAAAAGCACCACTGTGGCCAGAATGTTGACAAAAAAACTGCACTTTGTGAGAGAGATTTCTGGGAAGGTTTGACTTGTGTCAGTTTGCTTCAACTGTGCTGTGTGAGCCGTGTCATCATATGTGATATTACAAGCTGTGTGTTGGTGACAACAGCTTGTCAGTTCCACTAACTCATGCCACAATTCTATCCATCTAAAACAGTGCTGCTTTTCCTAATGCTAATTAGCGATCACAAACTGTCTGCTTCTGAACTTTTGTCAGCTAGCAAAGGAGCCAAATGAGGCCTGTAAACAGACAGAGATTGAAACGGACTTCAAATGAGCAAATCGGAATTGGCTGATTTGGTCTTTTCCAGCATGTGAACGGAGACTGACGCTGTCAAAGTCCAAACGATAAGTGACAAAAACACCTTTGCCATATGATTGCTTTGTGACTATTTCTTATTTCTTTTCTCTCTCTCTCACACACACACACACACACACACACACACACACACACACACACACACACACATATATATATATATATATATACACAATAATTTGTGAATGTATTGCTAGAAAATATATATATATATGGAATACACCTGTTGGGTGCTAAATTTATGGTCACTTGTCTGATATCAGTCTATTATTAGTTGCAGTATTGTAAATAAATTGACAATTTTCATCTTTTGGATGAACTATTCCTTTACAAACAACTACATTCTATGTTGTCAAATAATGCAAGAGCACGTTCAATTTGTGTCATCTTTAAATGATGTGAAAGTATTCTAGACACCCATTTCCTGTTGATTAAAATTCTTCCAGTGCATGCTGAGCCCTGCATGATTGAACCAATAAAACTAGAGAGCTGCTAATGTGAGAGTGCGAGAGAGACAGACAGACAGGGGAGGATGCGACATCCTGCAGCTCAATCACGCTCTGTGAGTGGCGTCATGGAGCGAAGCAGGATGGGGGCGAGCAGAGTACAGGAGTATATAAAAGGAGAGGGAGCTAAGAGCTGATGGGTACTCAGATGCAGAGGTTCCGCTAGGGATGGCCTTTGACCTGCCAGGCCCCCTGACAGACAGCTTAATTTGTCTCATCATGTTGAAGGCTCTCTGGTTGCCCTATTCTTGTAGAATAAAGAGTGCAAATTCATTTTTGAGTTTTTGCATGTGTGTTTGGGTGGGGTTTTTTTTGTTTTTTTTCAGGAGTGAGTAATTCAAACCTGTAAGACTTTTTTACAGAACACAAAAGCTGATATTTTGAAGGTTTCAAATGGGGTTGTCCATACAATAAAAGTCAATGGGATCAAAAAAAAAAAAAGATCCCTTTAATACACAAATGTAGATTCAGAGTGATTCGTTAGACTGATTCAAACTAGTGCTGTCAAATCGATGAATCGTGATTAATCACATCGAAAATAAAAGTTTGTGTTTACATAATATATGTGTGTGTATTGTGTATAATTCAGTGTTGGGCAGTAGCTAGCTACAAGTAGCGACGCTACCAGCTTAACTAAATTTTTCAGTAGCTACTTTTAAAACAGTGTAGCTTTTCCAGTAGCTAACTACTTTACCAGCAAGTAGCGGTGTAGCACGACCAAAAGCTACATTCCGTTTTGGTTCTGACGAGTTACGAGCCTGTAATGAGTGAAGCAGAGCGGTGTGACGGACCGCTCTCTGCCAGCACGCTCCACTCAATCACTCTCTGCCCAAGCGAACGTTCCACTCATGTCCCAATCAACCTGAATTCATCCTATACTCGTTGAAATCATAATTGCATTGCATTATGTTGTTTTAAACCCCAAATATTTTAATAACATTCTTCATTAACAATTATTCAGTTATTTGTAACAATGACATTGTAAAAAAAGAAAAAGAAAAAAAAGTAGTTTCAATGTAGCTAGCTACAGTACTTTTTGATAGTAACTTGTAGTGTAGCTAACTACTTTTTCAGAAGGGTAGCTTGAATGTAACTTAACTACTTTAACTTACAAGAAGCTTGTAGCTTGTAAAGCTACAGTTTCAGAGTAGCTTGCCCAACACTGGTATAATTATTATGTATATATAAATACACACTCTTTCATGTATATATTTAAGAAATATTTGCATGTATATACTGTATATATATTTATATAATTTATATTTTATATAAATATAAATATTTTATATATAAATATAACAATTTTTCTTAAATATATACATGCATGAGTGTGTATTTATATATACATAATAATTATACACAACACAAACATATATTATGTAAACACAAACTTTTATTCTTTATAATAATAATAAAATGACCCCAAACTTTTGAACGATATCATACATACTGTACACACTTACTTTTAAGAACTTGTAGAGAAGAAAAGTGAACCAGTTTGTAAGCATCTTCTCAGCAACAGACTCGGTCCTAAAAGCAGAGAGGAAAAGAGATAATATGAATTCCAATTCATACAATAAAAATGCAATCCAAAAGTAAATAAAAGCCTTCTCAAAGAAAAAAAAAAAACTCCTAATGTGGCACTTGTGAAAAAACTACACTTTTTTCAAAACAAACCAACAATCTTCATTAAGACCAGACAATTACAGTGATTGGGCGACATCTTCCATTAATGGCCAACCTGTCGCTAGCCGAAGACCCCCCAAAAGCTTCCCCAGAACAGAAGTAATTAAAGCATGCTGTAATTAATGGACTTCAGTACTCCTAATTCATCTGTAGCTGGCAAACGAGAGCGACTGCTAGCGTAGGCTGTTAACTGTGGCTCCATCCTCCCTCAGGCCCACCAGGAGCCTTTTCTGCTGTTCAATAATGCATTCAACATAGACTTACCAACTCCCATTACTTCCTTACATAAGGGCCTATTATTAAATGATATGCTCATTAATAAAATGGTGAAGGGAAGATAAGGTGAATGGAGTGGGACAACAGGTATTTTATGAGGGGCAAGTGTCCTGAATAGCTCATTAGCGCACTTCGGTAAGTGCACTAGATCAGGGTTGAAGGTCGGGTGAGATGGAGAGTATTGACTTACATGAACTTTTGTGTGTCAGGGAGAAAATTTGAGGTGGCATTTCCAGGCTGGGAATTTTGTAGCATTTTGGTAGACTACTTAATATGACAGGCAAGGTTTCTTGCACAAAAATCGTGATTCAGTTTTACAGAACTATATTTACCCTCTCTATGACCCTCCGAAATCGCATACTGTCTGAGTAGGTACTACATTTGAATTTGAATTTACTTCACAACCGTTAAAAAAGTACGCTCTAAATTTGGACTTCTGCCATGTTGCCATGATCACGTGATCTACCAGCAAACTTGTAGGTCATCCGGGGACTTTTCACCTACTGTTTTTAGTTGGCATACTTTTTTTTCCCGCATACTATATAGCAGGGAAGAATTTGCTACTGTACCTTTAAGAGTTTTAAAACTAAACAATCTCTGTTTTGATTGGCTAACTCTGTATATCAGTGTGTGTGTGTGTGTGTGTGTGTGTTCTCTCCCACCTCCTGAGCAGCAGTTTAGGGTGGTTCTTGCTCTCCAGGTTCTTGTCGATGAGGTCAGAGAGCAGCTGTTTGAGGACTCCTGTAGCGTACTCCATCTCTCCCTGTAGAGCTGTCATGATGAGTGATGCCACGTTGCCACGGTCACGCATTGAGAACGAGCGCTGAGCTTCGAGCGTGCGGATAAATGTCAGCAGGAAGTGCTTCTTGGTGAGGAGTTGACCAAATAGAGTCAAGGCCTTCTCGACATTAGCCTGCACCTGTGGGAAAACACACAGAGCAACTCATTATACAGTGTAGAATAAATTATGACAGATATGTTTTGTTGAACAGACAAAAAAGAAACATCAATCACATTTAACATGATCATTTCAAAGTCTCTAAATTCTTTCACAACATTGGGTCTCATTCGGGAAATGAATCTACACTACCGTTTAAAAGTTTGGAGTCTACGATTTTTTTATGTTTTAGAAAGTAGTCTCTTATGCTCAGGCTGCACTGATCAAAAAATACATTAAAAACTAACTGTTTTCTATTTTAATATATTTTGAAATCACTCTTGTGAGAGCAAAGCTGAATTTTCAGCATCATTACTCTAGTAAGAAACATTTATTATTATTATCAATGTTGAAAATAGTTGCGCTGCTTAATATCTATATGGAAACATTTTTGAGATACACTTTTTTCTTTCAGGATTCTCTGATGAATAGAAAGTTCAAAAGAAAAGCATTTGAAACAGAAATCTGTTGTAATACTCTAAATGTCTTTAGTGTCCCTTTGATCAATTTAATGGAACATTGTTGAATAAAAGTATTAAGTACTTTAAAAAAAAATTGCCCAAAGCATCACACTGCCTCCGCCGGCTTGCCTTCTTCCCATAGTGCATCCTGGTGCCATGTGTTCCCCAGATAAACGACGCACCCGGTTATCCACGTGATGTAAATGAAAACGTGATTCATCAGACCAAGCCACTCTCTTCCATTGCTTCGTGGTCCAGTTCTGATGCTCACGTGCCCACTGTTGCCGTTTTCGGCGGTGGACAGGGGTCAGCATGGGCACCCTAACTGGTCTGCGGCTATGCAGCCCCATACGCAACAAACTGTGATGCACTGTGTATTCTGACACCTTTCTATCAGAACCAGCATTAACTTCTTGAGCAATTTGAGCTACAGTAGCTCGTCTGTTTGATTGGACCACACGGGCCAGCCTTCGCTCCCCACGTGCATCAATGAGCTTTGGCCACCCATGACCCTGTCGCCGGTTCACCACTGTTCCTTCCTTGGACCACTTTTGATAGATACTGACCACTGCAGACCAGGAACACCCCACAAGAGCTGCAGTTTTGCTGTGATGCTCTGACCCAGTCGTCTAGCCATCACATTTTGGCCAATGTCAAACTCGCTCAAATCCTTACGCTTGCCCATTTTTCCTGCTTCTAACACATCAACTTTGAGGACAAAATGTTCACTTGCTGCCTAATATATCCCACCCACTAACAGGTGCCGTGATGAAGAGATAATCAGTGTTATTCACTTCACCTGTCAGAGGTCATAATGTTATGCCTGATCGGTGTAATATATCTTACTGATCCCAAACTTTTGAATGTCATACCTAAAAGTTTTTGGGGGGTGGGACTATCTGGCCAATAGCAAAGGCGAACATTTTTCATTGCATTAAACTTATGTAATGTGACATTTCAAAACAAAATATTATTTGGGAAATAAACAGATTTGATTTTATCGTATAGTGATTTTATTGTATACTGAACAAGTGGGCTATGATTTAATTAGTTAATTTTTGTTTTAATTATTGAAAACTTTTTTTAAAATATTTTTTATTATAACTTTCAGTGATGCACTGTAAAACCAGTGGATTTTTTAAAGAAAGTAAATAAGGTCAATTTCGATTTCACATTGCTTTTAATGTTTTTGATTGACACATACTGCCTTTCTGAAACACAAAGTCAAAGTCCTTTAGTAGAGCAAACAGCGTTCAAGCAGAAGTCAACATGAGGGATATACCGCTTTCTGATTGACATCAAAGGGAATCCAAGATGCTAGCAGCTCAAAACACAACAGAAGGAAATGCAGAGTGAGGGCGAGATGCAGCTAAGGAAGGACAGAGAGAGAAAGAGTACAGCAGGAAGCAGACATGACCTCTGTGTCCAGGAGCGAAAAGTGGCAACGTGTCCTTCCATGATCCGCAGGGCGGCACCTGTCACTTTTCATTTGCCTCACCTTTTTATACATCTTACCTGTACAATTTCTTGAAGCTACATATTTTTACTAACATAATAAAAGTAACACATCTTACATGTGTCCAAACAAGCCAAGACAAGCCAATCCGTGTGCATATTCGTCTACTGAATAGCCCCACCCACAGTGAAATCTCATTGGTGCCAAATTCTGCTTCACAAATATAAAACTGTAATTATCTCACATTGTTGCTGGGAATTTTTCTTTGGATTATAGCGGCTGTATGGATTATACAGTTGTGAAATTCCAAAAAACAAAAACAAACAAAATAAAATCTCCTTGCGAGGATGCCGGAATCAGACTTCAAAGTGAACCGGCGTCTGTTATTGTCCCCTTCAGCACCTTATATACCATGTAACCTGACAAAGGCCTTTTTTCCGACAACACAGACTAATAAAGTGCCTCAATTCTTCTCTGCTGAGCTGAATGAAATTTGCAGCCTCTCGGGGAGGCCGATTGTACTGTAGGTTGCTTTGGGGCGAGAAGTTACACAGAGCAATAAGGGTCTGAGCCGTGCGCATAGGCACTTGATTACGCCGGGGACTCGGGGGCAAATACAGTGAAAACAAACCCCAGATGAAATAATAAACATGTGATCCCTCCGCAAGCCAACAGCATGACCTGCCGTATGCAAGCCGATGGACGTAGCATGTGAAGAGTAATGGAGTATTTAATTACGCTGACCAGTGCGTTTAATGGCGTTGTTTTCTTTAGCTCGTGCTATTACGTGTCAGTCATTAGCGTCTGGCTCTATAGTACAAGAGGTCACAATCTGTAACGTGTTGAAATCTTTTAACTCCAAATTGCAGGTTCAAACTGTATTTTTTTTCTTGAGATAGAGAGGGAGAGAGGGAGAGAGAGAGAGAGAGAGAGAGAGAGAGAGAGAGAGAGAGAGAGAGAGAGAGAGAGAGAGAGAGTCACCGACCCCATTTATCAGAAGCCATTGATGTCAAAAAGATTGGTAACCGAATTTACAATATACATTATGACTTTTCAAGAGTGTTGATCAGGAGTCAATGCCGTTATTATAGTTTATACAATCTCAGCCATACGTGAGGGCATGATGTTGTTTTTTCGAGTATTAGTAGTGCTTGGCTGATTTTTGATTGCATTATTAGTTCTGCTCTAGGGGTACCATGGTGATGGCGATGTACTGACCCGTACCTCCATCTCCTTGAGCACCGGGTGGTCCTCAATGCCGGGGAACAGCACTCTCATGGCGTAGGTTCGGTAGTCCAGGAACGGGATACCTGCCCCATCCAGCTCCTGGGTCAGCTCGTGGATGTCGGTTTGGAGTTCGGCAAATGCTGTGAGGAGAAAAAAAATGAAAAATGTCGAATTTGAGGTTTTCACAAAAATGTTGTTCATTAAGCCCTCGTCTAGTGATCCCAATGCTCCAAATATCAATTAAACATTTAAAAGTATCTTTATTTGTATGTTTCTCAATAGCATGAGTCTGAACCAATGATATGTGATTTTCAAACTCCGTGTAAACGCTGTGTAAAAAAAAAAATGTAAACAAAACGATCTTACTCTCGCTAAATGACACATCTGAAGCACGTGATCAAAGATGCCTCAGACAGCGCGGGATCCCGATATACACATATACACAGAATTACAGTATTCAAAATATCTGTCATGGCGAGTACTCACGCAAACATTATCTGTTATGTCTTAAGTGAATGTTTTGTTAACTGTTGGGGAAAAACATCTGATGTGTAACATTAATTTAGATCCGTGCGGTACAGTAGGTCTTAATATATAGGCTGTGTGTTTTATTAATGTTAATCAAACAATTGTGGTATCATGGGAAAATATAAAATCTGAATATATATTTTTCCTACAGATATTTGGTTTTGACTTGGTGTGTGCCAAATTTGGTGTTATTATTTTAAGGTATGGTTGCTAGGTGATTTTGTTTTGGAACCTTCAGAAAACTTTAACTCGATTTTTCTCTAAATTGACTTTGCTGACTCTATCGACTTCAAACAGATGTAGCTGAGTAATTTTTTGACCGATTCAAACAAATCATACATTATTTTGAAGGGTTTTTAAGAGAATGACATAACTGACATAACTTTGCTCATTACGACTCGTCTTGCCAGCAAGGGTCACACACACACACACACACACACACATATATATATATATATATATATATATTTTTTTTTTTCCCCCAGACAAACAAAATCCAAGATAAAGGTTTAAGAGAGCTGAAAAGGGAAGTTGCTATAGGCAAACATTTTATAGTTTATTTTCAATTTGTTTTTTATTTTTCTAAAAATTAATTAAAAAAATCATTAAGGAAATCAAATCAGTCACATAAATATATATAAACCAGCTACTACTGTAGATCTATATAGGCAACTCAACCCTCAACATATTTCCAGAGTACAAACCCGATTCCAAAAAAGTTGGGACACTGTACAAATTGTGAATAAAAACAGAATGCAATGATGTGGAAGTTTCAAATTTCAATATTTTATTCAGAATACAACATAGATGACATATCAAATGTTTAAACTGAGAAAATGTATCATTTAAAGGGAAAAATAAGTTGATTTTAAATTTCATGGCATAAACACATCTCAAAAAAGTTGGGACAAGGCCATGTTTACCACTGTGTGGCATCCCCTCTTCTCTTTATAACAGTCTGCAAACGTCTGGGGACTGAGGAGACAAGTTGCTCAAGTTTAGGAATAGGAATGTTGTCCCATTCTTGTCTAATACAGGCTTCTAGTTGCTCAACTGTCTTAGGTCTTCTTTGTCGCATCTTCCTCTTTATGATGCGCCAAATGTTTTCTATGGGTGAAAGATCTGGACTGCAGGCTGGCCATTTCAGTACCCGGATCCTTCTTCTACGCAGCCATGATGTTGTAATTGATGCAGTATGTGGTCTGGCATTGTCATGTTGGAAAATGCAAGGTCTTCCCTGAAAGAGACGACGTCTGGATGGGAGCATATGTTGTTCTAGAACTTGGATATACCTTTTAGCATTGATGGTGCCTTTCCAGATGTGTAAGCTGCCCATGCCACACGCACTCATGCAACCCCATACCATCAGAGATGCAGGCTTCTGAACTGAGAGCTGATGACAACTTGGGTTGTCCTTGTCGTCTTTAGTCCGGATGACATGGCGTCCCAGTTTTCCAAAAAGAACTTCAAATTTTGATTAGTCTGACCACAGAACAGTTTTCCACTTTGCCACAGTCCATATTAAATGAGCCTTGGCCCAGAGAAAACGCCTGCGCTTCTGGATCATGTTTAGATATGGCTTCTTTTTTGACCTATAGAGTTTTAGCCGGCAACGGCGAATGGCACGGTGGATTGTGTTCACCGACAATGTTTTCTGGAAGTATTCCTGAGCCCATGTTGTGATTTCCATTACAGTAGCATTCCTGTATGTGATGCAGTGCCGTCTAAGGGCCCGAAGATCACGGGCATCCAGTATGGTTTTCCGGCCTTGACCCTTACGCACAGAGATTGTTCCAGATTCTCTGAATCTTTGGATGATATTATGCACTGTAGATGATGATAACTTCAAACTCTTTGCAATTTTTCTCTGAGAAACTCCTTTCTGATATTGCTCCACTATTTTTATAGTGCTACCTCTAGTGCTCTTATTGCTACCTGTCCCAACTTTTTTGGAATGTGTAGCTCTCATGAAATCCAAAATGAGCCAATATTTGGCATGACATTTCAAAATGTCTCACTTTCAACATTTGATATGTTATCTATATTCTATTATTAATAAAATACAAGTTTATGAGATTTGTAAATTATTGCATTCCTTTTTTATTCACAATTTGTACAGTGTCCCAACTTTTTTGGAATCGGGTTTGTAGTTCCCCTTCAGTCGGTCACGTTCGACGTACGTCGGACGTCACCGACGAATTGGGATCACTTCTGGGAGCCCCTATCAGCTTCGAGTGTATAGAGAACGGGCCAATGGCCATTGGCGTGCGAGATTTGCATCTCGCGCTCCGCCCCGCATCGCGGGTATAAAGCGGAAGCGGATGCAGCGCACATTTGTCATTCACTTCGGAGCCAAACAAGCTTCATGGAAGACTGTTCCTGCGTCAGCAGAGAGAGAGAGAGAGAGCAGAGAAGAGGCTTTTGTGCTGGGGAGAAGGCACGTGCAGTGACAACCGCGAGCTCACCGAAATCGGTGAAACAAACTGCTGTTTTTACAGCATCCCGGTTGGTTCGGTGGGGGCGTTCCACGGTGAGTGCAAACACAGGCTGCACTATCCCCTGTGTTTGCCGCGGTTGTTCCTGGGTGCTTCGGCACGTTAAGAGCTTCTTCTAAAAGAGCAACACGGGTGTGAAATTGCGTCTTTTTCAAGATGTCATTCCACCCGTGCGTTTCTGGATGCGGTCGTTCCCTGTCACCAGCTGACGGTCACAATCGCTGCCTGACATGTCTGGGTATTCAACATGCCGAGGCAGCGTTTGTGGATAGTTCGTGTTCCCATTGCGGGAACATGACTATCTCGGCGCTAAGGTCGAGACTCGCCTACCTTCGGGAGGGTGGAGTCCCCTTACCTATGCCCCGATCTAGTGCTATCCCTGCCCAGCAGGATAGACCTACTTCGGCGAATAGCCAGGGTGACCTGAGGATCACGTTTAGGGCACACCCGCCGAGCCAGCCTCCGTGGGCCCCTAAACCCTCTGTAGTGCCGCAGCCGGTTGAGCTTTCGGAGGAAGTCGCTGGCCCCTCTCGAGGTGGTCCAACGGTGACCTTTGGAGCTCCAGCAGAGGATAGGATGTCGATCGCTGCATCGGAGGGGGAGTTTCAGTCCTCGGGGGATGAAGACCCGGCTGCGTTGCCTCCCTCTGGGAGAGTGGCGTTGTCCGAGACGGACCCCGAGCTGACGGCTATGCTTTCCCGGGCCGCCGAAAAGGTCGGGCTCGTGTGGAACCCTCCACCGTGTCCCGAGCCTTCTAGGCTGGATGATTGGTTTCTCGGGGCGGCTCGCGCTGGTTCTCAGCGTCCCGCCCCGGTGCCCTTCTTCCCGGAAGTGCATGAGGAGCTCACGAGGTCGTGGACGGCACCTTTTTCTGCCAGAAACCGGCCGAGTAGCTCCTCCCTCCTCACTACTCTCGACGGCGGGCCAGCCAAGGGGTACGTGGGGATCCCGCCGGTGGAACGGGCGGTCGCGATGCAACTGTGTCCGGCGTCCGCTTCCACCTGGCGCGGAGACCCACGCCACCCATCCAAGGCCTGTAAGTTCTCCTCCAGTCTAACTGGGAAGGCTTACAAGGCTTGTGGACAGGCTGCGTCCGCCTTGCATGCCATGGCGTTGCTCCAGGTGCACCAGGCCCAGGCACTCATGGACATGCACGAGGGTAGACCTGACCCAGAGCTCCTCCGGGAGCTCCGGACGGCGACGGACCTCGCCCTCCGGGCGACGAAAGTCACCGCCCGTTCCATTGGTCAGGCGATGTCCACTCTTGTGGTCCAGGAGCGACATCTCTGGCTCAACCTGGCCGATATGAGGGAGACTGATAAGTATCGGTTCCTGGACTCCCCCATTTCCCAGGTTGGGCTGTTCGGCGACGCGGTCGAGAGCTTTGCCCAGCAGTTCTCGACTGTCCAGAAGCAGACGGAGGCCATCAAACACATCCTGCCCCGGCGGTCAGCTGCTGCCCAGCCGCCGGCCGCAGCTCCTCCGCCTGCTCGTCGCCGAGGGCGGCCGCCCGCCGCCGCCCCCGCTCCCGCCCCAGCCCAGCAGCAGCCTCCACCAGGGCAACGGCGTGGAGCCGGCCGCGGGAAGGCCGTCCAGCCCGCTCAGGCCGCTGCCAAGCCAGGTGGCAAGCGTCGTCGTAAGAGACCCTGAGACGGGCCACCCAGAGATGGAGGAGACAGCTCTTCAGGAGGTGGTGACAGCACCGCTCCTTCTCCCGCTGGAGGGCCGGGAGAGAATTTTATGTTCTTGTTTGGTTTCTGTTCCGCCACTGGCCTTCGGGCCAGTGGTACCCAAAACTTCAAAAAAAGAGCTGTTTCTAAAATCTCTGGGTGCCAAGAGAGCGCGCTTGGCGGTGTACGACGCTCCCATGCCTTGTCACCCTCCGGTGCCTCTCTTATCGCCAGCAGGGGGTGCTGGCTGTGTCCAGGACGCACACAAGAGGCCTCCGCACACTCGTGCACCCCCTCAGCGGAAGCAGGTAAGTGTTGCATTGCGCACTCAGACCCCACTTCGGGCCGCGATGCCGTCCGAGTCGGGTCCCTGCACTCCGCTGCGCTGCCCCGCTGCGGGTACGTCTGTGGTGCCGTTGGTCCCGCTGGTTCGGTCGCTGGGAGCCTGGTTAGCGCTCCCCAGCCCGTCCCGCTGGCTCATCCGTACTATCAGACTCGGCTATGCGATTCAGTTCGCTCGGCGGCCCCCCAAGTTCAGGGGCGTTCACTTCACCTCCGTGTCGAAGGAGGACGCCCCCGTGCTACGGGCGGAGATCGCAGTCCTACTGGCGAAGGACGCGATAGAGCCGGTCCCTCCAGCCGATATGAAGACAGGCTTCTACAGCCCGTACTTCATTGTACCCAAGAAAGGCGGCGGGTTACGGCCAATCTTGGACCTGCGGTTCTTGAATCGGTCCCTTCACAGGCTGCCGTTCAGAATGCTAACGCAGAAACGCATCTTCAGGTGCATCCGTCCCCAAGATTGGTTTGCAGCGATCGACCTGAAGGACGCGTACTTTCATGTCTCGATTCTCCCCCGACACAGACCGTTCCTACGCTTTGCGTTCGAGGGACGGGCATATCAGTACAGAGTCCTACCCTTCGGGCTGTCCCTGTCGCCCCGCGTCTTCACGAAGGTCGCGGAGGCGGCCATTGCTCCCATGAGAGAGCGTGGTGTTCGCATTCTCAACTACCTCGACGACTGGCTGATTCTGGCTCAGTCGAAGGCACAGTTGTGCGAACACAGGGACATGGTGCTCAGTCACCTCAGCCTGTTGGGACTTCAGGTCAACTGGGAAAAGAGCAAACTCTGCCCCGTGCAGAGGATCTCTTTTCTCGGTATGGAGTTGGACTCGGTCAATCTGACAGCGCGACTCACAGAGCAGCGCGTCCAGTCGGTGTTGAACTGCTTGAATTCGTTCAAATGCAGGACAGCGGTACCACTGAAACATTTTCAGAGGCTCCTGGGGCATATGGCATCCGCAGCCGCAGTGACGCCGCTCGGATTGCTTCATATGAGGCCGCTTCAACACTGGCTACACGACCGAGTCCCGAGATGGGCGTGGCAGAGCGGCTCATTCCGTGTCTCAGTAACACCGAAGTGTCGCCAAACCTTCAGTCCGTGGTTGGACCCTTCGTTCCTACGGGCAGGAGTTCCCCTAGAACAAGTGTCCAGGCATGCTGTGGTCTCCACGGATGCCTCATCCACCGGCTGGGGGGCCACGTACAACGGGCTTGCAGTTTCGGGTCTGTGGACGGGGCCTCAACTGCAATGGCATATCAATTGCCTCGAGTTGTTAGCAGTTCGTCTTGCGCTGGGCCGCCTCAAAGGGCCGCTACGAGGCAAGCACGTTCTGGTCCGTACGGACAACACTGCGGCCGTTGCGTACATCAACAAACAGGGTGGTCTACGCTCCCGCCGCATGTCACAACTCGCCCGCCATCTCCTCCTCTGGAGTCAGAAGCATCTGAGGTCGCTTCGTGCCATTCATATCCCGGGCCTGCTCAATCGTGCAGCCGACGAGCTCTCACGACAGCAAGTGCTCCCAGGAGAGTGGAGACTCCATCCCCAGGTGGTCCAGCTGATCTGGAGTCGCTTCGGGACCGCACAGGTAGACCTGTTTGCCGCCCCGGACACGTCTCACTGCCAGTTGTTCTATTCCCTGACCGGGGGGACCCTCGGCTCGGATGCGCTGGCACACAGCTGGCCCCGGGGCCTACGCAAATATGCGCAAATCTTCTTGCGCAGACACTGTGCAAGGTCAGGGAGGACGAGGAGCAGGTCTTGCTAGTTGCGCCATACTGGCCCAACCGGACCTGGTTCCCGGAACTAGTGCTCCTCGCGACAGCACCTCCTTGGCCCATTCCTCTGAGGAAGGACCTCCTGACTCAGAGACGGGGCACCCTGTGGCACCCGCGTCCGGACCTCTGGAAACTCCATGTCTGGTCCCTGGACGGGACGCGGAGGTTCTAGGTGGCCTACCACAGGCTGTGGTAGACACCATCACTTCCGCCAGAGCCCCCTCTACGAGGCACCTCTACGCGTTGAAGTGGAACCTGTTCGTCGAGTGGTGTTCTTCTCGTCGAGAAGACCCCCGAAGATGTTCGATCGGCTCTGTGCTTTCCTTCCTGCAAGAAGGGTTGGAGCGAAGGCTGTCTCCCTCCACCCTCAAAGTGTATGTTGCCGCTATCGCCGCAAATCACAGCATGGTCGAAGGTAAGTCCCTAGGAAAGCACGATCTGGTCGTCAGGTTCCTGAGGGGGGCGAGGAGATTAAATCCGCCTCGCCCTCACTCTATACCCTCTTGGGACTTGCCCCTGGTGCTAACCGCATTACAGAGGGCTCCCTTTGAGCCTTTGCAGTCAGTAGAGTTAAAAATCCTGTCCTGGAAGACAGTACTCCTGACTGCATTGGCTTCCATCAAGAGGGTAGGGGACCTGCAGGCATTTTCGGTCGACGAATCGTGCCTGGAATTCGGGGCGGGTAACTCTCAGGTAATCCTGAGACCCCGGCCCGGATATGTGCCCAAGGTTCCCACCACTCCCTTTCGGGACCAGGTGGTGAACCTGCAAGCGCTGCCTTCGGAGGAGGCAGACCCAGCCCTGGCTTTTCTCTGTCCCGTTCGCGCTCTGCGGACTTACGTGGACAGAACGCAAAGCTTCAGGACCTCAGAACAGCTCTTCATCTGTTACGGAGGCCAGCAGAAGGGAAAGGCTGTCTCCAAGCAGAGGATGGCTCACTGGATAGTGGATGCCATCGCCTTGGCGTATGAAACCCAAGGCGTGCCCTGCCCGCTTGGGTTGAGGGCCCACTCCACTAGGAGTGTGGCCTCTTCCTGGGCGCTGGCACACGGCGCCTCGCTGACAGATATATGTAGAGCTGCGGGCTGGGCGACACCTAACACGTTCGCTAGATTCTATAGCCTCCGTGTAGAGCCGGTTTCTTCCCGTGTGCTCGCTTCAAATAGCCGGTAACACCGAAGTGCCCGTTCTAGTGTCGGCTTGCTGCGCCATTCCCCTCCTCATGGACCGGATACGTGCGCTGATATGCTCCAGTCGAGTTCCCCAGCACGGCGAACCCTGTTGAGTCCTCCGCAACCCGTGGCAGTCAGACGTGGCGGAGCGTCCGACGCCAGGTCTAACACTCGTATGCATTGGTGGAACTTGTGTTAGGCTGGGTATCCATATGTTGTGACCCCTACGGCGGTCCCATATGTGTATTCTTCCACGGTACGGCTCCCTACGGCGAGCCCGTGTCTTTCCCTTGGCAGAGCTCGCTCTGCCGTCTCTGTGCGGTGTAGTCTCCCGCCTGCATTGGCCGGGGCCACCCCTGGGACTTCCGTATGTTGTACTGCCCACGGCCAGTCCATACATGTATATTCCACATGATACCTCCCTACGGGTAGGATGTGGCTTCCGCAGCGGCCCCCCGGGGCACGCTTCCCAGCGTTATCCAATACTCTGCTGAGTGGGTCTTGCGGAACAGCAGCAGTGACTCTCCCTGCGTAGGTTCCCCGCCCCGAACAGACGGGGGTCTGAGGGGCTTTCGCTGGGCGCTGGAAGTGGTAGTAACTGTGGCGTTTTCCATAGGGATCCCAATTCGTCGGTGACGTCCGACGTACGTCGAACGTGACCGACTGAAGGGGAACGTCTCGGTTACGTATGTAACCCTCGTTCCCTGAAGGAGGGAACGGAGACGTACGTCCCGTCGCCACAGTTGCTGTACCATCACTGCAGCGGCCGAGTCACTAGTTCGGCTCCTCAGTGAAAAACAAATGTGCGCTGCATCCGCTTCCGCTTTATACCCGCGATGCGGGGCGGAGCGCGAGATGCAAATCTCGCACGCCAATGGCCATTGGCCCGTTCTCTATACACTCGAAGCTGATAGGGGCTCCCAGAAGTGATCCCAATTCGTCGGTGACGTCCGACGTACGTCTCCGTTCCCTCCTTCAGGGAACGAGGGTTACATACGTAACCGAGACGTTTTGCAGTGCAGAGAAAGATTTAATAATTTTAAAAAAAAATCAGATCAGGGTAAATTCACAGTATACACTTGTGTGCATATTAAAATATCTCATAATAGAAGTTTGGTTTGCTTTAAAGGTGGGGAAAGTGATATTTCAAAAATGCATTAGAAAAGTGTCTTGGGCCGAGTACCAAAACAAACTTGTAGCCAATCAGCCAATCAGCAGTAAGGAGCGTGTCTACTAATGATGGGGAGAAGAGAACGCTCAGTGCACATCATTATTCAAAAGACACGACACACAGGACGGACATTAGCCGAGCGATGACAGAAAAAGAGAAATGAAAGAGAGAGATTGCAGATAGATGGCAGAAAGAGAGAGATGGCAGATAAAAAACTAAAGTGGAAGATGTCTGTGGAACAAAAGAAGGCTTACGATCAGGCAAGAAGTATCAGCTTTCCAGCGCTGGAGAGAACTCAAGGAGCGGGAAGGCCGAGGTTGCTTTATTTCTTCTCGATAGGCGAGTAACATTGGTTTTGTTTTGTTTCACATAACTAATTATATGCTGGCTTTTGCTTGAATATGCTCATGTTCACTTGTTTGTCCATTTGGGATCGTATTGTCGTTCACTTCAGCGATGATAAAGACCCATTCATTTCCACACCCGATAACCCTGGAGCGTCTAAACCTCCTCACTGTCTGTTTCAAGCGTCAGCTCCCAAAATGTGTTCGAAAAGTAAGATAATATATGTTTGTTTCCTTTGGTTCCTCTTTTCGTGATTGATATAACCCTCTAATCTTGTCATAATTGTAATATGTTCGTTAGTTGGACTGTCGTGCTCGTGCTATCGAGTTGTTCAGGAGAACTGTTTGTGTTTTTGGGATGGAAGGGATGACTTTTTCATTGAACATTCGACCTGGATTACCATAGTAACACACAGATTCCGGCAGAGTCGTTGCCTGGGTTACGTATGTGTGGGGTGGAGCTATCAAAATAGGTGCGTGTTTGTTTTGGTGATTTGAAATATCAACATCAGTTACCAGAAAGCACTTACCCCACCTTTAAGCCTTTTCTAAGAATGAATAAAAATAAACTTTAAATAAAATGGTTTTATTGGGAACTTGTGGAAATATGTGGTCACTGGGAGCCTCATGAAATAATAAGTAAATTAGTGTTTACCTGTTGGGTAAACAGAAGTAATGCTAAGTCTGTCAATCTGTTTGTTTACTCAGTTTATGACTAATTTGGTTTTTCTATTCGAAAAGAGCGGGAGGGAAGAGACGTAAGAGACAAAGTTCACGGGAAAAGAAAGTCAATTAATTGCATGAGTGGGTAATTAATAAAGGAGCGGAGCTTTTCATGCATAATTTCCTCCAGCTGTTGTTCCTCCTCGTTGTCCGCTGGGATACAAATACTGAAGCAAAAAGCTCCTACTCTAAGTGAGGGATTTTCATCTTAAAAATACTACACAAATATTATTCAAGATGAACTGTCCAACGGGATTTTCAGTCTCCTGACGGAAAAAAAAGAAAAAAAAAAGAAGAGAAAGTGACAGGCCTAAAGAGCTTTTAATTCAATGGTTCTTTCTCGTCAAAGTGCACTTGAAAGGCCTAACAAAGATTTCCAACATGAGGGATGGCCTTGTAATTCAATTTCGCTTCATTACTTGGAGAGGCGCATGTTGGATCGCAAAGCACGAGGGGGCATTACAGACAGCTTGAATGCGAATTTTTAAAGGCTTCCTGTTGTAGTGGTCAAAACATTACGCCTCTCAGGAAGAAGCAGCGCTGACAAGGTTTCTTTTAGTGCAGAAGCTGTTTGTCAAAACAAGTTTGAAAAGTTTCGTACACTGCTGATAATGCGTTTCTTTATGAAAACGTTCCTTTAGTTGTGAAAGCACTCAAAGTGAAACAATTCCAATTGCACTCGCTTGCACTAACATTTCTGGGCTAATGTAAAGCAGAGAGGCGAAGCTGATATCCCCACTGAGCGTTCCCGGTATCTAAACTGGCGCTGGATAGCTCGCTAATTAGCCATTAGCCGTGCCTTTGTTTGTTTGTACCACTGCGCTCTCTGATGGGCTACATCACGGCTCAGTAAGCCTTTGCATATGGAAAATCGCATGTCCCTGGATGGCTCTCACCAGTCCACACCCCATGACTGTGCACATGCAGCGCCATCCTGACCCTTATGCTATACAGCCAAACTAGATGGCGAAGTTGCTCAGAGGCGTGGGAACGCAGGTTTCAAGCATTTGGGTGAATAAGCTCTGAAGTACTTTTTACAGTAATGGAAAAATGAGAATCATTTCTCAAATCTTGTTAATGAGAATTTGGGGAGGAAATGTGCAAAGTAATTTATTTTATTCTAAATATGTTATGCAAGGGATAATGTACATCCAGCCGGTTGTTATCGCAGAATAAACCCCAAAGGGGTGATCAGGTGCATCACACTGAAGGGGTTTATTCTGCAATAACAACCGGCTGGATGTACATTATCCTGCTTATTACACGGCTACTTGCCACGTAAGTAAATAATTAGACATAAAATATTGACCTTTTTGAAATATTGAGATTGAATATTGAAGATTGAGTCCAAATATTTTATTAGCCCTTTACAGTGTTGGGAGTAATGCATTTAAAACGTAATTATATTACAGTAATATATTACTTTTTGCTGTAACAGTAATATAACACATTACTAATAATATTTTGGTAATATTATACTCGTTACAATCTCAGTAACGCATGTTACAACAAAGCATTTTAACCCGAAATTAAGTGTATTTCAACAGATATTAAAAAAAAAAAAAATCTTTATCCAAAACAACATTTTTTCTTGTGATTTTGGAGTAAAATATGCTATTTCTTGACTGGTTTTGTGAGATTCACCCCTTCGCAGCCCATTTTCTGACCATGTTGACCTCACTGGGTTCGACAGAGCACTGGTTTGAGAGCTTCATGTCATTACGAAGCAAATCCATTCCCAGCCCAAATAAGAAATAACCAAGCTAAGATCATAAATATTTTGCAGAGGTTGTAAATAATGTCAGCACTAATGATCCAAATAAAATATTGATGCACAGATTGAATGGCATTGCGATAACAAACCGTTCTGGTTGTCCACTAATGAAGGCGGTCGGCCAATCAGTGAGAATCAGGTGTAAAGAACGTGACAGCTAATCAATGCCTACCGGTTCCTTCACCCATTTGGCAAGCTGCAAATTTCTTTCATCATTCTCCCTCTGCCATTCAGCCATCTCCCCCTTTGCAGTGAAAAAGACTGTTTGTTAGCTAGCTAAGCCACGCCACGCTTTTTCATCCTCCTGACAGGGCTGTGACCAGGAGGGTCGACAGTCCTAAGATAATGGCCAATTAGACCCAGT
The DNA here is from genome assembly GCA_039654105.1 of Coreius guichenoti. NCBI lineage: Eukaryota > Metazoa > Chordata > Actinopteri > Cypriniformes > Gobionidae > Coreius > Coreius guichenoti. Next base: position 11,742,142 of record CM077178.1, read on the forward strand.
GCATCTCTACGAGACCAGGTAGAGTGTGGCATTGGGAACCTTTACGGCATACGGAAACTGCATTTCAAACTGGGCGGAAGACGGAATCCCATAACAGCACAGCCCACTAACACCAACCTGTTACCAAGACATGCTAACAACCATAATGGTGTCACCATGGCGACAAGAGAATGGAAAGATGTTAATGTGGAGGCTTAATAGTAAGACCCGCAGGTTTCACTTCAACAGCAATTTAAATCATATATAAAATTCACATTCTGTGATGTGGATGTTTATCACAGGAAGTAAAACACCATTCTTAAATGTATAGTAGTAGGAACAGATAAGGTGTAAAATCTTCTATGTGTCACAAAAGTATTAATTTATTAGGGTCGAATAGTCTTATTACATTAGTAGATGAATAGGCAAGTCAATGTATACTTTATGTAAATGACTAAATGTCACTGACCATTTCCCAATAAAAATGTAACAAAAAAAAATAAAGTACAATTATTTTATTGTTTACTATTGTTTATTTTATAATTGTATCATTTTCATCAGCCATTACTCAAGTCTTCAGTGTCACATGATCCTGAAATGAAATCATTCTAATATACTGATTTGAGACTCAGTTATTATCAATGTTGCAAACAGTTGTGCTGCTTAATATTTTTTTGGAACCTGTGATACTTTTTTTCAGGATTCATTGATGAAAAGTTAAAAAGAACAGCATTTATTCAAAATAGAAATCTTTTCTAACAATATAAATCTTTACTATCACTTTTTTTTTTATCAATTTAATCCTTTAATCCTTCAATTTTTATCCTTGCTAAATAAAAGTATTAATTAATTTTTTTTTAAAAAAGAAAAAAAATGACTGACCCCAAACTTTTGGATGGTAGTGTATATTGTTACAAAAGATTTCTTCATTTTTAACCTTTTATTAATCAAAGAATCCTGAAAAAAGTATCACAGGTTATAAAAACAATATTAAGCAGCACAACTGTTTCCAATATTGATAATAAATCAGCATATTAGAATGATTTCTGAAGGATCGATAGAGTCAGCAAAGTCAATTTTGAGAAAAATCGAGTTAGTTTTCTGAAGGTTCCAAAACAAAATCACCTAGCATCCATACCTTAAAATCCCTGGTAAAGTCAACACCAAATATCTATAGGAAAAATATATATTCAACTTTTTTTTCCCATGATACCACAATTGTTTAATTAACATTAATGAAACAGACAGTCTATACTGTATATATAGCCCATTTAACATGTTGATTTAGTACAATTATTAAAAAAAGCAATTGACCTGTGTCTGACCCGTACGTAAATTCTGCAGTAATGTAGTTAATTTAATTAAACAATTTAATTGATTGACAGCATTGTTACTGTATAAAAGAGCACCATACAGCTGCAGTAGGATGCAGTTTGTGAACACTTTGACCAATCTTTGCAGGCCCTAAATGATATATGACATACTAATAATTAATCTCACCTTCTTTGCACTCGAGAGCGACTCTAGACTCCAGGTTGTCCATTTGTAGCTGGAGTCGTTTGAGGGTGCGGTCAGCATCGCGGGACTTGCGCTTGTAGGCGATGAGCACAGCGATGATGACCAGCAGCAGAAGGCCTCCGCCTCCTCCAATCCCGATGATGGCAGGCAGGGTGAGAAGGCTGTCGGAGTAGATCTGCAGTGTGCCGGGGGAATATTCAAACCCTCCTGCCCGGACCTGTAACAGAAGCACGGAAGACCTGACTCACTGAGTGGCCTGCGATCTGCAATTAGCTGCGATTAGCATTCATAATGCTGTTGTGGCAATTCATTTGTGAGAATCAACTTTTTGCATCGAGAATGCGACAGCAGCTTCACACAAGTCCCAAATTAAAACTTTATGAGCCAATCACATTTACGAGACAAGCTCGGAGATTGAAAACCCATTTAGCGCAAAATGTCCTATTATTACTGGATCATTTCAAGCTTGTATTTCGAAAATAGAAAATTTAACAAGGAACCATGTGATTGTTTACACAGCTCTGTCTTGGCAAAAATCTATCCACATAATGTCAAGGTGGGTTTTGTACCGTAAAAGTGTTTTTACACCAGGATTAAACATCTATATATACTATATCTGTGTCTAACCCATACGTAAATTCCGCAATGACTTAATATCACATAATTCCTTTGAAATTAAAAGCACACCTCTCCTCAACAAGGCACACAATTTGAGGTATTACTCATGTCTGTAGCACAAACAAATGATTAAATTCATCACGTTGGGTTAGGGGTGTTGAAATACAGTAAAAAGCAAACAGCGCATATATAAATAAGCGGGACTGAACTACAAGAGAACTCCACGGCAGACATTACGTGACTGTATGTACTGCACCGCAGGCATTGTGTGCTGTCTGCAAAACTGCAGGGACCCCTGGGAAGGCATGGGGTCAAAGATCCCAGCCATGCAAAATTTCCTAGAGAGACTCTCTAACAGGGGTCACAGCAGTCAATGCACAGCTGTGTGACCAGCAGACTCGCATGATCCCACATGTATACACACACACACACGACTAATTCTCACATAGAGGCCAAAAGATACAGAAATCATACACACTGAGAGCTGCCAGACAGGATCCAATGCACCAAGGGCGGCCCATAAGTAGGTCACTGTACACTGTACAGCTGTGTCTGCCTCTCCCTGGCCTCGCCTCACGTCGCCTCTTAGTGCCGCACGAGGATGGCAACACAAAGAGACACGTCTATTTTTGAACTAGCATTTTTCAAAGAGCGTTTGTACAAACATATATTTCATACAATTTCTCTGAATCCAATGTGACATTTGCGGCAAAAAAATAATACCAATGCAGAAAACAGCCGTAAATATTTTTCTTCTCGGAGCATTTCGCTTTTAGAGCCATCACAACGAATGACATGCTGCGAGAAGATAAAGAGCGTCCTTTCAAGACATTTTCCTTCAGCGGGGCACCCCATTGGTGTTAAGTTCATTTCTGACTGCCACTTGTCATTTCCGATCTTTTGACATTTGGTTAGTGTGAACTTGAGGATCTAAGTACATACCGTCACTTTGTGCTGGCCGGTGAGGTTGGGCCATTCGCACAGCAACTGGGACTCAGAGAGTGTCAGAATGCACGGCGTCTCTCCGATAAACACAGTGTAGTTAAGTCTGGAGTTACCGGGAGCGGCAGGAATCAAATTACGACCCTGTAATGATAAACAGAAAAAGATATAATCAGATATGAAAAGAAACAATAACATACATCTAACATTCATTGCATTTATATCTTTTTCCACATGATTCTCATCAGGGCTTTGTCATGCATCACTTTGACTAATTTCCATCAAAAACTATTAGTGCAAATTTTCTTTGTAAAGAAAACATACTATTTGTCGGGAAAAAGCAATTTAAATATAACTATACAATATATGTTTTATATATAATGTTTGCAAAAAAATATGAATTAAGGTTTATAATTTATATTTACATGCATTATTATTATTACTATTATTATTATTATTATTATTATTATATATATACACACACACACACAATATAAAATATAAATATAAATATTTAAATAATTAAAATAAATATATTAAATACTTCACATAAAAATAATAAACAAATTTTAATTGGTATTTTTTGTGTGTGTTGGTAACAGTGAAAATATGAAAAATGTCTATAGAATGTCCATTGACATTAAGCTGAAAATATCCTTTAAAACACCGGAATGGGTTTTCAAGATAATAGTAATGGTCTCTTTTTGTCTGAAATAAATTTAGCATCACACAACCTTGGACGCGTAAAGGTCATGTAGATATTGATTTTAAAAAAGCAAAGAAAACCCCAGAGGCTTGAACAGATATGAACATATCCTGTGACTGATCTCCTCAATGGAGATACACAGTAAGGAAAATAAAGGACGGAATACTCTGCGGCCACATGGACAGAAAGGACAGGAAAGAGAAATGTTGATGAACAACAGCAAAGCATCAACACCCCCCCCCATCCTAAGGGTTCAGTGAGGCCACGGCACGACGCTCTTTAATGCAAATTCCGTTCCCTCTCCCCCTCTCATCTCATCCGCGCCGCCAACCCCAGATCAAATTAGATGAGAAATTAATTGCATGGAGAATGTGATGCATCTCCAGAATATCCCTGATTATTTCACCAAATTGCATTTTCGTATTTTCCTTCGCTTTACTAATGCACCGGGTTGTTTTCTCTCCCCCCAATAAGCCAGGCGGGGGATCGGGCATTAAGTAAAAAGGTTTCGTTAATAAATTTCCATTTAACAAAGAAATATCACCCGACATGCTTCGGCTCTCACCTCAGCTGGTTTAAAGAAAAGAGAAGCTTTCATTACAGGAGAAACCAGCCAGTGGCTGTGATCAGCATTTTGAAGTTTATAAACAAAGGCATGAAGAAAGTTATATGTATGGACCAGACAGATTAATAAAAACTATACGAGAGAATCAGATATCAGTTTTCTTTTTTTCTTTTTTTTGGAGTTATTAGCTATTTTGCAGTGTACTTTAATTTACTGATACAGTAGACAGGACAGATGTGTGCAGAAGAAGAGGGAACATGATCAGCAAATTACTCAAACTCAAATTGGCCACATAAACCTCACATCAATACCCACAAATCCATCAACCACTTGAAGCAAGCGACTTATACCTTCAGGATGAGGGGAGATGTTGGTTTGAGCTCCAGAATGCCTGTGGGACTGAGGGGTTCGAAGACGGGGTCTGGGTAGTAGCTAAAGCTCTCGTTGACGACCACAAGAGCGTGGACGTTATCCATGTAGAAGCCAATCTCATCCGGTCCGCTGCCAGTCTCTGCAAAGCCTCTCTCTGAATCAGCCACCGACGGGGCCAGACAGACCATAACTGAGTTGTTGAAAACTGTGCAGTTCTGAGTAGAATAGGAAAACAGAGAGACAAAAATTTAAGAACTTTTCGAAACACCATTTATTTTTAGGGCTGTCCAAAAAATATGTGTATATATATATATATATATATATATAACATGTTAGTTTAAGTAATTAGTTATGGGGGAAAAAATAACGTTAAAATTATTAACGCATTTAAGACGATTGTGCGTCTCTGAGCAACACAGCAGTGTTTCTGAATAAATAGGGGGAGTCAATGATTCAATGGCCCATTCATAGAGTCATTTACTTATTTCCTGAATGAATCAGCCATTTGAACGACTCAATGACGTATTCATTTAGGCATTTACTGCCACCTACTGGCAGTTTTGGTTTCTTATTTAGAGTATTATTTCATTTTAAAAAATAATTTCATATTCCATTTTAATAAAAATACCATTAAAGGTATAGTTCAATGAAAAGTTTAATGGAAATTCTGTTATCATTTACTCACCCTCATGGCCATTGTAGCCTAAAAGTTTATTTGTGATAAATTCTATGTTGAATCAAATATAATATTTCTTTCTAAAGCTACTTTTTGTAATGTCTATTTGATGCTTTTCTCATTTAACACAATAATGACTTTAAATGATCTTTTGGGGGTAATTTGTCAGCTAAATATGATGTGTGATTAATTAGACTATACATTTTAATCGCCTGACAGCGATATAGCATATATATAAACACATGTACAACGTTAATAATTGCATTAAAATATTTAATTGATTGACCCTACTTATTAAATGGGTAAAAATGATCTATGGTTACAGCAGAATGTTTCATAATGTTGCATGAAACATTTTGTTAATGTGATGTTGAGAAACACAGGGGTCATTTAAACTCTGGGACAGTGAGAATTGCGTAGAAAATGAAACATGAGTGACAGAGAGATATTTCTGTGACCTTTCCCAAGATAAAAATGGTGGTTAGGATTGTGTGCCTCTTTTACGGAGTCCTGTAAGCAAGAACAGCGTCAGGGGAACATGTGGGAGCTTTTGTGAGATGAACATTTAGATGGTTTCCTTAGAGCAGTATGGCTAGAGGTGTGGAAGGAAGAAATGTCAGGAAAGGACAAGGAAAAGAAGGATACTTACATGGAAGGACTCGGCAGAACCATACTTGGCGCGGATCTTGGGTTCTTTAATGGTTGCCAGGTTGGTGCCGCTGATCGTCAGCAAAGTCCCACCGCTGGGAAGAGAAACAGGAAGTCATCATCGAGACATGATGGGTACAGATATCACACAATAACCCAATCATAGAGTCTAGCTCCACACTTGGCCTTGAAATCTGAAGAAATATCAGTCTATCAAGCTTTTCATCCCAAAGGGGGGTAAAACAGAGCAGAGGTAATATATCCCATAATCACTTTTGGCGATGAGACACAAAAAGGATTTTCGTGAAGAGCCGGGAGTTTAAAGACATTCTACCTCTACATATGCGTCACCGAGGCTGAGATTAGGTAATGCGGTTATTCAGAGCCCATCGAATCAAAACTAGAGTTTTATAGTTTTCAGTCAGTGGCTGTTAGCTTCAAGGCTAACTATATGCTAGTGCACTTCTGTACTCATTTAAAGTCTTTCATTTCTGTAAAAAAGACCAAATATACTAATGTATTAAGAGATTTTATTTAGGTGAAAATCAACATCTAGACTGAGAATGTCCCTCCCATAAATACTAGCAATAGCAAGTAGCAAACTGACAATGCTCGCTTTATTTCTTTTCTCAACCATCAATTAGACACAAACAAATACATTAATTGTGAAAGTGGTATTTTAAGTGCAGTTTTGCCGGTCTTGTAAACTAGATGCTACTGGCTATCTTCTTCCTGCCCCAACTTCCTTTTTCAAAAGAAAACGTGTCAACCCTGCAGTTCAGTGTGTTTGTTTGTCCACAGCATACTGTATGTGTGAAGTTCTTTCAGTCTCTTTCCTTAGTCCATTGTCTGCTTCAGTGAAAATCCCTCTTAACTCAGGTACAAGCTACAGAGAAACAAGAAAAAAGACACACTGCCTACCTACCACTATCTGAGAAGATATTTAATTCCAGTCACAATGCTTGCAGGCATGGGATATGCCCCCCTCCCCCTCCCCCTAAAATCAAAATACTTCTCCATTTTGATTTTAGGTTTACCTCAGAAGCAGTTTGCGCGTTGTTTGTTGCCTGGTAACAGACCTGACAGTTGATTACCGAACTCGATGGAGCACGTTTAAGATTTCCTAACTACAGATAAGATGAGATTTTGTAAGATAGGATAAGAATCCTAAATCAAGTAAAGATTTGCTTCTGTTATACGAAATTGTGAAAAATCCTAAATTAACTTATCATATCTTAAGTAAAGACCTAAGATAGAAAGTTTCTGTAATACGCCCCCTGTTCTCTTTTATTACTGCGGCATGGCAGCAACCAACCTCAATACTCAAGAGGACAATAGTGTTACCTTCAAATGACATCAAACCAGATGTGCTAGCTCAAAACATGTGACAGTTTAACTAATTTGAACTAATTTACTTAGCAATGATTCTCTTCAGTAGTTGACAACAGTTAACAGGTATCTATCTATCTATAGAAATAGAAACGGGTGAAATCTTATCTTACTTCTGGTCTCTTGGCATTTGTCTGTATTTGATGATGCTATTTGTATTTTTAGATCTTGTTTTTTGGCTGATCTAAACACTAAATCGTTTCATGATACCAATTTGCCTAAGGTTCCCTATACCGACATCTTCAGAAAAAAAAAAAAAAAAAACACTTGTGTTCACAAGCTTGTTGACATAGGTGGTCTGTGAGTTTGAGTCTCACACCGTACCGCTGCTGATGTCTCTGCCTGTTTGCCTCTGTGACACCTGCTGTGCCGTGGCCCTGAAGGGCATTTCAGCTCAAATCAATACAGCCTCTTTCAGTGCACACTAACAGGCTCTGGTGCCACAACTTTTGGGTTCCAGTTATGTCTGTTCAAGCTAGGGGTGACTCCTGCACAGGTGCACTCATTTCTGGTCCTGCTTTGATCCCTGAGTGTGTGCGTTTGTTTTTCAGAGGCAGATGGAAGGGGGGAAAGGTACCACACTCCTGCGGTATAATAGCAGGGCTCGACGGAGAGAGAACACACTTGACTGTAGCGGACTGGGTCAGCATCAGAACACACAATCACACAGAGAGTAAGTGTGTTGTGACAACCGACTGTTTCGTGACTATAGAAAAAAGCCAGGATATATATACGCATTATATATACGCATTATAACCTGGACCAGAAATCATTCAAATATTGTTTTAAAAGCAAAAAATAAAATAAAAAAGAACAATTGTTAGACACAGATACATGCTAAGTGCATAAAGTCAACAGCTTTGCTGTATAGTTTTACATTTTTCACCTTTTTGCTCTCAGAGAGCATACTGCTGACACCACACAAAGGTAAATAAGAAAGTAAGCGATAGAAAGAGGGAGAGAGGGGGAGTGTTGAGAGCTTCTTTTCATCTACAGGCTTTTAAAGAGCTCGCTCTATAACCCGCAGGAGAAGCGAAGTTGCAGGTGATAAGTGCTCCATCCTGCCTGCCCCATCTGACACCGCTGATGGTGTTTCTATAGACTTGTTTTTATTTCACCCTCGACACCGACAGGCCAGACATGCTTTAGTGCAAATCGCTGCTCCTCCCTGGAAAGCTGCAAAAAACATCACCTGACAGCAGCTCTGCTCACAGGTGCAGAAGTCTGATGGCTTGAAGGGAGTGACGCCTAAAAGAATCAAATTTTTCAACCTCTTAATGAGTTCTGCTCATGTGTCAAGAGAAAGTGTAACACAAATAGCTTGGTATTGATTTTTATTACTTCTTTGTTGTTCCAACTTCCTTCAGCGAGGTAGAAGGAATTGCCACGTTTTTAATTTTGCCATTTTTATTAAGAGGGGAAGTAGAGAGATGACAGAAAATGATGACAAAGGAACTGGGACACAAAGCGGGCCGGATTCGAACCCGTGACTACCACATGAACACCACAGCACTGCGTTTTGGAGCACATATGCTAACCACAGGCAATGGCTCTGAAAAAACAACTACATTTTAGTGTTTAGTGAAAGCGAGCGCAAGTCAAGTATGTACATTTTTTTTTTTTTGTTAAAATACCTTCTGTTGGTGCTTGAAATTGTCAGGATCCAATGTACAAATTATAATTTCCGTCAGCAATTTTTGGGCAGCAATATATACAGTTGAGACCCACAAAACTTTTGCTTTGGTTAATTAGCATCAGACCCAATAAACCTCCCATAATTTGCAACCCTAGTCTAATCCAATGAATGTGAGTTTGGGGTGGAACTGTCTGTTTTGAGTGACCAATAAAAGACAAGGGCAGTGTTTTGAAAAACTTTATTTTTTTGTGCAATTCTGTTTTTTTTGTGTGTGTGTGTGTGCCAAAATGACACACTTCAGCTTTAATTATTTATTTTCTTTAAATTAGTATTTGTCATTTTTACAGAAAAATTAAACCGTTCTAATGAAGCGACTACACATAGGCGGAGCGTGTGGAAGGCTGGGCAAGGCTTAGCCTAGCATGGAATTTTCACACTCAAACCACTGCCTGTTGCTGCTTCTGATTACTTTTAGAGGGAAAAGCTGCTCATTACTGCTGGTCTAGGATCAGTTTTCTCCGTAATAATAGCATATTGGCTGAACAGATTTGGCAAATGATCCAGTGTTTGCGCTTTGGTGAGCGTCAACGTGCTTTTGCAGCGTTGAACGATGTAGTCAATCACAAACATAGCTGTTGATTTCCTGAACCCAATGGTCAATCAGAGGTGTTTAAGTTAGCACTGAACAAAAACTCTGTACAAAAACTTCTGCACGCTCGCAAATCCTCTCATTATAACAAACGAAGTGTAGACAGATTCATTGTGCAGTCAGTTGCATTGATTTTAACGGAACTTTGTGAGATCGTGATGAACTAAGACGAGTGACAGCTTTTTAGTAATTATAAAGGGAGCGCTTTCTGCCATGTCAAATCCCACACACAGTATGCTTGTTTTTCTGTTAAAATTAATGGTAACACTTTACAGTAAGGTTACTACATTAGTCAACATGAACTAATAATGAACTGCAGCATTTCTACAGCATCTTTGTTAATGTTAATTTCAACATTTACTAATACATTATTAAAATCAAAAGTTGTATTTGTTAACATTAGTTAATTCACTGTGAACTAACATGAACAAACAATGAACAGCTGTATTTTATTAACTAACATTAACAAAGATTAACAAATACAGTAACAAATGTGTTGCTCAGTGTTAGTTCATGTTAGTTAATACATTACCTAATGTTAACAAATGAAACCTTATTGTAAAGTGTAACCAAATGAATAGTGTTTTGTGAACGTAGACACTTTATTAACAAATAATTTATTTGTAACATTTATGCTGGGATGTGTAGGTTGTGCAGTGACATGTAACTTAAAACTATTTCAAGGAAATCTATTTAAATGTGTTTTTAAAGGGGAGCGCATCTCCTTACCCTGGAGTTGGTTCACCTTCCACCTATGCAACTACATTTTTAATTATATATACACACACTGCCCAGCCAAAAAAAAAGTCAACTGTTTGGATTTAAATAGGCAAATGCTTAAGAGTCAATGATTGTCAAGTCAAAATGTATTTCTATAGCACATTTAAAAGCAACAGAGTTGCACCAAAGTGCTGTACAGTAAGACAATGAGCATATAAAAAGAAAGCATAAAAAGAAACAAGGCAGGATACAAAATATAAACACATTAGACCCAATATAATCCAAAAAAATAAAAATAAAATAAATCTTCTAATAGCAATCTAATCAAAGATTGGATCATTATTTCAGTCATTATTATGTTTCTAGCATGTTATAAACAGTTCTTCTAACCCTAATTGATAGAGTGTGTCGTTCAATTTTCATTTCTTAAACAACCATGTAGGAAGACACATCATGGCCATATTCCAGGATGACAATGAATTGGCACCTCTGAGTCCAGACCTTAAATTCATTGAAAGTCTTTGGGATGTGCTGGAGGAGACTTTACAGAGTGCTGGACTCTTGCATTGTCAATACAGGATCTTGAACAAAAATTGATGCACCTTTTGATGGAAATAAATGTTGTGATGTTATTTCAATCATAGACTCTTAAGCATTTGCCTATTTAAATCCAAACAGCGACTATACAAGTTTAGGTATGTGGTAGGGTTAAGGGATGTAGAATATGGTCATGCAAAATAATGCATTAATATGTGCTTTATAAGTACTAATAAACAGACAATATCCTAGTGATATGCATGCTAATAAGCAAATACTTAATAGTGGGAATTGGACCCTAAACTAAAGTGTTAATTTCTAAGATGGTGAGAAGAAAAGGAGACTGCACGATTGCCACTGTTTAATGTGCCAGGACACATACAAGAACTGCTAGGCCACGGTACCAACAAATCAACATTGCTGTCATGCTTCCATTCTATTCTGAAGTCACAATGTTGTGATTTTAAACACTCAAATAACACAAACTCAGATGATGGACCACTGAACAGTTGTGTCGCCTACCTAGCGATGCTCCAGTCTGGGTCTATCTTCAGGACGGTGGGGTCCTCTGTGTAGTTAAACTTCACCTCGGGGTTCCTCAGCTCAGCAGAGTCAATGTCCACCATAACCGGAGTACTTCCCGGGTTCACGCCGGCCGGGGTCACACACACAATCTCTTTAGAGCTCCGCCTACAGTCATGGAGGAAGCACAGAGTTGTATTAGAGTAAAAGCAACTGAAATGTTTACTAATTCTCATCACAATCAGAGCATGTGCCGTTAAAGCATGTCATCGCATTCATATTTCATCTTGACACAGATTCTGTACTCAGTAAGAGTTAAGTTTGTTTGATGAAGCTCCATCATTTGTGTTAACAACCATATGGGTTTCAAAGACTTCGGGTCTGTTTTTCTCTGTCTGTCTGCTTCACTCTCTCCTCCTGTACTGGAGACGTGCCTGCAATCTCCATGCACATCCCCTTAGTACGTTGCCATGGGAACGCTTTTCAAGATGCACACCCCAGAAATCCTCAGAAGACTGCACATATTTTGACAAGGTGGTTGTCACAAACAAAAAAAAGATGGAAGAGTGCAAAGAGAGTGAGTTGTGGAGCGGATAAGCCACAAATTTCCTCAAAGGTAAAATATACAGACAAAATGCAACCATTGCTTTGGGATATTTTTTTTAGAGATTTAGCATTTTAAATATGTAATTTGGATTACAGACATGTAGAATAAATTTGAATATGAATTCACTGGATAATATGAATGGAAGACACAAAAAACCTACACAAAAAATCATTGTACTGAACTGAGCAGCATGAATGTTCGTTCTCCTTTTGTGTCAGTAGCCATACAGGTTTGGAACTATGTGAGGGTGAGTAAATGATGAAAGAATATTAATTTTTGAGTGAACTATCTCTTTAACATCCTCCCACAATGGGATAACATGATGTGGACCTTCTCTCTGAAGTGAACCCTGGCTCAGAGACCAGGTGTGGCTGACGTCTCAGTCAGCGAGAACCGCGGTAATCCTCATTCTCTCCTTCTCTCATGTCTGAGACTTGGCAGCGAGACAATGTTTTTATTCTCCGCTGCAATGCAGAGCGGTCTGGTGCTACAGATAGACAGGCGGACGGCAGGAACACTCATTCACTGTCCCCGTCCACAAACGGAAGCGCACAATCGACCGGGACCGCCTGTGCCATTATGTGGCTGATGTTCTTGCCTTCAAAGTGTCTCTTTATGCTGTAGATACATGCCGAGGGGTAAAAAAAAAAATGGGCCTGGGCGTTTGGACTGACGGAATGACAGGTGGACGTGCTAAGGTGAGAAGCCGGAAGACAGCTTTTTGGAAGGATACAGATAAAGACAGAGGGAGACAACTTGGCAGACGAATAAGCAGAGAGAGTAAGAGAAAAAGGACCACATTAACAAGCAAGCGGAGACTATGTTGGCAAATGCTACACCAAAACAGCCAACAGGCTAACCATCAAAACGACTGGCACAGAGCCTATGGAACACATAAAACCATCAAACAAACAAACAAAAACTATGTGACAGACAGAAACAGAAAGTTAGAAAGAAAGCCAGACAGATGGAGGGATAAACTGATAACAAGACAGACAGAAGGGCAGCCAAACAGACAATTATGTTTTTTTAATATATTTTGGGGCTTTTGCCTTATTATTAGACAGGTCACAGGATGGACTCGCACTTGGATCACCCAAATGAGCTGAATAATTATTTATATTTTGAATTATTTCTAGGCAGATGCATTTGACACTGTGACTGTCCCCAATATATCTTCATATATACCACTTCACACCATCAACATGCCAGAAGTGTGTGGTACAGCTGCTAAAAGATAAACAGAAGATATAGAAGAGCAGTACTCACTTTTTGAAGTGACAAGGGTGACGCCCAATGTTGACCGCAACAGAGCTGCCAGCGTTGAGGTGGTTTCCTTCAATAGTGATTCTGGTTCCTCCTGAGAGGGGTCCTTGAGCAGGCTGGACACGCGTGAAGTATGGCGTCTAAGGAGGAAAATGATATATTGAAGTTCATTGTTATTCTCATCTTATCTTATTTCAAACACTATTAGTATAAAGTATAGGGCCACCAACTCTGTGCATGTAACTTCATTCAATCCTGATATACAGTCAAACCAAAATTTATTCAGACACCTTCAAAATTTTCTCACATTATCACAGTTTATTCGCTATAGTTTAGAAAATGGTAATAACATATGACAAGAACTCAGAGTTAAACTGTCAGAACAAATTCATCTTGATAATGTCAGATAACTTTGATAGAAAGTCAAAGTCAAGTCAAAATTTATTTCTATAGCACATTTAAAAGCAACAGAGTTGCACCAAAGTGCTGTACAGTAAGACAATAAGAAAGGTATGTAATGGATTACAGTCAACCAATCAGCTGTTAAATTTAAATACACAATTAGATAATACCAATTTAGGTCAACCAATTACCAAGCAATGATTCATTTTGTTCAGTCTGTGGTGTAAAAGGTCGCATTAGCAATTAAAGAAAAAACACTTAAGCAAAACATGGTCAGGTCAAAGTGTCTGAATAACTTTGGTCCCAAATTTTTTATCAATTTTACTGGTAGTCCACTGTATGAAGAATTTTTGGGTATAATATGTCACAGTTTACTTTATTTTGCTATCCTCACTTACATAAATGAACTATAGTGTCCTGCACCCACTAGTAAAAAATTATATCTGGTGTCTGAATAATTTTTGGTTTGACTGTACACTACCGTTCAAATGTTTGGTTTTGGTAAGATTTCTAATGTTTAAATGAAGTATCATATGCTCACCCAGTCTGTTTTAATTTGATTAAGAATACAGTAAAAACTGTAATATTGTGAAATATTATTACAATTTACATATTTTTAAATGTAATTTATTTCTGTGGTGGGAAAATTGAATTTTTTTTTTTTTTTTTACCAGTCATTGCTCCAGTCTTCAGTGTCACATGATCCTTCAGAAACTATTCTAATATGCTGATTTGCTGCTGCTTAATCTTTTTTTGTGGAAACTGCGATAAAAAAATGTTCAATATTCTTTGATAAATAGAAAGTACGAAAGAACAGCATTTTTCTTTACAGTCACTTTTACTGTCACAATTTAATGTGTCCTTGCTGAATAAAAGTATTAATTTCTTTAAAAGTACTGACTCAAAACTTTTGAACGGTAGTGCATTTATACACTCACCACAAAGGTGAATGCCCTGGGTGAGAGGGCTCTGTAGTCGGCCAGGCAGTCTCTCACGCACACCTCCACCTGGGCTTCCTGCACACGGTATCCTGTGGCGTCATTCAGCAGACACACAATCCTGCGGAAGAAAGAAACGTCGGAATCCTCTTTAGAGTTTGTGATTAACATCAGTGCTAAGTTACCAAAGGCCTCAATATTATTACTATAATTAATCTGTTTCTGATTTATGAGCCAACCCAGACTGAATCTGCAGACTTCTTTTCTGCATTTTCTGCACTGCAAAGATTTTAGATGTGGTGAAATGTCTTAAATGGAATTACTAGACACATATCAGTTGCTGAAAGAATAATCAGTAATCAGAACTAATAATTAATTAATATTAAAACACTTTGTGGGTTGAGTTTAACAGATCATACAGTAAAAAATTAGAGTGTTATAGACCTTAGTTAGGTTAGAAGCCATATTGAATATTTCACAGATGAAAACGAGGCTGTGAGGGATAGACTTACAGTCTTTACAATGGCACACACTGTGTAAAGGCCCTAGATCAGGTAATTTGCACAACTTAAAACTTTGAAAACTGTTTTATGGAGTTTTTGTCAACTGACATTTTACATGATGTTAAACAACAGTATAATACATTAAACACTGTATTTCTATCCCTCACAGCCTTGTTTAAATATGGCGCTACACTGACTAAAGTCTGTGGACAAATTGGAAGCAAACAATCTGCAAGTATTACCCACCTTTCTGCGCTAACATATTCCTCTTCAATAGGAACACAGGGTACTTTTCCCAGCCGAACGCCTGTCATAATGTCTCTGAACTGTAGACCCAGGTTCTCTCCAGTGATGGTGAGCCTGGTTCCGCCTTGGCGTGGTCCGGTCTCAGGAAACAGCTGTCAAATGAGAAAAATAGAGATATTAGTTTGATTGGAGATGGAGCAGGAGATTTAAAAGACTATAATATAACAAACCAATTTTTCTTTTTGGACTTTTTGCCATGATGAGCAGAAGAAAAGACAACAAGATCACAAAATGCAGAATTAAGAACAGTGTCAAGTCTGGATATTCTGATATCTATAGACCATATAATGGTCCTCTGGTTAGTGGACAGGTTTTGGCATTGAACCCTGTAGCTCCTTATAGTCTCAGAGTTCCAACACAAACTCAGACGCCTTGCATTTTAATGGAGACAAATCACCCCTTGGCGCAGAGGAGCAGAAGCCCCTAATGCTGGGCTTGGCGAGACACCTCCCTCCAACCCCCCTCCATCCATCCTCTAATTGAAACTTATTACCCAGGCTCCCGGATCCACGCTTCAGAGCCGCATGGCGCAAGGCAGTGGGATAATGTGATTTATTTAGCCGGATTATTCTCCGTAACAAGGACAGGTGTGGCATGACAAAACAAATATGGTGAATGATGTGCAGTGGTAACAGCAGGATGGCGCCCCATAACAGCCATCATGAGGTAATTACAGGTACTCTGTACGCCTGATCTCCCGACCACAAGGTCTCCACGGTAACCTGGAGCCGGGCCTCGGCTGCATCACTGCCACAATTGCTGTGGGCCTAGAATGGAGCCCTGAGGGACCCCTATGTGTAAAATGACATTGCATAGAAAAATGTACATTCAACAAGTGTGAAATGAGAAAGTTTGCCATAAAATTCAGATTTAGTCTCAGCCTCACTGAGAAGAGAAGAATTAAAGTAGAAATGTAATGACAGGATGAAGAATTCAACAAAATTTTAAAGAATTACGAAAGAAATTCAACACCGATGGTCAATAAAAATAAAATAAAACAGAGCAGATTTAACTGACCACAGTAAACCAAGTAAAATAAAATCTATTATTGGTAACACTTTAGTATGGGGAACACATATTCACTAGTTTTAACTCTAGCATGACTTTTGCCTCAATAAACTCCTAATTTACTGCTTATTAATAGTTAGTAAGGACGTTTGTGTAGCATTTAAGTTTATGTACTGGGTAGGATTAAGGGATGTAGAATAAGAATGCAGAATATGTGCTTTATAAGTACTAATAAACAGACAATATCCTAGTAATATGCATGCTAATAAGCAACTAGTTAATAGTGAGAATCTTAATTTTTTTAGTCTTTTTGTTTCAGCCTGTCAAACCAACACTCACCTTGAAACGACAGGTAAATTACTTTTAGTATTTTTAATTTTTAACTCTACAACCTTGCATTCAAATTCGAATTGCAATTCTGCATCCTGTTTGCAACCTCAAATTCAGTTCACTTGAGCTGAGTTGGAATTTAAAAGGCATTTTCAGTTCAATTCTGAATGTTGTACATCTCTATTGCATACATGGCATACATTGCATACAAGAGCTGGCCAGTTCTAATCGGTTTGGCTGACTTCATGCAACGTCCTTATGCCTGGAACAAGGTAGGGAGCACTGATATAATGAGCACTTACAGTATGAGGAAGAACTATTCACCGGATTCTCCAAATTCCCTAAACAGCACACAAAAACAAATGGTTGATGGTTGCATCACACATCGATCAAAACAAGCCAAAATGTGGACCAGACTTTATGCAAGTCTGGCCATGCAAATCTAAAGTAACCCCAGGGACTGGTCAGTACAGTTATAATGCCTCAGGTGGCACTGTACTGTCAACGCAACAGCCTGAGTAGCAAAATAAATGCAAGCTGTATTGATAGAGCACATACTGTAAACCGTCTAATCCTGACCTGAAAATCACAGAATTTGGACTGAAAACTGTCGCTCGGGATTCCACTAAAATTAACCTACATTAGATGTCTTTTATTATGTTCAAAAAACAATTTATACATTTCTAATTAAATCAGCCTTAGAGCGAAATGATAGATAAAAATAAAATCTCTCAACACAAGTGGGAGAAGACTAATATACACACACGTTCTCCCCCAGGACCTTGTTAAATTATACACAGTTAAGTAAATCTCCCTTCATTATCAGCTCTGGGTAACGATACATTTCAAAAAATATATGCAATTACTGAGATTAAAGTGCACCAGAATGCATGAAGCCTCCTGTCGATTTCCAGTGGCGAGATTATTACTGTTTGTGTGTCGCTTTCCCCCCACCCCGCGCCAATGGGTGGGAGGACTACAATGGAGGGAGAGTGGGAGGACTCGGAGAAGACGGAGGGTGAAAAGAATAGGGGCAGATTGGGCCGTCTGAAGACCCCCGTCTTCCAGATCCCATCCGCCCACAAGCCACCTGCACGGTGTGTGAGGCGCAACGCTTTCCTGATGTTGCGTTTGTCTACTGTCTTTCTGTTTGTCGGTCTTTCCCTGATCTTCATCAGCAAGGTGGTCTTTCATCTTTTGGCCAACACAGAAATGCAGCATGGGTAACATCTTAAAAAAAAAAAAAAAAACAGTTGGCGACAAATTACAGTCAAATTCTACTGGTAGAAATATCAACTTGCGCTATTCAGCTCTCAGATACACAACAGAGTTCTGTCTGGCACCCCCTCTCCGTACGTCTGAGGCTGCATGCTTCCTGATGTAATTGAGGTTAAGTGTCTTTGCTTACGGGTACAACAGCTTCACTTGGGATTTCACCCAGAAAACCTCCTATTTATAGAGCCTCCACCAATCTGCTGAAGAATAGAAAAATGCATCAAAGTTCTGCCATATCTGTCGCTTCAATTATGTAGCTTTCCGAGGCCCTAATTTGCTTCCTTTTTTCCCTATTTTCCCATCAAATATTGCTAGTTTGTAGCATATGTTCTCAAATCCCTTTCCCCCTAAGCCAATCTTAGAGCCTCGTATAGACCATAGAGTCAAAAATTGGCTTTTTGTACAGAGCGATGCCAATAACGAATACAGCATAACGAAACAAGGAGGGAAAAGTGGTCTGTAATTGGTTTCCGAGGGGTTGTTTTACATGTAGCTTGGTGGCGTCCAATCACAACCAGACTTGGATGGGCGGCAGCAGAAGTCCGTCTCTCTAAAGGAACGTGAGGCTTAAGACTATTTTCATTTGTTACCTACATGAAGAGAATTGAATCTGAATCATCCAATCAGACGCTTTACTTCTATCTACAGCCTCTCATTCCCTGTCTCCATCTTGCTGCATGAAAAACAAGGCAGAACAACATGTATATTTTACATATTTCAGTGTCAAAGCTTATCAGAGCAGCTTACTGTTGACAGAGGCGTGATAAGGGTGTGTGTGTGTGTGTGTGTGTGTGTGTGTGTGTGTGTGTGTGTGTGTGAGTGAGTGAGTGAGTGAGTGAGTGAGTGAGTGAGTGAGTGAGTGAGTGAGTGAGTGAGTGAGTGAGTGAGAGAGAGAGAGAGAGAGAGAGAGAGAGAGAGAGAGAGAGAGAGAGAGAGAGAGAGAGAGAGAGAGAGAGAGAGAGAAAATCCAAGATAAAGAAAAGAAAGTTCGGCATAACAAACCTTGCTGTTGCCCCCGGTTAGGTGCGATTTCCTCTGGTGTAATTAGAAATGGAGAAAATCTACACTCTGAGCAAGTTAATGCGATATTGATGCTGAAGTAAAGAGGTGCATTTTGGGAAAAACAAGAGTTAAGAAGCAGTTTAAGGAGGTTTTTCCACCCAGCATGTCACAAAATTTTTGAGTAGCTGCCATTGAGATGAATGGGAATGCTAACGGCTAGCTCTCTCCAGGTATTATAGACCTCCTTGGCCCATAGAGTGAAAGGGCACAACTTTGACGCCAGCAGACTGCTTCAACAGAGACGCAAAACAGCAGACAATAAGACAGACATAAAGCAAATTCAATTACTACTTATACCCAGGGGTCTCTCTGAAGAGAGAGAGAGACAGAAAATCCCAGTTTAAATACTCTATTCCAAATGAAATTAGAAGCTTATCCACCAGCTAATATACTAAGTCACATGGCTCTGATGTGAACAAAGGAGAAATGAGGGAATGAGTGTGGTAAGAATGGATAAACTGCAAGAAAAGGATAAAATATATAGGCGTAGCATAATGTTACTTGTGTTAAGAAATGTTATAGAACGTAAATGCTCTATACTGGGCCAATAAATAATTTTGTTACTCAGTTTCCAGTGTTGTTATTATTAAATTAACTAAAACAAAGCATTAAAAAACATTTTTGGTAATTGAAATAAAGCTGAAATAAAAATAAAATAAATATTAAATTAAAAGCTAAAACATTTTGAAAAAACAAATGAAATAAGTTTAATTTAACTGAAATAAAACAAACTAAAATTGAAATAAAATAAATTATAAATATTTAGAAACATTCTTAAAAAACTAAATCTAAGAAAAACGTCAAAAGCACATAAAATTACTAATAAATAAACTAAAATAAAAAAGCTAATTCAAAATATGAATAAAAACAATAGTAGTATATAAAAATACAAAAATAACACTGATATTTCTTTTATTTTTTCATGAATGTGAAGTTCTCAAGAGAAAAAAAAAAAACATTAGTTTGCTAAGTAAACTAATGATGGTACATTTTCCAATTGAGTTTTTAGTAAACCGTTTGATTTGCATTGCTAAATATCAAATTATCATTCTCACAATTTGATTTAAACCATTTATTGCTACTGTGCCTAATACTGGGCCAACTGGCGACTAACTCCCTTTTATTTAATCACTCAAGACAATTTTACTCACATTTGGCAAGTGTTTATTTTGGACCCGGTTCACTTCCCTCATGTAGTCTCTCTAATAACATCAGAGCTGTACCACAAATGTCCAAAAATGAGCCTGTGAAGGAGGTACAGCCTGTTTTACAGAGTTTTGTAGCTTTTAACACATTTAGCGCACTTCCATCCTTCACAGCTTTATTTCCGTCCACTAGCTCTTGAAATATGCTGATCAAAATATCACGTCAATCACTTTTGGTCACGAGACACTAGAACATACAATGCCTGACGTCATGTGTCTAATGGCACTATATTTGATTTGAGAGCTGCTACAGAGGGGAAAATCTGTCAATAACAACTTAATTTTACTCTGTTCTTCACACAAAGCTATTGTACGACTTCAGAAGACTTGTCTTGCTCTAGGTCTGATTTTGGGACTGTGGCCATCACAACAACCGTTTAAACTGGTCCAATTGGTCAGCTGATGCCATGTGAGTTAAAAACAAGCATACGCCGTTCCTTTTCTTTGTCTGCACCTCTTCCTTTTCTGTTTCTCCCGCCATTCAAGCTTTCAGCTCTGGTTATTGAGCGATAAGTAAGCAGAGAGACAGGCATGAGCTAACGGATTAGCAACTGTGCCACTGGCAATTACCCAGTATCAGGGGCTAATCTTACTGAGAGACACCGCTGTCTCTCAGACTGCCAGCTGCCAACACTGGCACACCGCAGTATATTAGCATCAATCCACCGCTGCACGGCAATAAGAGAGAGATTTGTTTGGCACGGCCATTGTGGAAAATGTAAGATGGGTCTATTGTTTTTTCTTTCATAGATTAAGAGTGTCAGTGTTATAGAAACTGAAAAACAGTACAGCACTGCCATCGTTAGCATACAGGAAATAAACGTATGGCTTCTCTGAACGTACATTTATGATGAGATGCGAAGTGGGAAACAACAAATACTCGTTAAAATCCCTTCTAATAAATATAAAGACATTTATAGTTAAAAAAGACTCCATTCCACAAAAGGCTCTTTATAGTGGAAATGGTTCTATAGACTATTAATATGTTCTTCACACTAAGAAAAAAACAGTTCCCCGACAATAATTAGAAATGGCCCAAATGTCCCCCCCAATATTTGATATTCTTGATGCTGCTCTGATGCACTCCATTACTCACCGCTCTTTTTGTTGTGTTACGATGACAGAAAGTTTTAAAAGCCGGCACACAGCAACGTCATTTAAGCGTGCCATTCAACAACGTCAACAACTGGAGAATGGAGGACGCCATGATTGGAGCTGTGTTTTTGTTGTGTTTTGTGGGTTTCATGATAATGGAATGCAGAAGCATAGTTATGCGATTGAAAGAGCAAAAAGGAGGGGTAAAAGACAAAATCTCTTACGACAACTTGAACCTAAGAAAAGAACAAAACGCTGCAGACAAAGGCGACAAGTAAATGCCGTTAACATCAGCTTTCTGTATGTTTGTCTTATCATTGTCTTCCATGTTTGTGAAGTAAGTATATGTAAACTGTGTCCAAAATGGTGGGTGCCGGTGTGTTTCGTACGGCATGCATCGGCCAATCAACATAAACTTACATCACTGGTAGTTCCTTTTGTGCTGGGTTAGACCCTACTCTAAAGTAGGAGCTAATTTAGTGTTTTAAAACTTTGAAAACGTTCCTCCGGTGCAAAAGCCCCTTATGGCATTGCTGTGAGAACCTCCTTTTGGAACCTTTATTTTTAAAGGGTTAGTTCACCCAAAAATGAAAATTCTGTCATTAATCACTCACCTTCATGTTCATCTTCGGAACACAAATGAAGATCTTTTTGATGAAATCTGAGAGCTTACTGTCCCTCCATTGACAGCTACGCAACTACCACTTTGACATAAAGAGATCATAAAACTAATCCATATGAATTGAGTTTAGTCCAAATTCTTTGAAGAGACATCACTTTATATAATGAACAGATGTAATTTAGGCTTTTATTCACATATAAACATTGATCAGCAAACATAAACAGAAGCTCAACCAAACCTGCTTGACGTGCTAGAACAAACCTCACTGGTTCTTGCGGAAGCTCAAACGTGCTACATAACACACAAGAATGAACCTCATTGGTTCTCGCATGTCATGCTTGAGCTTCCGTTTACCACAACTGATGTGTGTGTTGTTGAATGTTTAATTGTGAATAAAAGCCTCAATTCAATCTGTTCATCATATTAAGCGATCAAGTCTCTTCAGAAAATTTGGACTAAACCGCTCAATTCATATGGATTCGTTTTATGATCTCTTTATGAACTTTTTGAATCATCAAAGTGGCAGTTGCGTAGCTGTCAATGGAGGGACAGAAATCTCTCAGATTTCATCAAAAAGATGAAATTTGTGTTCTGAAGATGAATGAAAATCTTACAGGTTTAGAACGGCATGAGGGCAAGTAATTAATGACAGAATTTTCATTTTTGGGTGAACTATGCTGAACATAAAGAGGTTAAAGAACCTTCATTTTCAACAGTGCTCTGCAAAAACAACACCTGTTAAATGCTCACACAATTAAAAGAGTGTTTGACAGCCTTGTAAATAGTGAATGTGTTAAATGGGGTGTGACAGAATGGGAACGGGTGCTACCTTGTTGATTTTGGGGTGCGCACAGCGACTGTTTCCTGCACTGGGGTGCATCCAGGTGCTCTCTGGAGGAGCACACTCCTGTCTCAGCGAACACTTCTTCTCCTGCACGCACCAACCGCAGTCGAACCGGGGATCCGCTTTCAAACACATCCCACAGCTGTCCCGCATTGCGTAACACTTGTACAGGTGTGCTGTCGAGAGAAACAGAGATAAAGAGAGGGATAAATAAGCAAGCAGAGCAGAGGACAAAACCTGCGACCGCACATCAGATGAATTCTTCATTAACGTGCCAAGTTGCTTGGCAACCATAAACCATCTACAGTTGAGCTAATGAACTGTAATACTTGACTGAAGAAGTATTTATTGTGCTTATTAGACTTAATAAATGTGATTATTTTTAAATACCAGTGTACCATCTTTTATCTTATATTGCCATTGCCACAGTTTCACATACATCTCACAAATAGCCTAAATACACCCCTTTACTGTAGTAAAATCATGCAAAACCTTGTGAGTGGCTTATTAATTTAATGCACTCAACATGACAATTTGAGCAAAAAATTAAAAATAAAATACGAATATAAACAGTTAATACCAGCCTTTGCTGGTCTTAGCTGGTTTACTGGTTTAAGATGGATATAGCTGGCCAATTTGGTGTTCAGTTGGTTTTAGCTGGTTGGTCAGCGGGTCTCCAAGTTTGACCAGCTGAGGAAGCTGTCAAAACCCTTGTAAACCACTATGAAAAGGCTGCAAGACCAGGTCACCAGCTTAGGCTGGTTTTAGCTGTTTTTCAGCAGGGAAATGCATTCAAATTATGAGCACAACTTGTGTACCATGTAAACACTATATACAGTATTACAGTATTTGATATTCATATTCATGATATTCCAAGGTATTTCAAAAAATACTATGGTACACATCCAAATAGTACCATGGTAGCCTTTTGTTTGAAGCTGAACGCATGTAAAAGAGTATTGAAGTTGAACAAATGAGTTAATATACATAACCAACACCTGTTAATGCTAATTATGCGTTCTGCAAAATTTATGAAACGGCATGAAACAGAACTTGTGATAGTCTTTTCTTCCCTATTGTGACGTATATCTGAGTGAAACGGCTTTTTGAACAAGAAAAAAAATGTATGGCTGGACTTGATTTGTCCATCTGGAATTGATTGGATGGTTGTGGTTTGCTATTGGCCGATCTCATATGAGTGACAGGTTGTCCCGCCCTTGCACCAGTAAACACGTCATCAGAGAATGAAGAGATGTCACAGCAATAGGGAGGGGAAGTTATTTTGATTTAAGATTACGTGAATGCATGTGAATTAAAAAAAAAAAATGTATGTGCACGGATAAATCAGAATTGTCTATTTTGATTTCATGGTGACTTTAAAATGAGAGCACAAACACATTCTGCTATGTTTTTGATTTAAAATGTTCAAAATAGTTCCCTTTAACTCTCAACTGACAGGAGGAGAGATTAAAAACTGGATGATGTATGAAACAAAGGTATCACCTCAGCTACCGCTAGCAATTAGCGAATTACAGATGTTAAATTCCCATTGTAAAGAGAAAGATGGCAGATTTTTCATGGATCCCTGGAGCTTAATGGAACTGGGTGAATGTTTTGTTGCCTTAGACTGCCGCTGGACTTCAAAGGCGACAGCGTATCCATCCGTCTCAGCCTCATGCTAATCTGATTAGCCACGGCTAAGCTTAAAAGTAGCGCTGCGCTAATTAAACTGAACCAAATGAATGATTTAATTACATTAACATTTCCACTTTACAGCAGGGCAAAGCTGGGGTTTTTCTCTGGCAGCGTGGCAAAGATGGATAAATTTATTGTGCTATAAAGACAGCGCTGAAATAGAGAGAGAGAGAGAGAGAAAGAAAAAGAGAAAGAAAGAGAGAGAGAGAGAGAGAGAGAAATACAGCACAAAAATATCTCAACATCCTGAAAACAAGATAGTTTACATAGTTTGAAAATAGCATAAGATATTAAAACTAGTTAGAGAATATGCATTGGATTAATATTTTTTGTTTTACACTCAAGTAAATTTATCTTGTTTTAAGGATGTAGACATTTTTATCTGGAATAGAATTTTTTTTTTAACATTAATACATTTTTATTTTATTATTTATGTATTTATTTATTAATTTGCGGTGGATGCATACACACTTTCAAGACACCAAAATTGAAAAAAAAAAAAAAAAAAGTATATATATATATATATATATATATATATATATATATTTGATAAAAAAAATATTGTGAAATATTACAATTTAAAATAACTGTTTTATATTTGGATGTATTCCTGTGATGGCAAAGCTGAATGTTCACCATTACTCCAGTCTTCAGTGTCACATGATCCTTCAGAAATATGCTGATTTGCTCAAGAAACATTTCTTATTATGACCAATGTTGAAAACCATTGTGCTGCTTAATAGTTTTTCAGGATTCTTTGATAAATACAAAGATCAAACATCATTTTTAAAACATAAATCTTTTGTAACAGTATAAATGTCTTTGTTACTTTTGTCAATTTAATGCGTCCTTACTGACCCCAAACTATTGAACAGTAGTGTATAGACATGTAATCATAAAATGAAAGGACATTTATGAATCAATTTACTTGTACTCCATCCAACCAAAGTGAAGCATTCATCAATTCTACCTTTTGAAACCGACCAGATGATGGCATCTTAGTAGACAGGTTTTTACACAAACATTGGATCTGGGCGCATCTTAATACCTTCTTATCTCTGTATAAAATAGCATTTTTCAGATTTTGTTGACAGCGAAGAGATGGGAAAAAGAAGAACGGAAAAGCGTGGCACTCGTTACCATCACTCAAGGTGCTGAGAGCTTGATTTGGCCCAGGTGTGGCGATCTATTGGATGGCCCTCCAGAGTCACCGATCACTCAGCACTTCTTACCAGCCTGACACTTGAAATATTAGCAGCAAATGGACCTGGACTCGACCCAAAATGACCAAAGCGGTCATTTTGAGTCATTTGAAGAGTCAGGCTAAGCTATCGAGATGGGGATGTGAACCCATAACCACACTTTCTCGACTGCCACCATTTTCATTCTTTCTGAATGAGGGTTTCACATGGTTTCTCATTGTTTAGCAGCAGCGAGCTGCAGTCACAGAGCAGGAAGGACCAGATAAGCTGTATGGAAAGCAGTGAGGCCTGACATGCAGTCAAGCATAAAATGGCCCTAATTCATCTTCACAGACATACTGGAGAGAGGTGTGGATACTACCAAAAGAGTGACTATAGAGGAACGGATGTGTTAGACTGAGGCGAGGTTTACCTTGGATATTGTAGGGGTTGTCAATGACGAAATCTCCATTCCACACAACTGAAAGGTCCACCGGCAGGTCGCTGATGTCATTTCCATCATAGTCATACTAGAGAGAGAGAGAGCGAGAGAGAGAGATATGACTCCATGCTGTTCATCACACTTGGTAACTGATGTTTTCTGACTGTCTGTACTCTACCAGCCTCCATCAGCTAAAATTACATCACGAAAGGTCGTGTTTTACAGTGATTTTACCACAGGTAAGGGGTATTCATCAATAAATACTTTTTACAGACACTTGAACAAATATTAAGGATTGAGCTGTGGTGCTCATGTGGAAAATATGCATTTGAATATGACTCACAGCTTTTCCCATCCCACTCTTTCTGCTTATCACCATAATTTTCTGTCTCTACAGTGTGTCTATCCACCAAAAAGACAAAAAGGCACCAAAAAACTATTAAATGACACAATGAACTTGCAACATTTTCAGATCTGATTACTCACACTTCTTATCATCCCTTCCTGTCCTCTCTCTACAGTGTTTATCCTCTAAAAAGACAAAAAATAGACCAAAATAAAAAAAAATTAATAAAAAAAGTGGGAAAATTAGTTTGAGTCAGACTCTTGACATTACTTAATCCCATTACCCGCACTTCTCACTATTACTTCCTGTCCTCTATCTATTGTCTTTTTACCCACTAAAAAGACACACGCCACTGTGTTGTGTACGCGGGAAATACTGTTTTAAACCTGACTTTTTCCCCTTTATTTTTAGACATAATGTCACGTCCACGCTCTATTAAAAAGACAAAAACATAAATAAATAAATTACTGGACACAGTCAACTGTACTGTTCATGTAGAAAATTAGAGCTTGAATTGAGCATTTTTCGATTACCATTCCCTACACTTCTCTTTTCCTGTCCTCTCATTACAGCATTAATAAAATCTGCTAAAAAGACAAAATGGCCCAAAATAAAACAAAAAAATGGCACATTGCTCTATGGTGCTTATGCGGGAAATACAGACTTTTACTCCTGAACCAATTATTCCTATTTCTAGTCATAATTTCCTGTTCTCTCTCTCCTAAAGACAAAAATACTCAAAATAACAAAAAATGCTACACACATTCAGCTGTTGTGTTCATGTAGGAAATTGGAGTTTGAATCTGGCTCGCAACTCATTTCCTGTCGTCTCTCCAATTAATAAAACGACAAAACTGCCCAAAATAAACACACAAACAAAAATATTGCTGAACACATTCAAGCTAATAGCATTTATGTAGGAAATTGGGGTTTGAATCTGGCTCGCAACATTTTTCAATTCTCATTACCCACAAAGCTCAACCCTTTTTTCATGTCTTCTCTCTACTGTACGTGTAGAAAAAATGTTATCATGCAAGACATAAGAGTTTGAATCCGACAATATTTGTCTATCCACTAAAACGACCTAAAATAAAACCAAAAAACCCTTCAACACAAGACAAAACAACAAAGAAATCGCCCACAAATACATTTAAGTGTGCATGCCGGCAATTCAATGTGACCATATTTGTTGTGCAGCACATCAGTGATTTACTGCACTGATCCTGACATGCAACCGGAGGCCGCCGGGATGAAGAGCGTTCAGAAAAACGCACGCAAACCGTGTTCTGGTGCACGGCTCAAGCTCAGCCCTGCTGAAATGGCAGCGAATGAATGAAACATGCTGGCTTATCTCGCTCCATGTAAATCTTGCCATTTAAAATTGTATCCTTGAGAGAGAGAGAGAGAAAGAGAGTGAGACAGATAAAACGGAGAGAGCAACAGAGTGAGACGGACAGCGAAGGAGAGACAAGTCAGGATTCTCATCACGCAATTGTGAGACTGTCAGATCAATATGGGGGAGGTGAAAACACTCCACCCTGACAGCAGCCTCCTCTCTACGGCCCCTCTCATTCACACACACTCCTTACAAGCACTGATAAACAGCAGCAGACATTCAGCACACTTACAGGCGAGGTTCTAGTATCAGAAACCGTCTCATCAAGCAAAGCTACTGACTCAGAACAGCGCGCAGAGAGAAATGCGATTTGTCTGTGCGCGCCTGGTCGTTTCTGGATGAGCTGAGGGGTCGAGGAGCATATGGGAAAGAGGAAGCGAGACGGAAACGGGGCGAAATAGAATGAGGGCGTGTGGGAGAGCTCAAAAAATCTAAATTACAGAGCGGAAGCCATTAATTTACACATGAAACAAGTGGCATAGTTTAGGCGTGAAGCGTGTTGCTGGGACTTAAGTGAAATTGGCATTTCCAATTTGCTTTCTGACACATCTCATTTGGAACTGTCTCCAACATACACACACATGTGCAAATACACACACACACACATATATACACACATAATAGTTGACCATTGAGGCTGAGGTAGTTTTTTTAAAGACTACTTGAACATACAAAACACGTCAAGCCAGTTGAGCATTTCAAATGTATTTGTAAGTAACATCAAAACAGAAACCTTTTCAAACCGGTAACCTCTCTTGTTCACCCAAATTGTTCACCTAAAATCACCCTCAAGGCATTCTCAAGGTATACCCTTGATTTGTTTGTTGTTGAACAATTAAAAAAAAAAAAAAAAAGGAGAAATTATGAATAAGAATGTACTGCTTTTTCCATGCAAAGAATGGGGGGACTGGACCTTTAAAGCTTGAAAAGGACTTTTTTTGTCAGTATATTTTAGCTGCTTTACTCCATGTCCTAACCAGATGCGATGCGATAAGATTCCACGACGTGACCAAATCAATCAAATATCACAGCCAATCAGAAGAACGTGTGGGCGGAGTCTCTCTGCAAGCGCACGGCACTCGCAACAAAAAATGGCATGGATATTTTATTAATCAGTATTACACCATTTTAACATTATTAAAAATACTTATACTCATACAATGTTTTGAACACATTGAGTTGACAGTTTGAATGTTCTTGTTTCCTTTAATTTATTTTCAAGTTCTGAGGTGAATTATCCATGGTCGCTTTCAGTATGGCTATAAACAGGGCTTGACAGTAACACCCGCCAACCCACCAAATGCGGGTGGATTTCAGCAGTGGTGTGTAACGCAGTCACTCTGACTAGCCACCTTGCTGGGCTGAAATTTACATATAATATAATAGTGATTTTTCAATACATATCGATCGCTTCCAATACTCATTTTCCGCAGAATAGACATACGATACCAGCTGCGCTTTCTCGCTCGCTCATCTTTACCACAGCGAGTTGACACACAAACCCGCCTCCCCTCACTCACTTGAATTTTGGCGTGGGACTGTGCATATTGCGTAATTTTACACATTCCCACAGATGTTTTGCTCACACTCAAAGTGTGCGCACATAAAACCGCATCTCAGTACTAAATTGAGTTCCCATTCAGTTGGTCACTTCCGACGCCACGTCGGAGACCGACGAATAGGAATTGCCAATCTACTTCGAGTGTAACTAAACAAGCCAATGTACATTGGCATGCAATGATTGCACCAGGTGCTCATGCCACGCAGCGCGGGTATAAATGAGACACAGGTGCTTGAATCAAATTAGCTTTTTGCTTTGGAGCCGAGTGGTAAATGGTTCGTCCAGATATCACTCTCTTCTACGCAGTGAAACTGACTAAAGCCTGCCTTTTTGAAGCGATCTCTTCAGTCGGTGTTGGTGTGACGGCACAGCAGCGGGTCGTGTGGTTCTTTGATCATCTCTCTTTTTTGTTTTATAGAGCAAGCACAAAGGCTGTTCTCACAGCTGGTTCAGTGCACTAGGTGGAGAGTGCTGAAAAGCCATTCTTACGTCTGGTAAGAGAGCGCCTTCGTGAGAGAAAGCGCGCACGTCAAGCTGCATTATTCCCTGACTGTGTCGCCGTGACCCTTCCCCCTGCATGCTTCAGCACCAAGGAGAGCGTCCTTCTAAAAGAGCTTACACAGACAGAGCTTGCATCTTTTTCAAGATGACATTCTATCTGTGTGTTTCTGGATGCGGTGGTTACCTGTCACTGAGGGATGGTCACCAGCGCTGTATCTTGTGTTTGGGCCTTCAGCACGCTGAGGCAGCGCTGGTGGATGACTCATGTTCTCACTGCGGAAACATGACCATCTCGGAGTTGCGGTCGAGACTCCATCTTGCAAGGGGTGGAGTCCCCGTGTCTCTGCCTCGATCTAACCCTCCACAGAGGGTTACTTCAGGCAGTAGCGCGGGTGATTTGAGGGTTACGGTGAGCGCGCTTCCCCCAGGGACCCATCCCCCGGGGAACCCTCACCCCTCCGGAACGCGGTGGGCCACCCACGAGGTGTGTACCATCCGTATCCTTTGGGGCTCCTCTCGATGATCAGATGTCCATCGCTGCATCAGAGGGAGGGTCAGAATCTTCTGGAGATGACGTGTCGGCGCAGGGGGCTCCTTCGGGAAGATCCGCTGTGCCCGATACGGATCCAGAAATGATGGCCATGCTTTCCCGGGCCGCTGAGAGAGTCGGGCTCGTGTGGAACCCTCCACCGTGTCCCGAACCCTTGAGGCTGGACGATTGGTTTCTCGGGGTGGCCCATGCTGGTTCTCAGCGCCCCACCCCGGTTCCTTTCTTTCTGGAGGTGCACGAGGAGCTCATCAGGTCGTGGACGGCACCTTTTACTGCCCGAAACCGGCCTAGTGGATCCTCCTCACCACCCTCGATGGC
This sequence comes from Coreius guichenoti, assembly GCA_039654105.1. Taxonomy (NCBI): domain Eukaryota; kingdom Metazoa; phylum Chordata; class Actinopteri; order Cypriniformes; family Gobionidae; genus Coreius; species Coreius guichenoti. The sequence continues at coordinate 11,773,072 of CM077178.1, forward strand.
GGACCTGCAAAGGGTTACACGCAGGATCCTCCCGTGGAATGGGCCGTTGCTATGCAACTGTGCCCTAACTCCACATCCAGGGGGAACCCGTGTCTCCTCTCCCGGGCCTGTAGGTACTCGTCTGATCTGATCGGAAAGACCTACCAGGCTTGTGGAGACGCTGGGTCCGCCTTACATGCTATGGCGTTGTTGCAGGTCCATCAGACCCAAGCACTGAAGACCTTGCACGAGGGTGGTCACGATCCCGCAGTTCTGCACGAACTGAGAACCGCAACGGACCTCGCGCTTCGTGCAACGAAGGTTACGGCGCGGGCAGTGGGTCGTGCGATGTCCACGATGGTGGTCCAGGAACGCCATCTCTGGCTGTGTCTGGCTGACATGAGGGAAACCGACAAGATCAGGTTCCTTAATTCCCCCGTGTCCCAGACCAGCCTCTTCGGCGACGCGGTCCAGAACTTCGGCCGCACAGAAGCAGACTGAGGCGATCAGTCACATCCTGCCACGGCGGTCAGCTGCTGTCTCCACCCCGCCGCTGGCAGTGCCTCAGCCTGCTCATCGCCTCAGCCTGCTCATCGCCTCAGCCTGCTCATTGCCAAGGGCGGCCGCCTGCGTCTGCCTCCGCTCCCGTGTCGCAGCAGCAGCCTCCACCCAAGCGACGTCGAGGAGCCGGGCGCAAGCAGGCCGCCCCGCCCGTCCAGGCCTCTGCCAAGAGGGGTGGCAAAGCCAAGGGCAAGCGGCCCTGAGACGGGTGACCCGGAGATGGGGAGGACTGCTCTTCAGGAGACGGTGATCGTGATTCTGTCTATGAAGACTTTGCTGTTAGCTGTTATGGCCTCCATCAAGAGGGTAGGGGACCTGCAGGCATTTTCAGTCGACGAATCGTGCCTAGAGTTCGGGCCAGGTGACACCCACGTGGTATTAAGACCCCGGCCTGGCTATGTGCCCAAGGTTCCCACCACTCCCTTCAGGGACCAGATGGTGAACCTGCAAGCGCTGCCCTTGGAGGAGGCAGACCCAGCCCAAGCTTTGCTCTGTCCCGTCCGCACTCTGCGGATCTACGTGGATAGAACGCAAAGCTTCAGGACCTTAGATCAGCTCTTTGTCTGTCACGGAGGCCAGAAGAAGGGAAAGGCTATCTCCAAGCAGAGGATGGCCCACTGGATAGTGGATGCCATCACCTTGGCTTACCAAGCACAAGGTGTGCCCTGTCCGATCAGGGTGCGAGCACACTCTACTAGAAGTGTTGCATCCTCCTGGGCGCTGGCACGTGGCGCCTCGCTGTCAGACATCTGTAGAGCTGCGGGCTGGGCGACACCCAACACGTTCACTAGATTCTATAGCCTACGTGTAGAGCCGGTTTCCTCCTGTGTTCTCACCTCAAACGGGTAGAAGCACTGAGAGGCCCTGGCTCTTGTCAGCTTGCTGCGCTACGGCGCTTATATTCTCCAGAAGCAAACTCTGTCGAGTCCTCCATCACCCTCGGTGCCGGACGTGGCAGAGTGTCTGGCATCAGGCCCTTTGCCGCTGAATCCTGGAGAACCGGTGCTGGGCTGGGGTTATATGAGTGACCCTGCGGGGATCCCATTCATTTTTCCACGATCACTCCTAACGGAAGCCTGTGTCTTTCCCTTGGGAGAGCCCCCCCCCTTCAGTGGGGCTGGAGCCCCCTCTCGGTTGCGGGCTACGGCTCAGCATTGTACTCCACATAACTCCTTCGGGGTACGAGGTGGGTTCCGCAGCGTTCCCTTCCACTAGGGCACGCTTTCCCAGTGTTATCCAATAAGTCACTGAGCGGGTCATGCGGAACAGCAGTGATGGACTTCTCTGTGTGAGCACCGTCTCATCAGGTAAGAGAGCTCAGGAGGCTCACACAGGGCACTGGAAGGGGGCAGAGGCCATGGCGCTTTGGTAGGGATTCCTATTTGTCGGTCTCCGACGTGGCATTGGAAGTGACCGACTGAATGGGAACGTCTCGGTTACGTATGTAACCCTCGTTCCCTGAAGGAGGGAACGGAGACGCCACGTCCCGTCGCCATGTCCTCTGTACCCTGCTGGGGTGCCAGTTACCTACTCGGCTCCTCAGCAAAAAAGCTAATTTGATGCAAGCACCTGTGTCTCATTTATACCCGCGCTGTGTGGCATGAGCACCTGGTGCAATCATTGCATGCCAATGTGCATTGGCTCGTTTAGTTACACTCGAAGTAGATTGACTACGAGATTCCTATTCGTCGGTCTCCGACGTGGCGTCTCCGTTCCCTCCTCCAGGGAACGAGGGTTACATACGTAACCGAGACGTTCTTTTTCACTGCTTATTGCGCTTAAACTGTCAAACACACAAAATAATGTCAAAATGCTGGTCTTGAGATAATTATGAGATAATATAAAAAATTTCTATATGGCAGTTTTCCCCATGGTATCGATGTCAAATTTGTGGCCAGTGAAAATGCTGAGTGGCTAGTAACTTTGTAAAAACCACTAGCCATAGTGGCTGGTGAAAAAAAAAAAGTTAATGTCAAGCCCTGGCTATAAAGGTCATGCAAAATGATATTCAATATGATTGTTTCCAAAGAAATAAAATGCACTAGACCATATATCTTATTTGTTATCTTTCGAAATGATTTTAAATTATCTGTCAATGTTTATAACATGTAGTTTACGCAACACAACAAACGTTAAAGCGTAGACTAACAAGTACGGTGAGCATAGGACCGGTTTTGTTCACACTGCAGATAAATCAGATTTTTTTTCCCTCAAATCTGATTTTTATGACTTTACCCGTCTGTCATGTTGCAAGTGATGAAATCAAGTCCGTTTGTTCTGACAGTGCAGTCAATATCCGGTATATCCACATCGGTTGCTGCAGTACTGATTTAAGTGTCAGCGCGACAGCAAGAGACTTACTTCTACTATAACTGAGTAGCTGTCACTGTGGAAAGCGAGGACGGAAAACTGAAAATTGCCTTTGCTCACGTCCATCATGGCATCTTGCCATGATGAACTCACGATGCGCATCAGACAACATAAGCATCAGAAGGATTACAGCACTATTGACACATTCATGCATACATCACGTCTGAAACCACTCACATGTTCACTCATTCACCAATGTCACATACACTAATGTTTAAACATTTGGGGTTGGTACGTTTTTTTATAAATGTTTTTGAAAAAAGTCTTTTATGCTCACCAATACTGCATTTATTTGATCAAAAATACTGTAAAAACAGAAATATTACTATTTAAATTAATTGTTTTCTATTTTAATAAATATTTAAATGCAATTTACTCCTGTGATGGCAAAGCTGAATTTTCAGCATAATTTCTCCATTCTTCAGTGTCACGTGATCCATTAGAAATCATTCTAATATGCTGATTTGCTGCTCAAGAAACATTTATTTTTATTATCATCAATGTTGAAAACTGTTGTGCTGCTTAATATATTTGTGTAAACCGTGATACAATTTTTTTTTTTTTTGATTATTTGATGAATAGAAGTTATAGAAGAGCATTTATTTGAAATAGAAATCAAAGATTTAGAAATAGAAATCTTTTGTAACAATATAAATGCATTCTTGCTAAATAAAAGTATTAATATGAAAATAAATACATTTTATTGACCCCAAACTTTTGGACGTTAGTGCAATTGAAAGTGAAATGTATAGCCAAAAATGATTTCAAACCCCAAATGAATGTGATCAGATGTGGTTCAGATTACAAACAACTAAACTGATTTGCCACTTTATGAATGGCGTTAATCCGATTTCAAACCACATATAAATGTGAACAGTTTTTAAAAATAAGATTTGATGTGGTTAGTGACAAACATCTAAACAGATTTGAGTCGGACATGGCAAAACAAAGAAGAAGAAAAAAAAGATTTTGCTGACTGTCTGAACAAAGCCAAAGAGTCAGTTGACAACTCTTTGAAAGGCACAAGGTCAAGGGTAAACCGCTACACACCCTCAAGTCACAAGGCCTTTCTTTTGACAACCAGTCATTGGCAGCTTCTCTCAACGCTCCCATTTGATCAAACACATCCTCCACGCAGACCACAGATGACCTCCACGCTTACAAACACACATTCTTCCCTAAGCAGACATGTAAACCCTCACACTCCTCCTGCCTACGTCTCCTCGCCAGAGTCCCAGCTCCATTAAACTTTAAAGAGCTCCAGCTGTCCTCCCACACATACGTCGCGTCTTAACAACGGCCGTCGCTGTTCTCAGAGAGCCGTCCAAAAACAGCTATGATTTATTCATATCATCATTAACATGCCTTTGACATTACACTACGCGCTCACCTCAGTCAAACAATCGGCATATTCGATGCTAATCGTGGCGGTAACATCATGTGACTGAGGTCACGTGACTTCTGGTGACCACAAAATGGCTGGAAACAACTAAATGGTGCATTGTTCTTTACAAAAAGGTCACATATGCAGTATTTATTGAAAAGGTGGTCGAAAACAATGGCCTCTGTTTCATGAGAGAGGGCCTGCGTGAGGGGAGCTCGGGGAGGAGCTCTGCGTCTACTTGAGACTGGATGAATAATAACGCTCATTATTCAGCCCGTGGTCATCATGGAGACATGGCGGAGAGTAATTAATTGCTTGTGCAAGTGTGAGTTCCCATGAGGCCGATGGAGGCCTCCAACACAAGGTGAGGAGAAACACGCACATGACCCAATTAAGAATAACCATGATCCGACAACTTACTCCATACGCGCCGAACCTCACACACATGCATACGCGGTCATTAAAAAAAGCCCCTCAGGTGCTGAGCTGACATGACAGGTGTTGATAAATGTCAATGTCTGCTAGACTGTGACTTACTTTAAACATTCTCTTTGTGATCACAACGCCCACACCATGCCATGGTCATGATGTGTTTTCAAAATAAAAAATGTGCTAAAAATCTCAAAATAACATATACTATTCACATTTCACCTCAGAAAAAGAGAGAGAATAAATGAATGAATGAATTGAAGTCTGTAACCTATGAAAGCCTATATTCTATATACATACTGACATTTTCAAGACAATTACATAAATTTCCCCACAAGTATAAAGTTCTGTTTACACTAAGAACGATTACTATAAAGATAATTAATTTAACTATATTAGCATTCACACCAGCGGACAATATTGTTCTGTTTATTCTAAACGTGTACTTGTCTGCCGCATAAAATGCTCAAGCTTGTTACAGCAGGATGGATTCTGATTGGCTATCAATGTTTATAATGTTTATATCAGCTGGATAAAATCGTTCTGAACGTGATTCCAACGATCATAGCTGTGGTGTGATCTCTGCTATTCTTTGATATTGAGAACGATATTTAGAACTATATCTTTTTTTCATTATATCGTCCTTGATGTGAACGGGCCTTAATGCACAGAAGTCAAACGTTTAAACTCTACAGCCGACCTGAGTATTGTTGCTGACCATGTCCATCCCTTTAAGACCACAGTGTACCCATCTTCTGATGGCTACTTAAAGCAGGAAGCTCAAATCATCTCAAACTGGTTCAAGCTTCTCAAATCGCTTTCAAGCTTAAAAAAACATTATGACCAGGATGAACACAATAAGTGACAAGTGATAAAAGTTTGCTTCAGATTGTTCTTCACGTGACAGAACATTTTATCAATCACTTTGATGAAGATTTTTTGCCACTTATCACGCAGTCATCTTTGTAAACTGCAATGGGAAAAATCCCCCCAAAAAGTAATTAAAAAAAAATTTGCTTGTACAAGAGTGAAAGTAAAACAGCTTTGAAGAATGCAGGCTGGAACTACACACTGATCTTAAAAGAGAATAAGAAAGCATGAAACTAACTTCTGAACATGATAAAAGACAAAAAGAACTCCACTTATTATGTATCCAGTTATAATAAACCTGAAAGGTGTAAGCATTTGTGCACGTACAATAGTCTGAGAATAGAGTAACATATGAGTTGTATAGGTCCTCGTTCTTTCTCTCCCCACCTGCATGCCCAAAATGCATAATTACCCTCACAGGGGAAAACGAATGGAGGCCAGAAATAGAGAGACACACTGGGCATCTCCCCAGCCTGCGCCCGTCCTCTGCTGGCAAGCTCATTGATCAGGGGGATGGAGGGAAGGAGGGAGCGTACAGATACGTGCAGGTAAGGCAGGAGATTCCGGGTCCATGGGGCTGGAAAGTGCCGATGTTAACAAAACAGAGCAGCTGCTGGAATGTGAGGAGGGAGGGAAGAAAAAACGCCGCCTTTTGTGTGGGTCAGTCTTATATAATTAGTCATTTTGATAGCATACCTGTGCGCCTGGTTAAAAATAACACATCAGCACATCGGGAGGGGTTTTAAACGCACACGAGATCACGCATACACAAACACACACACAACATCCAATCTATTATTTTTTTCCTATAGAACTACATTTCAATGTCATTGTTAATTGGTAAAAAAGGCAGTTATAAACAGTCATAAATATATTTTTAATTGTATACAACATATATTAATACATACATGTATATTTGCATATATATATATATATATATATATATATATATATATATATATATATATATATATATATATATTTACACACATATACAGAGGGGAGAACAAGTATTTGATACACTGCCGATTTTGCAGGTTTGCCCACTTACAAAGCATGTAGAAGTCTGTAATTTTTATCATAGGTACTCTTCAACTGTGAGTGACGGAATCTAAAACAAAAATCCAGAAAATCACATTGTATGATTTTTAAGTAATTAATTTGCATTTTATTGCATGACATAAGTATTTGATACATCAGAAAAGCAGAACTTAATATTTGGTACAGAAACCTTTGTTTGCAATTACAGAGATCATACGTTTCCTGTAGTTCTTGACCAGGTTTGCACACACTGCAGCAGGGATTTTGGCCCACTCCTCCATATAGACCTTCTCCAGATCCTTCAGGTTTCGGGCCTGTCGCTGGGCAATACGGACTTTCAGCTCCCTCCAAAGATTTTCTATTGGGTTCAGGTCTGGAGACTGGCTAGGCCACTCCAGGACCTTGAGATGCTTCTTACGGAGCCACTCCTTAGTTGCCCTGGCTGTGTGTTTCAGGTCGTTGTCATGCTGGAAGACCCAGCCACGACCCATCTTCAATGCTCTTACTGAGGGAAGGAGGTTGTTGGCCAAGATCTCGCGATACATGGCCCCATCCATCCTCCCCTCAATACGGTGCAGTCGTCCTGTCCCCTTTGCAGAAAAGCATCCCCAAAGAATGATATTTCCACCTCCATGCTTCACGGTTGGGATGGTGTTCTTGGGGTTGTACTCATCCTTCTTCTTCCTCCAAACACGGCGAGTGGAGTTTAGACCAAAAAGCTCTATTGTCTCATCAGACCACATGACCTTCTCCCATTCCTCCTCTGGATCATCCAGATGGTCATTGGCAAACTTCAGACGGGCCTGGACATGCGCTGGCTTGAGCAGGGGGACCTTGCGTGCGCTGCAGGATTTTAATCCATGACGGCGTAGTGTGTTACTAATGGTTTTCTTTGAGACTGTGGTCCCAGCTCTCTTCAGGTCATTGACCAGGTCCTGCCGTGTAGTTCTGGGCTGATCCCTCACCTTCCTCATGATCACTGATGCCCCACGAGGTGAGATTTTGCATGGTGCCCCAGACCGAGGGAGATTGACCGTCATCTTGAACTTCTTCCATTTTCTAATAATTGCGCCAACAGTTGTTGCCTTCTCACCAAGCTGCTTGTCTATTGTCCTGTAGTCCATCCCAGCCTTGTGCAGGTCTACAATTGTATCCCTGATGTCCTTACACAGCTCTCTGGTCTCGGCCATTGTGGAGAGGTTGGAGTCTGTTTGATTGAGTGTGTGGACAGGTGTCTTTTATACAGGTAACGAGTTCAAACAGGTGCAGTTAATACAGGTAATGAGTGGAGAACAGGAGGGCTTCTTAAAGAAAAACTAACAGGTCTGTGAGAGCCGGAATTCTTACTGGTTGGTAGGTGATCAAATACTTATGTCATGCAATAAAATGCAAATTAATTATTTAAAAATCATACAATGTGATTTTCTGGATTTTTGTTTTAGATTCCGTCTCTCACAGTTGAAGAGTACCTATGATAAAAATTACAGACCTCTACATGCTTTGTAAGTAGGAAAACCTGCAAAATCGGCAGTGTATCAAATACTTGTTCTCCCCACTGTATATACATACTGTGTTCCAAATTATTATGCAAGTGACATATCAGTAGGATTTCAGTACAATAAACATTCAGATTTTAGAAGAAAGTGTTTGTTTGTTTTATTTCTCTATATCTTTTTAGATAACTGGTATCAATCTCAGACAGGTTTGTTAAAGCTGTCCGTAAGTTTTGCCTCTTTGTCGCCATCTCTGTTTGAAACCTGCAATTGCAGTTATTTGCGGAATTATCATCTTTACGTGGGTTGTGCATCGGCACGGCTCCTCAGCGCGGATTAATCTAATGTTTCGAGGAGTATGTGTGGCTGTCAGTCACCGCACCGATGTGGATTCTGTACTTTGGAATCACAGATTCTATGTCTTGGAAGTATGACCAAAATAAGAATTTTCACCGGAAAATGTCATCTGAACAAGTAACCTGTCTGCCACTTTTTCGGACCAGCTGAGAAAAAAAGCATTACAATAAATCACGCTACCAACGGTGATTGAATCTAACAATCGCTTGGCTCATATTACATCAAACCGATGTGACTGATGATTGTCGTTTGGTCCTTTCTGGATTACAATCCGCCATCAAAATGATACGTTTAATTATTCCAGCTGCTGTGAGAAAAGGATGTAAATGATCCGTCACCTGCAGCATCCTTACATGCGAGACTACTAGCCGGACTCCTTTATGTATACAGACGTGACGTAATGACGCAAAGACATGCTCGAATTTCCCGCACTAAGCTACCAGTACCACTCAAATTATAACACATTATTACAAACTTACCGTTGTGAATTGGACTAAGTTAAGGAGATAGTTTTGAACACTGGCTGGTTATGTACTTTTATGTACATTTTTAACCAAAAAAAGTTACGGATTGCAGCTTTAAATAGTTTGCCAGGTCTACTTAGGTAAATGGAAACCCTATTAAGGCGGTTGGTTCCAAATTATTAAGCAAGTCACAGTTCTCATGCAATATGGGGAGGAAGAAAGATCTTTTTGAAGATGAAAAGCATGAAATGGTGCAATGTTATGCAAAAGCCATGAAAACAACTAATATTGTGTGGCAGGCTGGCAGTTGTGACTCAAAACATATATAACATACACAGCAAAATTTGAAATTCACAAAAAGGTTTAATGGGGTTCTATATAGAATTTATATAACTCTTTATGCTAAAAAGGTTCTACATAAGGAGAAATGTCTTAAACGATTGCATAATACTTTTATTTTTGCACATATTGTGCGGGACGAGTTACACATGTAAATGTAATACTTTAGTTGTTTGTTCAAATCACTTATTCCAAGTCAAGTGATACTTGTTTTTGAAAAAAAAAAAAGAGCTGTCATTATGTATTTGTTGCTCATTATGCAGAGTTATTTTATTGGTGCAACTGCTGTGTAGTTTTTTTGCAATGAGAGTCATTTCGTCAAGTGGCTGAAGCTCTAGAATTCAGCTCTGAGCTCATGGTGAATCTTCTTCCTAGCAGGAGCTCGGCTCCACAGGAGCGTCTGCCACACTCTTAACCCCGCTGTGGGAAGCAACTGAGACTCCTACAGTTATTCACCTCTCCCTCTCGTCCCAACATACGAAAGCTGCTTCCTACTCCCTTCCTCAAAAATGATGACCCTTCTCCTCCTGAGCTCTTTTCCCCTCCTTCCTTTCACCACCCTCCACCCACCCCCACACCCCCCTCCACCCCCCCCTCCCAGTTTGGGGAGGAACTGGTATGTTGAATCTGAAGCAAAGCATCTCTCTGCTGCACGGCTGCAATTCATCATCATTTTATCTACGACGGCTTTTAATTGGATCCTATCAAACTCTCCCGATAGTCCTCATTTTGCTGTAGACGGCATAGAGGAGATTCTGGACGAGATTTTTCTTCCCTTTCCCCCCTCTGTTCCTTTCCATCATTGTGTTTTCTCTGTCAGTCTCTCGTTCTCTCTCTCCGGTCATTTATCTGAGCTGAAGGTAATGTTGTAAAGCAAAGCCTGATACCATCAGCCTGTTCTGTTCATCTCCTGGGTCCTGAGCTGTGGCGCTCAAAGAGAGAGAGAGAGCTCTGTAGAGGAGAGCGACTTTACGTCTCTTGTCTTGTGTTTTATACACCCATCTTCATTCCTTCATTTGATATGTGATGGTGCCAGAGCAAAATCTGTGAGCCGTCTTGCGTTTACACTGACTTAACTGACTACACATCCCTCAACACAGACATGCATACTGATCTTTGTTTATGAGTCTTAAAGGGTTAGTTCACCCAAAAAACATCGTTACCATTTTTTAACCCTCATGTCGTTCCAAACCCGTATGACTTTCTGTCTTCTGTAGAATGCAAAAGAACGTTTCAAAAATGTTTTTGTCAATGAAAGTCAATGGGACCCAAAACTATTTATTGAATGGACACAAATGCTCAATTGAAGGGGGGTAAATAATGACAATATTTAAATTTTTAAGGCAACAAATTGCAAATTGAAATTATTTAAAAATAAATAAACTAACAAACAAATAATAGAGAAAAAAATAGAAAACTATTTTTGGTAACGTGTATCATGCACTAACACTTTTTTACAGCATTTATTAATTAATTTATAAATATACTATTGTTTCCGGTTTATTTTCTATCACAGTAAATTTATATAACTAGAAATGTATTAGTATATGTAGAAATGAGCATTAACCAAGATTAATAAATGCTGTAAAAGTATTGTTCAATGTTAGGCATTGTCTTAACTAATGTTAACATATAAAACCTTATTATAAAGTGTTACTTCATTTTTATCTGCATCTTAGTAATTCCATCCAGTGTTTTTATCTCAAAATAAAAATAAATGGATAGAAACTCGACATGTGATACATATATTATGATTAAATATCATATCTGGATCGCAATTAAAACAGTGAGAAAAAGTGAATCTGCTGCACCCGTTTCAATCTCTCTCATGTATTTGGCATCACTTTTGTCACACACACACTTTGAGACAATGCATGACTATCTGAATACATCTTCAGGCAACTGGATATAAGAACAAACCTTTTAAAATCCGATAAGTTCTTCCTCCTTCAGTATCAACCTGCTAATGTCACTGATGATCTTCCTTCTCAGCACATCTCATCCTAAACTGTATATCCTTTGTTTACTCAATCGATTGAGTCAGGACTGCCCGCTTCCCTCTGCGTCCAAATACACCGTCGTGCTTTATTAACCCGTCTCTCTATTGTCTTAAGCAGAGAGACGAAGGATCGAATTGATCAATCTCAGGCAAACACAACCAGCTCCCCCTCCCTAATCATACAACGCCAGCCATCTGCCCACTGTGAGCCTGGGATTCCACCTGACAGCTGTTGCCTCCAATCTACCTGGCATGCGATTGACCTCCAACGACCAGCGCAGTGGAACGTAGCTTGCAATGTTTTTCTGTAACTCACAATAAAAGTGACCAGTTACACATCCAACCCTGATCTTGTATGTCCATTTTTATGGCATTTCTGTGATGCATTCTGCATTGTTGTTGCCAATTCTGTCAAATCTGTCACCATGATAATATTATCTACAGTAGCTAGCTAGCACAGCTGAGGTTGTGTCAAATTTGCAAAAATCACTTGAAAGCATCAGTAAGAATGTAAAATAGTAAACAAATATTTTGTAAATAAAACTAATATTTGAACCCCCCCCCAAAAAAAAATGTGATATGCAATTTTTAATTGAGTTTGAAAAAATTAAAAATATATGTATTCAAATTTGATTTATTTCATTTAAATTCAAATTGGTATTGGCAAGAGTTTACCCGTGCAACATACAGTGGTCCCAAACATTATTATTAAGTCTTAAAAAAAATATGTGAATGTCAATGCATTGGAAAATTATTTTGAACAAAGGTAGTACAACCACATTATTTTATGTGTTTTAAATTATAAAACAATAGTGTTCAACAATCATTTGTTGAACTTCCAGGCTATCAATCACCATTTCATTAAAAAGACTTAAAAAAAAATGGCTCAAAAAAGTCAATACAGTTCAAAGAAAAGCTCTAGAACAAATTTGTTATTTCGTTATCTAATGTACTGACATTCAGATATTTGCAAGTGCATCTTCAATGTTCAAACTAGCAACTCTTTAACTTTAATGTTAGCAAAAAGTAACCCAATTATGTAACATGTTACTCCCAACACTGCCACCGGTGACCTTAAAATGGTATTTCTCAGAAACAACAGTGTTATGGAAAAGCAAACAGTTCAAATCCCTTTGAATTCAAGAAAACCATTAGTCAGCGTCATAATTAATCATTCAGATGGGACAAATTTCTGTGGCGTGAATGAAAAGAACTGCAGGGGCTTTGGTGGGTGATTCATATCCGACCTGCCGTCTGGCACCTCAGCCAATCCGTTTTAACACAAAAGTTCTTGGAATGTTCCGGGACCGATTCAGCCAAAGCCTTTTGACGAACAGTCATTTAATCTGTAAGGAATGACTCTGTGAATGACTAAAACAACAGTGACTCTTGATCTATGCCAAAGCCTGTCATTCTAAACATGCTCCTACTTCTAGTAATGGAACTTTCACGCAGGGCTACACAGCACTCATGCTAAAATCACTGCAAGCTAAGTAACTGATAATTGCTGGCATTTAATGGTGTAATTGCAGTGGGATCTTAACACGGCTGTAATTGCGGCTCTCATTAGGAGTGACAGGCTGTCTGGATACCCAGAAGCACAGAACCAATCCCGACGTGGTTCCATCACAGGCATAAACCGCAGATGACCAAGGCAAAGTAAGGGACTTTAGAAAATCCTAATCTTAGAGTTTCTACTGAGATAGAGATGACCTACTGTTATCCATGATTATTCAAGAACAACATATCATAGGATCATACTGATTTTGTTAAGTATTTAATAAATTAACATGTTACTTTTTGTATTTAAACCACAACATCTGAGTTTCAAATAAGTTAACACTACTTACTAATTGAGTCTTTGGAGACCAAAAGGAGATATGACGGCTCTTTTCCATGCAATTAAGGGGGCTAAAGGACACAAAGTGATTCAATGACTTCAAATGCTCTATGCTCTATTTAAGTTTTCTGAAGTCATGAGAGGAAGTACAAAAAATCTGATATAACTCTAATCATGTTTACAAGAGAAGTGGCAATGTCCAATTGAATCAGTGCATGAATGAATCAATGTTTGAGTTGGATCTTTCAATGAATCAGTTGATCCGATTCACAGAAGCATTCTGATTTGGTTCTTGAGTTCAACTTAATGATTCAATTATCTGGTTACGGTGAAAACCAATTTAAATTTCAGACTTTTCTTTACACAAAGCTATCTTCAAAAGACATATACCAAAGGATTCATATAGACCACTTTTGTGATCGTTTTATTGTGCTTTTGAGTCAATTTATGAAAATCAAAAGCTCCGGTCTCATTCAACGTAAACGCATGGAAATGAGTGACTAGCACACCCTACGGAATTTCTCATTTTGTGTTTGAGAGAGGAAATAATGACATGAGGGTTAGTAAATAATGACAGTTTTTAATTCTAAATGAACTTTACATTTGAGAAAATCATTCAGAACATTTAGAAACCGCTAATGCACCTGTAACGCTTCCACCCTCTCTTGCAAAATTAGAAGAGAACAGGCCGCTTATCAGCCGGCTGTTTTTCGCTCTCGTTGACTGTTAAAGTTAACATCACTCTGGCTGATGCTTCCAGCTGGCGGAGACAGAGGAATAGCTTCTCGTCAGCGACGCGCCAATCGCTGTTGATTTGAAACGGCTGCGACAGCAAACAGTCGATAAAGTCTTTAGCGAGACAGCTCTGTGCAAACTCTTAGCCGTGTAATTAGCTCCCCCTCAGTAACACCAGGAATCTCAACACAAAAGAGAAAGAGGCTGCGTCCTATAACGGCCATCAATAAGGCATGGTGAGAAGTGTCACGGTGCCATCAAATACCCAAGCTTCCTCTCTCTGCCACTAATGACTGCCTTTGCAAAGCAGTCTGTTAAAACGATAACAAGTGGCACGTGTTTCATCAGGCCCTAATGGTGCACCAGTGCCTGCCCAGTGCCTGATGGGATTTTTGACAGGCAGACAAAATGTTGATTGGCCAGAAGGTAATGAGGGGGAAGGCTTGTGTCAGCAGTGCTGTAAGAAAATGGCCTGCTATTTGGACACGCATTTCTCCACCAATAATGACCCTTAAACAACTCACAGAGATGTGACGATTTAAGAGGGTCACGGCTTGTCAGAATGACTTTCGGTCCATTTGCCTGCGGTGCAGGTCCACTGGCCCATGTGATCATAAAATACACACGACACTCTCTACAGTATGTTTGGCTAAAAAAATTTTTTTTTTTTCAATGGAAAGGAAAATCCCCAGTGGGATCCCATTAGCATCTCAATTGTTTCTCCTAGACAACAATGCAATCAAATGAAGAGTAAATTAAAGCTTTTAAATTAAAGTCTCCTATGCCAGTACTCCAATGTGTCTCCTTTTCTGTCTATCTCTCTATCTATCTATCTCTCTATCTCTCTATCTATCTCTCTATCTATCTATCTCTCTATCTCTCTATCTATCTCTCTATCTATCTATCTATCTATCTATCTATCTATCTGTCTGTCTGTCTGTCTGTCTGTCTATCTATCTATCTATCTATCTATCTATCTATCTATCTATCTGTATGTCTGTCTGTCTATCTACTGATAAAAATGATTCTGTGGTGAAATAAACACTACAGAAAAACAAATGTAATTTCTACGTGAAAAAGTAAGTTCAGGCAAGAATTAAAAAAACTCTATATTAGTACTCAATTCAAGCTTATTTTTGATAAAAACAATAAAACTATCAACGTTATAAATTTAAGTAAAACCTACTTCTTTCTAAGTAAAGCATACACTTTAAAAGTGTGGTTTAAGTCAGTGTTATATTGTTTGAGTAAAATGTAATGCAAAGTAAACTTCAACCAAGTAGAAATTACTCAACAGACTTTTACTGGCCAAGTTAAAGTTACTTAACTTAGTTAAGTAGAGATTACTTCATTCCATACGTGAAATGTACTTTAAAAAAACTGCAAAAATTAAAGTAAATTAAGTACATTTTGCTCATTGTTTTTCTCTGTATATATATATATATATATATATATATATAAATAAATATAAAAAAAATATAATTTAATGTTGTGTGACTGAAGAGAAATGTTTGAGTTCATATTGAGATTGAATTGAATTCTAAAATGTACATAAATGTAAACATATAAACATTGAATTCTATGATAATAATTAATATAATATAATATAATATAATATAAGTGAATTTTAAGAGAAATGTTTAAAGAATAACCAAGCGTAGCATCAGTTCTGGCAGGTCACGTTAGTCAAGCTCGCATCAGCTGACTGTCAGCTGATCACGTCTACCTATAGGAATACGATGTCTATCACAGCATACATATATAAGTTCCTTCAGTACTATCAACAGCTATCGCGTTTCTCCTCCATCCCCAGCTCCTCCTCTCGTCCAGTCAGGATTTGGTATTCTGATTCTCCTTGAATCAGACTAAATTCCCGAATTATTTTGTACATTAAATATTGACATTAATGATATCTGAAATACATTATGTTGGTTCTGTTCTGTTACCCTAAGGAGGGTTATTGCTGCTCTCCCTGCTCTTATCCATGCTAGGCTGCATGGATGCGTTAATGAGTTCTTGCCCAGAACAGAACCATACCGCCAATCCAAACTGTATGCTAATAGTCAATCATCTTTGACGATAGTGGTCCTGACAGAAAAGATGTTGAGGTCAAAACAGTGGCTGCTTAATACTTTAGTTGCTGCTTAATGTTTTTAATGATTCTTTTTATGAAACACAGCATTTATTTTAAATAAAAACTATTAATGTCTTTATTTTAGATCAATTAAATGTGCCCTTGATGAATAAAAGTAATTTCTTAAAAAAAGAAAAATTCTTACTGACTCCAAACTTTTGAACAGTATGTATAAATATGTACAAAATTTTCTTCTAAGGAAGAAAAAAACTACCAGCTAAACTGGGTTGGCCAGCTAGATCGGATTAAACCAACTAACAAGTTAACATATAGCTGATAACTTCATTAAATCTCCTGAGCTATGAAAAAGCTACCTCTGGGGAGATAAAAAAAAACAAAAAAAACACTTCCTTACTAAACAAAATAAAACCACCCAAAACACCGAAAAACAAGAATCTAACTTACCATGGTCTTCTGACACTGTATGCTAGTGCTGTTGAAGCGCAGTGCAGTGACACTGTACTCTTTCCCCTGGATATAGAAGATACACTCATAGTTCCTCTGGCCAGACTGGGGCTGCGGAAGGTTCCGGGCCAAAAGGGTGATGGGCTTCATGACACCAACAGGGATGTATATTTGAGTGGACGGCAGGATCTGAGGACACTCCTACAAAATGAAAAAAAGAGGATCGTTTTCAGAAAATGCTGTTTTTTTATCTGTTTTAAATAATGTGAGTGAAGAGACTCCTAAAACTCTATGATATTATGGTCTACAGGATTTATTTACATGCATTTTATCATCTGTGAGATGAAAATCATACATCTGATCACATCTGAGGGTTTATTCATGTTTGTAGCATACACTATAGATTTTACAAAACAAAGCGTTTATATTTGTGGTGTTTTGAGGTATGAAAGATGTATTTTTACACACACATAGACATCATATGAGTCTGCTATACAGAAAACATAATGATTGGGTATTATAATTTTGATAGATTCAAATAACAGCACTGAGGTGCATCTAAAGAAGATCAAAAACACTTTTGATCTTACTACTTGAGTAAATGTGGCCATTCAGACACGGCAGCCCCTTCAGTGATGTTGCTAAATCAAGAGCGAGCGAAGGCGAGGATATGAAGGATGCGAGGAGGACTTCAAGGCCATCGCCACCGTTGTCATGCCAACAGATTGGAAAACCAGGGCACAGAGCATGCAATTAAGCTTTTTGAGGGCGTGTGCCATTTTAAAGACTTGGCATTGGCACCCGAGTTATGATGCCAACTGTGCACTTTAACTAGACAGCATCATAACCATAGGCATGAGATCTTGCCTCTCCTCAAGAAAAAAATATTATAATATTATCTTCAGCTGTAGATACTCCACATCTAGTATGTGGCAAAAAAGTGAAAAAAGGGAAAATGTATATGGGAAAAAAAAATACTTTTCACAGACACATGTGCAACACATAAGACCCGAACAAAAAACTGAAGCACTACATGATGGAAGGACACAACTAGATCAAAGCATCAGCCTTTCTATTGATGCTTTGATGCAGTAGGAGAAAAAAAAAAATATATATATATATATATATATATATATACACACAGTCAAACCAAATTTTTATTTTATTTTTAATTTATTCAGACACCAACTTTTTCTCACATTATCACAGTTTATTCGCTATAGTTTAGAAAATGATAAAATATGACAAGAACTTAAACTGTGTCAGAACAAATTCATCTTGATAATGTCAGATAACTTTGATAGAAAGGTATGTAATGGATTACAATCAACCAATCAGCTGTCAGCTGTTAAATTTAAGTACACAATTAGATAATACCAATTTAGGTCAACCAATTACCAAGCAATGATTAATTTTGTTCAGTCTGTGGTGTAAAAGGTCGCATTAGCAATTAAAGAAAAAACTTTATGTATAAAGAATTTTTGGGTATAATATGTCAGTTTACTTTATTTTGCTATCCTCACTTACATAAATGAACCCACTAGTAAAAAATGATATCTGGTGTCTGAATAATTTTTGGTTTGACTGTATGTATGTATGTATGTATGTGTGTATGTATTATATATATATATATATACACATATATACACACATATACACACACACATATATATACACACACATATATATATATATACATATACACATACATACATACATACATACATACATGCATGCATGCATCATAGTATTTACATGATTTTCACATTGTACTCCACGGTACTTCAAACAATACATGCCCAAAAAAAACATTTGCAGGTGATGTATGAAAGATGCAACACAGGGTAGATCTTACCCCGACTTCTCCAATCAAAGCCTGATAAAGTGTCTGAACTTGTTACCCTCATTTCCTATTTACCCTGTCTGTGGTTCTAATTGAATGGGAGGAGTATGGAACACCAGCGGCGTTATTAAAATCTACCGGAGATATGAGCTAGCGCTGCCACGGCGAGGGCTCTGTAAACAAACCTGATGGGAAAGCCACATGCGGATCGGTGACTCTGCAGAGTTCCATTGGGCTGCTGGTTTAATTGCCTCGGGCGGCAGTCTCCTTATTAATACTGTGCTGTGCTCTCGATTCGGTTGTGACTGAATAAATAGACTGTGATGCAGTTTCCCCACCACCACCACCCTCAATGGAGCGAGCCTGTGTTAGTGTTCAATTACTGTGTGGTACACAAAGGTGAGGGTTTTGCTGCTAATGAAAAGGTGCAATTTGTTCAGAGTCAATAAAGGCCTGTATGCGGAGCACAGAGAGAGCCCTTATCAGTTTCCCAAGAACACAGCACACAAACCCAAAACTATATCAATGCTAAAGGTTTAAAAGGAAATGTGTTTACGCTGCTTGTAACAGTCGGTTACAGGCAGCATGATGGCTGCATGCTAAATAGAATTCAGCCTTTGAAAACATAAGCACATGCCCAAAAAATATGGCATTGACATATTACCATGGTACAAACAACTGGCTGAATCTCATGAATACAAGTCCAGTACTCACTATATGCATTTTATATATGCTGTATACTATGTGTTTTAAATTTAATTTGCAACAATGTTATATGTAGTCAAATCATAGTTGATTAGATGATCATAGTTTCATTTTAAAGACCCCCTGTGGTGAAAATCTAGTTTTTAAATGTTGTTTACATGTCTATGTGGTTTTTTTAATATGCTTCAAGACAAACCATGTGCAAATTCATAAGTAAACACCATCGCTGAGTATTTTCTCCAAGAAAGGAACCAAAGACAGGCTCAAAAACGTGGTTTGAAATCACTAGTGTTTCTTACGTCACAAACTACCAATCACATCAACGTGTGGGCGGGCTTTAGCATATCATTAACTATTCTGTGAAGCAGGGAAGTCTCAAGAGAAGCCATACCGGTATATTTTTCTGTTGATATGAAAAATCAGGTACTTTTAGTAATATAGCGGGTGAATTATGTACTGTATATGATGTATATTACGCTGTTATGCTGAACTATATGCCTTTCTCCACTGATGTTCTATGACAGGGGTTTTCAAACTGGGGTCCTCCAGAAGGTTCTAAGGGGTCCCCAGAAAACTTCAGAGAATAAAAAGACAAAGCAAAAATGGATAAAGTCTACCGAACATTCGAACTGTTTCATTTCTAAATGTTTCTCTCTTTTCTTGCCGTATAAATATTTTCCAGAATTGTATGTGTTTGCTTTGTATCTTTCTAGTGAGTTTTTCTCACTATAGTCCCCTTTATCTTGCTCACTGGGGTTGTAAGGCAATATTCTTAATGCAGTACGTAAGCTGCTTACATACATTTATTGTGAAAGTTGCTTACACAAATAATTTTTAGTTGAAAATGTTCTTCTTCAGGTTTATACATCCAACATTAAGTATAGCCAATTTATGTTTGGAAACAATATGTTGTATTTATAATGTCACACTTACTATTTATCTAACAGTTTAACTGTTTTTTCATACATAAAATATATAGATGGATTTTAGGAAGAGGGTCCCTCATAAAAGGTTCATCATATTTGGGGGTCCTTGGCATCATAAAGTTTGAAAACCCCTGTTCTATGATGTTCAAAGCCTTTCTAATGATGCTGATTTTTAGAAGGCAGACTGAGATGGCGAACAGGAACATGGTTTGTGTAGTATTAGCAACACATTATTAGCTGTTTGATAACGTAATCAAGCAAAAGGCTAATCATATTAATTACCGCTATGTGTCCGACACTGTAAATACCATTGTGCCGCGTTTACTACAGTAACTTGAATAAAAGTTGAGTCAGTGGATCTGAGTTGGTGTGAGTGAGTGGAGGCGGGGCTAATTTGCAGGGTGTAAAGTTACATTCAAGCTATTTTAAGGCATGAAGAAATTTTTTTCACAGGAAAAAAACGTTTAAATATGTCATTTTGGTGATCAAAGATGAGTTTTAAGGGATACAATTATTGACTAGGGCGACTTTAACATATATCTCTGTGTGTGTGTGTGTGTGTCTATCTGTCTGTCTGTCTATCCTGTATATACACATGCTATAAATGTCATACATACATATACATGTGTGTACACACACACACACACACACATATATATATATATATATATATATACACACAGTGGGGAGAACAAGTATTTGATACACTGCCGATTTTGCAGGTTTGCCTGTTGTTTCAAAGCTAAAATGATACTTAAATTATGTAGTATTTAGTTTATATTTTTTTTATTATTAAGACACCATTTTAAATAGTTTTCTTAGTCTGTTCATTTATTTGGACAGTTGCACCACCTGACATTTTGGGGGTTTAAGGTAAAAAAACATAAAATAATATGTACAGTGGGGAGAACAAGTATTTGATACACTGCCGATTTTGCAGGTTTTCCTACTTACAAAGCATGTAGAAGTCTGTAATTTTTATCATAGATACACTTCAACTGTGAGAGACGGAATCTAAAACAAAAATCCAGAAAATCACATTGTATGATTTTTAAATAATTAATTTGCATTTTATTGCATGACATAAGTATTTGATCACCTACCAACCAGTAAGAATTCCGGCTCTCACAGACCTGTTAGTTTTTCTTTAAGAAGCCCTCCTGTTCTCCACTCATTACCTGTATTAACTGCACCTGTTTGAACTCGTTACCTGTATAAAAGACACCTGTCCACACACTCAATCAAACAGACTCCAACCTCTCCACAATGACCAAGACCAGAGAGCTGTGTAAGGACATCAGGGATAAAATTGTAGACCTGCACAAGGCTGGGATGGGCTACAGGACAATAGGCAAGCAGCTTGGTGAGAAGGCAACAACTGTTGGCGAAATTATTAGAAAATGGAAGAAGTTCAAGATGACGGTTAATCTCCCTCGGTCTGGGGCACCATGCAAGATCTCACCTCGTGGGGCATCAATGATCATAAGGAAGGTGAGGGATCAAACCAGAACTACACGGCAGGACCTGGTCAATGACCTGAAGAGAGCTGGGACCGCAGTCTCAAAGAAAACCATTAGTAACACACTACGCCGTCATGGATTAAAATCCTGCAGCGCACGCAAGGTCCCCCTGCTCAAGCCAGCGCATGTCCAGGCCCGTCTGAAGTTTGCCAATGACCATCTGGATGATACAGAGGAGGAATGGGAGAAGGTCATGTGGTTTGATGAGACAAAAATAGAGCTTTTTGGTCTAAACTCCACTCGCCGAAGAAGAAGGATGAGTACAACCCCAAGAACACCATCCCAACCGTGAAGCATGGAGGTGGAAACATCATTCTTTGGGGATGCTTTTCTGCAAAGGGGACAGGACGACTGCACCGTATTGAGGGGAGGATGGATGGGGCCATGTATTGCGAGATCTTGGCCAACAACCTCCTTCCCTCAGTAAGAGCATTGAAGATGGGCCGTGGCTGGGTCTTCCAGCATGACAACGACCCGAAACACACAGCCAGGGCGACTAAGGAGTGGCTCCGTAAGAAGCATCTCAAGGTCCTGGAGTGGCCTAGCCAGTCTCCAGACCTGAACCCAATAGAAAATCTTTGGAGGGAGCTGAAAGTCCGTATTGCCCAGCGACAGCCCCGAAACCTGAAGGATCTGGAGAAGGTCTGTATGGAGGAGTGGGCCAAAATCCCTGCTGCAGTGTGTGCAAACCTGGTCAAGAACTACGGGAAACGTATGATCTCTGTAATTGCAAACAAAGGTTTCTGTACCAAATATTAAGTTCTGCTTTTCTGATGTATCAAATACTTACACTCACCTAAAGGATTATTAGGAACACCTGTTCAATTTCTCATTAATGCAATTATCTAATCAACCAATCACATGGCAGTTGCTTCAATGCATTTAGGGGTGTGGTCCTGGTCAAGACAATCTCCTGAACTCCAAACTGAATGTCAGAATGGAAAAGAAAGGTGATTTAAGCAATTTTGAGCGTGGCATGGTTGTTGGTGCCAGACGGGCCGGTCTGAGTATTTCACAATCTGCTCAGTTACTGGGATTTTCACGCACAACCATTTCTAGAGTTTACAAAGAATGGTGTGAAAAGGGAAAAACATCCAGTATGCGGCAGTCCTGTGGGCGAAAATGCCTTGTTGATGCTAGAGGTCAGAGGAGAATGGGCCGACTGATTCAAGCTGATAGAAGAGCAACTTTGACTGAAATAACCACTCGTTACAACCGAGGTATGCAGCAAAGCATTTGTGAAGCCACAACACGCACAACCTTGAGGCGGATGGGCTACAACAGCAGAAGACCCCACCGGGTACCACTCATCTCCACTACAAATAGGAAAAAGAGGCTACAATTTGCACGAGCTCACCAAAATTGGACAGTTGAAGACTGGAAAAATGTTGCCTGGTCTGATGAGTCTCGATTTCTGTTGAGACATTCAGATGGTAGAGTCAGAATTTGGCGTAAACAGAATGAGAACATGGATCCATCATGCCTTGTTACCACTGTGCAGGCTGGTGGTGGTGGTGTAATGGTGTGGGGGATGTTTTCTTGGCACACTTTAGGCCCCTTAGTGCCAATTGGGCATCGTTTAAATGCCACGGCCTACCTGAGCATTGTTTCTGACCATGTCCATCCCTTTATGACCACCATGTACCCATCCTCTGATGGCTACTTCCAGCAGGATAATGCACCATGTCACAAAGCTCGAATCATTTCAAATTGGTTTCTTGAACATGACAATGAGTTCACTGTACTAAAATGGCCCCCACAGTCACCAGATCTCAACCCAATAGAGCATCTTTGGGATGTGGTGGAACGGGAGCTTCGTGCCCTGGATGTGCATCCCACAAATCTCCATCAACTGCAAGATGCTATCCTATCAATATGGGCCAACATTTCTAAAGAATGCTTTCAGCACCTTGTTGAATCAATGCCACGTAGAATTAAGGCAGTTCTGAAGGCGAAAGGGGGTCAAACACAGTATTAGTATGGTGTTCCTAATAATCCTTTAGGTGAGTGTATGTCATGCAATAAAATGCAAATTAATTATTTAAAAATCATACAATGTGATTTTCTGGATTTTTGTTTTAGATTCCGTCTCTCACAGTTGAAGTGTACCTATGATAAAAATTACAGACTTCTACATGCTTTGTAAGTGGGCAAACCTGCAAAATCGGCAGTGTATCAAATACTTGTTCTCCCCACTGTATATTATTATATTTATATATCTTTTGCTTTTGAGGTGAAAAATGACTTGGACATGTTCTTGACAGTAAAGTGGTACATTATGATTGTTACATAATAAAAAGTATATTACATACTAAAGAGCCACTCTGTATATTCGATTCTGCTTCATTTAGTTTCTAAGGGACATAAAATTGGGCATATCTTCAAAGACAAATGCTTTGGCATCATTAGTTCATCATTAGTTCTGCTATCCCTTCACACTCAGCTTGTTTGTAAGTTTGTTTGTTTTGTTTTGGGGTTTTTTTTCTTCAATAAACTGCCATGAAATCTAATTACCCTGATTAGTTTGGCTTCATTACGAAAATAATCTGCAAACGTGACACAGTGTCATTTAACAAAGTCTATTCAGCTCGCAACTGCGTGAGGCAAAGGGGAGAAAGGATAAGAGCGACTGAGAACCAATCAGAGGAGAGCGGGAGCTGGTATCGGTTATGCTGAATCACCTGACTGGTGCTGAGAGACGCTTTGCTTGTGGCTCTGCCATTCGTTTCGGCAATCAAAACACACAGGTGGAAAACAGATAGCCGTAAACTAAACATTTAATGAAATGCTCCAACCATCTGATAAGGAAGAGATGCCTTTTAGAAGAGATGTGAGTCCACCCCCATGGAAAAATGGAAATCTGTGTTTGAAAGGGAACGAGAAAGAAAAAGGAAAGGAAAGGAAAGGAGAGGAAAAAGGAATGAAAGAGAAATAGAAAGGTAGCATTTTAAGTGTATTTTTCCTGTAAACAGAAACAGAGATACTTACAAAAAAGTACCATTGTATGCTTTTTTGTGCATAGTATAATTCAATGGTATTTTTTTTTGGTATTACTTTGGAGTACCATGTCAATATCATGGTACATTAATATGGTAATCTCAATGTATTATAGGATTTCCATCAGATATCATCACCGTGGTACCGCAATAGTACTCAGACTGTAAGAAAACACAAGAGCTAAAGCAAAATGCGAAAAAAAAGAGCAAACGTGGGAAACTATTTTATTAAGTACCCTGACAGGTGTCAAAACAGGGTTGAAAGAGCAGATCAGATGGCACACTTGCTGAGCACAATGGAATAATGGTGTACCACGGGGATTCCTTTAAAGTGTTTCACGTTTTCTCCTTCTTACTGCCTTTATTTGCTTTGAAATGACTGCGGCTCCAGTGAGCCGGGAATCCAGGTTATCATGCAGTGTGCGCCCCCACAGAGCTGAATCATAGTGGGAATAAGCTCGGAGCAAACTCACATGTTCAAGTTACAAAACTCCAAATCCATCTGACTGATGCTGAAGCATTCCACTGCACTTTCTGGTGCAATATTTAACACGGTACTGTACTGCATTTTAAATGCATGCACGGAATACTAGAAAATTCCTGGATAAGCTTATTTTGCATATAGCCAAGTTAATGGATTATGCATTATATATTAGCCAAGTTAATGGTATTAGTTCATAACCAAATGATAATAAATTAAAAAAAATAAAATAAAATAAAATAAAAAAATAATAATAAAAAAATAAAATAAATAAAATAAAATAAAATAAAAAATAAAATAAAATAAATAGAAATTAAACTAAACTAAACTAAACTAAATAGGATATGATTTGGCTACATATAACTGTTGCAAATTAAATTCAAAAGAATAATGAATACAAAGAATAATGATATTTAATCATTTATATTGATATGAACCAATATAACAATGTATATTCTTTTGGTAACACTTTATTTTAAGGTGACGTAGTTACACGTTACTACATGTACTTACTATAGTAAAACCAGTACATTATGCATAATTTTAAGTAACTAACCCTAAACCAAACCCTAACCGTAAGTACAAAAAAAAAAAAAACATATACAAAAAATATTAAAGTGTAACCATTCTTTTTCATTAAATTGTAACCGTAATTTAAATTGTTATGTAAATTAAATTGTAAGGTCATTTTATTGGTGACACTTTATTTTAGGGTTCAGTTCTCACTATTAAGTATTTGCTTATTAGCATGCATATTACTAGGATATTGGCTGTTTATTAGTACTTATAAAGCACATATTAATGCCTTATTCTGCATGACCTTATTCTACATCCCTTAATCTTACCCAATACCTAAACTTACGCTACAAAAACGACCTTACTAACTATTAATAAGCAGTAAATTAGGAGTTTATTGAGGCAAAAGTCGTAGTTAATACTGAATATATATCTTGTTATATATTTGTAACAAGCAGGGCGGGCGAGAGCCGTGAGAGAGCGGCGCGAGGCCGGTGGCATGATTGCAGATGAGCATCACCTGCGCATCACACCGGTCTCGAATCCTCTCACGGAGGAGCTCAGAAGCATAAAAGGAGGAGCGACAACAGTGAAGGACGAGAGAGGACCAGGCCTGGACTTTATGTTTTGTTCGGTTTATGTATTATTATGTGTGTGCGGCAGTCGTCCGTGAGGAGGCTGCCGTTTTTACTTTCATTTTGGTGTTTATTTCTTTATTAAAGAAACTGAACGTTCGCCGGTTCCCGCCTCCTTCCTTCCTTCATACGAACTTTGTTACAATATTGTTAAAATTTTATGAAAAAGAATGGTTACACTCATATGACTATGACTATGTGCATGTACACTATGTGCTAATCTCTTAATTTGGGGGCTTTTCTTAGCAAACACTAAAAATATATCTATTAATTCGATGAATTAATCAGCACATCATGTAATTAGAATAACATTTCAAATTGACCTGCAGCTGACGTTTGATATGAAACGGACATGGCAATGCAGAGAGATGCAGTATAGTATTGTTGGGAAGCCGTGCTGAGGGAAAGAGGAGGGCTGGTTTTTTGGCTCTGGTATCTGGCAGCACTGCTCTGCTAGTCTGCTGTTTGTTTTGCTCAACTGCTGCCTCTAGCAATGCTCCTGCAAGCAAAACATGATATCTGCTGCTCTTTTCTTCCTCGTTCTCTCACATTCTCTACTCCTCTCTCTCAGTCTGAAAGAACCTGTGGGGCGATGCAGAGACGCTGCTCATGGAGCGTTAAGCAAAGCAAAGCCCACACTGCAAACACAGCAAATGCAGCCCACTTCTATGGACCATTCACATTGAATTTCATGAATTTCTGTATCAATCAGGGCTGACTAAAGTGGTGCTATTGTTCTTCCCACCCTAAAAGTTTAGTTCTGAGGTTCATTCCAGTTACACCATCACAGCCATTGTTAGGATAGTAGAAACAACAGCACTGCTTTAGCCGGTCGTTTATGCAGTATCACTATTGACTGAGCTGCTAAACGACTTTGACAAGCCTGTTATTATGTCTAACCAATTACTATCAACAATTTAAGGGCAGCATCACCAAAAAATCTTTAAATCCTAGTAGCATTTTAATTACATATTTTGGAAAGTCTCGTCAGGGTAACAGATGAGGAACTGAGCTGCCATTTAATTTGGCAGTCTGGAGCTCGTTGACTAGTAAGGGCCAAACGGTGAGGGGGAAACAACTCATGGATCCATCTACTCTAAGAGGAGCCTGTTGTCGAATGAAAGGGATTTTGAAGTCTAAAAGGGCTTTAGAGTGTCCGCCCACATGGGGCTGTAAAATAGAGCACCACTCAAAACTTAGCAAGATATGGCATAATACAAACCAAAACTTTATATTAGAAATTTCCATATGGCTACTAGGGAAACATATAGTTAATGGGTGTTTTGAAATACTAATCAGTCTTAAGGAATAGGCTAGCTTTGGGTTCACCTGCTTTGGACTGAACGCTTTCTTTGCCATTTTTACGAAAATATTAAACTTGAGACGCTGCCTTAAAATTGTAATGGTTGCGGTTATGCTTGAAAAAAAGTGCAAGAGATGACATGGACATTCATATGAATGTCTATGGATGAAGAGATGATTCTTTAAAGAAAATTAAGATAATTTTACCAAAAAAAAGAAAAATGAACAAATATGAGTAAAATCAGATTGTTGAATGACCATCGTGATCAATACTAACTGCTAAAAAAAAAACAAAAAAAACAACAGCACAACACTGGTTGTTGGATGACTAGTAGGGGTGGGAATCACCAGATTTTTAAAAAATTGAAAAAATATATAAAGAGTATGCATTGACGTCACTTTCCCACCACAACACAGTCGGGACTGAGTGGCAGAAGAGATGCTGAATGACTGGATTTAATAGGGGAAAACGCGAGTAAAAGAGTTGGTTTAAACTAAAGGTTAGACTCGATATAGTGTTCCTTGCAACTTACCAAAGATCCAGTGATCCATGGATATTGACATGCAGCCAGGAATCGTGTTTCCTGACATTTATATGAGCCTATTATTAATATTAATATTTATCACTGTCAGTCATCACAATTTCAAGAGTAAATCCCGCATTTATATGCGGATGGGCCTATGTATTGAAGCGTGTATGTGGCTGCTTGTCAAGAATGGAAAACAAAAGTTTTATTAAAATTCTGAATATAGACCTATTAATCATTTTTTTATATCAGCTAGACAGTGCGCAAAAAGCGCTTCCTTTTTTTTTTTAATCACTAAAAGCTGTCACTCATTCAATGAACGTCTCACAAAGTTCCGTTATATTAATCAGTGAAGCTGACGACACAATGAATCTCTTATTTACATAATGTCTACACTTAGAGAGGATTTGCGCGCGGGCAGAACTCAGCACTGGACAAAAACTCGAGCGGTGAGTGGATTCTAACTTCAACACCTGTGATTGGCCATTGCATTCTAGAAATCAACAAACATGTCTGTGATTGGCTACATTACTCAACAAAGCGAAAACACGTTGGAAATTGAATCATTTGACGAGCGCAAATACAGATACGCACTGGATCTTTTGCCAACTCTTTTTAGCTAATAATATGCTATTATTACGAAGAAAAAAAAAACAGATCCTAGACCAGCAGTGTTGAGCAGCTTTTCCCTCTAAAAGCAATCAGTATCAGATGCAGCAGGCGGCAGTTGTTTGAGTGAGAAAATTACATGCTATTATCAAGTCCTTCTCCCTCGGTCCGGAGGGGGGCACAGGGATGTCCAAGGGGTCCATGGCTAAGCCCCCCCGACCCCCCTCTGGGGTCGGGCCTGGTTTTGTGTGTTTTTCGCTGCATTCACGCTGAAAACCAATGCTGTCTCTTAGTCTTTTTGCCACTCAGTGGGCGTAACAGCAGTCACTCCGGCCGACAGTGACGTCACGTGCATACCCTCAATTGCAGCACCTCTATACCCAGTCTCTCTGAAACGCGCTGAATTTTACAAAGCCCCTCCTTCCGAAAAGCTCGGAGTGCTCTGATTGGCCAGCAGACCCAGTGAGTTGTGATTGGCCAAACACCTCAAGCATGTGTCGGAAATGTAACATCCCTTACCATAATCGGAAGCTTCAGCTTCCAAGGCTTCTAAAGCATTTGCAAACACACAGTTAATACTAATGTTGTCAGTGTCAGTTGAGCCTGAGTCGGATTCTGAAAATGCGGATAATCGAGCCAATCGATTGTAACCAACTTTGCAAGCACGATTTGAGCAGATCGTTTCACAGACTTTGTATATTGTCGGCGTTGTACTCTCCCAGGTTCAGGAAGCTGTCCTGTGTAAAATGCGCTTTGCACAAGCAAACTTTTTGAACAGCTTTATAAACACATCTTAACCTCTGATTAACCTCCGAAAGCAAAATCAGTTTTACTTTTGCATCCAAACAAATGACGACAACACAATAATTTACTGAAACCTCGTCTTCTATCCTCAAAAGGGTTTTACATGCTCAGCAAATACAATAAAATAATACAGTAAAAAATCTTTTAAGAACCCAGTAGCACTGGACTGAGTTAAAACCACATGAGAAACCTGGTCCTGGCCCCGTATCCTTGGGCACCACCCAAGACTTTGCGAGTGCTCACGCCATCTCCTTGACTCCTGAATGTAAAATTCATCTTCGGTCTCCATTAGGCAGACAGACGCTGAGGCATCTGGAAATTAAGATTTAATACACTTTGAATAATTAAAGCCACAGATCAGTGGCAGCCTTAGATCCCTCCGAGAGGCCCGGTGCCAGAGAGAACGGGAACCGGAGGGCTTTGAGCTCTACTTGCAACACAGCGGGATGGACCGGCATCAAACAACAAAGGTGAGGGTGCATGGCAGGGTCCCCGTTTCTGCTAATTGCCTTTCTGATTAATTGATTAATTACAGTGAACCCTCATCGTTGTTATCCCGAGAGGATGAGGCGGTGGGTATGATGAAGGTGGCATTTGATATGGAGCAGCTCAAGGAACTGAAATGACACAAGGTGAGGCATGCGTTTTTGGCACGGCCGCTGGAATACTGATCCAGAGACCGGCTTTTCAGAGCTCCATCCTCGGCTGTTTGTAGTGCAGTGCTGTCACCGCCAGTGCCCGGGATCAGAGGCACGGGAGACGGGACTTTGCAGAGTATTTGAGGGAGCTGGGCAGACATTTTAGAGAGTGAGTGAGAGAGAGAGAGAGAGAGAGGGAGAGAGAGAGAGAGAGAGAGAGAGAGAGAGAGAGCAAAGGATGAAGAAACACCTGACAGCCAAACGGGACAGACAGTAAATCAGAGCTGGATGGAATTTGGATGCCAGAAGTGGATGCTGCTCTCCACATGCTATAAGAAACAAAGGCCAGATCGAACCTGTGCAAGTGCAATTCAGTTTAGTGCCAAAGGTGGGTGAGGAATATATGGCGGCCCCTGTAAGAAGGTCATTTATGAATCGAATGCGATGTTTGTATGTTTTATTGAAATTATTCAAGATCTATAAAAGACATGCATACAGACTAAAGTTAAAATAAGGTCTGACACAAAAGCACCACGTCCTATATAATGGAATACTAAAATGCTGCAAAATGGAACATGGCATTATGTTTAGACATGTAGAAAGTTTAGGACGCCTTGGTTATTT
Source organism: Coreius guichenoti (assembly GCA_039654105.1). Lineage (NCBI taxonomy): Eukaryota > Metazoa > Chordata > Actinopteri > Cypriniformes > Gobionidae > Coreius > Coreius guichenoti. The sequence goes on from CM077178.1 coordinate 11,803,598, forward strand.
CTCATCTAAACTATGAGATAAGACATGTCCAGGTCACATTTCACCCCAAAATTAAGAGTAAAAACTACACACACACACACACATACACAAAAGTAAAAGAAATTATATTGTTCATAAATAAATAAAGATTATTTAAGGACTATTATTTTATTGCAAGATTATTTTCATGACAATTAGTCGCATTCATCCCTAAATAATTCTCATTATTCTTAATGGTGATTTTGATTAGATTCTCATTAATGTTAAACAGCATAAATTGCATAAATATCATTATTTTGTGTTACAATAATGAGAATGGGGTTATTTATTTTTGCATTAAAGTAATATGAAATGTGCATAATTGTCATGGAAATAATGTCACAACGCAGAAATTGTAATTGTACTGAAATATATATAAAATATAAATGGGTTAATGACACGACGTGCATATTTTTATTTCATTTTAAAATAATTTGATAAATTCATGACATATATCACTTTGTTCTATAAAACTTTGTTTAGTTTGAATTCATTTTTAGTACAATTAACTTATACAGTGGGGAGAACAAGTATTTGATACACTGCCGATTTTGCAGGTTTGCCCACTTACAAAACATGTAGAAGTCTGTAATTTTTATCATAGGTACACTTCAACTGTGAGTGACGGAATCTAAAACAAAAATCCAGAAAATCACATTGTATGATTTTTAAGTAATTAATTTGCATTTTATTGCATGACATAAGTATTTGATACATCAGAAAAGCAGAACTTAATATGTGGTACAGAAACCTATGTTTGCAATTACAGAGATCATACGTTTCCTGTAGTTCTTGACCAGGTTTGCACACACTGCAACAGGGATTTTGGCCCACTCCTCCATACAGACCTTCTCCAGATCCTTCAGGTTTCGGGGCTGTCGCTGGGCAATACGGACTTTCAGCTCCCTCCAAAGATTTTCTATTGGGTTCAGGTCTGGAGACTGGCTAGGCCACTCCAGGACCTTGAGATGCTTCTAACGGAGCCACTCCTTAGTTGCCCTGGCTGTGTGTTTCGGGTCGTTGTCATGCTGGAAGACCCAGCCACGACCCATCTTCAATGCTCTTACTGAGGGAAGGAGGTTGTTGGCCAAGATCTTGCGATGCATGGCCCCATCCATCCTCCCCTCAATACGGTGCAGTCGTCCTGTCCCCTTTGCAGAAAAGCATCCCCAAAGAATGATGTTTCCACCTCCATGCTTCACGGTTGGGATGGTGTTCTTGGGGTTGTACTCATCCTTCTTCCTCCAAACACGGCGAGTGGAGTTTAGACCAAAAAGCTCTATTTTTGTCTCATCAGACCACATGACCTTCTCCCATTCCTCCTCTGGATCATCCAGATGGTCATTGGCAAACTTCAGACGGGCCTGGACATGCGCTGGCTTGAGCAGGGGGACCTTGCGTGCGCTGCAGGATTTGAATCCATGACGGCGTAGTGTGTTACTAATGGTTTTCTTTGAGACTGTGGTCCCAGCTCTCTTCAGGTCATTGACCAGGTCCTGCCGTGTAGTTCTGGGCTGATCACTCACCTTCCTCATGATCATTGATGCCCCACGTGGTGAGATCTTGCATGGAGCCCTAGACCGAGGGAGATTGACCGTCATCTTGAACTTCCATTTTCTAATTATTGCGCCAACAGTTGTTGCCTTCTCACCAAGCTGCTTGCCTATTGTCCTGTAGCCCATCCCAGCCTTGTGCAGGTCTACAATTTTATCCCTGATGTCCTTACACAGCTCTCTGGTCTTGGCCATTGTGGAGAGGTTGGAGTCTGTTTGATTGAGTGTGTGGACAGGTGTCTTTTATACAGGTAACGAGTTCAAACAGGTGCAGTTAATACAGGTAATGAGTGGAGAACAGGAGGGCTTCTTAAAGAAAAACTAACAGGTCTGTGAGAGCCGGAATTCTTACTGGTTGGTAGGTGATCAAATACTTATGTCATGCAATAAAATGCAAATTAATTATTTAAAAATCATACAATGGGATTTTCTGGATTTTTGTTTTAGATTCCGTCTCTCACAGTTGAAGTGTACCTATGATAAAAATTACAGACCTCTACATGCTTTGTAAGTAGGAAAACCTGCAAAATCGGCAGTGTATCAAATACTTGTTCTCCCCACTGTACATATTATTTTATGTATTTTACCTTAAACCCCCAAAATGTCAGGTGGTGCAACTGTCCAAATAAATGAACAGACTAAGTAAACTATTTAAAATGGTGTCTTAATAATAAAAAAAAAATATAAACTAAATACTACATCATTTAAGTATCATTTTAGCTTTGAAACATTTCATATAAACAAATTTTATAAATATCAGTAGTTTTAAAGCTGTTGAGATCATTGAAAAACTTTTGTATATTCTCAAATGTCAGGGTGGCACAACTGCAAACATGGCTCTTTTATTATGAATTGACAACGGTACATTAAACATGGCAATGCATCATCCAGAGGAGCCCAACTGATCTTTGTGACAGGGTGAAAAGGTTTGTAGATCTCTCTTAAATACTGGTAAAAACTGCTAATTTCAAGTATGGGTAGGTTGGTTCACTTTCCATGTCAGGTGGTACAACTACAGTATATACAGGTACATACAACTATTTGGTTGAACCGCCTGACACAAAAACAGTCAAAAATTGAATTTAAAGGGGTCATCGGATGCCCATTTTCCACAAGTTGTTATGATTCTTTAGGGTCTTCATGTAAAGTCTGTAACATACTTTGGTTAAAATTCCTCAATGTTTGTGTAAAACAACACCCTTTTTACCTCCTCAAAAACAGCTCTGTTCACAGCGACCCATTTTGGTGCATGTCTCTTTAAATGATAATGAGCCACTGCTCAACCCACCCCTCTCTTCCGTGGGGCGTGTAGACACGTGAAGTGCTGCCTTGGCGGACAGTGTACAACTGGCTGAGGGCGGAAATATGCTAATATGGGACAATCCATCAGCGGTTGTGGGCGGAGCATGAGCAATATGACATCATATTGCTCAGAAAATTAAAACGGCTTGATTATTGAGAGTGTTTAGGCTTTTTGAGGATTAAAAAAAAAAAAAAAAAAAGGAGTGAATGGATTTTTATCATTGTAGGGTGGTTGTGTCCACACACTGCAAAGACACAATTATATGCAAACACCATATAAAAGTGAATTTTGCATCCGATGACCCCTTTAAACACTTTGAAATGTTATTTAACAAATGAAACTTGTTAAAACTCAAACATATGCATTACATCAGTTTTGAAAAAAATGTTTTTTTTAAAAAAACACCTTTTTTGAAGCTTTATTTGTCAATGACCCAAATATATATACCTACTATATATTTTATATTACAAATATAGAAATTGGGTAAAAGGTGCTATTCAACCAGTTTCTTTTACAAACTTTTACAAAGCAATAACATTTCAGTGTAGACATTATGAAGGATCTAAAAAGGTAATTATGGGCTCTCGTGACAAACAGAAATGAAATCTAAATGTATTATCATTTTTAATTAAGTCCCTCAAAGCGAAAAGGAAGAAAGTATAAACACGATGAACATCCTGATAAAAAAATTCTCTGATCAGCTCAGCTGTGCAGTTTCCATATTTGGCAGCAGTATATTAGTTATACTGATTAGAACTGAGGCTGTAAACGCCTGAGAATATACCCTTCTTTCAAGAAGACAAAAGAACAACTGTGTTTTTGGTGTTTGTGTAGGCTTTCTTTGAATTATCATCTTGCAGACAACTATATTACAGTCTTATGTACTCACACCACCCCGAAAAGCTTTTGAAATGCTTCGGATAAAATATTTGCAGGAAGCAGAGTTATTTTATTACCAAACAACAATACAATAGCTTTGAGCAGAAAGCTTTTAATGCTAACAGCTCTGTATGAATTATGAGAGCTATATACTGTCCTATATACACTACAAGTCTTAAAATCACATATGCACCCGGCTAAGGACAAACACCCCCACAATCCTCTGCTTTTCCTGCTATTATCATGGGTGACATGTCTTTGTTTATAAGAGCAAACACAAGGCAGAGCATTACTGAATCACACAGTTCCCACGGGAGCATCGAGGAGCTCCTTGGTGATATACCACCCTATGACTTATTTATCAAAACCCCCATTTGTCTCATCGGAGACGCACACTAATGAGTCTCAAATGAGGGAGAGAACGCAGCCGTAACACCAGTTTCATCATCCTTAAAACAAACTCCATTCATTACACTTATGGACTGGGCGGCTCTGACTCAATAGGGTTTGGATGAAAGAGACGCAAGAGAAAACCAAAAGATACTTCAGCAATGTTGAGTTCCCAAGGTGGGTCAGCAGCTTTCATTCAGTCTCTCTGGTCCATTTACGGACAATCAATGTGGGTACACTATGAGCATGTCAGCGTGACAACAAATGCTATATAGGCTGGAAACAGAGAACAGCGTGGTGTACACCGACCCCACCATTTTTCCAAAAGTCACATTTTTCCAAAAAACACATTTAAATATTCCAGCTCTGCACGACCTTCTGCGTGGATCTCTGAAATGCTCGGGCACTTTTGGCACTAGCAAAGGGCAAAACCGCTGTCCAAGTGTGACTAAATGAGCTACTGGCCGACAGCTGGCTTCACAAATAATGAATGCTGGAACAAATGTGTTAGCTGTGCTATTTGTTTGTTTGTTTATATGTATGTTTATTTCTCCTTGTGGATTCCTCAAGTGTGGCTTACTGAAGTAATTTTCCGCCTGGTCAGATTTAATGTGTTCCTCTGTTTATCCGCTGTCAGGCAAATGTTGATTTATATACATTTGATTTGCAAATGTGACTCATTACAATCGGTGACTGAACGGTTTATCTTTCATGTCTCCGAGAGGATGTTTGGCTACTTTTTAAGGTATGGTTGTTCACAGACTGAGCTGTAATAATGACAGAGATAAAGTTATTTGGAAAGGGATTGTGGGAACTGTATTCGCAGTCAAATTTGTGGGAAGTGTATATGGATGGATGGATGGATGGATGGATGGATGGATGGGTGAATTGCATGATAGACAGACAGACAGACAGACAGACAAATAGATAGATAGACAGATAGACAGATAGATAGATGCTTGATTGATTGATTGATTGATTGATTGATTGATTGATTGATTGATTGATTGATTGATTGATTGATTGATTGATTGATTGGTCGGTTGGTTGATCAATCGATTGATTTTATTCGACCTGTGAAAACAGTTAAAGTAGAAGGAATGAGCACTGGTGTTAACCTTATGTTTATGTTTGTAGTCATCACAAGAACGCCCCTAAGATTCCCAAAATGCTGTCTAGGTAGGCACTTCACTCGCTTTTGAGACACCACTGCTGAGAATAATGAAAAGCAATCTCCGAAAATCTCACTTCAACCACTAGTTATTAACCGTCGCTACCTGAAGATATCAGATGTGAAACACCTATCCTTCACTCCCTGCTTAATTCCACACCTTCACCCACAAAACCCTGCCACTATCTCACCTTCATCCTCCACCCAATAAACACCAAATACCACCAACCTCCATGTCAAGAGCATCTCTTCCAGTGTTTATTAGTCTCTACACACGTCATGGCAACTTCTTCATGGTCACACTGAAGCTGTTTGGGCTACTGAATCAACAGGTTATGATGTAATGACATCTAGCTAATGTCCAAATCAATCTAGGCAAAATATTAACTGTCAAAGAAAGAATTTTCTAGCGGAAGGATGATACTTAATGAATTTACATTTACATTCATTCATTCAGCAGATGCTTTTAACCAGAGCGACTTAGAAAAAAAAAAAAATGAATTTGCTTAATAAAATAAAATGTTTTAATGAAAAATTGTGACCATGATTTGTATTATGCAGTAACCATTTTACAAAATCAATAAAGCTATAGAGGCCATTATACATGATGAATATAGTCAAGGATAAAGGGGTTAAAGACATTTTGCTGCTCACTGCTATGAATAATGCTCTTTAACGTTGACTCTATTCACAATCCACGCAAACATCAACATGAATATAAAGTTAAATGATACATGAATCCTAAAAAAGGAAAAAGAAAATGTAAAACATTTCAGCATCATTCTGAGAAAGTAAAAGAAAACAATTATGAAAGGTCCTATTGATTAACTCAAAAGTCAATACAAAGCTAGGCATATCCCACATTTACAGAATTTCATTTATTTCTATAATAATAATAATAATAATAATAATAATAATAGGTGTATAAAATAAGACTTAAATTAAAGTACTCGGGTGCACAATACAAATGAATTCATGGGCTCTGTATTGAGCTGTAATCCTCAAGATCAACTAATATTGAGGAAGTGGATACTGCAGCACACCAGGAAGGTGTTTGGGAGTGAACACCGATAAGGCTGCGTGTAAAATTGTAAACATTTATGTACATTACACCCAAATGCCCCTCTCAACGGCAAAAGCGCTGTTTAACAGCTGCAGAGTGCATGAATAGCCCCCTGGTCGACTCGAAACGGTTTGAGATACAAATTCTCCCCTGAGACAGCTTTGGCAGTCGAGAACGGGCATGTGAAGGATTGATGCGCGTGTGTCGGTAATCATAACCCACTGTACGCGCGAAACGCCGCCTCTCGCACTTCCAGCGCTCATACGAAAAGGAGGGAGAGATGTGATTGATATTGGTTTTTATGCAAATGTAGCATTTGTAAATGTACAACACGATACAATTTGCATAGTCATTCAGTCAGTGCCGTTTATAAGTGCATTAATCCAGCACCGCTCTCCTTAGAACAGCTGCTCACACAAAGCCAGCGCAAAAAGAACAATGCTTGCAAATGGAACATGACCGCCCATGTGTGCATCTGCACCCCTGTATTTTTTGGTGATGGGTCACAAACATGAAAAGTAATTTTCTATGAAATGAAAGAGAGCTGTGCACAGAAAGGGCGTTGCATGTAAATGTATGCATTGTATTAGACAGGCTGACCTCAGACATGTTGACGCGGCCCTCCTGGAAGGAGCAGTCGTTGGCATTGTGAGTGCACATGTGTCGGTATTTGCACCAGTGGCATGGAAAGGAGCCATTCACACAGGAGAGACACCTATCAAGAGAAAAAGAGTATTATTCAATTATTAATTCCAGTTACACATGGATGCATTCTATTTTAAACCATGACATTTACACACAACATACTCATGTTTCTTTCTCAGCATTGGAATTTGGCACTTCGCACAATTATAATGCAGTTTAATTCATATCTGCATAATAGAAAACAATGTGTTGTCCTAAATGGGAATAAATCAGATTTTTTGATTCAACAAAGAGGTGTGCCTCAAGGCTCAATACTGGGACCACTTCTTTTCTCCATTTATGTAAATAATCTACCATTAATTTTCTAAAAATGTCAGGTTCAACTTGATGATACTGTCATATGTGACCCGTGCTGGCAATATGAGTCGGAATGCGCACGGGATAATTTCGCGCTACAGGCAAAACAAGAGAAAAATGTCTATTTTGGTCGATTTTGAGGTTAAGCGCTCGTCTAGCGATCCCAATGCTCCAAATTGCAAGTAAACATCTGAAAGTATCTTTATTTGTATGTTTTCTGAGAGGAGTACCTTTCCTTTGTCCATGAAAACGATCTTATTCGCGCTGACTGACAGATCCGACGCGTGCGCACAAAGACGCCTCTCACAGAGCGTGATCCCGATATACACAGATTTATAGTATTTCAAAATATCTGTCTTGGCGAGTATTCACGCAAACATTATCTGTTATGTCTTAAGCAAACGTTTGGTAAACTGTTGGGGAAAAACATCTGATGTGTAACATTAATTTAGATCCGTGCTGTACAGTAGGTCTTAATATATAGGCTGTGTGTTTTATTAAATGTTAATCAAACAATTGTGGTATCATGGGAAAAAAAAGTTGAATATATATTTTTCCTATAGATATTTGGTTTTGACTTGGTGTGTGCAAAATTTGGTGTTATTACCAGAGATTATAAGGTACGCTCGCTAGGTGATTTTGTTTTGGAAATCTTCAGAAAACTTGACTTTGCTGACTCGATCCAATTCAAACAGATGTAGCTTGGTCATTTTTTATCCGATTCCAACAAATCATACATCATTTTGTAGATTTTTAATAGAGAATGTGAAAATAACAATAACTCATTTTTGAAATTTTGCTCATTGCGACTCATTTTGCCGGCATGGGTCACATATATAAATCTAATTCTGTTTCTCTTCAGTATGATTTTAATATTTTACAAGATTGGCTTTTGGATAATATTTTGGTGCTTAATAAAACCAAGTCTAAAACCTATATTATGATTTTTCGTTCTAGACAGAAACTTAAATCCAAAACGGTACTCCTTTGCATAAAGTTGATACTATTAAATATTCTAAACTTTCTTTCAAATCACATATTAATCATGTTTTACACAAAGTCAACATTTGGAATTAGTATTTTACATCGATCTCGAAAGTGTTTTTCATACAAGAAACTTGTTTCTCAACTAATATTTCCAACTCTTGATTATTGTGATGTTGTTTATCAAACGGCTTCAAAATTAGATCTTGTTTCACTTAAAACAGCATATAATAATCTTTGCAGATTTGTTATGGGATGTTCTTTTTTTACTCATTATTGTACAAATGTACAGTATGATGCACTCCAATGACCATCTCTGCATGTAAGAAGACATATTCATTGGCTTCAACTTATGTTTAAATGTTACTTTGTACCTTTTTCTTTAAATGACCAAGTTACGCATTCTGCCCAGACTTGTTTCTTTGTTCCTTGTGCAAAAATAAATAAATAAAATAAATAAAATTTGGCAGACTGCAGACATTAGATCCATTACATAATTTCGGACGTTTAAACAATCTTTTTTTTTTATCTTATTTTAAGGTGGACTGTTCATGCTACCACTGAAGCGGTCACTGTTGTTTATAATTATTTACACATTTATATATATATATATATATATATATATATATATATATATATATATATATATATATATTTGTTTATACTTGATGTTCATTTACAATTGTATTCACTGATCAGTATATTTTGTTGTGTATTTATCATTGACCATTCTGTTTTTCATTTTCATTATTGTTTGTGTTTTGTTTGTTGGTGTACTTATAATTGTCTTTTTTTGTTATTATACTGTGATTGTATTACGTTGTATGTTAGGGCCCCATCGAAAACGAGATGGTACATCTCAAGAGGTTTATCCTAATAAATAAATAAACATATTATTAGCTTGTTCTCAGAACACTTTAGCCCTAGTACCCAAACATAACACCCTAAATACCCTATAGAACACCCTAGCAACTGCCTAGCAATGCTCTAAAACAGTGGTTCCCAACCTGTGGGCCGCGGCCCACTAGGGGGACTCAGTGATCCTCCGCGGGGCCGCGAGATAACTTAAAATGAATTTAAATATATTAATATAATTCATTAATTGTATTATTAATACGTTAAATAATAAAAGATAAATTGTATCAATTTTTTTTCATTAAAACAAAGAACCACCTCTCTCGTACGTATTCTGTGATTGTTTTGGATTCGGAGCAGCCCAAGGCGTTTCTAATCGCGCTGTGTGAAATAGACTGAACAGCGGCTCAAAACACCCAACCGCTTCTTGAACACAGGATACGCAAACTACACATTTCAGTTGGATAAAGAAAACTAGTGTCGCTAAAAAGTTTTTTATGGATGACGGCTGTAATGAAGGTAAATATGATTATAGTGCCATACATTAGGCACGCGCCTGTCCGTTATAATTGATGCGCAAACAAACCGTGTATGTGCGCTCTCGGCTCACTGAATAAAGTTTTGTTTGGATGACGATTGTATTGAAGGTAAAGGCGATTACAGTGACATGCAGGAGTCATACATTAGGCACGCGCGAATACGTTATTATTGATGCCCAAACAAACCGTGTATATGCGCTCTCGGCTCACTGATCGCTATAACATCATATTTCTGCATGAACACAGTTCAATATATTCGCGTAGTTGTCGAAATGAATGTCCTGTGAGTGTTTTATAACGGATGCTCGCCGAAGACGTGTGTTTTGGAGAAGTTTGTGAGGATCAGTGGTATTTATGTACACATGAGCATCAGCTCCAAACACAGACACGATTGCTTGTTCTGACAGAGGAACTGTTCACTGATGACATCGAACCACCTTCAGATCGTTAAGTTTACACACATTCAGAATTATTTTATTTTTCATTTGTATTTTAGTGTTTATTAATAATGAATGGATCCGTATAGTAGTTATATGCAGTCCTTTGGCATCTCCCTGTGGTTTTGTTTGGTATGGCAGGTTGACTTGTGCTTATTTGTCTGCAAAGTATGTTTGCAAAAAAGAACACTGAAGGTTTAAATCTATTTTGAATTTATTTTGTTTAAAAAATAATAACATGGAGTTGAAAAGTAATAACACTAGAATACATGTTCACAAATGTTTTTGTGAATGAAAAAGGCGGGGGGGGTGGGGGTCCTTGCAGTATTGATTTGGAGAGGAGGGGGGCCTTCCAGTAAAAAAGGTTGGGAACCACTGCTCTAAAACACTGCAGCGAAGAGTTCAGTAATTTATGGGATTGATAACCTCATTCTACAACCAAATTACCTCCCAAAAAATTAATGTAGTGACATCAGCATTAACAAAAATTCTATGCAATGTGTACGAAACTGAACTGAACAACTAGTTGTTTGTTAATGACGCATTTAAATGCATATCAGAGATGTGTCATGCCCCGGCAACCATCCATTACACCCCATTACCAAGATGTTTTTTCAAACAAATCTACCTCTTTTATGTCTTCTCTTTCCATCTTTCAAGCAGAGGTGACAAAGAGCAGGTGATGTGAGATTGAGACAGATCAAAGACATGTCAGAAAGACGGAGTGAACCAACGCTCTCATCAAACAGCAAAGGAAAAGAAACCGAAAGATAAGACGCATACACACAAACACAATCCATTCATTCAGGTATCACAGTAAATGGCCAAAGAGCAAAGCTTCACATTCAACAGTTTAAAGTGACATTTACATCAACAACACACTGATGATTTGTTCGTTTAAGACATTTAACGACTGAGCCCACATTTGACAGATTTGGCACCTCAAGGTGAAACAAATAAGAATGCCAGACACGTCACAAACAACACTGATCTGTGAACTTTCCACACATCGCACTGAGACAAAGGTGTAGGTTGGCTTTGTTGCTATGGATACAGAGGAAGATTTTGTTGCCGTTTGGCAGAGGAGGACAAGGACACTGGTCTGTACTCTAGTCTCAGAGACCCGTCTCAAAAAGTCATAGCAGAAGAGTTGCGTGGGAGCAGTTTCTTATCACGCATTCGGCAAGAACTTCAGAATGAACTGAGCTTGACATAAGAGGTGGAAACAGATTTGTGCAGTATTTCTAAACCATTACACAACTGTATAGTACAGGTAGTACAGACACACACACACACACACAGTAGGGATGATTGGGACACTTTTTCCCAGTCATCTCAATGGCAAAAACCTGAATCTGTTATCTATTTGAATATTAAAATGCAATTTATTCCTGTGATGGCAAAGCTGAATTTTCCGAATTTTGATGCTGAAAACAATTATTTTAAATTGTAATAATATTTCACAATATTACAGGGTTCACTGTATTTTTGATTAAATAAATGCAGCCTGTCTTTCAAAAACATAAAAAAAAAATCTTACTGATCCCAAACTTTTGAACGGCTATATACACAGTCAAACCAAAAATTATTCAGACACCAGATATAATTTTTTACTAGTGGGTGCAGGACACTATAGTTCATTTATGTAAGTGAGGATAGCAAAATAAAGTAAACTGTGACATATTATACCCAAAAATTCTTCATAAAGTGGACTACCAGTAAAACTGATAAAAGACACTTTGACCTGACCATGTTTTGCTTAAGTGTTTTTTCTTTAATTGCTAATGCGACCTTTTACATCACAGACTGAACAAAATTAAGCATTGCTTGGTAATTGGTTGACCTAAATTGGTATTATCTAATTGTGTACTTAAATTTAACAGCTGACAGCTGATTGGTTGATTGTAATCCATTACATACCTTTCTATCAAAGTTATCTGACATTATCAAGATTAAATTGTTCTGACACAGTTTAACTCTGAGTTCTTGTCATATGTTATTACCATTTTCTAAACTATAGCAAATAAACTGTGATAATGTGAGAAAATGTTGAAGGTGTCTGAATAAATTTTGGTTTGACTGTATGTATATACAGTGGGGAGAACAAGTATTTGACACACTGCCGATTTTGCAGGTTTGCCCACTTACAAAGCATGTAGAAGTCTGTCATTTTTATCATAGGTACTCTTCAACTGTGAGAGACGGAATCTAAAACAAAAATCCAGAAAATCACATTGTATGATTTTTAAGTAATTAATTTGCATTTTATTGCATGACATAAGTATTTGATACATCAGAAAAGCAGAACTTAATATTTGGTACAGAAACCTTTGTTTGCAATTACAGAGATCATACGTTTCCTGTAGTTCTTGACCAGGTTTGCACACACTGCAGCAGGGATTTTGGCCCACTCCTCCATACAGACCTTCTCCAGATCCTTCAGGTTTCGGGGCTGTCGCTGGGCAATACGGACTTTCAGCTCCCTCCAAAGATTTTCTATTGGGTTCAGGTCTGGAGACTGGCTAGGCCACTTCAGGACCTTGAGATGCTTCTTACGCAGCCACTCCTTAGTTGCCCTGGCTGTGTGTTTCGGGTCGTTGTCATGCTGGAAGACCCAGCCACAACCCATCTTCAATGCTCTTACTGAGGGAAGGAGGTTGTTGGCCAAGATCTCGCGATACATGGCCCCATCCATCCTCCCCTCAATACGGTGCAGTCGTCCTGTCCCCTTTGCAGAAAAGCATCCCCAAAGAATGATGTTTCCACCTCCATGCTTCACGGTTGGGATGGTGTTCTTGGGGTTGTACTCATCCTTCTTCCTCCAAACACGGCGAGTGGAGTTTAGACCAAAAAGCTCTATTTTTGTCTCATCAGACCACATGACCTTCTCCCATTCCTCCTCTGGATCATCCAGATGGTCATTGGCAAACTTCAGACGGGCCTGGACATGCGCTGGCTTGAGCAGGGGGACCTTGCGTGCGCTGCAGGATTTTAATCCATGACGGCGTAGTGTGTTACTAATGGTTTTCTTTGAGACTGTGGTCCCAGCTCTCTTCAGGTCATTGACCAGGTCCTGCCGTGTAGTTCTGGGCTGATCCCTCACCTTCCTCATGATCATTGATGCCCCACGAGGTGAGATCTTGCATGGTGCCCCAGACCGAGGGAGATTGACCGTCATCTTGAACTTCCATTTTCTAATTATTGCGCCAACAGTTGTTGCCTTCTCACCAAGCTGCTTGCCTATTGTCCTGTAGCCCATCCCAGCCTTGTGCAGGTCTACAATTTTATCCCTGATGTCCTTACACAGCTCTCTGGTCTTGGCCATTGTGGAGAGGTTGGAGTCTGTTTGATTGAGTGTGTGGACAGGTGTCTTTTATACAGGTAACGAGTTCAAACAGGTGCAGTTAATACAGGTAATGAGTGGAGAACAGGAGGGCTTCTTAAAGAAAAAATAACAGGTCTGTGAGAGCCGGAATTCTTACTGGTTGGTATGTGATCAAATACTTATGTCATGCAATAAAATGCAAATTAATTATTTAAAAATCATACAATGTGATTTTTTGGATTTTTGTTTTAGATTCCGTCTCTCACAGTTGAAGTGTACCTATGATAAAAATTACAGACCTCTACATGCTTTGTAAGTAAGAAAACCTGCAAAATCGGCAGTGTATCAAATACTTGTTCTCCCCACTGTATGCGTCCAAGCTCTACAACTCAACTGTTGAAGTACAGTCTACACAAAGTGCCACTTCCACAGTATTTTAAGACACACTCCTCGAGCTCCATGTAGCTCAACGCTCCCGAATTCTCCTCAGACGGACCGTACTTTTCTCATATCATGAAAAGGCTTCTGTGGTCAGCGAGAGCGTCACAAAGAGGCGAGAAGAGCGCTCTATGCCTCTTCCCTGTCTGTGCCAAATGTTCAAAGGCTTACGCTCACGTCCGCTGCTGGTGCATGATAAAGCTTTCTCCTCACTCTGCTCCGACTACATCCGGTGAATTAACGGACTAGCTGAACCTGACGAACAGAAATAGAGAGATTCTAAAGGGAGGGGAAAGGAAAAGAGAGTGTGAAAAAGGAGAAAAACAAGGATGAAACAACAAAAAAAAACAGACCGGGAGAAAAAGGGAGGAGAGCAGAGCAAAACAGAGGGTGAAGGAAGAAAGAGAGAGAGAGAGAGAGGGGAGAAAAGAGAGAGAGGCGTAGGGAAGCATCCACTAATGAATGTCACATTGGCACACTTTGATCTTGTATTATTCAGATCTTACTTCCTGAAGAGGCACCTACATTACAACCCATCACTGACACGCACCTCAAAAGCGGCATGTCATCCTCCTTACTGCCAGTACTGTGACTGTGAGACAAATCAAACTATTTTATGACAAAATATACTTTTCTTTATAAATTTTCCCCTGAAGTCCATTTATAATGCTAATAAAGTTTTCTAGCAACATAATTTAAAAATAAAAAATATGGTGTACATACAGTACATACATGGATACATACATACTGTACATACATACATGCATACATACATACTGTACATAAATGCATACATACATACTGTACATACATGCATACATACTGTACATACATACATATTACTGTAAAATGTATTATGGCACAATAAAATAAATCATTAAAAAATAATTGTTGTTGTTGCTGTTATTATTATTATCATGCAACAATTTAGGTTTTAAAATCTGTATATTATATATTCGACACATGGAATTCAGATGACACAATCACATGGTGCCATACCAAAATAAAGGTACAAAATTAGGTATAAAAATTATGGTGCGATAAAAAATAATAAACATTATTGTTATATACGTGTGTATGTCAACTTAACCATATTTCTGGAACAAATTTGTACCCAGAAGCGAGCAAAACTTGACAAAATCTCCAAAAACCTCCCTTTGGGGATGTCCTCATTTGTAAAGCTGGTATAAAAAGTAATTTAAGGGGGTTTTTTTTATGTAAAAATGCAGAAAGTTTTCTATGATGGGCAGGTTTAGGGTGTGGGTTAGGTTATAAAATGTACAATTATCTGCATATAAAAACAATTGAAGTCTATGCAATTTCCCCATTTAGATAGCCAAGTAAACGTGTGTGTGTGTGTGTGTGTGTGATTTGTTAAATTTATTAATGTTGTCTGTATTCAAATTTACACAAAAAAATTGTATGTGTTAATCTGTACATTATATATTCAACATATGTCTAATGCTAAGCAAACAATCAAAATCAGTATTATATGGTGCCAACCCTGAGGCTCTAACACACACAGAGAGAGAGAGAGAGAGAGAGAGAGAGAGAGAGAGAGAGAGAGTCTATTCAACAGTGTGTGTCTCCTGTGCCACATGCATGGGCTCTTTTCATATTAAAATGCACGAGCTGCTGCTAACCTTTCAGCCTCGCGAGTGCTTTATCGCTTTAACAAAAGCCACCATCTATCCGTCTTTTTTCTGATTTTCCCTCCTTATTCACTCCATGCTCCTCTTGTTAAAAATGCATCGGGCCCCTCACATGCTCGATTAAGCCGTTCCCTCCCCCTGTCTCATGCTAAACTCTAATATTGTTACGCTGCATGTAAATAGCTAGCAGGGTAATTTGCCATGCCAAGCAGAAGCTCCTCTGCCACACACACACACATAATAAACACATTCAGTGATCACTATAGAGCCAAATAGTAAGCCTTAGTCACACTTACACACACACACGAGGAGCACCAGGTGAGCACTTCATCGCGTCCAGTTTTAGATGAAGTGGCTCTGTTGCTAATGGGACAGTGCCATGCTAATGCAAAGCACGATGAGGTAGCGAAGGGCACAAAGCCTGATTTAATGAACGAGAGCGGGAGAGGACGAGAGACACTGGAGCTCAAAACATCTGGAGTCACTCCTGCCTGGAGCACAACCTGTTGTCTATCCAGAGAGGAATGGGAACGTGAGGAGGAGGAGGAGACAATAAGAGCCATGGGACAGAGAGAGAGAGGCTGAAAATAGGGTCAAGAGAACGAAGCGGTGCTGGTGCCATCAGTATGGTTTATGGAAAGGCTCAATGAAATGGTGCTCGTCAAATTATGCAATTATTAATTGATTAAAAAATACATTAAAAAAAATATGTTTTTCCAATTCAATTTCTGACTTAAAATTATAAAATTAAAACTTATGATTAAAAAATCATTTCACTATTGTTTGTGGTATTAAAAATGTCAAGGTGGCATAATAAAAAATATTTTTAAAATGAATAAGTAGTAAAGTGATTTTGTTTTAGGATATTATTATTTAAATAACTTTGTACACCAAATCAGTGTTATTTTAGTATCATTGATATACTATTATAGTTTTTATTAATATTTTGAATTTGCTGTTTTCATTTTAATTTTAGTTTGTATTTATTTTAGTTTAGTAATTATGATTTGTGGTTTTGTCATTTTTGTTAGGTTTTTTAATGTCTAAATGGCTTTTAAATATTTATTTCAGTTTTAGTATTAGCTATTTTAGTACATCGAGTTAAACTAATAGAGAATGAGAAATGTTGCCTTGACAACTAGCTGAAATAAAATAATTAAGTTTTTATTTTTATTTTACTTCAGTTAAATGTATTTTATTTCATGCAACGAAAGTATGGTTTTAGTTTTAGTTAACTATAATAACCATGCGCAAAATAAAATCTAGTGTGGCATAACCAACATACACAAAGCAATTTTGTAGACATTTGTCAAGAAAATCATAAACCAGTTAATAACATCAATAAAAATCACATTTTTTTATGACATGGCAAAGCTACAGTGTTGTCAACTATTTCATGATATATTATTTGTCATACAAGTTTTTCATGAAAATTATTTTCTAAAAAAAAAAAATGTCATTTAAGCTTTTATAACTATTTTTCTTTAAGATTGTAATTAATTCTACAATAATATTTAATACTTGACAACCAACGGCCAAGTGTCTTCTTTCAAAATAGCTTTCAAAAAAGCTCAAAATTGCAGACATCTTTAATGGTTATTGATCTGAGAACAGAGAAAGGATGGATTTAAAGGGATAGTTCACCCAAAAATGAAAATTTCATCATCACATCAAAAGAAGATATTTTAAAGAATGTTGGTAACGGTAGCCATTGACTTCAGTGTTTTTTTCCTACTATGGAAGTCAATGGCTACCGTCAACTTTCTGGTTACCAACATTCTTTAAAATATCTTCGTTTGTGTGCAACAGATGAAAGAAACTCATACAGGTTTGGAACAACATTAGGGTGAGTAAATGATGACAAATTTTTCATTTTTGGGTGAACTATCCCTTTAAGCAAAGAAATGAGAGCAAGAGAGAGCGAGTGATCTAAGAACTGCGGGAATATAACTCATGAGCAGTAAAGCTGGACGGCTGAAGTCAGGGATGCTCATGAGTCGTTAATGAAATGACATTAAAAGTCTGATCTCATCCCGGATCTCAGAGAAAAACTGCTAACACCACACAAAAATAACATCCCTCTCTCACTCAGAAGCAGTAAACACACACACACGCGCACACACACACAGCACGGTCCAATAAAAAAAAACAACTTGTCTTTGTTTGAGCGAAAGAACGACAGAGAGAAAGAGGGAGAGAGTTAGATGACAGGAAGCTGCCTTCTCTCTTTTTCCGTGTGAGACTTACGACTGATGGACACTGCAGTTGTAGAAGACAAAATCCACGCTGGCAAACTTCTTCCCTGTCTCCTTGGATTTCAGGTAGAGCTTCACCACCCGCTTGTCACCTGCCAGCAGACAAACAGTGAGCTTCAGCACTTTCTAACAAGTGGATGGAGGCTTTTCAAAGAGCGTGCGCGTCACCTTACCCTGGTTGCGCGTGATAGGAGCGATCTCCCGTGTGGAGGGGGACAGACAGTAGATGCGTCCCCCCATGATGTGTCCCTCCGTCTCAGTGTAGTCCTCGAACGAACAGTTAACGCCCGCAGCCAGACTGGGGACGTTCTGAGCCTGAAGAACCAGCTGTAGGATCGAACACAGACCAGGAGACAGGAACAAACACTGAACATTTGTATAAAAGGCACCTGGACTTTCATTTCCAGATACTATCTGGATATTTTTAGCCATATAGCATCTACACTTTCATTTCAATATGTCTCCAGTGCAGTCAGACAGAGATCTGATCACAATTAAGTGTGCAAAATGCAAATCAGCACTTACATATTACATAAAAGCTTACATTACTGAAACATTTCTGTCATTTATCTACATTTATTGACAGATGATTCAAAATGTTACTTTTTGCATTTTGTTTCTTTCATTTCTAATTTTGTTAATAGGGATTAGAAGAGAAGAAAAAAATTGAGATTGTGTAATCCAGTAAAAGTTTGATATCACGAAAATCAATATCACAAAATCAATCAAATTGATAAATAATTTTTAAATAAATTTAAAAAAAAATTCTTATAGTTTGGTTAATAGGCTAAATCATTTAAAAATATTTTCAATATTTTTTTTTTATATTTTTAAAAAATGTTGAATAAATTAGGTGAGCAAATAGCAAGAGCAAAGTGTCTGCTGTCTTTTTTTACATTGTGAAAGGACAATAAAACATAAAAGCCCCCCAAAAAAACATATTAATATTACGCACGTGGCTGAATGTGCATAACCCAAACCATCAACGTCCTTTTAATTATCCAAATCATAATCTGATCACAATAAAAGAGATTTCATTCACAAACAAACACACACTTGCCTGAACTTCAGACATGGTGACTGAAATATTGCTGGGCTGCACCGTGAGTCGGACGCACTGCTCCAGTCTGGAGGCGAAGCGTTGGGGCTCATCAGCTCTCTCACAGCGGTCCTTACGTGAACATCTAAACACAAAAATTACTCAGCAGGAGGGACAACACCATTACTATTAATTTCTAAGAATAATCAACCAGGGAGATCAAGCGCATACTTTATTAGTAAGCTGATTAGATTCGGAAGGTAACACTGTGTTGTGTGATGATGAAGGAAAATTTAGTAGTGTTCAAACTGAGGGGTTCTGGACCCCCAAAGACTCCCAAAGGCATTGAATCATTTCCATGACATAACATGATGGTTTTTCATTCACCAAGCATTTCATGTTTTTGTCCAAACAAAAACAAAACAGAACCAAACAAAAACCCAAAGAAAAACAAACCAAACCAAAATAAAACAAAACAAAACAAAACATTAACAAAACATTAAAAGAAATATTTGCATATTTCCCTATAAAATTTGCGAAAACTGACAAAACCTTCCAGAGATGCCCTGAATTGGACAAAATATTCCACAAATAATGTTTTTTACTCTACAAAATGCTAGAATAGTCTAATAGCAAGTTCATCAAGCGTAGTAGTACATACTTTGACAGTGTATGCTTAGACGTTGCTTTGGTTTCTCTTTTCCTAATATATTAAACATCAAATATGTTCTGATTGGCTTAGCAAAGCATTTTTAGCATGAACAGCCAAATTGTCACTGTAAACTTGTTACAGCACACATAGATATGTATGCATAGATGCCATATTCGAACACTCCAGAAACGTCAGCGCACCCGCCATCTTGGAACGGTCAGCATGTCGTCACTCACAGTAAGATTCAATGATGTCACAACATCATGCAGCTTCTGGTTGTGAAACCCCAGAGATTAAAATCCCAAAGAAATCTGATAACCTTTCACAGGTTAGAATGTGTTGATTTGTGTTTTTACATGTATTATTAACTACTGTTTTTACCTTTACTATGGTAATTTTTTAATGTTGTGTTAGCTGACGCTTTTGTCTTGTATTGTGTTAGTTTAGCAAAATCATCTGCTGAAGCCTATTGCAGATATAGATATTCCTATGCATCTAACTATGGTTGCAAATGCTCAGTCAACTTCAAATGTTCACGTACCGGCTTTGACCATTCCAATATGGTGGACGACATACGTATAGCGGCCCATAGAAATGAGACATCTATGACATCATGCCTAGTGTCAACAAAGCAATTAGCTTTATATTAAAACAAAACAGTCTACAGTATGTCCCCATTCATATAGCCATGTAAATGTGTGTGCGAGCAGCTGTTGAGTCAGGAGGTGAAGATACTCACACACTGTGCAGGACACACCAGCCGCAGTGGGGATCACCAGAAGCCAGACACTCGCTACAGCTGCTGTACTGCTCACAGCTCTCCACCGGCACCCGGCTCACCTACAGACACACCATCTCGTAATTAGTTCTCAATCTCACTCGTTTTTATTTCAACATGTATTTTTATTTCCAGTTGCAGTCAGAAAATAGTTCCATCTAATAAAAAAAAAATCACTTTTCCACTCAGTATCTGTTAGCTGTGCAATGAGCCGTTAGCTTAGCAATATGCTAACGCCAGAGTCTGACTGGAATCAGCTCTAAGTTTCCTGTGAGAAATGTTCAAGTTAAGCTCATTTGACAGCTTTTGTTGCATAATGTTATATACCACAGAAAATCTGACTAATTTCAAACTCCATTTTAAAAACAGTATAAAAAAAAAAGAGCAATGTAAGCAAATGGCATTAGCGTCTAAAGCTAATTTCATCAGAAAACTCCTGCTTATACTTTTGTTTTTGGCAGACGCTTTTATCCAAAGTGGCTTACTTTGAATTCAAGGTAGGCTATACATTTTATCGCGTTCATGCAGGATCGAAGCCACAATTACAGCATTGCTATGGCAAGACAGAAAGATGGAAATATCTAATGATCAACCTGCTTGATGCTTTCAGAGTGCTATGTGAAATCTGAGCACTGCGGCCCAAAACAGAGGTTGCCACTGTCATCAGCTCAACAAACACACACTTACTCATTCACACAGACACCATATTACAAATGTCCAACAGAGAACAGCTGGCTGAAACACGCTGAGAAATATTGTGAGCCACCTACACATGTCTACTTTCATATAGTTTCATTCAGCCATCATAATGTCTGACAGGCAATCGATCGGCTCTCAGGACTCAATGGCTCCATTCCAAATCTAGACAGCTGCCTACCTAGACAGCATTTTTATTTATATAGGCATCAAAGGATGTTTGCAACAAGCGCAAATAAAGTCCAAAGTGGTCGACAAAGTGCAAAAGGTAGGCTACTGGGTTTACGTTGTGATCTTTGAGGTTGTAGGTCTAATACAAAAGGATGTAAGGATTAAAAAAAAACAAAGAAAATGGCCGACAACAGAGTGCTAAAGCAACAGTTTGATAAACACAAAGTGTTTTCTGGTTTTTGGGGTCTGCCATAAAAGAATGAGAGATTGCAGTTCTTTGGGGTAGGGAGTGTTCGGCGTCTGGAACATTTCAATTAAGCCGATTTTCCAATCGGAGAGTTGAGTATTGTGTCCTACCTCGCTCTTTGTTTAAACGTCAGGCTGGAGACTATTATACAGCAGCCATTCATACGAGAGAGAGAGAGAGAGAGAGAGAGAGAGAGAGAGAGCTCTCATCCCTCTCTATTTAAACAGCTGAAAGAGAAACCATTCATCTCTCTACAAGAGGAGGAGAAGCAAGGGGTGTATTAAATATAAATAACATCTGCAAAACGAGGCACGAGGCATTTGGGTCACAATGGAAAATTATCTCAAACAGAGAGCGCAGGAGGGAGAGAAAGAGTAGCAACATTCATTTGTGTTCAAACTGAGTGGGTCTGAAATTAGCCTGGACCCCCCATAAGAGTGCAGCAAAACAAAATAAAAAAAATAGAGAGAGACACTTGAATTATTGGCATGACATGACATGAAAATAAATGTAAAAATGATAAAATATTGAAATAAAAATATATAAAATATGATAAAATAAAAATAAAATGTTTAATAAATATAAAATCATATAAAAATATTGAACTACAAATAAAATAAAATACATAATATATAACAAAACATTTAACTAAATATAAAATACTATAAAAGAAAATAAAAGTTTAATTGAATACAAAAAATATAGAAAATAAAAGGTTTAACTGTGCCACTACTGATCGCTGACACATTTGCAGTTCATAACGCCTCGTTGCTGAACCCTGTCAGAATTCGAATGCTTATATCTGAGAAGGTCTGTGGAGATGTAATTGAGGATGGTGTGTTTTCTTTATTCTGTGTGAGGTTTGGACGAACCCAGCGCATGTAATTGCGCCATCTGTGCAATTTGGGCCAAAAATTGGTCACGCTCTAAACGTGGCTGTGATGATCGATGGCTTATTTTTTCATCCCCAAAACACACACACCTCAGAGAGCAAGTGCACATTTTCTGTGAACACGCAGTCCAAATGAATAGGTCAATCTTTTGCCCCTCCCCCCTAAAATGACACAGCCTAATTTAGAAAAAGCTAACTTTCTAGACTAGGAGGCCTTTTCTTTCTTTTAACACCCCCCTTCTAAGCCCTCCCTGTTCATCTATCTTCAATTTGGCCTTGCACAAAAGAAGAAATGGCAGATGAAACCATAGATCATGGCCAGGAAGCCAGACGCAGCCTAGAGGGAGAGGATGAATGAAAAAAAAAAAGAAAGAGAATGGGAGAAAGAGAGAGATTCCATGCAGCCAAAACCATTTGCAGGTTTGTCTCTTGGTACACGGTGACAGTACTTGTTGCTCCAGAGCCGCATTAAGCCCAGCTGCAGAAATAAAGCTCTGCTAATATAAGTTCCATTTCTTTAAGAATGTCTCTCACACCAAATATAAATTATGTATCGCCATCAAAACGATGAAAGCCCTGTGGGGTAAATGTCCATGGTTAATCTGAGTCAGGGTGATAAAGTCCCAACACCATTTCAATGATAAACAGCATCCTGGGACGCAACATCTGCGGTCATATAACTGACGGGACACACCTGTAACACCAAATCTGAACTTATAGTTCATCTGTAAAGCCAAAACTGTCAAAATATTCACACCTGTGACTGCATATCAATTGAAACCTTAGTAATATGCCAAGTTACTTGGCGGCTGTAAACATTCTACAGTTAAGCTGATAAATATACTTAATATTATATATATTATATATTGAATATTGATGTATTTAATCAAACTGGTGTGGAGGAATATTTAAGTATAATATAATGAGCCAATTTGAGGCTGCACGTTACAGTGATTTTACCACAGTTACAGGGGATTTCTTAACCATGGCAAAATCATGGTAACGCACAACCTTTTATAGCTTATTGCTTTCTGTTATTCATTCTTAAAATGGGCAGGCCAATTTTTTTTGTGGAAACCATAATACATTTAAATTCAGGATTCTTAGATGAATAGAATGCTCATAACATTTTGCATTTATTTAAAATTAAAATCTTTGGTAACAAATATGTTTTACAGTCATATTTGATTTATAAAAGTATTCACTTCTTAAAAAAAAATGATAAATGGTAGTGTACCTTTTCTAGTATCAAGCAAAATGATAAATTGAGTGAGAATAAAAACATTAAATCAAAACTTTACAATTATAAATAACACCCTGTTGTTTCTCTTCACTTTGAAACATTATATTTTGAGGTATGAAACAATATATAGATGTCTTTCTTTAAGAGATATGAACTAGCGGTTACTGCACATGCTCTATAGAGAAATTGAGACGTGTGGGTTCAAATGTGTCCATTTATATCTCTCTCTCTCTCTCTCTCTGATGATTTCCTGTTCTCTTTTTACTGTCTTCATCAATAAAGTGGCAAAAGACCCACAAAATAATTGTTTTATTATATCAGACATACTTTCCAAGGCACTAACTTGACAGTATAATCAACATGTCTAACTACCCAGTGTGCTGACATTCAGACTCCGCCCCCTCTGGAGTTACCATACGTCACTGCCGCTGAAGACCTGCCATCATATTTGTCACCGACTTAATCACAGATATAATTTACAACTCCTAGTTTAAGATCAATTTTGGTTACATACTTAAATTACTCTATAATTAGTTTTAAATGGGTTGACTGGGTTATACAAAGCAACTGCCTGTAATAATAAACAAATAATAAAACAT
This sequence comes from Coreius guichenoti, assembly GCA_039654105.1. Taxonomy (NCBI): domain Eukaryota; kingdom Metazoa; phylum Chordata; class Actinopteri; order Cypriniformes; family Gobionidae; genus Coreius; species Coreius guichenoti. The sequence continues at coordinate 11,827,779 of CM077178.1, forward strand.
AATTAATGCTCAGTATTTTTACCTCTAACAAATGTCTGTCAAATGCTAATACAAACTCAAAATTCCATCCATGTTTCTCACAGAGCAAATCTGCAAAGAAACGGCCTTCACGGTGCAGAGTGTTATTGAACGCAAACGCTCACTGCTACATGTCAGCAGAGTCTCCAGCTACGAGCTCAATAAACCTCCTGCTTTATCAATACCAGCACACATTCAAGGATTTGTGTGTGTGCAACGTGCATGGTTTATGGATATCACCATGGCAACATCTGGCATCTGGAATGGCTCACTTGGTCACTATGTCACGTCTGGACGATCTCCTCAGTAAAATCACGGTGAGAAAAAAATAACAATTTAAGTGTTGCAAAATGACGGAATGGGGGAAAAGAGGCTAGCAGAGAAGAAAAGCTAGCAAAAGAATGTGTGAAGGCCATAAATGGCTTCGTCCAGCTGTGAGGTGAACTGTGGTTTGGTTTTAATTGCTGTAAGTGTCTTTTTCTGTGTGGTTGTGTTTACACTACCAGTCAAAATTTGGACACACTTCAAATTTAAAGGGCCCACCACTCCACTAGGCCCCATGAGAAAATCTAAAGAAAAAAATCAATAAATCTAATAACAACAATAAAAGTGTGGAGTGTGTGTGTATAATATATATATATATATATATATATATATATATTATTTTACCACAATTACAGGGGTTTTCTTAACCATGGTAAAATCATGGTAACGCACAACCTTTATGGCTGTCAAATGATTAATCGCGATTAATCGCATACAAAATAAAAGTTTGTGTTTAGATAATATATGTGTGTACTATGTATAATTATGTATATTTGAATACACACACATACATGTATATATATTTAAGAAATATTTGCATGTATATACTGTATATATATATTTATATCATTTATATTATATATAAATATCTTATATTTTATATATAAATATAACACATTTTTCTTAAATATATACATGCATGTGTCTGTATTTATATATACATAATAATTATACACAGTACACACATATTATGTAAACACAAACTTATATTTTGGATGTGATTAATCTCGATTAATCGTTTGACAGTGCTAATATATATATATATATATATATATATATATACACACACACACACACGCATATATATGATGATGCATACATACAGATATATAGATGTATTCTTTTTTCTTTATTCTTACTATTATTATTATATATTTTTATACTAGTATAACTTTATTTTTCTAAGAAATTCAAGTCAACTTATTTATATTAGTCTATAAAATTAAATTAAAATATTTAAGCATAAACTTTTAGATTGAAATGTTATTAAGATTTTAAACAAAAATTTAGTCAAGCGTGTCCAAACTTGCGACTGATATACATTTACTACTACTTGAACACACACACACATAGAGTGAACTGAAGAGCTGGCAGTTTCTCCTTCCGTCTTGTCACACTGCCTATATTAAGACGTCCGCCACACAAATCAGATTACAGCCAGCTGATACTTCCTCTCGGTCCTCTGATAGAGGAGTACAGAAGAACACTGACCTTCAGAGACAGAGAAAGTCGTGTAGAGTTTCCTCACTGTACTGTGTTACACAGAAGCCATGAGGTGCAGCTATGTGAGGAAACAATACAAGCACTGTCGTTATGATCAAAAGCTTCTAACAGAGGGAGTGATACGCATGTACAAATATACACATGCTTTCAAACCCACATATGCTCCCACAGTGGACACACACTGGGCATTATACTTGGTGATGGAGCCAAGTGCCGCTGTTGAAAGTCAGGGTCATATTTCACACCAAAAAAAGAAAGAAAGAAATTATATATATATATATATATATATATATATATATATAGCAGGGCGCATTATCCTGCTGAAAGAGGCCACAGCCACCAGGGAATACCGTTTCCATGAAAGGGTGTACATGGTCTGCAACAATGCTTAGGTAGGTGGTACGTGTCAAAGCAACATCCACATGGATGGCAGGACCCAAGGTTTCCCAGCAGAATATTGCCTAAAGCATCACACTGCCTCCGCTGGCTTGCCTACTTCCCATAGCGCTTCCTGGTGCCATGTGTTCCCTAGGTAAGCGACGCACACGCACCCGGCCATCCACGTGATGTAAAAGAAAACGTGACTCTTCAGACCAGGCCACCTTCTTCCATTGCTCCGAGGTCCAGTTCTGATGCTCACGTGTCCACTGTTGGTGCTTTCGGTGGTGGACAGGGGTCATCCTGACTGGTTTGCGGCTATGCAGCCCCATACGCAACAAACTGCGATGCACTGTGTATTCTGACACCTTTCTATCAGAACCAGCATTAACTTCTTGAGCAATTTGAGCTACAGTAGCTCGTCTGTTTGATCGGACCACACGGGCCAGCCTTCGCGTGTTATTTACTTCACCTGTCAGTGGTCATAATGTTATGCCATGAAAATGTCACAGTACAAACAGTACTAATGGTGTATGTATTATATATATATATATATATATATATATATATAGTGCACATTTAAGCATAAAATAAAAGGTAGTACAAGAAATATTACTACTAGTGTTGTCAAAAATATTGATATTTCAATATGTATAGATAGCTCATAAAGTGACAGCTGTCACTTTTAGTACAACTATTATTACAATTACTATTATATACTATAACTGTTATGTTATATATATATATATATATATATAGAGAGAGAGAGAGAGAGAGAGAGAGAGAGAGAGAGAGAGAGAACGAGAGAGAGAGAGAGATATTACAGCAATTATAGTGTTATAGGATATATTCTTATATATTATAGTAATAGTTTATATATATTATAGTAAATGTTCTTCCTCATTACAGTAATGAGAAATTTGAAAATGAGATTTTTTGCATTACAAGGATGAGATTTTTGAGGTTGAATGTGCTTGAAAATCATAAAAAAATATTCTCAAAATGCAAAAGAAACCAAACCAATTCATTTTCTTAAAGTCCAAATATAATTTCATATTTCTTTCTTTTCATTTTGATGTGATATATGAGCCGGACACGTTCTGGACAGGTTTCATGAGTCACCCAAAAAGCATAAACAATATCCCTGCAAACTACACAAGCAATATACCAAACTGACAAATCCATTGATGGACTTTTTTTTTTTTTTTCAGAAATTCCTCCAAGCCTCAGATAAATGTTGTAAACTTTATCGTCCGAACGGCAGCGTGCGCTGTTTAAATCAAGCTAGCGCTAATCGAAGTTTCTTCTTGCTTAGTATGGGACAGCTTTATGTCTTCCCGCGGATCCCAGAGCGGCGGAAAGAGATGTCGGGCTATCAGCAACTTTTAATTAAGTGGGTGTGAATATGGGAAATGGAAAATTGTTCTGTCAACCCGACGAAATGGAGTTTTTGATGTTTGAGGCACAACATGCGCCTCCGCCTGCCGTTTCTATTATCCAATGAAGAGATACAAATGGACAAAGAAAAAAAATGTGAGGAGCAAAGGGGGAGGCAGACGTGAACAACATACGGCACATCTTCCCCCAGATCAGTGAGAAACGGGGAAAGAAACAGCAATATCACTAAACATTAGGGTCCTGGTCTCTTCTCTAATGCTGTGTGATATCTCTGTAAGCCTGAGGTACGGAAGTCAACATATTAAAACGTGGGACGGATCGGGAGGCTGGATTATGATGTGATTGCGTTTATGTATCATCTTAAAAGTTTCTGTTTGCTAGATTCAAAGGGGAACAATAACATCTCTGGCTTTCACGAGAGAACCCCGGTTGCTTTCGTCCACCTCCTCAAACATAATAAAACCTGGAGGAAAAACTATGTGACTCAGGCTAGAGACGCAACGGAGGCTTGTTAGCCGGTGCTGTTGACAAGAGAGATGGCGAGATGCCTCAGATTACGATAAACAGGGAAAGAAGTGAATGTGGGGAGAGAAAAATTAATGAAAGATGGCTTCAAGGAAGCCGGAGTGATCCAATCCCAATCTATCTCCCACGACCGCTGTCAGTTCTCAAAGAGGCAGCAATATCTCAGCGAGACAGAGCGAGATGGAGAGAGAGGACCCGCTATTTGAAAGGAAATGACCCCTGGGGCACCTCTCCCATTGACTCCTTCCTCCATAGGAGGAGGACCACTTAAAAGAAAGGGGAGAAAGAAAAGAAAAAAGATAGATGAAGAAAAGAAGACAGAACAAATTGCTTCAAACCAATTAATTTCCACTTCTCTCTTTTGCTCGGTCCTCTGGGTCTTGGTGTGCAGCGGCTACAGACTAAGAGAGAGAGCGGCCTGTGAAACTCATTCACCACATTCTGTACGTCCAAACCCACTCCAGCACCTGCAGAATAAAGCACTGCAGGTGGACACAATAAACTGCATGCATGTCAACACATTTGCAGCTGAATTTTACAGATGCACTTAAAGATAACAGCAATGCAAATGGCAGTTGTGACAAAATAGGAAACAATGCAGGATGGGGCTTGATTTTATCCATTAAGCTTTGATTTGATTGCAAAAAGTGGACTACGAAATTGATTAATAAAACTCTTAAAGAGATAAGGGTTGACAGCTATACGCAACTACCACAGAGTTGACAACTACGCAACTACCACTTTGACGCTTCAAAAAGCTCATAAAGAGATCGTAAAACTAATCCATATGAATTGAGCAGCTAAGTAAGGGACACAATCGCTTTATATGATGAACAGATGAATTTAATCTTTTATTCACACATAAACATTCATCAACTCACACATCAGTTGTGGTAAACAGAAGCTTAAGCATGTTAGTTTGACGTGCGAGAACCAATGAGGTTCATTCTCGTGTTACGCAGCACGTTTGAGCTTCAGCAAGAACCAATGAGGTTCATTCTTGTGTTACACAGCACGTTTGAGCTTCCTCAAGAACCAATGAGGTTCATTCTCGTGTTACGCAGCACGTTTAATCTTCCGCAAGAACCAATGAGGTTCATTCTCGTGTTACGCAGTGCGTTTGAGCTTCCACAATAACCAATGAGGTTCATTCTCGTGTTATGCAGCACGTTTAATCTTCCGCAAGAACCAATGAGGTTCATTCTCGTGTTACGCAGTGCGTTTGAGCTTCCACAATAACCAATGAGGTTTGCTCTCGTGTTACGCAGCACATTTGAGCTTCAGCAAGAACCAATGAGGTTCATTCTCGTGTTACGCAGCACGTTTAATCTTCCGCAAGAACCAATGAGGTTCATTCTCATGTTACGCAGCATGTTTGAGCTTCCTCAAGAACCAATGAGGTTCATTCTCATGTTACGCAGCACGTTTAATCTTCCGCAAGAACCAATGAGGTTCATTCTCATGTTACGCAGTGCGTTTGAGCTTCCACAATAACCAATGAGGTTTGCTCTCATGTTACACAGCATGTTTGAGCTTCCACAAGAACCAATGAGGTTTGCTCTCGGGTGTCAAGCAGATATGCTTTGAATAAAAGCCTAAATTAAATCTGTTCATCATATAAAGCGATCAAGTCTCTTCAGAAAATTTGGACTAAACCACTCAATTCATATGGATTAGTTTTGATATTTTGATTAACTTTTTGAAGCGTCAAAGTGGTACAGTAGTTGTGTAGAGAGTACAGAAAGCTCTCAGATTTCATCAAAAAGATCTTCATTTGTGTTCCGAAGATGAACGAAAGTCTTACGGGTTTGGAACAACATGGAACAACATCCCTATATAATTATATACTCAAAACATTTGGTGTAGGGTTTACTTTGAAACAATTTTCATACAGAAATACACTGAATTAAACATTGAAGAAATTTAAAATTAATTACAATTTGAAGCACAAAGACTAAAATAGCATTTTCTTGTAAAACATACTCCAATAATCTGTTTTATTTACAATGTTGATTCTTTTTAACTGCATAGAAACACTAATAGCACCCTAGCAACACCAAATATTGGTTACATCTCCATAAGTTACTTCAGAGAGGAAGAAAGCACAAAATCAAACATTTTTGTCTTAAGACTAACATGCACTAATGAACTGACCACAAAAAGACCAGAACCATTTATTAAGAAAGTAAATAGGCTAAAGAAATCAAAGCCTGTCTGTCTGCTTTCTTTCAATAGCAATAATCTGACCCTAAGGGTTTTACATTCTCACCCACAAGCTGACCACAGCAACACTGCTCTCATCTCCATTACAATGGCTCTCAACCTCCAGACAGGCGGTTCATAACTCTATGTGCACAGCTTCCTGTAAGAGAAGGACTTCCTCCCCCTCGTTTGTATAATAGTTCAAATATTCTTCCTCCATAAAACCTTATTTCCCAACAAAGCCATTTACAGCTGCACTTAAATCAATATCAGTCCGAGCGCAGAGCGAATATACACACGGCTCCATTTAAAGAACGTTAGCCTAACGCTCCTTGCGCTAAGTTAATGTGTTGAAGGGTTATCAAGCCCGGCCTCTCAACATGCAATCTACATGCCGTTCGTATCAGAGGCACTCATACAGAAACCATCTATACCAATTACAGAACATTTTCCATCTGAAGACATGGATACATTAAAAACAATTATCGCTGATGGATCGAAGTGTTGGAGCAGCTAACGTGTTTTTGCATGTCTAGGCTCTGTGTGTGTGTGTGTGTGTGTGTGTGTGTGTAAATAAATTCAAAAGCAGAGGCAAAATCCTCTAACACTGTCAGTCTAGCTCCTTCGTTCAGAGTCTAAATCTCTCCTGCAGAACGGTGCTGTGAGCAACCGTACTCAATAGTAAATGACTCTGGAACGACTAAAGGTCTCGGTGAGGTTAAAGGTCAGCAGTTGGGCTTGGTTTGTAAATTACAGAGCGATACAAGGTCAGATCCCATATGACCGGATGTTTTCTCCTTGTCTGTTTCTTCTGGTGTACATTTGAACTCTGGAATGTGCCCCTTGGGCTAGCAAGATCTTGTTCACCAAAAATAAATTATTGGAAAATTAATATTAACACTTTCTATGAAGCTTGTAATGCATTGTAAATGTATTCTTAATGCATCCATAATACCCTTAGAATCAGTTGCATGATCTTGTAAATAATTAAAAGCAGTTATAATACATTATAATACTTACCTATTCATGGAGCCATCTAGAGCATAACGTACGATCAACAATCATGTTTTATAATGCATTAGACTCTTTAAAGGTGTAGCCATGAATAGGTAAGTATTTTTAACTGTAGCTTCAATTATTTATGACAAAATATGATTACAACGTGTATTATAAAGTGAATCTCACAAGAACACATCCGTGTCATATTTAACCCAACACAAAAAAACAACCCAAGAATGCATATTTTGCACAAAAAAAGAAAAAAGACATTAATTTTCATTATTACATATAAATATTATATGTCTAAATATATATACATTTAAACAATTGTAAGTATATCAGCTATGCACTGTAATGCATTCGGATTTTTATGAATGAAATACAGCAAGGAATCTGATCCAGTCCGGACATGATTAATTTTTTTAATTGAAATCAGCATAAAGACAGTACAAACAAATACTACCATGATGTATAAATATTTTTGAGTATTTAATAAATGATTACCATTTATTACAAATTTTTGTTTTATTAATTAATAAATGAATGAATTAATGAATAATTTATGTAATAAACTAGTAGAATGCTTTTTATTGAAGTAGTAGTAATGAAGACTTTTTTGCCGTTTGATAATGAAAATACAGTATGTCTGGCACTACAGTACCGAAAAAGTATTTTTATTTTATTTGTTTGTTTTTTTTTTGCATGCGGTAATGATGTTAAATTGACAGTTAAAATGACAATAAATAAATAAATAAAACAAGAATAGGCTTTTTAATTTATTTATATATATATATATATATATATATATATATATACATACACACACATATATACACATATATATACACATATACATACATACAGTGGGGAGAACAAGTATTTGATACACTGCCGATTTTGCAGGTTTGCCCACTTACAAAGCATGTAGAAGTCTGTAATTTTTATCATAGGTACTCTTCAACTGTGAGTGACGGAATCTAAAACAAAAATCCAGAAAATCACATTGTATGATTTTTAAATAATTATTTAAAATAATTAATAATTAATAATGACATAAGTATTTGATACATCAGAAAAGCAGAACTTAATATTTGGTACAGAAACCTTTGTTTGCAATTACAGAGATCATACGTTTCCTGTAGTTCTTGACCAGGTTTGCACACACTGCAGCAGGGATTTTGGCCCACTCCTCCATACAGACCTTCTCCAGATCCTTCAGGTTTCGGGGCTGTCGCTGGGCAATACGGACTTTCAGCTCCCTCCAAAGATTTTCTATTGGGTTCAGGTCTGGAGACTGGCTAGGACACTCCAGGACCTTGATATGCTTCTTATGGAGCCACTCCTTAGTTGCCCTGGCGGTGTGTTTCGGGTCGTTGTCATGCTGGAAGACCCAGCCACGACCCATCTTCAATGCTCTTACTGAGGGAAGGAGGTTGTTGGCCAAGATCTCGCAATACATGGCCCCATCCATCCTCCCCTCAATATGGTGCAGTCGTCCTGTCCCCTTTGCAGAAAAGCATCCCCAAAGAATGATGTTTCCACCTCCATGCTTCACGGTTGGGATGGTGTTCTTGGGGTTGTACTCATCCTTCTTCCTCCAAGCACGGCGAGTGGAGTTTAGACCAAAAAGCTCTATTCTTGTCTCATCAGACCACATGTTGTTGCCTTCTCACCAAGCTGCTTGCCTATTGTCCTGTAGCCCATCCCAGCCTTGTGCAGGTCTACAATTTTATCCCTGATGTCCTTACACAGCTCTCTGGTCTTGGCCATTGTGGAGAGGTTGGAGTCTGTATGATTGAGTGTGTGGACAGGTGTCTTTTATACAGGTAACGAGTTCAAACAGGTGCAGTTAATACAGGTAATGAGTGGAGAACAGGAGGGCTTCTTAAAGAAAAACTAACAGGTTCTTACTGGTTGGTAGGTGATTAAATACTTATGTCATGCAATAAAATGCTAATTAATTATATAAAAATCATACAATGTGATTTTCTGGATTTTTGTTTTAGATTCCGTCTCTCACAGTTGTGATATATATATATATATATATATATATATATATACACATATATATACACACATATATATACATTTTTTTTTTTTTTTTCAGGAAATTGAAAAAAATTGAAAAAACACTATTTTTTAAATGATTAAACACTGCGTTGTCAAAGTTGATATTTGTTTTATCAAATATGTTTTATCCGTCATTAGAACGGATAGAATCTTTCTAATGCACAACACAAGTTTCATAGAAAGTGTTGTGAGGGAGCTTCTGGTTCTCTCTCATCTAGTTTACCATGAATACCTAAGGGTGTTGGAGCAGACTACGGCCGGAGAGAACAACAAGAGCAATCTTCATGCCATCAACGTGAACCTATTTCCATTCTAAAAGCTCTCTTACGCTTTTCTTAGCATGAACATGTGAATAACATGTTACATTATTTAAATGCTTGCAATGATTCTGTCACATGTATTTCCTCTTAATCTCTGACATTAAATGGCAAAATAAAATGCTTTTATGTTTGGATTTGATCATGGTTTAAGGACTTTTTTGCGCCTGGCGCTGTGGTGTGGTGCTCTAATCAGAGGCGGTGTGGGCCAGCGGAGAGTGAATGGGGTTACGATGATGAAGGAAATGCCCTTTAATGAGAGGAAGACAGGAAGCACTCCAATCAGCCCTTAGTGAGGAGAACATAAAAGCACAAAGAAAGAGGCGAGAGGAAAACAAAGGAGATGGAGGAGAAAAAGAGAAGAGAGAGAATTCGCCAGCCTTCGGTCTGAGTGAATAGGGGGGATGGTGGGGTGACGGAGGGTTTGGACGCTTTCTTTTCCATCAAAAAAGATCAGAGAAGCCCTTCCTCAATTTTCTCTGATAAGTGGTGAATTACCCGAGGCGCCGCCGATTGTGTGTGCGTGTGTGGAAGGGGGCCGACACAGTGTCGAATATCACATGCAGACAATCAGGAGACGTTCCGGGTCTCTCTTTTTCACACATGCTGACACATACACAGTCTAACGAATTCACCATGTGAATCTGTGCAGAATAAAAAACAGCACATTGAATACACATACTGAACAGGTTTTTGTTTTGTAATAATACAGCATCTTCAATGTATTTATATATTCATAAAATTGAAGTCCAACCCAGCTACTGTACACACTTATCAATCAAAGGTTTGGACACATTTCAATTAATTTGTGTTACTTATTATCTTAAAACCCTTTTTGATGTAAAGGCAAATGCTTAGTCAGGAAGAAATCAAAATTAAGCTCATTTACTTTGTTAGCGCACATTACTAGTCTTGTGGTGGACAATTCATACGTGCAAGTTAAACCACAAAAAAACAAACAATGTCTTCGTAATCTTTAAAGGGGTGGTTGATTATGATTTGACTTTTTTAAACTTTAGTTAGTGTGTAATGTTGCTGTTTGAGAATAAACAACATCTGCAAAGTTACGACACTCAAAGTTCAAAGCAAAGGGAGATATTTTCTTTTAATTGCTTTTTAAGGACTACAACAAACAGCTGGTTTGACATCACTAACCCTAAAATTTACATAAACCCTGCCCCCGGGAACACGCAACAAAGGGGATGAGGACATGTTGAGAAGAGGAAGAGTTGTTGTAGTAGAGCACAGAGTCTGCTCAAGTTGTCGCATCCGTCTTTTCACATTTATTGCAATACAGTACGTAACACAAATGCAACAGCATGTCATAAAAGCAAGATGACAACATAAGTTATGACCGTAATTAAACTAAACTATACCTGTTCTATCTTCAAGCAGCGCATATTCTCTGGCTCAGTAGGCATCTTACAACAGTTCCCACACAAGCAATTTATAGATTATCATGACAGAATATGCTAATCAATGACGAAGATAGTTAACTCCACATCAGCTACATAAATTCATCAACTAACCATTTAGAAACGTCGTGTTGCATTCTACATGTAGTCACTTCTTCTTGAGTCTCTCCATCATTGTCCGACTCCGGTTTGAACATAAAAGGCTGAACAGTTTTCAGTGCATGTCTGCGTGAGGTAATTGAAGCTGCTAACTCGAGCTCTTAAAGCTCCGCCCTTTTCTTGAAAGGGGGCCTGGAGCACCAGCTTATTTGCATTTAAAGGGACACACACAAAAACGGCACGTTTTTGCTCACCCTCAAAAAGTGACAATTTTAACATGCTATAAAAAAATGATCTGTGGGTATTTTGAGCTAAAACTTCACATACACACTCTGGGGACATCAGAGACTTATTTTACATCTTGTAAAAAGGGGCATTATAGAACCCCTTTAGTCAAAATCTGAAAATGTACTTTCCCTCTGGAATGGCCTTCCTTTTCTGATGACGTCAGTTTCACGGCTTGGGTAGAACATCCCCTCCAACTGTCAGTCTGTTGCGAGCCTTGACAACGAGCTGAGTATAATGCCTACGTTTCTAGATCCAATCAATTCCAGAGGAAAAAAAAAACAAGCCACACCCTCTATTTTTCTTCAATATTCCATTTCTCTCAGAAAATATGTCACAATACTAAGGTTAAAGTCGGACGCAACACTCAAGTTAGTGACTTGGACTTGAGTCGCACTCGAGTTGCATTTTAATAGACTTCAGACTTGACTCGGACTCGACAAAAAGGACTCGTGAATATTTTAAAAACAACTCAAGTCTTTTATCCTTCACTACTGATATCATAAAGCAAGAATTTGTGTTTTATTTGAATGGTTTTATAATATCTGCATCACATATATTTTCCTATGTCTAATGGCAAATCGGACCCTTGTCATAGAATTTGATTATGTATGTTCGTGTATTGCGCATAAACTCTGAAATGTCATAAGAGTCCCACGAAACATGATGGGAGCCACCAAGCCATCTGTTCTATCATTTGGGTTTATTAACATGTCAGATCGGCTAGATGCAAAGAATGTGGGAGAACAATTAAAGACACCGGAACGACAATATCAAATTTTATGACATCGCATCCACAAAGGTTAGTCACATTAAAATACATAGCTAGCTATTAGGCTATACTGTGGTGTAGCTGCTTATGGCTCTTTTGGATTGTCAGCCTTTTTTAAAAAAAAACCCAAATAACAAAGGTTGTAAAAATAGGCTCCATGTTCTGTTAAAATTCATGCTAGAAAAAATACATGCTAACACTAATTTTAGTGTAAAAAAGCCTATATTGTGTCTAAATAAACTTAAGTCTACATTTACAACCATTCGTTTTTCTCCCCATAAAAACGAACTCGATTTAAAATTAAAATAAAAAAAAGGATCAGTTGGACCAGAGGGCAAAGGAAAGGCCACCAACAAGTGCTCTTGTACCGTAAGCATTTACAGGATCTCAAATAGTACAGAATGGTGCTAGCAACTCCAAAGTCATGGGTTTGATTCCCAGGAAATGCATGAACTGATATAATGTAAACCTTAAAATGCAACACACAGTAAGTCACTTTGGATAAAAGCATCTGTATTTGTACATAAATGTAAAAATCAAGGACGCTTCTATTCTGAACTGAAGAATCTAAAATCTCATACTTCCATTCGTGTTATTTCAACCAAGTGTTTGGAAAATGTGTCTTCATTTTCATTCTCTGTGTGTTTTCCTTTCTATTTGGCGTCTTTGGGGACTCAGGTGCGTGACCAAACCACACAGCTTATCCGTTGGGCTTCTCAGAACATTCTATCCCAATAAAACACGTCAACCATGACAGTCAAACAGCAAACTCCCTGAAGTCTTACCTCTTTATCTGTGAGTGTGTAGATGTATTGATGGTCAGGGCTGAACAGCATGTCCCTCAAAATTGGGTTCCCTTCGCTCACCACCACATTCTCATACAGCAGTGCAGGCTGGGTAATGGAGTTCACCAAGATCTGAAAGAAACAAAGAAGATATACGTTGAATATTAAAGGTCAAATATACTTTGGATTTGTGCAATCTGGCTGCGTTCTGATTTGCTGTTCACTATGTGCAGAATTCTGGCTTTTAGAAGGTAGAAATATGCTTTATAATGAAAATTCAATGAAAGTTGTTGGTTTGGTGTCTCTCTAAGCTGCATAATATAGCCATTTAACTCCACTGCCTTCACATAAATGCTTAAAAGGGAGTAACAGCGGCCTCGACCGATGCTAAACAAATGCATCTTAGTCAATAATAAACGCAGCATCACTTTCTGCTTCCTTCCTCTCTTTGGCCCACCCTAGCATTACCCAGAAACATACACTTCTTTAAGTCGCCATCCCTGGCCTTATTGATGCAGGGTCAGGGGAGCGTGACCTCCGCATCCCGTGGTGTTTCAGGGCCTAATGATGTGCTCGGCTCTGGTGCCGTGTCCCGCTGATTAATGACCGTCCCCTTCGCCAAGCGCCGTGGGAGCGCATTACCTGGGCCCTCTGACACCAGCCTATTGCTAATGAAGAGAGTGCCTGCAGCACCGGAGTACACTAGAGTACCGTCCGACCCACTTACAAAAACAAAAAAACCTAGTAAAGCAGTTCGGTTTCCCTCAGAAAGGTCCACAGCATAGAGTAAAAGAGTTGCAGGAAGTTTTTAGCCGCCCACACCTGGGAGTCGACAGTGTGGCCTATCTGGGTCAAACCCTGCAGCTGGATCAAGAGAACTAAAATTACATCTACAAACATCTGAAAATAGAGTGAACTTAATCAGTAGTCCTGTTCTTTAACTAAAACCTAAAGCTGTGCAACATGGCCTTATGTAAACTGCCACATTTATAGAACAACATTTTATATAGGATTTAAAAAATATATATATACAGTGTTGTGGGTAACGCATTACAAGTTACGCAATCAGATTACTTTTTTCAAGTAACTAGTAAAGTAATGCACTACTTTTAAATTTACAACAAAATATCTTGAGTTACTTTTTCAAATAAGTAACGCAAGTTACTTTGTTTTCCCATTTATTGACTGACACCTCTCCTGGCCCCATGTTGGGAGAAATCAGGAGTAGGGTTTAGAGGTGTTGTGTGTGCTGTGAAAACATGGACATGCATTTTCTCATCTCACTTGCACAACAACAGATTTAGTATTCCTCAACATAAATAAAAGCTGTGTAATGTAAACACAGAATATTACGCAAACCTTTACATTTTTTGTTATTAAAAAACAAGCAAGCCCAGCCCAGATGAGGAAAAAGTAACACAAAGGTAATGTAAAGCGTTACTTTCTACAAAAAGTAACGCAATTAGTTCCTTTTTAGCGAGTAACACAATATTGTAACGCATTAACTCTTTCCCCCGCCAAACACAGATTTTTCCGTTATTTGTGAGAAAACGCTTCCCCGCCACTGTTTTCACTGTTATACACTAGGGGGCGCTATTACGCATCTTCTGAATGAGTACAGAATCTCCTGATCAAAACACAGGCGAAGAAGACACAAAAAAACAAGCGATCGTATGTAAGCAGATGCAAATGTAAAATAACGTGATCATCAACATTAAACATCATATAAATCAAAACTGCCTAATGTTACTGAATGAAATGTCGACCCAGGACGAGCTATAGGACTGTGCAAGCATTAGGGGTGTTGATGGACTCTATCTACTCCATCTGCGTTTGATCATCGCTCTGAATCTGATCTGGATGTAGTCTTTGACAAAAACGTGATTTTCTCAGCTTTTTGTTCAAAATGTTGCTTTTTTATAAAACTTACCCACATTCAAGTGTTGATAAAAAAGCTTTTTTTTTGTTTTTGTTTTTCTTTTGATATATTGCATGCTGAGATATTCATACAACAAAATATTCTATGGGCCATTACATTTTTGTGAAAATGATCAAAAAGTACAAATATTTTCATGAATACTTTTGGGATTAAAGTTCCATTTATTATCCAGTTTTCCATGATTGTGGAAACCCTGTATATTGTTGCTCAGCGAGTGATGGAGGGTCAAAAGACAGCAAAGCAGTCTGGGAGTTGGAGTCTGTTGTCCATGTTCCCCCTCCATCACTCCATTGAGCATTACTCCCACGGAACATGGTTCATTATGAAGTAGTGGCAGATAACAGCTCAAGGACAGCACATCCTCTCTCTCAGCCAATCCTTCTGGAATTCTTGCCAAGCAATGCTGAAGTTCCTGCAGTGGGACCGAGCTGGAATAAAGAGAGAGTAAGGATCCTCCCCTGTGTCCAAGCAGGAGAATGCACAACATGGAGAACGCTTTCGTCGCATGGAACAGGAATACTAATCTAAAAATACCAGCCACTGCTATGCTTTGGTTTATTGCCATTTTTGGGCCTGCTTAACATGTTAAAGTTGCAGGACAATGCAACTAACAAATTCCCCAGCGAGTTTCCCTGCCATATGAAACTGATTAAAAGGGAAAAACATATATAATTGTTCTTCAAGGGTGAGCAAGTGTTGCCATCTGCATTTCCCCACCCTTTTTTAGAGTCATGCAGATTGACGTAATTGAGCAATGACTCTTCAAATTGCAGATTCTTGGCAGATGGCCCATCTTCCCCTTAACAGGAAGAAGCAGAAAGAGCTAGAGAACTCTCTGTCTCACACTGCCTGAATAAAGGTGTCAGGAGATATAAAGTTGGAAGGTGAAAAAACAAAAACAAATCCAGTTCTCCCTACTGACTGCTGCTGAATCCCAATGCACCTTAGTCTGGAGGGTTACTGCTACTGCCTCTGCTTAAGATATCATTTTCAGTCACTTCCTGGGTAAGAGAACACTGTGGTTTAAAGACTTAACCTTTTGACATATACAGTGACATTGCTGGCGGTTAATGACTTCTGCCAAGGCACAAAGACACATTTACATGAACAGCCCAAATGATCACAGAGGCACTACGATGAAAGTTTACAGTACAAATACTATTATTAAAAATATTAAAATCAATTTAAAATTTATAATTAAATTTTTTTTAATTCTATAATTTTATATAATTTCATTTAATCGTATTTATTTATTTTTATTATACACACACACACACACACACACACACACACACACACACACACACACACACACACACATATACACACACACATACATACATACATACATACATACATACACACACATATATATATATATACATATACATATATATATACATATATATATATATATATATATATATATATATACACATATATATATACACATATATATATATATATAAATAAATTTTAAATAAAACTATATATAAAAGTTATATTTAAAACATAGAATTACAATTTTGTATTTCAATATTACATATTACCAAACCATAAGATTTATCTACATAGAAAAGCAATGTACCAAAGTACGCATTAATTAACTAAAAAAAAAAAAATAATAATAATAACACAACAAGTAACTTGCAATTCTATATTTCAACCACAGAGGTCAATAGTGAGCACAGAATTTTGTAAGGTACCTTTAAATGACGCTTCACCTTTAAACTAAAAGCCGCCTAATGCCCTTGGGAACGACTTCTCTATGTGCCGCACTCAAATCATTCATACCAAAACAAATATTGAATTCATACCATCTTATTAGATGAATATGTTCCAAGATTGCTACTTGCATTATCTTCTCATGTTTATGGTCCCATTACAGTAAGTCATGAGAGAATCATTTCAGGACAGAAGCAAACCTGTCTAGCCTCTTGCTGCAGACTGCACATAATGAGCGCATTGGGTAATAACCTAAAATAGGAACCTATAAATTAAGAAACAGAGCCCTGCAGTCTTCCTTAATGCTGGTCTATGGATGAACAATAATTAAGGTGGACCAGGGTTCAATGAAGGGTCACTCTTGACGGCTTCAGAGCAAATTGAAACAGGTCTGGCCTTTTCAATCTCGCCAACGTCTCCGGTAAAGTACGTCTGAATTTGTATGTGACCTTATGACATCAGCAAGGTCAACAGTCAGTGCAATGATAAACTGTCATAGACATAAAAGAGCTATGTCTTATGTAAGCCTTCGAATGGAGAAAAAAGGAAAGGAAAAAGAAGGCTGTCCTTGACAGGCAGCTCTAAATTTCAGTATATACTGAAATACCATCAGAGCTTTGGTGGAGTGTATGATTGACAGGAGTTTTGTCACAAAACCCAGGCATTTCTCTGCTGGAGACTGTGGCGACCCATCAACTCTCCGTTGTTGAAAATCATTTTACTCCAGCTTGGATGGGGAACGGAGACATTTGGCTAATTAAATCAAACAGGAGGGCACTTTCCAGATGAGCCTGAATCCAATTTCATTAGTGCCCTCTCAGCCACGGATAATGTGCGGACCATGAGGTCGCTCTCGGACGTTTCGTGTCTTGACATCAACGCGCTGGAGTATGATCAATAAAGGATGCTGACTTGAAATGGAGGATTGAAAGCATGCTGGTTTTTCCACAGGCTCTTTTTTTCCTGCTGCTGCAGTTTGACTTCAATGTTTCTTGTTTTCCTCCACATTATTCTAAATTGGTTGTTCAGATGAAATTATGAGGTAATACTGCAAAATGGAAAATATATACCAGTGATGTACAACTGGTATATACTTAATTTAAATATACTCAGCTGAATTGAAAATGTATTTTAAATTCCAATTCAATTCTGGAATTTTTGTGAAATATCTTCTATCAAGTTGTTATTATTTTTATCATCGGAAAAAATGTCTCTGGGTAGGTTTTATGGTTCTTTGTGTTCAATGTCTTCTGCTGATACACAGAGTATTAAAACTAAATGGGAAGAGGAGTTAGCTACTGACATTGATGATAAAACATGGAATGACATTTGGTCTTATGCTAAGAAAATATCTGTTTGTACACAAAAGAAATACAATTTAAAATCATACATAGACTCCATATTTCCCCTAACCGCAGGCATTTTTTTTAACCCCTCTCTATCGCCTATGTGTTTAAAATGTAAAACTGAAATAGGTACTTTAACACATTGTCTGTGGTCATGTAACAGACTGCAAAGGTATTGTTTTTTGGTGCTAGGGGAAAAGGAAAAAATCTTCAATATTCAGTTGGATTTTGACCCAGTCTCACTGGTGTTGGGTATACCTAATGGACGCATTGCTTCATCTGCTAATAAGAAAATGTATAATATTCTATCCTTTGCTGCCAGAAAAAATATTTTACTTAATTGGATCAGTGATAAATCTCCATCTCTTAAAGGTTGGCATAAGATTATTTTTGAGTTGATTCCCCTGGAGCATCTTACCCATGTATTGCATCAAAAACAGGCCAGTTTTATAAAGTCTGGACCCCATATCTGGACTATTTGGAAACTCCTCTTCGCCCTATTATTTTACAAGGAATATTGTAATTGTATAACTTTCTGGACATTGAACCTTTATTTTTGGTCCTCTTCATCTTTTTGATATATGTTATTGTCTTTTTTATTATGCTGTAGCCCTGTTTTATATATAAATCTGAGCTATTTGTGTTCCTTTTTTTTGATGTCTTGTCGTATTTGTATTATAATTAAAATTCAATAAACATTTAAAAAAAAAAAAAAAAAAAAAAAAAAAATCTGGAATTTTAATTTAGGTAGAACAGGGGATAGAAGAATCAAAATATGAATAATTTTTAACTAGAAAAGTAAATTTTATCAAGAAAAAAAAAAGTACATTTTTGCTGGACATAGCCTTGTTAGAAAGCTAAAAAAAATTGTAAAAAGACCTATATACACACTATATTGCCAAAAGTATTGGGACACCCCTCCAAATCATTGAATTCAGGTGTTCCAATCACTTCCATGGCCACAGGTATATAAAATCAAGCACCTAGGCATGCAGACTGCTTCAACAAACATTTGTAAAAAAAATGGGTCACTCTCAGGAGCTCAGTGAATTCAAGCGTGGTACCGTGATAGGTTGCCACCTGTGCAATAAGTCCATTCGTGAAATTTCCTCAAAACTAAATATTCCACGGTCAACTGTTAGTGGTATTATAACAAAAGTGGAAGCAATAGCAAACAACGGCAACTCAGCCACGAAGTGGTAGGCCACGTAAATCAAAGAGCGGGGTCACGCTTCTCTGTCTGGCAATCCGATGGACGAGTCTGGGTTTGGCGGTTGCCAGGAGAACGGTACTTGCCTGACTGCATTGTGCCAAGTGTAAAGTTTAGTGGAGGGGGGGATTATGGTGCGGGGTTGTTTTTCAGGGGTTGGGCTTGGCCCCTTAGTTCCAGTGAAAGGAACGCTTAATGCTTCAGCATACCAAGACATTTTGGACAATTTCATGCTCCCAACTTTGTGGGAACAGTTTGGGGATGGCCCCTTCCTGTTCCAACATGACTGCGCTCCAGTGCACAAAGCAAGATCCATAAAGACATGGATGAGCGAGTTTGGTGTGGAGGAACTTGACTGGCCTGCACAGAGTCCTGACCTCAACCCGATAGAACACCTTTGGGATGAATTAGAGTGGAGACTGCGAGCCAGGCCTTCTCGTCCAACATCAGTGCCTGACCTCACAAATGCGCTTGTAGAAGAATGGTCGAAAATTCCCATAAACACACTCCTAAACCTTGTGGAAAGCCTTCTCAGAAGAAATAGACTTCTCAGATATAGACAAAAGGCCTATTAAAAGTAATATTAATTAAAAAAGCCTTAAAAAGCCGCCAACTCATGAAAAGGGAGCCAATTATGTGATATTGAATTTTGCTATACAGTACAATGTTGCTGTACCCTCCGAAGGCCTTGAGAAACAGGAAGAGTCACTTAGTGCGAGCGTCTCCAGCCTCTTTGACCCTTTTCTGGAGGGCATCCAAGACTTCCCATGGCACCTGCTGACTTCACAGTCTGCGTCTTGCCGGCAAGAACAGAACCTGGTACACACAAACTCATTGCGCTTGATCAGCGTGACAGATTACTCTGTGAAATTAATCATCTTTCTCTGCCATGCTGCTGCTCTCTCTATAGGATGCCGGCCAAAAAGCAGCCGTGGACAGACAGTCCCAGTGGGCACAATGATGGCACGCCACCGCGCGGCTCCCGGGGACCCAATGCCCACTCCCCGGTGAGTTTCATCATTAATAAGACAAGCAAACAGGAGCAGGTTTGTCTTTGAATGCTTGAATGGCTTGAATAAACCAGGGGTATAATCCAGCTGGAGACGCCGAAGATCAATGTCACATCTGTTCGGTCTTTGTGTTGTCGTGTGCGGCATCGTGGTGACTAAATGATAAGGGAGAAAGACAGCACAAGCGAGTGAAGAGGGGGAAATAATAAAGGAAGAAGGGGAGTCAATGCTTGGTCCCCGGAGAGCGACAGGCATGTCTCAGCCTCCACCCTTTTTAATCTTTCAGGCTCTCCATGGGTACAGCATCTCCTCCACCACTCACCCCCGCCGCTGCTACAAGCTCCACTCGCATGCTCTTGACATAACTAGGTCTCCCTGTGAATAATAAACCAGCCGCCAGATTCCTGCCTTTGATATGCAGCCCTTGAAGTAAAGATCTGCATCTGATTGAGCGCAATCACTGGCTAATTAATGAGACGGAAGGCCCATGCTCGGCCCACGCTGGCCCAACACGCTGCCGCCACTGTCCGTCCCGGTTCGTTCCCCTAAGAAGAAGCCAGCCGAGCCTGGAGGAAGAGACTGAGGGAGCACCCGTGGGACAGGCAGACGCAGCTTATGCAACGAAGAAGTCGAACAGGCTCAGCACTGTAGATAACAAGAGGTAAAAATAGCATCTTTCAGATATAGGTAGGATTCGAAATGGAGTTGTACGTACCAATACTGTTGCTAACAATTTTGTAGGGTGTATTTGGCTTACTTGTTCCAGAGATGCATGATATATCTGGTACGATAATGTTATTGGTCAATACTGGAAGTATACTGTATTGGACTGTCCGATACAGTATATATCCAATATCGACAGATAATGTTATCATACCTAATATTGTGCATATCCTAGGCCAAATAAGAATGCCGTTTTCCCTTATTTGTACATTTAGATTACTTTGTCATCATGTAACACTCAATAAAAGCTAATCTTAAATACACTAATAATTGAATAACACTGTTAAGTCTAATCTTTATCAAACCTGAAATATCACAAATGAATATCCATTTTTTTAAACTGGATTTTAAATGTTGTGAGGCTTAAATTCACTTGTAGCATTTAAAACTGATTTTAAATAGTAAAATAGTATGACATTTGATATAACACAAAAAAATATTAATAATTATCTTCAAGAGGAAAGAAAATGTAGCTTTAAAAAGGCATTTTTTTGACATTTAAAATACATTTTGAGTATTATAAATATATTTATACAGTGTTAAATGTAACCTTTATCAAATATCAAATTGAATATCCATTTTTAGACTGGATATTATTGTTGTGAGGACTAAATTAGCATTTAAAACAACTGATTTTAGTTCTTAGTGTTTTATTTTTTAATTTATTTAGACAAAATAGTGTCATATTTTTAATTTAATTTATCTTCTATTTTTTTTTATAAATTTTGGACAATATAAATATATTTAAAACATGCATCTAAAAATATATATAGTTTGCCGTATGTGATGTGTAAGAGCATTCATGCTAACCATTAGCCCAAGTCTATACCTTCTGTCCAATGACTTTTTTTGTGTAGTATCCTCATAACTTGTGTACTAAACTAAACCATTTTTTTTCCCACCAGATGCTTCTACAGAGCAGGTCTTAGACATGCTAATTAAACACAGCTCAACTGTCCCGCTATGCTAATCCTCTTCCTGGAGATGCAAAAACAACTTGTGTATTGGAGGCAGCAGGTCAAAACCTAAAAGCCACGAAGAGACTCAGAATCTTCACCGAGGGAGAACTTTGTTGTGCGGTACAGACAAAATATACTCATCGGCCCTGATGGGTTTTACGGGAAAAACAAGTGCACCTCGTGGGCATTGGGAACTAGGCAGTCTGAGAACCTGGGTGAAGGGAGAACGGGCTAATCATAGAGGTCTCTAGATGGTTTTCTAACCCCAGCCGTAAACGTTTCATTATGACAGTCTGTGCAACAGATAGCAGCTCAAGCTCATTCGAGCTCGTTCCACTTCCCTTGCAATATCTGATTTGGCCCCGGGTTCGAAGGCTCCTCGGAGCATTAAGAGGAATTTCATTTCTATTTTCCTACTTGTCGTCTTTCTGCCATCCGCTTTCTCCCGCTCTCTATCTTCCTCTCTCAGACCTCTCCCCTTCAGGTCCTCTTGACACAACAGACGCACACCGGCAGTCAAGCAAGACAGACTGTGCGGTTAAAACTAGGTGGAAAAAATGGGAGTTTGCCCTGCAGTGAGTATGAAAGCAACTCCTAAGTCATCTCCATTTGTCACAAACTGCACGCTGGAACTGCCAGGCCACTTCTCATACACTCAAACCTCTGACAAGAGCGATCTGCGGACGAAAATACAGAATAAATGGGATGCTATGGAGCTCAGCATAACACTGCAATACCAATATTCATTAGGGAAGCCTCCGGCGATGATTTCTTTAACTACAGATTGTGCCTGCCTATACATCATCTCTGAATGCTAAATGGAGATCCAAACAGCTCGTTTGTGAGTGCAAATGCCACAACTTCATCAACTCATGACTGCATTGCCACATAATGATGGGGTTCTCTCAAGGTATTTTCCTCAATATTTATGTCTCCACTAAAAAGGAAATCAGGAAATGTTGCCAAATCTGAACCTATGTCGCACGAATGAGAACCACAACTCCAAGATTCTCAGCCTTTCTATAACCATACACATATTCTGTATGTGACACATTGAATCATTTTGACTTGGAAGTCACAATGAGCTTGAAATTCTGTGTTAGAAAAAGGATGGATGGATGGATGGATGGATGGATGGATGGATGGATGGATGGATGGATGGATGGATGGATGGATGGATGGATGGATGGATGGATGGATGGATGGATGGATGGATGGATGGATGGATGGATGGATGGATGGATGGATGGATGGATGGATGGATGGATGGATGGATGGATGGATGGATGGATGGATGGATGGATGTTTCCTATTTAGCACCTAAACTCTGGAACAGTCTTCCTAGCATCGTTTGGGAAGCAGACACACTTTGTCAGTTTAAATCTAGACTAAAACACATCTCTTTACTATGGCATACATATAGAACATTATACATTTCTATTATTCAAATCAGTTAAATGATTGTTTTAGGCTGCATTAACTAGGTCTGCCGGAACTGGAAACACTTCCCATAACACCTGATGTACTCCTTACATCATAAAAAGAATGGCATCTACGCTAATGTTAGTCTCTCTGTTTATCTGTTTAGACGCGAGCAACGCAGCCCTGAAGTGGCACTGATCCTCAACAAACCCGTCTCCTGCGTGATGACTCCGATCTTCAACCAGATGGAACTGGACAAATACTCTAAATGTTCCGATCTAATATGACTTCGGACTTGTAATGTTGCCTGAATCATAATCATACACTATTTGTTTGTTAGCCAGAGGAGAACTGGCACCCCGACTGAGCTTGGTTTCTCCCAAGGTTTTTTTCTCCATTATGTCACCTGATGGAGTGTTGGTTCCTTTCCACCGTTGCCTCTGTTGCCTTTGGCTTTTGGCTTGCTTAGTTGGGGACACTAAATATTCAACTATATTACTGATTTGCCTGCATTGACACTATATGAGAACTGAACTGAGCTGGATGACATCACTGTTTTCTCCAGAGCGGCTGTACAGCCGAATCAAATTCTGTTGCATTATTTTCCTGTTAACACTGTGAAGCTGCTTTAAAACAATCGGCATTGTAAAAAGCGCTATATAAATAAAGGTGACGGTGTTATATCCAATGTAAAATATCTTACGTTAAACATTACTATTTTTAATGTTCTTGAAAGAAGTGTCTTATGCTCATCAAGCCTGCATTTATTTGATCAGAAATACAGAAAAAAACAGTAATATTGTGAAATATTATTACAATTTAAAATTATGGTTTTCTATTTTAATATACTTTAAAATATAATTTATTTCTGTGATGCAAAGCTGAATTTTCAGCACATTACTCCAGTCTTCAGTGTCACATGCTCCATCAGAAATCATTCTAATATGTTGATTTGCTCAAGAAACATTTATTATCATTATCAATATTGAAAACAGTTGTGCTGCTTAATATTTTTTTGGAACCTGTGATACTTTTTTCAGAATTCATTGATGAATAAAAAGTTAAAAAGCTAAAATCTTTTATTACTGGTGTATACTGTATTTATATATGGTGTATTACTGTATTTTTTATCAAATAAATGCAGGCCTAATGAGAATAAGAGACTTCTTTCAAAAACATAAAAAATAGTAGTTTCCAAACTTTTGTATTTTAAGTTTAGGAATCTTATTTCTGTTTACAGCATATATTTAGCATACAGTACTATCTACAGCCAGATGTTTTGCCAGATTGGAAAACTAAAAATGTTAGGGTCAAAACAACTCTAATAATTCAGGTTGCATGAATTTATTTGCCACAAACAGATGCTTGTCTACAGGTGAACACCCCCACTATTGCAAGCTCAACAAAAATGCAGACAAAATATGGGTCAGCGTCGCAAACAGAGCATGACCAGCTACATTTTTAGGGTACTAACGGTGCAATCAGATGGTTCTAGAAATATTTGACCAAACCTTGTGTCACTTTTGAGGGTCACACTCTACACAATAAGCTACGTTGTTTGACACGGGTCTGTAATCCTCAACGGCGGCTCTCAGCGAGTGTCACCGAAATGCCATCTGCAACAATGGAGTGCGGCAATAATACTGACAAAGCCAAACAAAAACTCTCTCATAAGGATGTGAACGTACTTGACACATCAAAGTGAAGAGAGAGTGTGGCATTTTCCCAAACTCACCCCTGCAAGACAATCTGACATACCGGAGCGCACAGAAAGCGCTGCGTTTGAGCTCTGAGGAAAAGGATCACTTGAGGATAGGCTCCATGGGGACAAACTACCTGCCGGTGCTTGAAAACTAGAGAGAGAGAGAGAGAGATGCAAGATACAATCTGCAGAGGGTGAGCAGGTCAAAATAATCCCAGTGAAGCCTTCTCCACGGAAGAGCTCACTCTGTGAAGCTAAGCATTGCCAGAGAAATATCAGTCCTGAGACTGATAGTGCAATAAAGTGCTGATGGAAATGGTAAACATTATTATCATACAGAGTGCATGGACACATTGGCTACTTTTTTTGGGTGTGGAAAATAATTATGAACCTGGATAAAGGTGTGTTTCATTGGCTATTTACTTCTGGACCGAAATCATATAAAGCTGTTTATGACACATCTTATAAAAACCAGCACAAAACAGGATCAATTTGAGTCTTTAAGGTTTATGAAAGGGTAAAAGCACTTTATTTGAAAGGGAACTGGCTGTAAAAAGCAGCATGACTTCCAGGAAAATTTCCATTTGGAAATAAGGTCTTGATTTTCCTTCAAATAAAAAAAGTGTCACAGATGATGGAGATGTCTGAAGATTAATTATGCTTATACATTAATATACATCTCTGCATTACTAATACCTGCAAGTCATTCTTAGACACGAATGTTCGTCTACAGATCTGAAGTGGGTTATTCAATCTTCTGTTTGGCTCATAAATTTCACAGACGGATTGGAATTAAATTTGAAAATGTTTATGTGCGTAGGTGGCTAAGTGTGTGTTGCCAATTAAGTTGCTCGTCTACAGTAAATGTCAATGCACATAGAGACACTTAACCTCCTATACAGACCCTCGGCGGAAAGGAGCACATTTCAAAGATGCTTATCCGTTTACAGCATTCCACTCGGCCGCACATATTTCTCACAGAAACCATCAACATCGACATTCCGCAGCGCTGACCAAACGCCAAATGGAATCCTGCGGACCCGAGAGAACATTCTATGCAGCGTGAAACGCCAGAGGGGCGTAAACAACCGTGTAGCACTACAAAGAGCCGTCTCTGAAGAAATGGCTAAATGATGTTAACGTTAGATGCTATGGATGTGCCTCCATTTACAAGAGGGAACCGCACGACAAATTGAACATGAATGGACACGTTTCCTTTCCAATTACACCAATAGATTAGTTGTGAAGGTAACATGTGGTCATTCTTTCCTGTTAGCTGTTCATTACATGTCTCTGTTTGGGAGCCTAAATCAGAAAGGGAGAGAGAGAGAGCTTGTTGTTCATTGAAAAAAAACTAACAATTTGTCCACCCAAAACTCCATCAATGGGCATGTCTGTTCTCTGGTGTAGATATATGGGACTGTCAGTGTAGTATTCTTATATTTTGCTATGAACCAATTTCCTAGAGACAACGGGCCCTATCATACACCCGGCGCAATGCAACGGCAGGCGCGACAAGGTGTTTTTTTCTAGTTTCAGCCCGACGCAGTTATCATTTTCACGTCTTGCGCCACGTTGTTTAAATGGCAAATGCACTCGTGCCCATCTGTTCACCCATGGGCGTGCTGGTCTGAAAACGAGGTGTGTTCAGGCGCATTGTTGGCGCGTTGCTATTTTGAGGCAACTGAAAACGACTGTGCCATTGACCAACAAAAACCTGGTCTAAAGTCAATAGCGCAGTATTTTTTGTGTTATTTAAAGGGCGCGTTAGTAATATGCGCCTATAGTCGGGTGCACAACGCGCGTACACTCTGCTTATTACACACACAGGGGCCCGCAGCAGCACACAAACATTTTTAAATATGAAAAATAAAAGGATTCCCCTCTGGAGAAGCGTTCAGTCTTTCCGCTCGCAAATTCCGTTATATAAATAGCGAATCTGCCATGATGCAAGCGCAACTGGCTTTTAAAGGGATTGGTTTATTGGTTAATGGAACTCTGATTGGTTTATTGCACGTTACGCCCAAAACACACCTATGACTCATTAAGAGACTAGGTACAACCCTTTTGGACCATGCGCCTGGAGCGCCGACCATTTTTTCAGTTGTTAAACTAGTAAAAGTGGATTAAGACCCTACGTGAACATGCGCTTCAGACCATGAGCTCAGATCGTTAAAATAGGGCCCAACGTATGCTTGTTCCTATTGGCTATAGCACTTGTTTATGCAAATTAACCCTGGAAGGTTCAGTTGTGTACTTGCTGCTGAAGAGTTCATGTGGCGCATCTGAAAAAGTTTCCTCATGCTAAAGTGAATTCTGTTCTTATGTTATACTAATGGTAATGCATGCTAGCTTTCTAGGCTTTGTTATACTAACATTATTGAGAGCAGGACTAACTTTATAAGCGTAGGTATGCTAGCATTAGTCAGAGGAAGGCTAGCTTAGATGTTTTTATGCTAACATTATCAAGAGAAAGGGATTATGTTAACACAACTAAGAGGAAGCTTTCTAGGTATTGTGGTGCTAACGATATTGAGAGAAAAGATGGTGGGAGAAGCTGTTAGCTATACCTTCAGTCAGAGTAGATGGCATATTTAATTTGATGCTAATGAAAACAAGGCTGTGAGGCGTAGAAGTACATTTTGGTTTCATACTGGTGTATACTTAATGCTATTTACTCTGACTATTTAATTGTAGTCTAACAGCACATTTACACTGAGAAGAGAAGACAAGGAGGGGGATGAGATAGGAAAAGATTTGCGAGCCAGGACTCGAAATCGGGTCACCTGAAATGCAACCACGGAGCAGTTCCCACAGGTCCAAGCAAACGAAATTTCAATGATTTTTTAGACATTAAATAATCTGATAAACAGGAAAAACATAAACATGTAAACGCTTGAATTTTCTCAGTTGGATTCAAAAATTAATTGCATACATGTGCAAGGCTGTGATGTTCACTAGTTTTACACTATATATTTGCTAAAAAGCTCTTCTGACGTGTTAGCTTTCTTTTTAGACTACATTTATAATACATTTTATACATAAAATTATACTCACTGTGTCACTGGTAGTGACATTATTGTGCAGACTTTCTCTGCTTCTGAATGCATCGATTGGGCAACGCGCAAGCAGCGTTTTGTTCACAATACATGTAATACACATGTAAATGAATATGTGAATCAGACTGCAATTTAAGGTTCTTATAAACAGAACTTTCAGAATCTGAAATCTGATTGGATTCATTCATGATCTTTAGAGTTCCAACTACTGAAACATGACATGGTCAATGTCACACATAAGATGTACAGTATATAAAAAAATGTACTTCAGGACTGCATTAAGAAAAATGCACTTACTGCAAACTGAAATGATTCACAAACTCGCTACTCGTGTACACACACACTTGAGTAGTATGCACTGTCAGCATCCTCAAAGCACATGCACACAGACACACATGAACAGATAGCCCTGATACACAGCAGAAACTCATGATCACAGGCATCTATCACTGGCACTGACAAAAAAAGAAACACACACATACACAAGATAAAACATGCGACACACTGTCTCCTATGGGCATCAGCAAACTGTAGCTCGGCATATTGTTACACGACCTAGATTCAAGTTTGCTCACTCTCATTTCTGTCTCTCTCACACACCATAGATGAGAGTATGCTAATGAGAGTGAAACTCCAGGTTCCCTTTCTGCAGGAAAGTGTTGGGTGACATTAGAATATCACCCACTGTAAGAAAATTCCTGGCAGCATAAATCATGAATTGTGTATGCATGTTTTGTGTTTTGTATGTGCGTGTACTTTTACGATTGTATAGAGAGAGCCAGAACAGTGGGTTGTTTTTAGCGGGTGATCTAGGAAGGTCTAAGAAGAGAACGCTATGTGTCTCAACACCACCTGCAGCAAATGAAAAAAAAGCCTGTAAGATGATACAAGACAAGTGAGAGGCAAATAAGACAAAAAAAAATCATCAGTATAAAAGCATGAATAAATCTCACAGAAACGACTGCTTCGGAAGAAGCAGAAGCGCCATGCCGATTCAAACTGAGAGGAAACGTGCTCCCTAGATTTTTGAGCCTAGTGGATTTAATGCAACATGCCAAAAAATAGCAAATGAAAAAGGTTCGCTTTGTTGTATATAATATATTATATATTACATTTAAATCATAATATTTTAAGGTAGATATGTATGAACACTATATTCAAAAGTTTTATTAAATTTATCAAAAGTGACAGTAAAGACTTTTACAATGTTATAAAATATTTCTATTTCAAATCAAATAGCAAAGAAATAATAAGAAATGCTTCTCGAGCAACAAATCAGCATATTAGAATGATTTCTGAAGGGTCATGTGACACTGAAGATTGGAGTAATAGAATGGATGGTAATGGAATATATATATATATATATATACACATATATATATATATAAATAAACACACATATATATATATATATATATATATATATATATATATATATACACACATATATATATATATATATATATATATATATATACACACACATATATATATATATATCAATCAATCTATATATCAATCACAAATACAATAAAAATGGTAATTTTTTTACAAAATTACCACTTTTATTGTAGTTGTGATCAAATATATGCAGCCTTGGTAAGCACAAAAAATTTTTTTGAATGTTTGAGTGTTAAAATTGATATTAAAAAAGAATCTTGTGTGACATCATACTAATCTATATTTTTCAGGGGGTCAGAAAAATATCTGCAAAAACTGGTGTTGGTTAAGCTTCTTAAGAAATGGGAAAATCTGCACACCAGAATCCCAAGTTAGGGACTATCATTCCAAACATTTACAACATTTCTGTTTCAAATCCTTGAGTCACATCACTGTCTACATAGGCAGCAACCTTATGAGTCTAAAACTGACTGAAATGAAAAGCTCTATATAGGCAACAACTATGTTATCTCCACACAAGAATCACACAAGAGACTGACAATTGGTTTATCAATTTAACATAATTTGACATGCCCTGACATGCCCAGCTTATTTCAGTTACTTATTTTCATTTTCATTATTTTTATTTTCATGGCTAAAGTCTGATTACACTGTATTCAGCACAAACTCTGCTACACTAATATGTCAGAAGTGTGTATGTAAAATGGTTACTGGAAAAAAAATAATATTTTTAAGTCACTGAAATAAGGCCATAAAAACACACACTGAACATTTTGTTCACAAGACTTTTTTTTTGTTTTGAGAACTGGATCTTGGCATTGTGGCTACTGACACAAACTATGAGCCCACAGCAGGGGTAATAGTAAGTAAAGCTAGAAAAAGAGAGCTAGACACATAGCTCTATTTTTAAGGACTAGGAAAATGACTGTGGTGCTAGATGCCCATCTGAGCTGCTGTATTTCCGTAACCCTCAGTGACACTCCGCGGCGCACGGGACACAAAGGGTCACTAATGCAGCGCCACACTAAACGCTTAGTGTGGAGGCGCAGCAGGTCAGGCAGGGTCAGTGATGATTACTTCAACATACTGTATTTGTGCCGTCCTCCTGACCACACTATCACACACACACACACACACACACAGCTTTAATGACGAGAGTGTCTGATCTCAGCCTTTAGCATGTAGCTGTTGTCATGGGATTTTTTATATTTTGTGGAGAGAAATAATAAAGCTTAAAATATCCAAAAAGGGGTAGAGAAATATGACAGCATGAATAAACTCGACAAAATGTTTACTCTGGTAACCACTGTTTCTGCCAAAATACCATTTACACAGAGATTGGGTTATATTTATGCTAGCGTGACAAAACTAGTAGCATGTTTAATGTAGTAAGGGTTGAGGAGCCTAACTTTTAGTTCTTGACTGAACTATTTTGACTCATGAATATACATTGAGAAACACACTACAAGACACCAACACTCAATGTATTTTTGTGACCAACCTTTTTAAGACAAACTGTCTAGGACTGCATGGTCTATAAGCTATAAGTTGACCTTTCAAGCAGATAATAAAACCATCTCTAGGATAATAAAAACATCTTATTACATTAAGCAGTTTCCAATCTCTTTCACAAGGCCATTTTTTGGAGGTGTTTAACTGGGTTTAGTTGCAGTGACGCCTCCTGCCAGTAGAGGGAGTGAGAGCAAATGGAGTCCCTGAGCATCTGCGTCTCTCCCACTCTGTGGTCACAGGCCAGCAAATTAAAACAATCCATCAACATTATGGCTTTTAATCCACACATTCCCCGTAAACACCTATTTCTTTACCCTCTCTTTTTCTCCTATATCCTCTCTCTCTTTCTTCCTTTACTCCAGGCATTCATTCTGTATTACAATAGACACTAAATCATTAACCTACTGCAGCATGTAAAGGGGCTCCTGCATGACTGAAGACACCACAAACGAGCAATTTCAGCAGGCAGGGAGAGAAGTGCTTCTAAGGAGCCTACAGTTCAAATAAAGGTAAAAAAGGTCAAGAAAACACTACACATAACGATATACATCCTTTATGCTGACACTGAGGCTAGAACAAGTTCATAGGTCAAAGTTCAAAGGATCACAACCACTGATTATCAGGTTAAAAGATACACTACTGAACTAAGACTTGGGAAATCAACCAAATGATGACTTGCTTATAGTTGCCTTGGCATATTCATTTACGAAAACATTCCACACTGCAGAATTTCCACCACAATCAACAGATAAACTGTGAAAACTCACATTCCGCCATTAAAGGATGCATTGCTTAACGTTTCAATATATCTGGCCTCTAAAATGCATAGAGCAGCAGCGCTATAAACTGACACTTTGAAGGGCAAAAGTCGTATCTCTAACCCAAGAGCGCTGCCGTTAACGCTATCACCCCCGCCGCAGACGATTCTAACCTCTGCATTATTCCTCCCCCTCCTCTTCAAAAACCTTTGTCATGGTCGCACGGTGCAGGGCAGGAATGAGCCTGGCTCCGCACGGCCAGCGCGTCGACATGCGATAAGAGAGGCCTGCCGCATGCATGCACACCGCTGTATTCAGATGTGTAATTACAAAGGAAACGATAAGCCCGCTCCAGAGGGACCGCACCACTAATTACAGAGCCACCAGAGCTTCAAATTGCCATTTAAAGCAGCCATACACAATTACACAATGCCACATTCCTGGTGTCGTCTGCACTTCGATGGCAAAGCGGGGCGAGAAAAAGGGCCCGGGCCAGCCGAACTCTGAGTTATGGCTGTTTACGATAGGCCTGACAGGCATAGCGGAGCAGGGGGGAAGGGTTTGGTGCGAGACGCCTCTGAGACTGGAACTGGAAGGATATAAATGCTCCCAAACTCAAAACTACCTCCAAACGAATGTTTATATATGACACACAAAACGTTCCAACACAGATGTAGCGGCATACGCGTGTAACTCCGCCCATGTCCCGCCTTCGCCATCCGAGGGGGGTCAGAATCCCTGGGAAAACATGAGCCACACAAACAGCGAGTGGAAAAAAAGAAGGCGAAGCAGGAAAGTTAGTCATTTTGTGGTTGCGAGAGGAATGTCCTAACAGACATGAGCCTGCCAAAAAAACCCAAGTGATTTCCCCCAACCCCCTTTTCTCGCCTTCAAACACACACACGCGCAACTACACAGTACACACAACCCCTTCTTGAAACATCCAGCATTAGGATAAAAGGGTTTCGGCACAATTTTTCACCAACCGTCTCATCCTCTCATGTATCAAAATGGCAAAAACACCCACCCAGACCTTCAAAGGCCTACAACGTATTGTGCAAGTGTAAAGAAAGCAGCCTGGTAACCTGATAGACCACTAATGATGTGTCTCATTCATTCACAGGCCATGTACAGATAGATTCAAATGCATGCATTATGGGCTTTCTGGTCTTTGGGGGCTTGTCCACAGGGAATGATGAGATCATAATGGTCCTATACAATGAAGTATAAGAGAAAGAGCGAACTCTTGTGTGTGTGTGTGTGTGTGTGTGTGTGTGTGTGAGAAACCACAGCGGCTTCTGCTGACACTCATCTCATCCTCCAATTCATTTAGCGTATGCTACACAGTAACAAACGAGCCTGAATCAATCCATCCATCAATTACAGGAAGCTCGGGCATTAATCTAATCTGAGGCTGAACCTGATCCCGGTCTCCGGTAGCGGGGGGAAACCGCAGAACTCAACCTTCCTGCCAAGAGTCTCGCGTCCTCTTCATCTCTCTTGCTCTTCGACACGAGGGTTCACCCACAACGAATGTCTTCAGAAGTCCACCGCACCAATAAAACGGAGGGATTGATGGTCGTTCGTAAAAGCTGAATTGTTAAAAATGTGACTGCGCCGCAGAGGAGACCTGTGGGGATAGGGATAGTTTGCACAAAAATGAAAATCCTGCCACTTACACTCATGTTGTGTTTTGCTCCAGTTTTCAGAAGCAAATGTTTAGCAGGATGTTCAAGCTGCTTTTTTGTATAATGGAAGTGAATGGAGATCATAAGATGTCAATGTCCAAAACAAACATTTCTAAATAATAACAAAACAAATCAAATACCAGGAAAACTAAACTAAAATACATTTTCATGACTTTTCACTTTACGTTTTTGATGGATGGTATAATGTAAAACTAAAAATCAAGAACAACTAACAATGATAGAGTGAAAAGCAAAAATCAAACTAAATTGAAAATACAAATTGAAAAACAATAACACTTAAAATTAAATATTCAAAGCTATAATAATCCTGTCTCATGACCAGTCATGCTGCAAATACAATATTTGTATATTCAAATCACACAAATTAAATCTGAGAGTTATGGAGGAGGGGAGAATTTTCATTCCTCACACAAAGCTATTGAGAAAACTTGAAATATAATGCATAAGTTATACAGTATACACAAATTTCATGATGTGCTTTGTCATTTTTGGAGCTTGACAACCACTGGAGCTTGAAGCTACAACTTTCATTGTAGGGAAAGAAGAAAATGATATGGGTTTGGTTCAACATGACAGTGATTAAATAAATGAGAGAATTTTCATTTTTGAGTGAACTATCCCTTTAAAACTAGGTGAAGAGAACAAAATATATAGACAAAGATTTTAATACAAAATGTGTGAGAGCCTTTGGTTTGTTTTCTTCGTTCTCCTTGAACGGCTGCCATGTTTGGCATGTCATCTTAGGATCTCTGTGTATGTGTGTTCCGCTACAATAACTTGCCAGTCGCACATGGCACATGTACGTGTGTGTGTGTGCGCGTGCATGCATGTGTCAATCCGGCTTCGCTCCCGTGGTGCCACACGCAGGTTGCAAATGAATATGAATGGCTATGAGAAGCCCTGAGAGGAGGCCGCCCGAGGCTACGCGCATTGGGCTTCTATTAATCTTAGAGAAAACTGACACATGGGAATAACCAGAACTGCTCTCAAACAAGCCAGCCGGGCCAAAAACGCACCCCAACTCAAAGCAAAACCACAGCTGCATGATGTTGAGGGCTAACTTTCTTAGAATATACAGTATGTTATATCATCTTAGAATGGACATTGTACAATGCACTTAAAGGGATAGTTCACCCAAAAATGAAAATTATCCCATAATTTACTCACCCTCAAGCCATCCTAGGTGTATATGCCATTCTTCTTTCAGACGAATACAATCGGAGTTATATTAAAAAATATCCTGGCTAATCCAAGCATTATAATGGCAGTGAATGGCAGCCCCAAAAAAGTGCATCCATCCATTATAAAAGTAATCCACACGGCTCCGGGGGGTTAATAACGGCCTTCTGAAGCGAATCGACGGGTTTGTGTAAGAAAAATATCCATATTTAAAACTTTATAAAGTAAAACATCTAGCTTCCGGCGGACCGCCTTCCATATACAACTTAAGAAGAAAGTGTAACGCCTCTCGTAATTCAAAACGCTACGTCCAATTATAAAGCTTGGAAGAGTCAGGACATTTCTTAATAGAACTCCGATTGTATTCATCTGAAAGAAGAATGTCATATACACCTAGGATGGCTTGAGGGTGAGTAAATGATGGGCTAATTTTCATTTTTGGGTGAACTATCCCTTTAATGTGCCTCTATTATGCTTTTTCGAAAATTACCTTTCATGCAGTGTGTAATATAGCCGTTTGTGAATGTAAAACATCTGCAAAGTTTTAAAGAGTGCACGACCAATATTGTCTCCTAAAAAAAAGAATCAATTCTGAACTGCTGAATCGAGTCGTCAGCAATTCCAGTCTCACTACCCATGCAACAATGTAACAAATTTGCATAATGCCAGCCTATGCCAGTCTTCAATGGCTGCCAGCGAACGACATCTACTTTGACCTGCCCTCAAACACTGTAGTTGTAGATGAGGCTTGGAAAAGTTTGGTTTGAGTTGTCGACATGTCGAGAAGACGCTGTTTTCAGTGCTGCGGATCCACTTTGCATGCACATCAAAAGGATAAGGATGGAATCGCGCTGAAATTGATATGGAAAAACGACGCCATCATTCGTATCACTGTGTATTGGTAGACCATTCACAACAGACTTGTTTCATCTGACCAATCAGAGCAGAGCAGGCTCGCGGAAAGACGGAGAGACAGACTGTTTGTACAAACCGTTTTCAGACTGGTGATGTATTTTATGAGAAAATTAAAGTGTTTTTTGATCTTGGATGCATGTAAACCTATATAAATGCTTGATTTATAAAACAAAAAATAAAAATAATTCTAAAAATTATAATCTGACTAATTTTATTATGAAAAATATTTTTTACCTTTTTTTTTTTTGCAGAAAATTGTTACCCGCAGCATTACAATATCTCGGAGCAGATGCAACGGCACAGGGATTGAGTTCACAAGACGACAAGCCGTGCCTTTGCTTCAGTCAATTGAGATACAGCACAGCCCATTAGCCACGCAGTACGGAAGGCTTTTTGTTTGTGGTCATGGTAGACAGATATTGTTCCTCATGTTTGGCATTCCACGTTTCCCTCTTCATCAGCTCCCTCGTTCTCAGGGGGACAAATGAAAGGAGGGGAACGAAAAGAGAGGCACTTGATCTTCCCAGTCACAGCGCAGACTATCTCTCTTAACGCAATGATTTTGATGTAAGTCACATATCCTCATCAAAAGATCAATGACTGATGTCAAGAGAGGTATTTTATGACATTTCGATTTGAGGTGATGTTTATTCTCCATCCAATGTGACAGATCCAATGATTTAACATTTAGGATACATGACAAACGATGGAAAATTTGAACTTAAGCAGCATTATAACGAAAGGGTTATGACTTCCAGGTCTGTTTACTACTATTCCTATAGCTCTTAAAGGGATAGTTCACCTAAAAATGAAAATTCTGTCATTATTTACTCACCCTCATGTTGTTCAAAACACGCATGACTTACTTTTTTCTGCAGAACTGAGTTGGGAACCAAACAACATTGGAACCCAGTGACTTCCACTGTATGCAAAAAAACAACAAACAAAAAAACACTGAGACATTTCTCAAAATATCTTCTTTTTCGTGTTCCACAGAAGAAAAAACGTCACAGGTTTGGAACGACATGAGAGACCTGACTCATGTGACTCATGAACCACATAGGTCAAGTAACTAACAATAACTAATCCAGGTTAAACCTGGTTCTAGTTCGTGGCCCAAGCTAGCAGACCACTTCATCCAGTCGCACAAGCTTAAAGGGATAGTACACCCAAAAATAAAGATTCTGTCATCATTTACTCACCCTCAGATACCAAACAGTATCTAAGTCCACTGATCTCATTGTATTGACAAAAAAACACTCAGACATTTCTTGAAAAAAAAAAAAAAAGTATAAACGATGACAAAATTGTAATTTTAAATCTGAAACAAAAAGTAAAAAGTTGATTTTGGACCTTTTTTCAACTAATGACTAACTTAGAGCTACTAGAAACCAGTTACATTAACTCAAAACACAGTTAAAGCTGAATCTTAAGCACTTTGGCAACATGCTAAAGCGTAAATATCAACATTATAAAATTAAGTAAAACTACTCAACTTTTCTGATACTGGTGTTCTTATCACGAATAATTAATAAGGTAGATTTTTTGCTGTTTTCCAGCTGTATTTACCTGTTTTATCATTGCTTTTGTTGTTAGGTTTAGTAAAACTTGCCATTTTGTGACATTTGGAGTTCTTTTTCTACTCAAAATGACATTCATACTCAAAACCGATCAATCGAATGTTACCATCACTGTGTACCAAGTACTGAGGTCTCTTGTGTACAGGTGCCGTGTTACTACTATTACACAGATGTGGTGTCTACACAATAGCTATTGTGTTATTTACTAAGATGTTTCTAAGTAAAACATACACTTGTAAAGCGTGGTTTAATTCAGTGTTATATTGTTTGAGTAAAGTATTTCAAAGGAAACTTCAACTAAGTAGAAATTACTCAACCTTTTACTGGCCAAGTTAAAATTACTTATTTTCTTTGTTCATTTTACTTAACTTAGTTAAGTAGAGTATACTTAATTCCATATGTGAAATTTACTTTAAAAATATGGGTGCATTTTTTTTTTTCTCCAGTGAACAGCGAAACACTGTTTTCCTTATAAAAAAAAAAAAAAAAAAAATAAAATAAAAAAAAAAAAAAAACAGAACAAAACATAAAAACCGAGTTCTACCAACAACCTAACCTCAGTCACCAGAAGTGCCACCTGAATACCAAAGCAGAGAGCTTCAATTGTTAGCACTTTAAAACATACCTCAGAATTGCGATGAATTTCTTCACTGTTTGGTATTCAGAAAGGATCTGAGCAACATTACATATTGAGGTGGGCACGCACACAAAGACGGGTACGTACGCATACGACCCGCAGTTACAGAATAAACACAGCGGGGTGAGGTTACGCAATACAGCCTCTGAATATTTAAGGTGTCAATGCAAAGCTGTGACCTAGCAGACGGGCTTCTTATGTATGAATCGCTGATACGGGGGATGAGTATGTATGCTTGTCTGCGTTTGCATATGTCAACAGAGCGAATTCTTCATCCTCAATTTTCCAATACCCCGGTTTCACAGGCTTAAGCAATAACCAACAGGCTTAATCGCACTGGAGGTAATAAATGTGAATGTTTACTTTCTGTCTGCTGTAGTATCCCAGCACTCCTTCCTACCATGGGAACACAACAGGTCTTCATTAAAAGAATTACTGTGGTGGACGCTGACACACAAACACACATTTTGCCTAGAGCAGGACACAATCAGTGCTTCCTCCATGTCGGTTGCGCCATATCATGGCTTGACGGCTGCAATCGCGCTGCTTGAAGAGTCTGTGACACCAGTGCTGATTTTACCAGCATCACTATTCAGGAAACAGCGCCCGTGTGCTCGGCACAGTCAGACCGGGCTTAATGAGGCCGCAGGATCTGTGTGACTGACACGAGCACTTCAGCGTGCTGTCATGTGTTTATTAAAGCATGATGAGGGTCACTGGGGCCATCATCTTTAAAAGGGGATATACTATGGGGGAACTTTTTTTTTTGTGAATATACACTAAGGTTCAGAAAGCTTTCTGCCTGGTATAAAATAATGCTGCTTTTAAGTCCTCCTGGGAAGGTCCTATTTACGAGTTTGGAAAACGTAATTACAATGTGAAGTGCATTCGAGTGAATTTGGTTGGAATAAAATGGACTCGCCGGGCAATTTCATATTTGTCCTTTCTTCCCCACTTCTTGACAGAGACAGGAAGCTTTTTAGCACCAGCGCAATAAAACAAAAAGCAAAGGATGTGCATTAGGTGTGTAATTGATGTTTTATGTTGTCTATCATTCTCGTGCCGGGAATGATGGGTAATGAAGTTTTGTTGCGCAAGCCTGTCGCCTCATAAAGCGGCTAAATTAGTAGTATTTATCGTCTTTCTTCACTGATTCTTCACAGTGTAATTATAACCAATTAGCTCCTGCCACATCCATTTAACTGACACGCCTCCATCTCAAAACGTCAAGGCTCAAAGAAAATCTCAGGTTTTCCCACCCTATGACTTGAAGAAAGTAAATCTGTAAATGGTGGTTTTACTTTCATAAATATTCAAAAATCATCAAGGCTCTGACATCACAAACATTAGAATATAAACACATGACCTCACAAGTTTACATGTTAATGCCTATTCAACATTTTGCCCCGCCTACCATTGTGAAATACAGAAATTAGCCAATCATAACAGAGGTAATTTGCATACATTATGGACATTTTAAAGGTACAGCAGCAAAAATAAAGAAAACTTTTATCATTGTAAGATTCAGAGTAATTATAATTATATTATAATTTTACACATTATCACAGTTTATTCGCTATAGTTTAGAAAATGGTAATAACATATGACAAGAACTTAAACTGTGTCAGAACAAATTCATCTTGATAATGTCAGATAACTTTGATAGAAAGGTATGTAATGGATTACAATCAACCAATCAGCTGTCAGCTGTTAAATTTAAGTACACAATTAGATAATATCAATTTAGGTCAACCAATTACCAAGCAATGATTAATTTTGTTCAGTCTGTGGTGTAAAAGGTCGCATTAGCAATAAAAAAAAAAACAAAAACAAAAACAAAAAAAAAAAAAACACTTAAGCAAAACATGGTCAGGCCAAAGTGTCTGAATAATTTTGGTCCCAAATTTATATCAATTTTACTGGTAGTCCACTGTATGAAGAATTTTTGGGTATAATATGTCACAGTTTACTTTATTTTGCTATCCTCACTTACATAAATGAACTATAGTGTACTGCACCCACTAGTAAAAAATTATATCTGGTGTCTGAATATTTCTTGGTTTGACTGTATAGACAGTATATACAGTATATACAGTATATATATATATATATATATATATATATATATATATACACAGTATATATATATATATACACACACACACATATACACACACATATATATATACACACACACACTACCAGTCAAAAGTTTGTTTTATTATCAAAGTTTTCAACATTGATAATAATAATAAATGTTTCTTGAGCAGTAAATCGGCATATGAGAATGATTTCTGAAGGATCGTGTGACACTGAAGACTGGAATAATGATGCTGAAAATTCAACTTTGAATCACAGAAATAAATTGCATTTTAAAATATATTCAAATAGAAAACAGTTATTTTAAAAATATTTCACAATAATACTGTTTTTGCTGTATTTTGGATCAAATAAATGCAGCCTTGGTGAGCAGAAGAGACTTCTTTCAAAAACAATCAAAATAGTACAGTTTCCAAGCTTTTGACTGGTAGTGTATATATATATATATATATATATATATATATATATATATATATTCTTAGCTTTCCAAACAGT
Organism: Coreius guichenoti; assembly: GCA_039654105.1. NCBI lineage: Eukaryota > Metazoa > Chordata > Actinopteri > Cypriniformes > Gobionidae > Coreius > Coreius guichenoti. Next base: position 11,867,971 of record CM077178.1, read on the forward strand.
GTAACTTTTTCCTAAAACAACAAAAACTCTCACTTTTGATAAAACCCCATTGGAACATTATGAAACCAGGAAGAGTAGCATGGAGATAGACGGATAGAGATATGAGTGGGAGTGTTCGAGAGAAAGAGGTAGTTAAATGAGTGACTGGGGTGCTGAAAGATGGTACACAGCCACAGGGAGGAAGATGAAATGTGTAGTTCACCCAGAAGTTGAACACCTCATAGCTGAATGAGACCAAACATAGTCCAGCGAGAGTGAATACTGCTGGCAGAGACAGTGAGAGGCACATCGATGAACTAATTCTGGGAGACACTCATGATGACGCTTTCACGTTCTGCTAATATTAAAAGACACAAGAATTACTAATATTAGCATTGGTCTGAAGGTCGCCCCTGGCAGTTCCAGCGACAATCCTATATAGTTTCAAGAGCTAAAACAGAAAAAATTTCAAGCTGCTGTCCTGACTTTGATGAATGATTCCTTTGAGAGGTCACCCCCCCCTGACTGGACTAACTTTGAACCTACGCTCACTCACCTGGGGCTTAAAACTAATCCAAACTTAAGCACTGTGGATGTCTGGATGGCCTCTACAGAAGAATGCTTTGAGGAGAATTGCATTCAAAGTGTGCTCAGTTCAAGTCAAGACTTCAAGACTTCACTCAAGACTCTCAACAACACGCAGACCTTCACAGTTGGACAGAGAGAGCGGGAAGAGGAGGAAGATGACGAGGAGGTGGGAGTTGTTTGCTAGCACTCTCCTAACACAAGCCACAATCACTCCAAAAACTCTCAAAGCAGCCCTCGATGGGCAAACCGAACACAATTCTAATGCCAGTGAGTAGCTGCCAAAATGCCTGAGCCTTGAGCCCGTGCCACTGCAGTGAATAGATGGCACTGTGCACTCAGCGCTCTCACAGGTAAAGGGCGCTGGGCAAGAAATACGTGGCATGGCACAGAAGGTCACTGTCCAGATGGGGAGTTATTTTCAAACATTTAATAAAGAAAAATTTGTGATAGAGGTAAATCAATGAGGGAATGTGTTAAAGGCAGGTGAAAATCTCAGTTTATGTGTCGAGTATGACTATTACTATTGCTAAGTACTAAACTTTGGCACGTAACTTGTCCATACTGTTTTGTACTATGGAATGTTATCCCCAAAACAAGCCATATCTTAAAAACTAAATATCATACATCACATATACCACAATTTTGGACCAATGGGATTTTGCTGTGGGCGGAGCTGCTCAACAAACTCTAATATAGACGAGATAGCTTTTATCACTTGCCGTTTTTATCATGTCATGCCTGGTTAGTGTTACACAGAATAATGCAGCACTAAACCCTCAAAATTTCCTTAGTTCTCATTAGAATCAAAAAATAAACATCCATCCAATTTTATCTCTCAGTGTTTCCCTTGAGAACCTCTTCCACCGTGGGTGTTGGAGTTCACAGTGCCTGTTTGAGCAGCTCCAAATCACAAGACATTGCAGTTCAGCTAGGGAAACATTTGGGGAGCCTTACATCGCCTGTGGAGTTAAAGAAATGATAAACTCTCTTCCCTACATCCTAATGCTCTCCAAGTGAGAGAGAAGAGACAAACCAGAAAAAATGAGATTGCCAAGAGGAAAGAGAAGTCATAGGTGAGATCTCAATTGTTTCCCCTAGACACAAATTAGATGAAAGAACAATGCTTACGTATCCAGCTTTCTAGACTTTTCTCCTGACAGAAAATCTCACATGTGGATCCTCTAGAGTTTCAGAAGAGATCTCAAACTGTGCTCAGAGTCCCAAAGTCTGCAATCAAAAGTCAAACATTTCTCATTAAATTCTTCGAGCTATGCTAGATAAATTAATGTTATAGCCATTTTTATTCCTCCATTTCTCCTTAAATACAATTTTAAGAGAAACATCTGATACTTAATTCTTCAACTTAAGAACTTAAACACTCAAACATGACTTTAAAATGTCCAAATCAACAAGTTCTGCTGGTCTACCTTCTTTACTAGTGGTTTAACACGTGAATCTCCGCCAGAAATCTACATGAAGATATGAGGAGATGAGATGAGATGAGATGAGAAGAACACATTAAGCCACACCATGTCCTGGAGTCAACAGGCCTGTGCCGCTCTGGTATTTCCTGCTGTAGCTCAAAGACGCCAGACAACTGGGACCAGCATGATGGGGAACAGCAGGACTGGGATAAAGAGGATTGGGAATATCACAACATATTCAAGCACACACAGTGCACATGCGGATTGACCTTTAAGGCAACATCTGGGCCACGCTGTTTATTGGCCTGACATTGTTTTTCCCACATGGATTGTAAGCTAATCTGTTTTGTAAACTCCACCGTGATCTGTCAACACTCTCAAAGATCAGAACCCGCTCCTGGTGCCTGACCCGGGATCAGTGCTCCTAATATAAGAGACATCCTGTCTGTGCTCCTCTGTATTAAGACAGACTGATCTCTGACCAGTGTCAGTTCCCTCCCTTTTATTGCTTGAACTAGCGTAAACTAAACCCTATATATATATATATATATAGACAGCAAACTTTTTCTTTTGTTTTTAAGAACTGCAGACTCGGAAATGTCAAGACTTCTAAAACTCCAGCATATATTGCAAACTAATCTACAAGCGTTGATCCCATCCCATTTAATCATGTGCTTGTGTTGGAAGCATTTTGCATTTTCTGTTTAATCTTGCATGTGGCAAATCTCTATAAAACTTAAAAGAGCCGTGGGTTAGCATTTAGCAACATACTGAGCTGTGGAGTCCACATGGAGATGTGGGTTCACATCTGGCTCAAGTCATTTCCCCCACTTTGAACTAACATTTCTTGTCCTCTTGTTACACTCTTGTTAATGAAAGTTGCATACAAACCCGATTCCCAAAAAGTTGGGACACTGTACAAATTGTGAATAAAAACAAAATGCAATGATGTGGAAGTTTCAAATTTCAATATTTTATTCAGAATACAACATAGATGACATATCAAATGTTTAAACTGAGAAAATGTATCATTTTAAGGGAAAAATAAGTTGATTTTAAATTTCATGGCATCAACACATCTCAAAAAAGTTGGGACAAGGCCATGTTTACCACTGTGTGGCATCCCCTCTTCTTTTTATAACAGTCTGCAAACGTCTGGGGACTGAGGAGACAAGTTGCTCAAGTTTAGGAATAGGAATGTTGTCCCATTCTTGTCTAATACAGACTTCTAGTTGCTCAACTGTCTTAGGTCTTCTTTGTCGCATCTTCCTCCTTATGATGCGCCAAATGTTTTCTATGGGTGAAAGATCTGGACTGCAGGCTGGCCATTTCAGTACCCGGATCCTTCTTCTACGCAGCCATGATGTTGTAATTGATGCAGTATGTGGTCTGGCATTGTCATGTTGGAAAACGCAAGGTCTTCCCTGAAAGAGACGACGTCTGGATGATATTATGCACTGTAGATGATGATAACTTCAAACTCTTTGCAATTTTTCTCTGAGAAACTCCTTTCTGATATTGCTCCACTATTTTTCGCCGCAGCATTGGGGGAATTGGTGATCCTCTGCCCATCTTGACTTCTGAGAGACACTGCCACTCTGAGAGGCTCTTTTTATACCCAATCATGTTGCCAATTGACCCAATAAGTTGCAAATTGGTCCTCCAGCTGTTCCTTATATGTACATTTAACTTTTCCGGCCTCTTATTGCTACCTGTCCCAACTTTTTTGGAATGTGTAGCTCTCATGAAATCCAAAATGAGCCAATATTTGGCATGACATTTCAAAATGTCTCACTTTCAACATTTGATATGTTATCTATATTCTATTGTGAATAAAATACAAGTTTATGAGATTTGTAAATTATTGCATTCCTTTTTTATTCACAATTTGTACAGTGTCCCAACTTTTTTGGAATCGGGTTTGTAAAAATAAATGGCCATGCTGCCACTTAAACTGGTCCACACGGAGTCTACATGCTTCTTCATTTTTTTGTACTAATTTTGTGAGAAAATCTGTGTAATTCTGCAGAATGGATTTAGACAATGTGTTAAACGGAACTAAGAAAATATATTGCTAACTAAAAATATTACCAATAAAAAAAATAAAATAAAAAAAAACATGAAATGTGCAGAACTTTGTAGATGACAGCCAATTCTGCAGATTCTGTGTAGGCTTATGGGCACTGAGGTGTGTTCCTTTTTTTCACTATTAAACATTAAAGAACCTCCACTACACACATGTGCATGCTTACACACTTATAAATCCAAAGCATACAGCCAGAGTCATCATAAAAGCCCCTATCAGGACCACTCAGCTGCCACAGTTCTCCAGGAGGGGACATTGTGTGCAGGCACATCAGCATTTTCTTGAATGCTGGAATGATGGGGGGACCAATGAAACAGGAAAAATATATGAAAACAAACACAGAGGAAAGTTATGCATCTTAATGGAATATTAGCATACTGTTTATCAGTGTTGGGGAAAGTTACTTGTAATAGTAATGCCTTATAATATTGTATTACTCCCAAAAAAGTAACTAATTACATTACTTAGTTACGTTTTATGGAACATAATGTGTTCCATTACTTTTGCGTTACTTTTTGAATTTTTTTTTTCGGTTTCACTTTATTTTGACGGTCCCACATTCTGTTGACTATACGTAATGTTGCACCTATATGTCTACTAACTCTCATTAGAGTATTAGTAGAGTGTTAGTAGACTGGTAGGGTAAGGGTTAGAATAATTTGACAAACTTGCAAAGATACTTATAGTCAGTAGAATGTCTGTTGGAGGACCATCACAATAAAGAGTTAGCAGATATTAAGCAGACAGTACTAATACTCTATTGAGAGTTAGTTGACATGTTGCAAAGTTACTCATAGTCAACAGAATGTTCAAAAGGGAACATCAAAATAATGTGTTATCTCATTTTCTTTTAAAAACACATTTATAATATTATTATAATCTGACGATAATATTTCCTGACCCATAGAGCTATGTATGCTATACAAACATTACGGGTTATATTACCTACTATACGACTCTTTTTATTGAAAGTTGAAAGTAATGTGTTTTGTTACTTTTTGTTTGTTCCCGTGCACACCTAACTGCGCATGTCTAGTGACTATGCTACAGAGAAGAGAGAGAATTTCAATTAAGCAAATTAAACTGAAAAGTAACGTGAATTACATTTTTTTTTTTAATAATTTGAATATTAAAGGCACAATATGTACGATTTTTGGATTAAAATATCCAAAAACCACGAGACCAATGTTATATTTTTTGTTGACTTGTGTACTTATTATCCCAAATGTTTCCAAGAATGTTTAAATCCAGAGAAATAAGCTATTTTAACCAGGACACGGACCGTGTCCGTACGTTGCCTATCAATGACATCATACCCGCATTACCCTCGATTTCCAAAGACTGGAAACACCAAAGACGCTTTAAAATATTATATGTTTTATTAGACAGGTGAGCAACTGTTTGGATTCATTCATCGACAGAAAACTAATCATTGTTATATAGCTCAACACAGTTAGTCTTATTGTTTAAATCTCGTTTTCTTGATTTACCGAGAGTACCATGTTTTACCATGCCTAATATCGATCCAGCTTACTGCAGTGTGCAACAAGTGTCTCATAGTAGCCGCCGAGCGAACACACAGAGTAGCATTATAACATAACTTTAAACACACTCAAATAATGTATCTAATATAATAAAACAGCGCTGCGTTACCCCACATACACATGACCGGAAAGAGCGGAAGCGGTCGTCTGCGGCATAATAAAAGCTCCGAGAAATCAAGGCGTCATCAAGCTATGCCTTTGTTTCGAATAAGCGACCTCTAGCGGCGAAAAATTACATATTGTGGCTTTAATGTGTAAATTTATGAAGTAAATTTATTAAAAATGTAATATGATTATATAATGCACGTTACATGTAATGCATTATCCCAACTCTGCATCATATTACAATTTATTACAATTATAAAAGTTTGAAGATTTCACAAATAAGCTGTTTGTCAAGAGCTAGGCTAGTTGCTTTCTACTAAATGAGTCTGTCAGTACCACTTTTGTTTGGGTTAGGTCATCATATTACACACAGGGATCTTCATTTAGGTCAGAAGAACAGATTCCCCTTGAGTTCAAAACAATGACAAACAGGAAGTGAAACCCATGACCCGAACTTAAACTCACCCCTTAAATGACTAAACAAGAACCAGCTGGTCTTAATACCACTAATCTGGATGTAATGCCATTATCTGAGGTAATAAAAAAACAATAGAGAGAAAAAAAAAACGTTCATAACCATGAATAATGCAATAAACCTCTCAGTGGTTCTCTTGAATATAAGCACAGTTATAATAGCAGTGTTTGATCTCCCCAGTATGGGGGAGGCTGGTGGTTAATTAGTGCCAGGCACAGTCGTCTTATCCAGGTTAGCGACTAATCCGCGAACACTAGCACCACCATGCCCTACATTCCAGCACCCGGCCACCCCTCCGCACGGAGCAGTTTAAGGGCCAATACCACCCAGCGAGACGTCTAACCCCTCTACTGACATTTCTACTGGAGCCACTGAAGTTTAAGAGTGGCCCACAGATGTCTGCCATTTCATAGAAGCGGGAGTGAAAGGAAGTCATGCACATGGTTGATGTTAACCAAACCACAAAGCGCATTAAAACGCCACTTTGGTTTGAAGTGATGAGGTCGGTTTGCCATTGAAAACATGTTGACGAGTAACCCAACAGTTTAATCTATACTGTGTGACATGCCTGATGTTGCTTATCAATCAAAATTGAAAATCATATAAAAATTAGGGCTGTCAATCAATTTCAATTAAATTCACATATATCAATATTTGCTGTGAAAAGGCCCCAAATGAAGATAATTCAAGGACATTAACCTATATTTTGGGGAAGACAAGTAAATCATTGTATAAATCAGTATAAAAAGTGGCTTTATAATAAAAATATCAATTATATCTAAGATTGAAGAATGTTTAAAAGTTTCGGGTCAGTAAGATATGTTATAAGAAATTAATAATCTAGGATGCATTCATTTAATCAAAAGTGACAGTAAAGCATTCATAATGTTACAAAAAAGATTTATTTTTCAAATAAACGCTGGTCTTTTGAACTTTCTATTCACCAAAGAATACATTACTTTTTTTATTTTTTATTTAAATATATTAAAATAGAAATATTGTAAATGCGTTGTAATAATATTGCACAATATTACTGTGTATACTGTTTATTATATCAAACAAATGCAGTTTTGGTGAGCATAAGAGACTTTTTCCAAAAACATTTATCTTTTTTGACTACTTTTGAAGAGCATTGTGTGTGTGTGTGCGTGTGTGTATACACAGTATATATATATATACAGTGGGGGAGAACAAGTATTTCATACACTGCCGATTTTGCAGGTTTTCCTACTTACAAAGCATGTAGAGGTCTGTAATTTTTATCATAGGTACACTTCAACTGTGAGAGACGGAATCTAAAACAAAAATCCAAAAAAATCACATTGTATGATTTTTAAATAATTAATTTGCATTTTATTGCATGACATAAATATTTGATCACCTACCAACCAGTAAGAATTCCGGCTCTCACAGACCTGTTAGTTTTTCTTTAAGAAGCCCTCCTGTTCTCCACTCATTATCTGTATTAACTGCACCTGTTTGAACTCGTTACCTGTATAAAAGACACCTGTCCACACACTCAATCAAACAGACTCCAACCTCTCCACAATGGCCAAGACCAGAGATCTGTGTAAGGACATCAGGGATAAAATTGTAGACCTGCACAAGGCTGGGATGGGCTACAGGACAATAGGCAAGCAGCTTGGTGAGAAGGCAACAGCTGTTGGCGCAATTATTAGAAAATGGAAGAAGTTCATGATGACGGTCAATCTCCCTCGGTCTGGGGCACCATGCAAGATCTCACCTCGTGGGGCATCAATGATCATGAGGAAGGTGAGGGATCAGCCCAGAACTACACGGCAGGACCTGGTCAATGACCTGAAGAGAGCTGGGACCACAGTCTTAAAGAAAACCATTAGTAACACACTACGCCATCATGGATTAAAATCCTGCAGCGCACGCAAGGTCCCCCTGCTCAAGCCAGCGCATGTCCAGGCCCATCTGAAGTTTGCCAATGACCATCTGGATGATCCAGAGGAGGAATGGGAGAAGGTCATGTGGTCTGATGAGACAAAAATAGAGCTTTTTGGTCTAAACTCCACTCGCCGTGTTTGGAGGAAGAAGAAGGATGAGTACAACCCCAAGAACACCATCCCAACCGTGAAGCATGGAGGTGGAAACATCATTCTTTGGGGATGCTTTTCTGCAAAGGGGACAGGACGACTGCACCGTATTGAGGGGAGGATGGATGGGGCCATGTATCGCGAGATCTTGGCCAACAACCTCCTTCCCTCAGTAAGAGCATTGAAGATGGGTCGTGGCTGGGTCTTCCAGCATGACAACGACCCGAAACACACAGCCAGGGCAACTAAGGAGTGGCTCCGTAAGAAGCATCTCAAGGTCCTGGAGTGGCCTAGCCAGACTCCAGACCTGAACCCAATAGAAAATCTTTGGAGGGAGCTGAAAGTCCGTATTGCCCAGTGACAGCCCTGAAACCTGAAGGATCTGGAGAAAGTCTGTATGGAGGAGTGGGCCAAAATCCCTGCTGCAGTGTGTGCAAACCTGGTCAAGAACTACAGGAAACGTATGATCTCTGTAATTGCAAACAAAGGTTTCTGTACCAAATATTAAGTTCTGCTTTTCTGATGTATCAAATACTTATGTCATGCAATAAAATGCAAATTAATTACTTAAAAATCATACAATGTGATTTTCTGGATTTTTGTTTTAGATTCCGTCACTCACAGTTGAAGAGTACCTATGATAAAAATGACAGACTTCTACATGCTTTGTAAGTGGGCAAACCTGCAAAATCGGCAGTGTATCAAATACTTGTTCTCCCCACTGTGTATGTATATATATATATATATATATATACACTCACCTAAAGGATTATTAGGAACACCATACTAATACTGTGTTTGACCCCCTTTCGCCTTCAGAACTGCCTTAATTCTACGTGGCATTGATTCAACAAGGTGCTGAAAGCATTCTTTAGAAATGTTGGCCCATATTGATAGGATAGCATCTTGCAGTTGATGGAGATTTGTGGGATGCACATCCAGGGCACGAAGCTCCCGTTCCACCACATCCCAAAGATGCTCTATTGGGTTGAGATCTGGTGACTGTGGGGGCCATTTTAGTACAGTGAACTCATTGTCATGTTCAAGAAACCAATTTGAAATGATTCGAGCTTTGTGACATGGTGCATTATCCTGCTGGAAGTAGCCATCAGAGGATGGGTACATGGTGGTCATAAAGGGATGGACATGGTCAGAAACAATGCTCAGGTAGGCCGTGGCATTTAAACGATGCCCAATTGGCACTAAGGGGCCTAAAGTGTGCCAAGAAAACATCCCCCACACCATTACACCACCACCACCAGCCTGCACAGTGGTAACAAGGCATGATGGATCCATGTTCTCATTCTGTTTACGCCAAATTCTGACTCTACCATCTGAATGTCTCAACAGAAATCGAGACTCATCAGACCAGGCAACATTTTTCCAGTCTTCAACTGTCCAATTTTGGTGAGCTCGTGCAAATTGTAGCCTCTTTTTCCTATTTGTAGTGGAGATGAGTGGTACCCGGTGGGGTCTTCTGCTGTTGTAGCCCATCCGCCTCAAGGTTGTGCGTGTTGTGGCTTCACAAATGCTTTGCTGCATACCTCGGTTGTAACGAGTGGTTATTTCAGTCAAAGTTGCTCTTCTATCAGCTTGAATCAGTCGGCCCATTCTCCTCTGACCTCTAGCATCAACAAGGCATTTTCGCCCACAGGACTGCTGCATACTGGATGTTTTTCCCTTTTCACACCATTCTTTGTAAACTCTAGAAATGGTTGTGCGTGAAAATCCCAGTAACTGAGCAGATTGTGAAATACTCAGACCGGCCCGTCTGGCACCAACAACCATGCCACGCTCAAAATTGCTTAAATCACCTTTCTTTCCCATTCTGACATTCAGTTTGGAGTTCAGGAGATTGTCTTGACCAGGACCACACCCCTAAATGCATTGAAGCAACTGCCATGTGATTGGTTGATTAGATAATTGCATTAATGAGAAATTGAACAGGTGTTCCTAATAATCCTTTAGGTGAGTGTATATATATATATATATATAAATATATATTTTCAACTAATAACTTAATGATAATACAAATTAAAAGTCTGTTATCAATATTAGTGAGTGGAATTCGGAATAGTAGGCTTTAGAAAAATATAAATATGTATATAAATATTTTAAAACTCTAAATATAATTGATATTTTAAATAATGAATTAAGTTTATGTATCATGTCCCAATGTCATACCTCTTTTCCTCTTGCAATTCGACCTACTCTCAACAAAAGTGGCAAAAATTCCCCTCAAAATAAATCCTTGAAAACATACCACATCTACAATGGGGGACTCTTCTGTCACTCTCAATTGCCCCCTCTCACCAAAGACAAGGCAGAGGAAGTTGTCACTCAGGAAACAGGAAGTTGATTAGGTCAGAGGGTCAAAGGGTGATGTCCGATGGCTTTAGAGGAAGCAGTGTGGAAATGTCAGAGGAACGAATTACAGACAGCACACTCACACAGACGTTTATGAGCCCTGGATGCTCTCGTCGTCTTACAAACACTGCCGCAACCCCAGTCATCACGTCGCACCCTCAGAGAACAATGCACGTCGTCTCCTGTCAGTGTGGCATCTCAGAAATGCTAATGAAATTCTGACAAACAGCAGACAAAAGAGAGAGAGGCGATCCCACTGACAAAGCAATCACATTCAATAAAACCTCCTTTTTAGTCTGTCATTTCTTGCCTGGTTTCTTTATGAATACTCAAACAGAATGAATTGATGTTATGCATACAGGGAATGACAAATGCTTGAAGGAAAGGAAGAGAAACAGGAGGAAGATGACAAGAAAAAAAACCTACATCATCTTTCTTCCCTCAACTCTTTGGAGCTTCTACAAAGGGGCGGATGAATAGAGACGCAAAACGATTTTGCCATAGTGTAAAAACAAGCTCCAATTAGCTAATTAAACCTGACAATTAGCCAGCGCGTGATTCAGCTGCCAACAAAACAATGCAGAACGAAAACACCTGAGGCTGGCACAAACAAAAGACATTCGATATCTTCCATTTTGTCATCTTTTTTATCTATCCTCCTCCACCTTACCCCATTTTACGATTTTGTTTATTCATCTTAGTCACCAGCACAGCTCTCCTTTCATCACTATTTCAAGAGCCAAAACAATAGATTTCACTGAAACAAACAAACCACCGTGTTCTACGACATACCGTTTACAAAATTACTATATATTTTTGCATGATACCATGGTAATACCAGTGTTTTGATTATAATATGATGATATGGATTTCTTTGAAATACATGAGAACAGATTTGCAAAAAAAAAAAAAAAAAGAGGTCTGCAAAAAAGTTTTTGTAAGAGGGGAAAAAAAAAAGTACAAAGTAATGAAATAAATGTATTATGAAATTAAAAATAATATTAATAAAATTAACAATTATTAAATTAATTAGATTAATCACATTTATTTTATTCTATTGACAGACACAGTTTTATGTTTTTATTTATTTATAAGGTTATACATCTAAGATTACTCTAAATATATTTATTTGTCACGGTTATAAATGGACCTATATACACAAAAAATATATATAGCTGCCTTTAATCACATATAAATAACGGTACAGATATTATTACAAAGCAGCTGGTTAGCAGGTGTTTTGCGTCATAGAAGTTACTATACCACATAGTTTAGCATAGCTGGAACACTACTGAACCATCAGAATCCAAGTCTGGAAATATTTGTTTTTAACAAATTATATTATGGCATTTCTGACCAGAGAATGCAAGCGTACACTTTTGGTGTAAACTGCAGTCTGCTACCATCTGAGAGCATCACTATACCATGGAACAGCTTTTTACTTTTTGTAAGCGAAAATGACAGTAGGGAACACACAGAAGATTCATATAAAACACAAGCGAGTCAGTAGACTCATCCGGATTTGATTTGACGGAGGTCACCACAGAAACACAGCACGCTCAGTCATTCGAGCTTCATTTCAAAACATCTAAAAGCCGCTAGGACAAAAATCCACCCTGGAAGTCTGAGAGTACCTCATATTCCCATAACTCAACTCCAGTGGGGTCGGGCTCAGGTCTTCCCCCACTAAAAAGACCTAGGAGTCCATTTAAAGAGTGACAGGGTGAATGGAGCGAGTCTCATGACTTTTTCGACGGTGGCCTTAATTTCTTGCATCGGCGTTCTGGAGCTTTCCATTATTCCTGCCTGACGGGGGATAACGGCAGGCACTCCACTCCGTAACAAGCTCCTTGACCTTTCCCTAGCAGGGATGGAGTATTCCACCCCGCTAACGGCTCCGTACAACCAATTGCTTGCTGAGACCCGATGTAATAATATTTGGCTTGATATGTGGGAAGGTGAGAAGAAAGCTAACATTGTCTTAGCAGCATTCAATTTAGTTCAGCTTATACCACAAGACTATGAGGCAACAAAAGGAATAGTTCACTCATTTTAAAATGATTTTCTCACCCTCACATCTTTCAAAACTTGCATGACATCATTCCTTCTGTGAAACGAAGATATTTAGAGCAGATTGTCCAAGCTAGACGCAAGTCATTTGACTACTTTTATGATTCTTTTATGGTGCATTTTTAGAGTTTAATAGCCCTTGGTCACATCTACTTTAATTAATAGGAATAGAACAGCGTAAACATTCATCAAAGCGTCTCCTTTTGCATTTCATGAAAGAAAGAAGTCATACAGATTTGGAACAACAAAAGAATGAGTAAATTATACATTTCTTCACTTTTCGGTGAACTATCACTTTAAGTCAGCTGATACAAAAAAATTAGTTAAAGTATTTATAAGTATGAAGACATAACGTTGAGATTCACACCATTGTTGTACTTCCAGAAACAGCTCGTGGACCATCTACTTCTGCATTATCAGGGTCCAAAATTAACACTCGGCAAGTGCCAAATGAGAGTAAAAAAAAAAAGGGTAACTCGCCAATTGGCTGGCAACTTTATTAGAAGCTTCAACATAACGCCAGATTTAAGTCAAACTGTAAGAATGACAGTCTGACCACATAACTGATGTGAATGTGTCCGATTCAAATCAAATACTAAAAATGTCTTCTAAGAAACATATGTCACGAATAGTCTTCTAATGACTTTTACCTTTTAGGGAAAAAAAACTGCATCAGAAGTTTATCTAGGATGTCAAAACTGTTTTTTATTTTCCCAGAACTCCATGTGGTGCCACATATGTGGAATGTTCCTCGCATTAAGCAACCAAAATTAAAATATGTGGAACAAAATCACAAGATGTTTTCATGTTTTTGTGACAGATGCAGCTTTATTGATAGATGAACACTGGCCTCTTGTATATGAAGCTCTGAGTCACAAAAATCTCTAATAATATGCAAGGGGAAAAATAATAATGTTGTTGTTGTTAAATGTATTTTTTTTTTTTTTTTGTATTATTTTTAGTACTGTTTTGGTAATAAAAGTATAGTGTTGTGTTGTCTATTATTATAATTATAATTATTACTAAAAATACAGTCATGGCTGATAAGAATATTTAGCCAATTCTTAAAGTACATATAAAGAAACAAAACAACAATACTAGCATTTGTTTTGCAGGTGTTCAATTGTCAACACAGAACATTTACCATGTTTTACACACCTTTCTCAGTAAACATTTGCAAAACAGGTTGTATTATCATGTAATGAAGAACCATTTGACTTTTGCCAGCGGCAGCCAAAAAAAGTCACTCAGTGGCAGAAATCTCCAGATTTGCAACACTGTAATTAACAGCGAAAGATGACAAATAATCCAATCAAAGTCTCCCATTGGTTTCCAATAAGCCACTCAGACCTCTTTGTATAAATTGCATGGGAGTGAATGAGTGTCTGGATCATGTCAGACAATCAATCATGTTACCTCTAGCAAAGCCCGATAAGAGAGTTACACAAAGAGAATCTATCTGGCACCAGACAAAACAAGAGCTGATACAACTATCAAATCTAATTGAACATTTGTTGTCACAAACACCAATATTTTATCATAAATACATACTTTATGCCAGAGATGTTAACCAGCACACACCTTCAACCTGTCTGTGTCTTGACTTCAAAATAACGTCCTGAAGCACGAAAAGACATGCTATAAGAACAGAACTTCGCTGTGTTTCCTGAAAAACAACATGGCACCAAGACTAAATGATGTAAGAGCAAGCAAAGTATCACTTCTGAAGCAGTGGTTGAGGATGGCAAATCCCAATTGACCAAAGTCTCCAAGGAAAACAAATTATTATCTTAGTGCATTTAAGACTGAGCCAACAGCCACAATCACTCCGCCTACCCACTTCACGAAACAAACAAAACAGTCGGCTGATCTGAAATGGATGCATAAATACATTATGGACACAAAACAGGGCTGTGCTATGACAGCTAACAGAAATACAAGCTCAGAAGACACAACAAGGTTTAAATAGAGTGTGTCCACAGGTTCTTAGTCCAATATCCCTCATTATATCAGTGTTTTTCAGATTATATCACTTAAACAGTTTGATTAAAACTCCTTAAACAAGGACATATTCAATAAAGAATATTTATTTATATTAAATATACTGTACATTAGGTGACATTAAAAATGTCACTAAAACACTAAAATACATCAGTTAAAACAGTGATAAAAAGCAGTTATTTTATTTACTTATTTTTATTTTTAAAAAGATTTATAATTCCTAATAAAAAGAGACTTAATCCAGTATATTGTAACTTTTTGTACCGGTTCATATCCGAACAAACCGATTCAATGAAATCGGTTCAGATGTTTCAAAGCTACATGATAAAGTACATTCTGGAGCCTGTTCTGTTAAAGATGCATTACTGCAGCACATGTAATTGTGACGCAACCACCAGTAAACTGTGACACTGCTTGCTCAGACGCAAAAGCATTCTTGAAAAAGAAAAAGCATCAATTAACACTGAGATTGATTTTTACGTCTATTAATTGACTACCCATTGGAGATTGATGAATTCATCAAGGCCACATTGATCATCAACTGCCCCTGACCTTACGGATGCAGCACACCACAGGAGGGCAAAACAAGCGCCTCGTAAGTTACTGTGCATAAAATGAGTTCAGTTAATATTACCCATAAACCCTTGCAGAACTAAAGAGAAGTTTGTAACTGTTCACGCTTAACTTTAAAGTGCGGAAGAATGTACAGAAAAGCATGAACCAAAAATATTTTTAAAAGAGCCATTGAAAATTAATTATGATAAATATAATCTAGATATCACTTGCAAAAGCAAACAGTCCACATCAAGGACTGGTGCATATGTAAAGAAACGTAACGAAACGAAACGAAACAAAACAAAAAAACACAACAAAACTAAGCTAAACAAAAAACAAAACAAAAGCAAAGCAAAACAACAAAACAAACACAACAAAACAAAAACAACTAAACTAAACAACAAAAAAACAAAGCAAAGCAAAACAAAACAAAAAAAACTGCATTAAATAAAAAAGTACAATAAAAATAAATATCACAATATAATGGTATTTTACTGATATTTTGTCATATTGGTAATTCAAAGTTTGACACAAGCTTACAAACAAAAAGGTTTCCGTCCTTCTCCATTCAAGCAAATAGGAGCTGTACTTTAATGCCATGAAAACAGCTGCCAGGGGGGTTAGCAAAATGGCCGCCAAAAAGGAATTTGTACCAAATTGAACCATCCAGTCCAATAGCCTGAGAATTGCAAAACAGTATTTACATGCACAAATAATCTGAAGTTCTGTCGGCGACTGTGGTGGACACAAGTGACATTGGGTCACATTGAGACTTCAGCTTGAATGTTTTATGTGCTTGTTGGGGGCAAAATGACTGTCAGTCCACGTTACATTTGCGCTGAGGCGGCGATGTATCTCGAGGATATTTTTCTTTGCAGTGTGTGAGAATGTAAACGGACAGTAGGACGACCCTGTTTAAACAATTCTCCCGCAGGCCGTTATATGTCTAGATCTTTGGCAGCATGAGTGTACGTGTGCAACTGAGAAAAGAATATGAAAGAGAATACATATTAAATGCATTAATGAGTCTGTGTGTGTGCAAGGCCATGTGTCTCTCTGCAGGCCATCTTGGCTATCCAGGGCTGCGAAAATGACCTCATTAAATATCATTGCATTAAGCCAATTTTATGAATTTAACATAGTCCCTGGACCATTGTTTGCCTGCAAATTAGATTAAAGCAACATTCTCTTTTCTGTTTGGGGTCTTTCAATTATTTTTGGAGGGCATTGCAGGCAGGGAACCTAATGAGCTGAGACAGCTTTCCTCCTTTCGACTGTGTCTACAAAATGTCTGAGCCAATTAACAAACAGCTCCTCCCCATCAAGACAACACGACTTCCAGGGACAGCGGCTGTTAGCATAGCGGATCTCTCTGGCTAGATTACCACCGGAGGACATTTGGAGGGTCTAACACCATGATCAAAGGAGATCAGCGTAGGTTTTTTACTAACAGCTGTGGTTTAGCAGCTACTTTGAAGCTTCCCAAGTTACAAGCTACTCATAATTTCAGTTAGTTAAACTCCTGTAAAATGAATAGTTCACCCCACAAATAAAATTGTCATCATTTATTCACCCTTCGGTCTAATGCTACTTCATGCATTCTGACTTATTTACACTGTTAAAGAGTTGGATTCTCATGCTAAACATGGCCAAAATTAAAAAAAACGAGTTGGACGCATGACGGAGTATTTCTGTTCCAAATACACTCCTTCAGGATTCGAATAAGTTTCGGAAAGTTTTTTTCGAGTATGGCCCTGTATGACATCATAAAGGGTGGAATTCCTTGCATGGGCACTTCTCCCAGATGAGGGCATGCGCACATCAACCAGAGCAAAAGCGCGCCCATCAATGAGCTTTATTCGGGTTACGGGAGCCGTCGGCAGCGCTGTCATTTTGTTTTTAGACCACAAAATCAACAATGTCACTAAAGAAGTGTGTTTTTGGTTGTGAGGGAAAGATAACCTTGTTCAGCTTCCCAAATAACCCAGCGTTAAGGAAACAGTGGATGCAATTTGTTTTTCCGGAGCAGCAGCGGAGTTCTGCAAGTGTGTTTGTTTGTTCCCGGTCATGAGTCGAAACCGCAGGCAGTGAGTGAAACTGCATCAAATGTCTGTTTTGTTGGCAATCGGTGCGTAAGTGCATATAATGTAAACAACACAAACGTATAGTGAATCGAAAGTTATCCAGGGATAATGCCATGATGTATTGGGGGGGGGGGGGGGGGGTGTGTGTGTGTGTGTGTGTGTGTGTGTGTTCGTGTGTGTGTGTGTGTTCGTGGCTCTTTAGCTCCGCCCACTGCACGCCTCCACGAGTTTGGCTGTTTTCGGAAAGAATCGGTACAGCGTATCTGTCTTTTATAAATATGATAAAAGTAAAGGCTCTTTGGATATATGAAGGATGCGATACTACTCTATAGGTACTCAAGATTAACATGAGACTGGCAGAAACTGTGTGTGTTATGTACCCTTTAACACTTTCTCTGACAAGCGGATGCAACAAGACCTGTTTTCCTGTTTGTTTATGTGACGTTTGGCATGAAGCCAATCTGAAACATCCAAATAAACAGATTCACAAACACACCAAAATTTCAACCATATAAATGTACAGATGCACAAAAAGTAACGCTATTGAACCGCCCAAACAGATTTACTAAAATGAAACTTATTTCAACCATCCAAATGCAATTCACTAAAATGAATGAGATTTTCAAAACGCTACATATGAGAAAGAGCAAAGTTGAGTAAAGCATGTTTATTATCTCGCCCCAGTCAGTAGAGCTGTGCAAGCAGTAGAAAGTGCCAACATACAATGTACTCATAGTTAGTTACTCCCAACAGCTGATTTTGAGTACATGCCTTTAAATTGGGCTAGTTTGCAATGTGTATGTGTAATGTTTGTGTTTCCACAGCCCTTAAAAAGTACATATGTGTATAACGTGTGAATGAATGCATGCATGAAACTACCTGTGTGTGCACATGCATGTATGTGTGACCCCAGGGACTAGGACCGGAATGTCATTTTAATGAATGCAAGGGTTGGGTAAGGCTGAGTTGGGCGCCCACTGAGGCCCTTGAGGCTTCAGGAGGACGCAGAAACACAGTCAGGATGACAGTAAATGCAAAACAGCCAAACTCAAGGGGATAATAAAAAGAAGCAGGCCTGTTACCCTATTTTTACCACATTTTTTCCACAGAGTTCCCTCCGGCCCTGCCCAGTAAGCGCACATACGTCGCCAATATGTATGCTGTTCTAATGTTCCAACAGGGCAAGTTGGAATATGAACAAACACTCTAAATATGACATCACATGATTAATGGCAGGGCTGTGATGATGCATTCAATCATATAAAATTATATTGTGATTCGATTTCTAACAATATTTTATCCAAACTTCAGATCCTTCAGTATGAAGATAAATATTTACTATGTAAATGTATTTATTCTGTAGATAAATTAATCAAGAATCACATATTATTTTGCCCTTTTATTAAAATGAAACAGAACATTATACACCAATTAGAACAACCATGATCCAATTATGTTATAGTCATGCGTCACATATTGAATTGTGGTGTATTAACTACATCTATCATATTTTGAGTTAGTCAGCGATACAAACCTAGCGAATTGACACAAATAGACCTTGTCTACATGGTTGACAGGAAGTGAATAGCTAATCATTTTAATCCCCAATAAAGATGATCAGAATGAGAGGAACAGCTACTGATGTGTCAAAAAGAGTTTTCCATAGTTTTCAAATAATTCATTTCTAAACTGCTCATGTAACACTCTTCACACCGATGCTTGTATGCGGGTATCTGTGTGTTGGTTGCAGGTCTCAAGGTTTGTTGCATAACCTTAAAAAAGGCTGAACCAAAGCCAAGCATCTTGTATCATTTAAGGCTCTACTGGACTTTCCTTCACAGTACTTTAATCATAACAGCACAATAGCCCACAAGCAAGCGGTAGGTCAGTCAGCATGAACCCAAAGTCCAGCCAAATGGCCCACGCCAAGTAAAAATCACACCAGGAGGGATTTATCCAAGAGGAGGATCCACCTAGAGAACCCAGAACAAAATCTCCACATTTCCCCATGGTCTGCCATGAAGGGTTATGAGTGTGGACACAGGCCCAATGACTGTCCGCCAAACACCATCTTCACCAATTTAAGAGGACGAGACGAGACGAGACGAGACGAGACGAGGAGAGGAGTAAGAAAAGGGAAAAAACTAAGAAAAGGAAAAAAGAAAAGAAAATTAAAGAGAAAAGAAAAGGTGAAGAGAAGAGAAAGAATGTGAAGAAAAGGAAAAAAAACTGTAGATAAATGAAGAGAAGAGATAGGCATAAGCATAGAGAAAAAGAAAGGACAAATAAATAAGACATGAAGTTAAGAGATGAGGGACAAAAAAAGAAGAGACGAGTTGAGAAGAAAAGAGGAACGAAGAGAGCAGACGAGACGCAGTGTCTAATGATTCTGATGATCTATTATATCTCAGCGGTGACATCACTGATGGGTGTTGCACATGACATTCCTGCAATTAAAGCAGCAGTAAAATTACGTTACGAATGTCCGGTGCCATGTGACATCAGCAGTGGAGACCATCCAAGGCACGCCAAGACATTCAGGGCCGGGCACAGAATGACTTCAGCGCCAAGTATGGGACTTGAACATTATGTCACAAACACGGGCCATACATCAGCTGCAAAGAGAGCCCGGGTGTGATCGATCTTTTCCGGGGCGTCTGCAAAAGGAATGAAAACTAACCCACCCATCCATCCCCCACCAACGCCTGCCCTCCTCAGCACACTGTAGACATAAATATAATTTCCTTTCTCTTCTGTCAAGGTCAACAAGTTTGAAATCAACACCATCCAGTGAGGGGAGGAAATACTCAGCGGCCTGTTTAAATCGAACACCAGGTCATGATAACAATATGGACGAGAGGAGACGCAAGATGAGTTTATGCACCATCAGCAGAAAACAAAACACTTCCGTCCCAGCCGGATCCTTCCTTTGCCCTCACGTGGTAGACCTTTTTGCAGAGATTCCTGCTTACCATTAAGTACCAATTTTAATTGTGAAGTTATAGCTTTAATGTTCCGTCCTGTTCTACTGAAGCTAGTCGGTAAATGATAGGGATGTGCGCAACGACTAATTTCATAACCGTTTAAAGGTGCAGTATGTGATTTTTAGCGGCATCTAGCGGTGAGGTTGTGAATTGCACCCCCCAACGCTCACCCCTCCCTTTCGGAGCACATAGAGAAGCTACGGGGGCCAACACAGGACAAAAATGTCGTTGTCGGAGAGAGCAGAGAGTGACTAGTGCTCTGTAGAGAAGTTTGTCCGTTTAGGGCTACTGTAGAAACATGGCGGCGCAAACTGGCGATTTCACTGTAAGGGGACCCGCGGTGTATGGAGATAGAAATAGCTCATTCTAAGGTAATAAAAACATAACGGTACATTAAGTTCTTTATACTCCACTGAAAACATAGTTATGTATATTATATTGCATTTCTGTCAATAGATCCTCATAAATACTACACACTGAACCTTTAAACGAAAATTTTGTAACAGACTAGTCAACTAGTCTAACCCCGCCCTCCGGAGACAGTCTGTATATGCGATCCATTTGAAAGAACACTTAATCTACGAACAGTCAAATAAATCCCATACTGAATGCCGCTAAAAATAGATCACATGCAACGTGCTTGCTTTGCATTATGATCTTTGTATTAAACTTAAGCGTTCACTTAAGCAAGGCCATTATAGACATATTTATTCAAATCAACCGAGGCAATAGGCAGTGTAGGACCAATAAGTGCAAACCTTTTTCATATTATAAACCGATTTCCTCAAATAAAAGTTAGTCCACATAAGTCAGCACGTTAAGGTATTGTTCGTTACCACGGCAACCACTTGCTTGTCCGGGTTTGAACACGCTTCTCGTGTATGAAAAGTATCTGTACACATGACGGTTGGCAAAATTGCAAGAAAAGCTTGACGTGTACTGACAAATATACATTATTTAGCCATATTTTCTTATCGTTAGGATGTTGATATAGCAACGGTTCAAGTGTAAATTAAGTTTTATTCATATTGTTTCTCCTTTAATCCGATATAACATTTCATACCGTATTATCCCTCATAACATGCCTAAACTAGCTTAATTGTTATACTAGATTGACATGACATAAAAGAAAACGGAAAAGTTTTGTGTAAGCTTTCAAAATCCTCCCTCACTTTGCTCATCTTCCGAGTGGATATTTTTCTGAAGCCGCCGCGCACGAGCGCCAGAGAAAACCAACGCATGAAAAATCTGAGGTAAAATTAAATGATTTGTTTTCCACTGCAGATATACACTTTTCAAAATAATATATTCATTTCAAGATGTAACATTAACATGATGGTAATTTAAACGTAGCCTTTGTAAAAAATATAAAGCAAAACATTAAATGTGCAAAAAAAATTTGACTAGTATTTTCCAAGTCAACTAGCAGCAGCATTTAATCGGTTAGTCTCGGCTAGTCTCGCACATCCCTAGTAAATGACGCTTCTTCTTGTGATGAACTAATTCATTTAACTCAATATTTTGAACTAAATTCTAATATTTTCTAAGTTAGGTTCCTGTAGGAATGTTTCCTAGATCATATTTCACATACAGTACTTAGCATACAGTAGTCAGATTTAAAAAAGCCAGTTTTTTTGTAATGAATCAAAAACGTATAGTGACCAGTGTAGCCAGATTCACAAACAACTGACTTATATGAAGCAGTTCTTTTAAGTGAATGAAAAACAGAGTGACAAGTGTAGCCCGAATCCCAAACAAATGACTCTTTGAGAACCGGTTCCTTTCAGTCAATCAAAAACATACAGTGT
This sequence comes from Coreius guichenoti, assembly GCA_039654105.1. Taxonomy (NCBI): domain Eukaryota; kingdom Metazoa; phylum Chordata; class Actinopteri; order Cypriniformes; family Gobionidae; genus Coreius; species Coreius guichenoti. The sequence goes on from CM077178.1 coordinate 11,890,104, forward strand.
CAATATTATAGCCTGATTCACGAAAAACAAAAGACTCTTATGAGTCAGTTCTTGATAGCTGGAAAAAGGTGAGTTACTGGTTTGAAACACTGTTGTGCATCATTTACAGCATTAGCAGAGAAGCATAGCCAGCTGCACAACATTCAGCTCTGTAAAATTAAAGTAAACTTGGGCCAGATTTTGAGAGAATGCATTTCCCCCAACTGAGAAGCATGAGAACCTGCGAGGTGCATCTACAGAGCAACAGTATAACAGAAACCAATCGACTGCTAATGCGGCGAGGAGACAATCAAGAGGGTGCAAGCGCCATCTCAACTTCCTGGGGTATCACAAACAAGGGATCGCAAACAAGCTCTCTGTGAAGATAACGTGCGATCTTTATCGGGTCTACAGAGAGACGACAGAAAAAGAGGGAGACAGACACAGAGGACTCATGTATGAGAGTTTGACTGGGTCATGCTAGAGGCCCTTAACAGATGTGGAGAGGACTGAGGTATCTGATTAAAGTAATCTGACAAGACAGGCCTCCCTAGCCCCTTCGGCAACTCATGGGGAAAAAAAAACCCTCCGGCCTTCTGTTGCACAAGCATGTGAGTTTGTGTTTACATGTCTGTATGTGTGTTTCCCACCTTTGCATCAGCCATCGAAGCAACAGTAATGTGCTTGTGACTCAGTCAGACGCCACTGGGATCTTGACCCTCAGAGGACTATCGGCCTTAGCTAGTGTAACAATCGAGGGAGCACATGGAGTATGTGTGTGTGTGAATGTGTGTTTAGGTAACACGAAATCAAAAATAAAAACAGTATGTCAATCTTTTACACTCAATCTAACACAGACAACACAAATAAATTAGCTTATAAAATTTCTACAGAAACAAAAATAATGTAATAGCTTTGTATCAATGATTATCAGTCAGCACACAAAAAAATATTGATTAATCTCTATAATCGGTGAATCCTGGATCCTGAAATATTATTATATTAAATAATATTAAATATTATTAATATATAATAAAATTAATTGATTATGATACAGTACAGATTATAATAATATTGAATATACAGTATATAAATATGCATGTGCAGGAACAAGTTTGTAATTCAGATGTGCAAATGCGCACACACAACCTAGATATATATAAACTACAGGCAGATACTTTGTGCTTTATGGAGCTTGGCTGAACAAACAAATCTCCACCTGCACGACTGTTTTGTGAGACGTCCTATTTTCCTCCAGCCACTATTAAAAATGCCTCGGGGTCCTGCGACTGAACCTGGCAAAGAAGAGAGATGCACTTTGAGGACAAAGAAAATCGTTATTGTGCGGGTCGATACATCGGTGGAACGGCTCGTGAAGAGAAACTACCTCAGAGAAACCACAGCACCGCTGCTACATTCCCCTCAATAATGGAGGAGAAAGAAAAGGTGGCTAATCAAGCAGGTAAATAAGCTTTTAGTCTGTAAGACTCTCGGAGCTTAAACTCAACACCAGCTCCAAGCACAAAGCATCAGCGTATCTCTCTCTGAAGACTGCAATTAACAATTATATATCACACGGTAATTTCTGCTAAGGGCATTAGGAGATAGATAGACTGATAGGATAGAAACAAAGGACAGAATGATAGAAATAAAGGTCAGATAAACAGAACGATAGACTGAACGAGTGATAGACCGATCGACAGACATAAAGAGAGACAGACATAATACACAGACAGACAGATAGACAGATAGAAAGATAGACCAGACAGATAGATATACTGACAGAGAGACCGATAGACGGACAGACAGACAGACAGAACAATAGACGGACAAATAAAAGGTCAAAATGAAAGTAAAAAGGCAGACAACTAGAATTAAACAAGGTTAAAAAAATAAAGAACAGACAGTGGCCGTCAAAACTCTGAGTACGATGTGAATCAAGTCACTGGGCATAAACGCATCAGCTAAATGACTGCTTACTAAGATAACTCCCTCTTATAGAAGCACACTGATGTAAACACAATACTGTACATACTGTACAAAGACAGGGATGTTTTAAGCAACAGATACACAAAGAAAAAAGACAAAGCAAAAGATGGAAAGAACCAAACTAAACCAGCCAAAGAAAGAATGCCTCTGCTGGTGACATTCAATCAACACATTATGCAAATATGCACAGTCGTAGTGTGCTGCGAATAATTTGGCAGCATTGTAAACAGTAATCACATTTAAGAATGAGCGAAAAATAAAATAACAGTATTTATATCAGAGTGATGCCTAATCCGATAAGCCCTCTTCATTTACTCAGTCAGAGCGCTAAACATGTTTTCCAAAGAACACAAAGGATACGCTAACACGCCGCTTCTATTTCCGTGACGCTAAGATGGAGATAAAGAGACATTTATCACTTTTATTGTGCCTGTCTGCTCGCTACAATTAATAACAGACGATAATTTGATCTTTTTTCATCATTTCATTTCTTCTTCTGACAGCTTTCAGCGCAGAGTAAAACTGAGATGAGGAATCTGTACCTTAGAGGCATACCGCAGGGTGTGTGCGACGTGTGCGTGTAAGAGCGCAAGTATGTGTGTGTGTTAAAATGCACGGGCCAACCACCACCTCAGTCCAAACTGAACTCCGAGGATTTATGCTGTCAACGCATCTGTCACAGCAGATAATAACAAAGGAAAATGCACTGTACATACAGAATTACAGGGAACGAGCGAGGCAGAGAAATTATGGCAGAGCTGGCCAGGACAATCTTTAAAGTCGTCATGAAATCAAAATTGACTATTTATTTTGTTAGCACATGTTACTAGTCTTGTTAATACACAGAAAAAAATTGTTTGTCATGGTAATCTTTAATCAAAATCTGAAAAGCTACTTCCGGTCTGGAATGGCGTTCCTTCTCAGATGACGTCAGTTTGACGGCTTGGGTTTGAATATCCTTAACCACTCCCCTCCAACCGTTAGTCTGCTGTGAGCGAGAGATGGAGAGGATGAGCGCTGAAGTAAAACCCTGCCCCCTATTCAATATTCCGTTTTACTTGGAAATACGTCACAACACTGGAGAAAAGTCGGTTGCAACTTCCGGTTCACGGGGACTTTAATGCTACCTGGGAACAGTGATTACCATTAGCACCAACAACCAGAAGCATCCATTTAATATCCCATGTTAATTTCCTCTGCTGGAGCCTGTCAAATCACCACCATTTTGAGATACAGTAGCAGTAGTAGATACCAATAAAAGAAAAAAAAAAAAGTTAGTATCTGTCAAAAATACTACTCTTTTTTTTTTTTTTTTTTAAAGTAGGACAAAAAGTATGACTAATGACTATGACAATTAATTGGTTTGAGTAGGACAAACTTAAATTAAACAAATTAGTTCAGTCAAATTAACTTTTATGAGTATTTAGCACTTTCTTTTTCTTTCAAGTTCACAGAACTGATATATTTTAAGTAAACGGTTTCGTTGTTTTGAGTTTTATGAAATTATTTATTTTAATTTAGATGAACTTAAGTGTAACTGAAACTGGGCTGGGATTTCTATTTCCCAGCATGATTTGCCCATGGCACTCAAAAGGGAGAGTAAATGCAAAAATTAAGTGTTATATAATGTTTTTTTATTGTGCAAGATTAATGTTAAGTGGGAGATTTAGTAGTGATTAATGTTTTGTTATGCTAATGTAGAAGAGTTTCTGTAAATGTGGGTTTTTTTTGGAGAGTTACCATCATGGTGACAAGTGGTGCATGTGTTTGGTTTGAGAGCAAGTATGTTAAATGCTTTATGTTGCTGCACTCATTCAGCAAGTGCTATACCATGCTATTGTTAACATGTTAGCAAATTAGCATTTTCTGAATTAGCTTGTTATAGCTAGCTAAGTTTATACTAATAAAAATTTTCGCATTGAGGTTACATGAACATTTTAAGTGCATGAATTAGTGTACTCAAACATTTCAAGTTAAGAACGATTAAAATGTATAAGTACAAAATAAAAATCTGCTTGATCCAATTAAGCAAATTAGCATTTTCTGAATTAGCTTGTTATAGCTAGCTAAGTTTATACTAATAAAAATGTTCGCATTGAGGTTACATGAACATTTTAAGTTAAATGTATGAATTAGTGTACTCAAACATTTCAAGTTAAGAACGATTAAAATGTACAAGTACAAAATAAAAATCTGCCAGTTCTGCTTGCTTTGAATTTCTTAACTTAAAAATTGAGGCAACCGATTCAGGTTTACAGTTTAGGTAAATACTGCTATCAAATATGCCAGCAAATTCAGTATTTCTACGCTAGCACTATTAACCAAATACTTCTGGATTTCCATATCCATAGGAGTCAGTATAAAGTCCAAGTACATTGCTGGTAATTTAGGAGGACAAATAAGAGCTAGCAAAACTTACTTCCACACACGATCAAATAAAGAACAAACCACAGATGTTACAAAATGGTCAATATGGCTCCTATACACAGAAAGTGAAGGATGGTGAGATGAATCAGGGAGTGAGCAAGATGGAGATGGTGATCTGATTGGTTGTGGCATCGTCAGAGTTGATGCCAGGCCCTACAGACACAAAGGGGTTTAGTGTCAGATGTGACAATTTATACTGAGTCAGCCTTCTCAAACTGTCAGCCAGGACTTGATCCAATTAAGAGGTTAAACAAAGAGGCCACACACATGAAGGCTCTTTCAGACAAATAGGGAAAGAAAAAGAAAAGGGTCACTGCCAAAATGACTAGCTTAAACTTCTGGTCTGGATCTGGTGAAAAACTCAGTCAACTAAGGTTACGCCCATGTTGGGGACCATGTTGGGGAACTCTTTCACTCATTGGAGCCACTCAAACAACTACATTAGAGCATTTTTGAAGGTACCAATGAAGAAACTATCTTCCTAATTGCTGACCATGTTCCTCCTGAGTTCTACTCCACATAGATCATAAAAATGTATTTCAAATGGCCAATATTATTAGTAGATCTATGTTATATGTTTTCATGCTCGGGTGCCCCTGCATAGCTAAGATGCACGACTCTTGGCATCCGTTTTGGAGATCGTACAGGACTTGGCTGGAAAACTAATATAGCCATCAGTATGAACACTGTTAGACACATTTGGGATACGTATTCGTCGTGCAGGGCGGAAGGGCTGGCGGAGGAGAGAATGCCAAGAGACTGCTGGGGTCTCAATTAGGGAGGTGAGGGTTAGAAAGGTGGAAGTGCCATGGGTCCTGGCAGGATCAGCCGCAGCGGGCCAAAAAGGTGACGGGCACCTGCTGCTGCAGCAGCCGCTGTCATCCTGTCAGGACGTTTCTGCCTACTCATCCAGAAGCACCCCTTTGCCCCCGTCACTCTGTGTCTAATGCCTTCCCGCTTGTTGGAGGAAATCTACAGAGGTGCTAGTTGGCGGACAGACAAGGAAAGAAGAGGGTCACACAGTTAAGACCTGCAAAGGTTAAGGTATGGCAGTTAGGTACCAGGATTTCGGTCCACGCCAACTCTGAGAGTTGTGGTGCTGAGCCCAGCCAGATGGCCTTGGGGGGGAAGGGAGGCCCGGGTTACCTCGCTCATCCTTTGCACAGCCTCACTCTCAATTAGACAAGCCAAAAACAAGAGCTATTGACACAGCTCACATCAGTCTTTGTGGTGCATTCTTGGCATGAGTTCCTGACATGAAATTTGTTGTGTGAATGCAAGGCAGACACACTGAGGAAAAGATTGGAGTCATATTTCAGTAATCTACAGTCGAGACCATTTCGTTCTTGTCATCTTTCTCCACCTTCTTCATCTGAAAGGAGAGGGCACAGCGCAGAGGTCAACAGAGCCAAATAAATTAACGGCTTGTAATGAAGTGAGAGGAGAAAAAAAGAGGGAGAGGTGGAGGAGGAGAATGAGAAATGACAGGAGCGAGTGTGCAAGAGAAAACAAAACAAGTATACCTGAGCAAGTGAACAATACAGTGTGGGGGAAAACCATGTAAGTTATTTGGTCATTAAAATGTGACCTTCAGGTCTTGTCCCAAATGCTGCCCTCAGCCTTTGCAATCCTCTATCGAATCCACCTTAAACTCCGGTGTAGGTTTCTCAAAAACGATCATGAGTCCCCGTCTGAATAAAAAAAACAATGCCAAACAATGCCAAAATGGGACCCCTCTTGTAAACTTCAAAGATATGTGCAAGTGAAGGCTATTAGATTGCAAGTACACAAAGTGCACCATTTGGCATTTGGGAAAGGGCCAAAATTTCACGTTAGGCCTTTTGGATGGGCAGAGCTTTAACATGTCCCAAAAGGTTTATTTGTCAGACTAAGTGGCTTGGATCAGTGAGTCAAATCCAATCCTGGCACAATAGACTGCTGGTCAATAACTCCAATCTTGGCGTCTAAAAAAAACAATGAAAAAAATGAGCACACAGGACAGAGAGTAATTTAGTGATTCATCCCAATTGTGCTAACAAATGGAGGGATAAATATGTTATTGGGAAACAATTAACCTCCCGATGTATCTCATAGACTTTAAACGAAGCATTTAATCCCTCTTTTCAAATGTATCAAAGCTCAAACTGTTATCTATTCACTTCCAGTGCAAGGAAATCTGCTTTAATCTGCTGGATTAACCCCTCTGAGTTATTTTCATCAAAGGAAAACTAATGCTAGACGGCTCCCTGAGTGCACTACGAACAATCGAGTCTTCAAAGAGGAAGTAGAGGAAGGATAAAAAGGAAGTGTCAATGTCAGAGAAACCTCAGAGCTGCCTCCTGATTTTTAATAAAGCAAGAAACAAGACGTAAATCAGTTCATAACCTTATGGGCCAGCTACAGACTTGAGGCCTGTGAAATCAAAAGAATATAGGCAGAAATGCAAATATCAGAATAGATTTGTAAAAATAACCAACTCTTTTTAACTTTTATAGCTAAAGTATTGCTTTATCAAGTGCATTGCGTGACTACTAGACGCTAGTCCTGTGGATAAGCTCAATTATCATCAAGGAAAGCACAGACAGACAGGGGGTCATGACCACCGGGGGTCAAAAAGTCAACAAAATCACAAGAGAATCACCCACCTCTTAAGACAATTGAGTACTATCATTACACCGGATGAAACCGACCGCAGGCCTAAGCTCGCTCAGGGGCTAGAAATAAACTAAAGTGATTAACTCAGTGGCATGAGGTTACGTAAAGATGACATTTAATGTAATGAAACTTCATCGCACTCAGTCACGCCCTGCCCTTGTGCACGTTTGCATATGTGTGTGTGTGTGTGTGTGTGTGTGTGGTGGTCGCTGCATAACTCCTGTCATCTGAGATGTCCGGAGCTCAGCGATCACAATATTCACTTTGTTGTGATGAATGCTCTGTAATCCGTGTTGGAACTGAATGAAGGAGTTAAAGATCCGAATGTTCTCCAAGAGCCAGCCTTTTACCCCCACCCCCACCCTCCAAACCCTGCCGGGCTGATTAATGGAAAGACTGCATGACTTTGTTTGATTGGAATGAAATGGAGGGGATATTGTTTATGATCATGTTAGGAAAGAGACTACACAAAACCCTGATCGTCTACACAGGGGCCTGTGGAAAAAAAAAAGAAGGGTATGCACTTTTTATAGGACGGGATGTGATCTAAGTGTTGCATATTATAATTTCACATGCTCTCACACATACACACACACACACAGTCATCTTTGGCCTGCTTTTGACCTCGCTCACTTTAGAGCACAAAGGGCCCCTGTGTGATATCAAAGGCAAAACATCTCACGCTCTGCTCAGATGGTCACTAACACAGACTAGGGCCCCTTTATTTTAAAACAGCTCAACAGCCCACAGACAGACCTTAACCAACCCCTAACCTCAGTATAAACACATGCTCGCATATAAACAGAAATAAAGAGATTGTCAGTCATGGCCGTCAATGAAAATCCAACATTTTCATGTTGACAAATGGATATGCTTACTGTGGCAACACCATGGTACAAAGACTGTATCAGATGGTACTATTAAAAAGATGTATATCACAATATAATCTAAAATATAAAATGTATGACTTTTCGGTCCCACTTTATATTAGGTGGCCTTAACTACTATGTACTTACATCAAAAAATAAATACAATGCACTTATTGTGTTCACATTGTATTGCAAAACACTTGCTGATATTGAGGTGGGATACGGGTAAAGTCAGGGACAGGTGTGGTGGTATGGGTAGGTTTAAGGGTAGGGTTAGGTGTGAGGGAAGTGTCAACAATGTAATTATAAATGTAATTACAGAAATTAATTATAGATGTAATTACATGCAGGTAATTTTTAAAATGTAAGTACAATGTAAAAACATGTATGTACACAATAAGTGCACTGTATAAAATTATTAATTTAAACGTTAGCATAGTAGTTAAGGCCACCTAATATAAAGTGGGTTCGACTATTCAAATAAACGAAAAACAATATTTGATAAATATTTCATACTTATTACATTTACAGTTTAATTCACCAAAATAATTCATAAAAAAATATAATATATAAATCAAGATAAGTAACACATACATATACACACACATATACATATATACAGTATATATATATATATGTGTGTGTGTGTATACATACATATGTATATGTATACATATATATACACATATACATATGTGCAGTGGGGAGAACAAGTATTTGATACACTGCCGATTTTGCAGGTTTGCCCACTTACAAAGCATGTAGAGGTCTGTAATTTTTATCATAGGTACACTTCAACTGTGAGAGACGGAATCTGAAACAAAAATCCAGAAAATCACATTGTATGATTTTTAAGTCATTAATTTGCATTTTATTGCATGACATAAGTATTTGATACATCAGAAAAGCAGAACTTAATATTTGGTACAGAAACCTTTGTTTGCAATTACAGAGATCATACGTTTCCTGTAGTTCTTGACCAGGTTTGCACACACTGCAGCAGGGTTTTCGGCCCACTCCTCCATACAGACCTTCTCCAGATCCTTCAGGTTTCGGGGCTGTCGCTGGGCAATACGGACTTTCAGCTCCCTCCAAAGATTTTCTATTGGGTTCAGGTCTGGAGACTGGCTAGGCCACTCCAGGACCTTGAGATGCTTCTTACGGAGCCACTCCGTAGTTGCCCTGGCTGTGTGTTTCGGGTCGTTGTCATGCTGGAAGACCCAGCCACGACCCATCTTCAATGCTCTTACTGAGGGAAGGAGGTTGTTGGCCAAGATCTCGCGATACATGGCCCCATCCATCCTCCCCTCAATACGGTGCAGTCGTCCTGTCCCCTTTGCAGAAAAGCATCCCCAAAGAATGATGTTTCCACCTCCATGCTTCACGGTTGGGATGGTGTTCTTGGGGTTGTACTCATCCTTCTTCCTCCAAACACGGCGAGTGGAGTTTAGACCAAAAAGCTCTATTTTTGTCTTATCAGACCACATGACCTTCTTCCATTCCTCCTCTGGATCATCCAGATGGTCATTGGCAAACTTCAGACGGGCCTGGATATGCGCTGGCTTGAGCAGGGGGACCTAGCGTGCGCTGCAGGATTTTAATCCATGACGGCGTAGTGTGTTACTAATGGTTTTCTTTGAGACTGTGGTCCCAGCTCTCTTCAGGTCATTGACCAGGTCCTGCCGTGTAGTTCTGGGCTGATCCCTCACCTTCCTCATGATCATTGATGCCCCACGAGGTGAGATCTTGCATGGTGCCCCAGACCGAGGGAGATTGACCGTCATCTTGAACTTCTTCCATTTTCTAATAATTGCGCCAACAGTTGTTGCCTTCTCACCAAGCTGCTTGCCTATTGTCCTGTAGCCCATCCCAGCCTTGTGAAGGTCTACAATTTTATCCCTGATGTCCTTACACAGCTCTCTGGTCTTGGCCATTGTGGAGAGGTTGGAGTCTGTTTGGTTGAGTGTGTGGACAGGTGTCTTTTATACAGGTAACAAGTTCAAACAGGTGCAGTTAATACAGGTAATGAGTGGAGAACAGGAGAGCTTAGAAAAACTAACAGGTCTGTGAGAGCCGGAATTCTTACTGGTTGGTAGGTGATCAAATACTTATGTCATGCAATAAAATGCAAATTAATTATTTAAAAATCATACAATGTGATTTTCTGGATTTTTGTTTTAGATTCCGTCTCTCACAGTTGAAGAGTACCTATGATAAAAATTACAGACCTCTACATGCTTTGTAAGTAGGAAAACCTGCAAAATCGGCAGTGTATCAAATACTTGTTCTCCCCACTGTATGTGTATATATATATATATATATATATATACACATACATACATACATACATACACACACACACACACACACACACATATACATATACATACATATATATATATATGTGTATGTATATATATATATATATATATATATATATATATGTGTATATGTATATATATATATATATATATATATATATATATATATATATATATACACATATATACACACACACACACATACACACACACAATAAAATAATGTTTAATTAACTAATATTAAAAGACAATTCAATGATAAATGAAAAAAATATATATTTTTTATATATTCATTTTGCATTAATTTCCATACATTTTCACATTTCTATTTTTTTTTTTTTTCAAAGATAGATAAATGTATGAAAAATAAAAAGTAAAACATTTGAAAAATATTATAATATATATATATCATATTAGAATATATAGAGGTATTCTTGAGATTATTCCGTAACCATAACCGGAAAAAGGGAAAAAAATCTATAAAAAAAAAAAGGGAAAAAAAGGAAAAAAAGGGAAAAAAAGGGGAAAAAAAAGGGAAAAAAAAGGGAAAAAAAAAAAAAAAAAAATTATATACAAATAAATATATTTTTCTAATGGCCACTTTTCATGCAAAAAAAAGCACAAAAAGGCCCCAAAAAAGATGCCTGTTCATGACTACCATTTGGGTTGGTAAATTACAAGTTATCTACATGTGTGTGGTAGAAAGGGGAAAACTCAAATTCCACATCAATACTGTCTGTAGTGGTTTAAAAGTGAAACGGAGCAACATGTGTCTTTGTTCTAGCCAATGAGGATCTCTCAGAAAGTGTACACTTCCTTTCTTTACATATCAATCCTTTTCGCTTCACACATGCAAGGCCACAGAGGGCTAATGCGGGCCCCAGACACGCTTCCTCCAGGGCTTGGAGCCAGAGAGCTAGTCATACAAACACAACAGCCTGCCACAGAAGATCAGGGTGGCCCACATAGGAGAGAGCCGAGAAGAAGGGGAGGACAGTGGATAAAGTGGATGAGCCACACACACACACTGAAATACAAACACACAGCACTGAAGCCTGTCAGGACGCATGCCAAGTTGGTATGCTTTAATTACGGGAACGTCTTGACCATGAAAGAGCAGGGCCGCTTGCATGTGCGCTGCACACATGGAGATTACTCTCCAGTCACATGGCTTTCCACAGCCGGGATCGTTCCTCAACAATGGGCTGAAAGGGTCGGAGAAAGACATGGGGCTTGTGCAGAGGGAGGAGGCTGTCGTCCAACCCATTGAGATGCTGAGAGGAACATCCTGATATCATGCACAGTAATCTTGCACCAATGAAGACATAATGAATCTTGGCACGGGGAGGGTCTACAGATGGAGCGATCCCTCTTTTTCCCTCTCTTTGTCCTTCCGTCTCAAATCTTTCTGCTTTTTTGCACTCTATCGCACTCTCTCACAGTTTTCAGAATCACTCAGCGGAAGAAAAATTCAAATGAAAGACTGGTTCGCTTTACAGATGTGACTTCAATATCCTCGTGCTTCCTTTTATGACAGACTTACAATTCTGTTGAAACCAAATGTAAGTGTGTGTGTGAGTGTGAGTGTGTGTCCACTGCCTCTTCACCCCTCTGACTTTGAAACTCAAATGGAAAGGCTCACTCTTACACGCCAAGAGCTCCTAATTCAAGATTGTGAGTGGCTAGCAAGCATGCATATGAGTCCGGGCAGCAGGTGTGTTGTTCGTGTAAGCAAGCCCATAGTTTGTGTCAGAGGGCCTCTCCGTCCTGATTGCAGGGTCCTCTCAAGGGACTTGATGCCTACTTGATAATCACTATGTCTGGAAGTGCTGAGGCCCCCAATAGCCTGCTGAGGCCGTACTGGCCCCCTTTCCTTTACAGTGCAGTGATTAGCATCTCAAGGGCTTCAAGAGAAACCAAGCCATGGAGGTCACAAGAGACTGAGGTCTTTGATATGATAAACTCAACTCAAAAAGCCTTGTGCAATTCAAGAGGCTCAAACTTGAAACGCAGGAACCCAACCCGATTTCATTAAAAAAAAAGTTACTATTTTACTATTTATGCGACTTCATATAAATTTGTACGAAAACATGATTTTTAGGGGAAAAAACTAAGCATGAAGGTCCACCCTTAAACCTAACACTCAGTGAGGCGCAAGTAGATCATACGGAAACATACAAATGAGAGCAATGAGATTTCAGCAAATAATTTCTTTTTCTTTCTTTTTTTGATTTCAGAGCTTATATAATCAATTTTCATTGGTTAAGGATGCAACAATATTAAAATATTGGTTGATACCAATATTATTTTCATGTTTTTGACGATAACCAATAAAAGGCCAACCAATTAAATCAATCAATCTAATTGGCCAATATATTGCGCATCACTATCCAAAACATCTTGTTTTTTTCCATGAAACAAAGAAAATCATAGTAGTTTGAAACAACATTAGGCCGTGTGTCCACCAAAGCGTTTTTAGCCAGCAGAAAATACCTAGCTCTGGGCACTTGAGAGCTGTTTGGCAGCGCAGTGTTTTTTTCAATTGAGAAGCTTTGCTTGCTATGATACAGAATATCTGCGGAAGTGTTACTAGTATCTCATTTCACAGATAGTTTGTTTCAGTATTGTTTCTATATGAAAATGCAGATACAATATAAAGTATTTGCTATGGCTCTTGTTAAATGATTTTGTTTCGTTATTATGCTTGTTGTTGTACAAGCAGAATATGGCGGTTGGTCGGTGTTGTATTTGTCCCGCCCCTCCTCCACTGTGAATTGGATGGCTGGGTAAAAAGTGACAGTGATGAGCGCTGCGTTTTACTCAAAGTTGAACATTCTTCAACTCTCGGCGGTAAAAAACGCTGAGCGCTCAGCGCTCCAGCGTGAAATAGACGCTCAGCGCCTCGTTGCGCTCATGCCGTTTTAAAAATGCGCCTCTCCCATTTCAAACAATTGGAAAAATATGCCAGCCGCGTGAAAAGCCGCTTTGGTGGACACACGGCCTTACAGCAAATAACTGACTGATTGATTTAAAAAGGAACGGGTTGCTACAGGGTAGCTAGTAAACGGCTATCCCCCTCTTCAAATCTTATCCTTAATGAAGCTTCAAAGGGCCTAATCTCAAACCAGAAGCAACAGATTAGCCACCATTGGCCTTGTGACATGATGGTGGCCACTTAAAAGAAGAATAAACCTGCAGAGACAGACTCCCACTCACAATGTCTTGCCTGGCCAGCAGTCATGGGAAAGCCACTATCCGGTGTCTCCTGGTTCTGTTGTTTTTCTTGGGTGGACAGATTTCCTCCCGTGGAAACGATGAGGAATAAAGAGGCTGTGTTCTTTCTTGCCTTCAGGCATACATTCAGGGTCTGTATGGTGTTATCTTCCACAAATACGCTAGTTCGGTACGGTTGCGTGATGAAAGGATTTCCGTTTGATTCTGCTTGAGTGAAAAAAACAATGCAACCATCAACGTGCATATATAATGTGACATTTGCCATCTTTAGGCATTGAACGATGTAAGGAACTACACTGAGCTTTACAAAAGGTGGCAGACAAGATCACTGTTCTCTCCCATAATCACTTGCAGCAGGTCTGTAGAGAAAATAAGGGTCTGGCAGCATTAAGAAGTCATTACCTTTAAAGTTACAAGGAAGAACTTTCCTACCAAGTGTCATCTCTGAGACAGCGCTTGAAAGGAGGTCCCGGAGGGGCCAAACGTATCGCCTCTGATCATGAAACGTAACAAACAGGGGAGCGCATTAGAATTCTGGAGGGCTGGCAGGACACTTGCGTGAGGTGCTTCCATAAACGGAGAGAGAGAAGGAAGAGATGGCAGACATCCCACATATGCAGATGAGATGCATGACACACTCAGTTTCCACAACAACAGAGCCCAAGGGAGAGCTGCCCTGGTGACAAAGGCTTTGGCAGCCAGAACACCAAGACCTCCTCGCAGACAGCGCTTCATCCAGTCATTCTGTGATCTGGGCTTCATGAACTTGCTGGAACAGACTCACTGCTAATACACTAACATGAATGGCAAACACAATTTTCATATAACCCTTATTAATAACACTTCACTTGAATGCATTATAATATGCCTTACAATCAGTCGCATGTACTTGCAAATGATTATAATACATTGTATACTTAGTCTTGCCTTACTTGATGAAAGCTTTCAGAGTATAATGTATTAAATCATATTAAATAAAGCCATGCATTAAAATGTCATGTGTTGTGTTAGAATCCATTATACTATTTAAAGATGTAACCATGAGTAGGTATTATAATGCATTATAATTATGGCTACAATTATTTATGCATGACAAAGTGTATTTATATTAATATCAATATTATTATAATAATTAACAATATATCAACATAAATCATATTTGTATTTATTATTATTATTATTTAAAGATAGTATTACAATTATTATTGCTTTGCAATATGGTTCAACTCATTAACATTTCAATTCATTGCATTTATTAATATTGTTTTATATATATTTTAAATATTATTTTAAACTTATTAGTAGTATTTTATTAATAATAATAAAATAAAAAATAATAAATGATTATTGCTTTGCAACAAAGTTCAATTCATTAACATTGCAATTGAATTTGCATTTATTAATTAATTAACTAATACATGTAATTTATTAATTTGTTAATTTGTGAATATATTGTTAATTGTTAAAGTTGGCTCTTAATATGTACATTAAAATGAATTCACAAAAACATAGTAGTTGTTTTTTTATGTAAATTGTTTATTATTAATATGAAGTTCATTAAAATTAATTAATTAATTAATATATTTTAAGAAAAACGTGAGTGGTGGTTACCTGTACAAAATAGTTATGGTAATAGTACCATACCAAACAACACTAATAATTATTAATTCAAGTAAAGTGTTACCAGTTTTAAAACTCTTAAAATGTGTCCGCATACTATCTGTACAATCCTCATCTTTTCATCCATCACCTGTCCAGCTCGAATGTCTTAGATGTTCAGCGTGATTGATGAATGCTCTGCAAACGTTCTGGCGGGACACTCTGGGTGTACGGCCCCTACAAGTGTGGCAAGCGCACGAGGGCAAACTGCAGGGATCGAGAGTTCAGTGTTAATGCGTGTGACTGACCACAGAGAGTGCCATGTCTGTTGTGACGAACGGACAGATGGCGCCAATGAGAGGAATGGAAGCGAGCAGCTGTTTCGGCCCTTCGCTGCGGGTGGAGGATGAAGGCGTGTCCGCAGTTGTCAGACAACAGGGATGACGTCAGGGGCGACTGCAGATGCCGTTGGGCGGGCAGCTGTCCTTCCCTGGCATCAGGTGAGGTTGTGCACAGTTGCGCTGGACACAGCTGTGGCAAAAGCTGGCAAGCAGCATCCTAGGAATTTAGCTGGTCACATCCTCTGTTGGCATCTGGTATCAATTGTACACACACACAAAGTCTATAGCTCTGCTGGAGAGCACAAGCGGCCGGCACACATCAGTGACCCTCTGTACCACTTGACAGTGTCCATTGCTGCGGGATGGAGTCGTGTCTGCATGCTGGATATCCACAGCTGTCAAAGAAACACAGGCCACCTCATAGCAGCATTAAACAAATGAGGCAGAAAATGAGAGAATACCCGACATTACCGTCATTCGGTTTACGAAGACACAAAGCACATAAACACAAGCTGTTTGGAGGGTGTATAAACTTTTATGCTAACACAGCGTCCTTTGCTCATATGATGATAGCTTATTGGCATTTGTTTCATTTCTCAATAGCCCGAATAGGTTTATATACAATCGCCATCCATTACAGGCTAATTTTAGACCCATTCATGCGTACAGATTTCCCCCCCGGACTCATAGGTTAAGAGCTACTCAAGGGCACTTCTGAGCAAAGTCAGGACTTTGAGGGGGGAAAAAAACCTGCAAGCACCTGGTTGAAAGTGTGCTTTCCTCACAGATGTCCAATGAGCTTCATAGCCAGGGGCTCTTTCAATCAAACCCATCTGCCAGTGCTTAAAATTGCCACATAGAGCAAGGGTACACATACGTGCACATTGCTTAGAGGGCTGCCTTGCTATCTTCTCCCTAGATATGCAGCTACCTTCTAAGAAGACATATGCTACAGAATTTGAACCTATATAACTCCACGTGCGACACAAATAGCCCTTCTCACTTAAAGCGCACTGGAAACTTGACTTACAATTGACTCTATTAGCGTGTTGTTAAGCTAATAACGCAACACTCTGACAAGCATAAAAATACCTAGCACACAAAAATGAGTGAAAATAGTCCACTTTTAATTAGACTATTTTTTCAGCACTGAACAAAACAACCACAAGACAATTATTTAAACTTGCATATCTGCTAAAAGATTTATGTAATAAAAGCATCAGCAACTAATTTTTTATTTTACAGTGTCTTAAAAATGCCATCTAAGTAGGCACATTAGCACACTAGGTTTTTAGATTTAGAACAAAGCTAGATAGTAGATAGATAGAACTAATAATAAATTAAATAAAAATAAAATTAACATTAAATATATAAAATATTAATATTACATTTTTATTCATATTGGGAAGGTTTTAGGATTCAGTCAGGACACAGAGACAGAAACTGACAGTATAACAAAATGATAAATACAATCTTTTACTTGTTCAAGGAGAAGAACAATGAATAGACAGAGATTGAGACAGTGCCCGCTATAAGAGAGGAGCTGGATGTGACATTAATTTTGTCTGTGTGAGAGAAAGAGTCAAGTGAACAGCTATCTACACTGACACAGATTCAGCTTCACCTTGACAATGAGAATATTAGATGCTAAGAAATGTCACCACAGAAGAAAAAAAAAAAAAAATTCACAGTTACAACATGCTGCAGTCAGTCTTCCTCTTATTTGTCCCTCACAGGCGTGACGCTTCATGACGCCGCTCAGAGCGACTGACCATGCAACAAACTTCCGAGGATTTGTTCCGTTCTTTACAGCACGCTCCCTAATCACTGCCACCAATCACGGCTTCCGACATTCCCGCAGAGGACTACGAGATGTTGTCAATCATTAATCGTTCTCAATCAGGCGAGATTTCCACAAGGAGAAATCACTTCCTACCACGACAACGCACCCCCCTACCTACCCCACAAGCCTTCCTTCTTGCTCATTGCTTCCAAATGTTATCTGTAATTACCATTCGCTCTGCAAATTAGCTCAAATCAGATCATGCTTCTTAATTAAAGTGACATTTCAGCAGTGGAGGGGGTACACGTGTGGCTGCGCTAACATGCTAATTAGCCACGCTAACGTGCTAAATGATAAGTGACCTGTAGCCCTCCACCAGCATTTAGCTTCTCTTCGCTAGGACCTGCGGATCAGACCTGCAGAGGCGGGTAGGTGGACATTACATGAACATAAATGACTGGTTATTCACACGCACCTTAATTGCCAGCCGCCACAAGCCGCAAGCTCAGGGCTGAAAAGACACACTAGGAACTGACCACATGCCGGTTACCACATTAACTGTAACTGACGGTTAGCACAAATATCTGTATGCTGTCGCATACAGCTATATAGAGTTCTGATTCAGATAGTTATGACTGAGCTAGCGAACAAATAGTCTCATCCAACACATTTTAAACCCGCTTTATTAGCTGTTGTCTTCAATTTAGAGGCAGTCAAGCTGAGGCTTGAGGTTGGAGGGTACAGGTGATGTCAAGGAGGCCGACATATTTATGCATAGAGGATTTTTTTAATGGAGATTTTCACTTCCGCAAACCCCAATAGTGGATTCTGTAAAATCACTGACATTGACCTCCTGTTTGCATATTTCTTAGCAGGGTCACACATCAATACATCTCATAAACACATACATCCATATATTACTCTCACTGCCTTCACTAACTCTACATAACCCACCTGCATTAATATATATATATATATATATATATATATATATAGAGAGAGAGAGAGAGAGAGAGAGAGAGAGAGAGAGAGATAGAGATAGTATAATATGAATATGATATGATTTAATGCACCATCAAACATTACAGAGAAACGGTGCTTTAATGGGAGCAACACCATAAACGTGGACACTGCATATAGGTTAATTTTCTGTCATGTGACATCACATTTATTTGTGTTAAAGCCCTTTTACTTGACAAAAAAAATTTCCAAAGTCATTTTTATGACATTTGAAGTATGGATATAGAATATATGCGTTAAAAGACAGACAGACAGACTGACAGATAGATAGATAGAGAGATAGACAAATAGACAGATAGATAGATAGACAGATAGATAGATACATAGATAGATAGACAGACAGAGAGATAGACAGCAAGATAGATAGACAGACAGACAGATAGATAGACAGATAGATAGATACATAGATAGATAGAAAGCGAGATAGATAGACAGACAGACAGATAAACATATAGATAGACAGATAGATTGACAGATAGATAGATCTATCCATCGACAGACAGGCACAGACAGACAGACAGACAGACAGATAGATAGACAGATAGAAGATAGACAGATAGATAGATAGAAAAAAAAAGTGATTGAGAACATAAGAGGAATAACTACAAACGTCACTACAACTGAACCAAACAATCTCGTCGCAGTCTAACAGCCCATCATGGGTCTTTTCTTCACAAACATTAACACACACACACACTCGTACTGCTGTCTGCAGCCACTAAGATTTAGGCCCCTGATTATATATTCATACAGATGAATCAATAAGGCCTTGCAGCAACTGAAAGACTAGAGGAATTACAATGAGCCCACGTCAATAGACTACAGCTTTACATTTCATTAGGGCCAGACCCACACTTTAGCACTAAATGAATAGCAATAAAACAGCACCGACGGCACAAACACACATCCAAGATCCAGAGCTGGTCCATCTCTTACAGCTCGGCTCTTGAGAGCTCAGACATATTTGGCTAAGGCTCTGCAAAAGAACTAGATTAGCTGAGGTGGTTGAGCAATGAAAGGAGTAGGAACAGGAAGTTGGTGAGAGAAACGCACAAAATTGGTACTCCATTAACTGACACATGCCGTCAACATATGTACATACACCTTTCTAGCTTTCACCTCATCTGGAACCTAGACACACACAGTGTATTTGCACACGGGCCATTGATTTCTGTCTAATGACACAGGCAGAGCTGTCCAACTTATGGCTGCTACAGGAAGAGCAAGGTGGAGGAGAAATGCGATTCCAATCATGGGATATCACTCGACATCCGCTGATCCCCCCTCACCACCCCCGCGCACAACCTATATCCAGCCAGCGGTTTAGACATCACACCAGGGTCATATACAAGGACTGAGACAGGATTACTGCATACTTCAGCACAAGCACGTTTGTGTAGAAGTCTGTGTGCATGTGGCTGGTTTTCATAGCAAATGTACCTGACTATTAGTACTCTAATACAAATAATAAAACAGACAGTACTGTGGCGGTACCAAGATTCCCTCATGGTATTACCTTGGTACTTTGATATAAACCATGGTACTGAATGATTTCCACATCTCATATGGTATTTACATGGCAATGTGAAAGATTTCAAAGAATACAAATGTTATTACAATCAGTTGTATTAGTGTTCAAAAACAATGTATATTTTTAACCAGGGTAATTATGTAAATCACTGGTCTTTGAAGTACCTTGGGATACCATGTAAACACTGAATACTGAAATCACTAGAGTCCTATGATGAAAATATATTATGAAAATCTCAAAAATTCTATTCTATTCTATTGTCCCATTCAACCACAACATTATTTGTGTCCGACAAAGACACCATCCCAAAACCTTAAAAAAAAAAAAAAAAAAAAAAAAAAAAAAAAAAAAGCGACTCACCTTCTTCATCCCGCCGCTACGGGTGCCGGTGAAGGCTATGGTGTGCCCACGATAATCATACGCAGCCACTGACGTCATCCCATCGTCTTTGTCCAGGAACAAAGGGATCCCCTCGATCGTAGTGGTGCCCCCTAGAGGCTGGTTGAAGTCCTGGCCACAAAAGTTGTCATCTATCTGCAGAGGCTGCGGGAAGAGATAAGAAAAAGGCAGAGTTATTCAAGTAGTTAGTGAGTGGGAGTTGGGAGCGATGGTGGCCGGTATGGCATTTTCACTCGTCTTAATCTTCTACAATACCAATCCATTGCTCAATATTCCTTTGGGTCATTAAAGGCCATATACTGTATTTTCTGTGCTAATGAATCAGCCAGAGTCCCACACTCATACAGATATATCGCAGGATGAGTCCCTGCACTTGTGCTGCTACAAGAACAGTCGGAAAATATAGAGGACCTGAGGGAAAAATCATTTTCAGCTCTTTACTCCTTTGTATGGAAAAACTTCTAACACGGACATGGCCAGCACTGAATGTCGCACACAATGCCTTATGCACAAACAATCCCTAATCGTCCCACACAAAGACGACCGCACAATGCACAAAGTGTCCCGGGAGACGTCGTCCTCATTCTGGCCGACAGACTGGGCTCATTAGTAGAGACAAAAGTGGCCATGACCCCTACTGCCCCACATTGCTGCCCAACGGTGCCCCTCATCTTTCACCCAGCAAGGGGTGCCACTGCTGCCAAGGATGACCCGTTCCAGGCAGTGGGAATGATATTCAGGCCCGAACACTGTAGTGGACCAGCGCTGTGCCCTACAACACAAGAGAGCATGTCCTTCCCTAACCCCATGGGAGACGTCGAGATTTGCTCTGAAAATAGAATGAACAGAAGGGGATTGGACAAACAGACCACGAGCATCCCTAAGGTTAGCGACTGTCTGGGTTACACCGACCATCATGCACCTACTGTAATTACAGTCGGCCTGCACTCAGGTGCGAGCAGGACTCATCTCCAGAGGGAAAACGTTCGTTGCTCACCGTTCGCAGTTATTGCCGCTAGGTGTTATTCTCAGTTAGACGAGGAAACATTATGTTGGCAGAGTTAATGACGCTGGTAATGGCGGTTAATGCAAGCCAACCAATGATGCTGGAAATACCACTTGCGTTAGCAAAGCTCGAAAAAAGACAAGGTCGTAGGGACAAACTACGACTAATGGCATGTACCGAGTGGATGAGTCCAACCTGGATAATGGCATTGCCCCAGTGCATCAGGGTGTGCAAAATTCAGATTTAAAGAATTTAAATATCATAGTAAGTTAAACTGGAATATCAGGAAGGTGAGTTTACTGAATTGCAATTCAAAGAAATTCAACATAGCATCCTGGGAAAGGAAGTGTTCTTCCCATTTATTTTGAGTCTACTGTACTTTCTCACATTAAAATGTCAAATGTTTGCTACCTCAATTTACATTCAGGAGCTGAATTGGAATTTTAAAAAGTAATTTTAATTCAATTCTTAAAGGGTTAGTTCACCCAAAAATGAAAATTCAGTCATTAGTTACTCACCCTCATGTTGTTCCAAACCCATAAGACCTTCATTCATCTTCGGAGCACAAATTAAGATATTTTTGATGAAATCCCTCCATAGACAGCAATATAATTAACACTTTCAAGGCCCAGAAAGATAATAAAAACATTGTTAAAATAGTCCATGTGACTCCAGTGGTTCAACCTTAATTTTATGAAGCGTCGAGAATACTTTTTGTGCACAAAAACAAACAAAAATAACGACTTTATTCAACAATTTCTTCACGTCTGTGTCAGTCTCCTACGCTGTTGACATAGTAAATACAGTCCAGCGCTTCCGAGTTATGTCAGAGCTACGCCAGAACGCCGGTTTACCATTGGCCGAAGCGGTTTACGGGAGCACCACGAGCTGGCAGGAGCTGGCAAACGACATGAGGGTGAGTAATTAATGACAGAAATTTTATTTTTGGGTGAACTAACCCTTCAATTCATTTAAAGGGGTTCATTCATGAGAAAATGCTACATAGGTATACAGGTACATCACTAAACAAACACACACAGTCGATTCAGAAATTACATACACTGCTGAAATGTATTGCTCTTGCCTCCTATTCAGCACCCCATTTGAAAACTGCAGAAATAGCAGGGCAGCCACCCATAGCCAGTGACCGCGAGTGGCAGCGATGCACATCTATCAGAGGTACTCCACTATGCCTCATGTAGATTTCTTCTTTTTACCCTTCTTAACTCAAATTACAGCCTCATTTTGTGGCAAAGAGAGAGGGAAAGATGACTAAACAATGGCGCAAGGTGGACTACACAAGGGAGGAATGTGTCCAGGGCAGAATGTTTTCGGTGGGAGGAGAAGGGAGGAGACGGGTGTCCTGACCCGAGAAGTAATCTCATCTCTCTCATAAATTTCTAGATTCCAAGCAGGGCGTTAAGAGACACGGGCATGTTAACAAGTTAAAGGCAGACACCACGCGACCACAGTTTCTTGGGCTGGACTGAGACTGTCATCTTCAATATCCGTGGATCGTGAGGGGGATGACAGCTGAGATGGAAGGGGGCCGAAATGCCTCTGACAGGCTGGACAGGAAGGAGATGCCTCAGAACTCAGTCAGAGAGCATGAACCTCAAAAACTTAAATGAACCCATCTGTGCTGCTGCCATTGAAGATCATAACTGACCCTTCATGATAAATCATGGCACATTTGCACTTTTCCCCCAACAATTGTTCTCATGTCAACAACCAACATAAAACGTACTAAATTACAAATGCATTATTTACAATTTTTTAGAAGTATGTTTCAAGCTGACCTTAAAGAAATAGTTCACACAAAAATAAAAATTCTGTTATCAATCACTCACCTCATGCTGTTCCAAACCCACATGAATGTTTTTTTTTTTGTTTTTTTTTTGTTTTTTAAAGAAAATCCTTGCCTCTGAATGCGGACTAGTGCTGCCAAGCTCCCAAAAGCACCATAAAAGTGATTCATACAACTTGTGCATTATATTCCAAGTAGAAATTATTGCTAGCGACTGATAAAACTCCCCTCAGATGAGAGGTTGACTGCTACAACTGAATCGCTGAGTCAGCGGGTTTGAACTAGAGTCTGATTTGCAAATAAATCATTTAGACTGGTTTTGTGAACTAGATGGAACTGATTTTGATTAAAAAAGACAATTGATTCACAAATCAAACATAGTTACTTTTCTTATGAACATGCTAAGGAGAGCTACAGTACATCAAATACAGAAAATAACGACTTCGGCCTGTTCCACATAAAAATCACATAATTTCAAAAGTCTTGGAATATAGCACACAAGTCATTTGAGCTTTGGGTTATGGTGCTTTTATGGTAACTTTTTGTCATCTTCGAGCATAACAGCATCAGTCGTCAATCACTTTCATTACACGGAGAAGGCCCAGAACAAAGCAAGTCATTCAGGTTTGGAACAACATGACGGTGAGTAAATAACAACAGAATGTTCAGTTTTGGTTGACTATCCCTTTAAGTTGCAGTAAATCTGTCTAAAGTCTAAAAATACCCCTCAACAGCATGGAAGGTTTAAGACAAGGAAGCTGTTGTGTAAATGTATTATCTAATAAAAACAATGCCCTCTTATGTGAAGCACAGATATTACCCACAATTCTGAGTAATGCTTGGTTGATTCAGTTTAGCTGATGACTAAGCACAAACATCCAAGTGTCCTGATTTCAAGTGACCCAATGCAGACCAGTGGGAAAGAGGAATGTGATGCCAACTAACCTCTGCTCACACACACACACACACACACACCTCAGAGAGCAGCTGTAATCCTGATGTTTTATCGTTACACCATCTGATCGATCTCAAAGCAGACACGATCCAACTCTATCCTTTATCAGTCCATCTCTTTCTTTTCCTGCCTCTCTCTCCATCCGTCCAATGATAGCCTTAGGGATCGATGAGGGAGGCAGGGTTTGACAGAGGGGGATGTGATAGACACGTCTCAAAGGGTTAATCTAACAGCATGTTTCAGAGATGCCGCAGGCCTGATCCAGAGAGAGAGACACCTGATAGACCAGTTAATGTATTTTGGGAGAACATACACAGGAGAGATACAAAGTTCTCAGTCCTGTTTTAGAGGGCTAAATACAGTTGTGTTTGCACACAATTTGGTTATATTCCATTTTTAAAATGAATAAAAATTGTTTCAGGCGACTATCACAAAAATAACAAAAGGGCTTTGACTTCGGTTATCCGTTCATATTTGTTTAACATTTGGTTATTCACTATTATGTCTGGTCCGATATATATACACAGTACCTGTCAAACAACTGGAAACATCAACATTTTTTATGTTTTTGAAAGAAGTCTCTTATGCACACCAAGGCTGCACTTATTTGCATTTATTAAATGTATTTATTAAAGCATTTATTAAATAGAAATCTTTTTATAACATTATAAATATCTTCAAATATCTTTACTGTCACTTTTGATCAATTTAATACATTCTTGGTGTGTGTGTGTGTGTGTGTGTGTGTGTGTGTGTGTGTGTGTGTGTGTGTGTGTGTGTGTGTGTGTGTGTGTGTGTGTGTGTGTGTGTTTGTGAGTGTACACCAAGGATGCATTTATTTGCATTTATTAAAGCATTTTTTAAATAGAAATCTTTTGTAACATTATAAATATCTTCACTGTCACTTTTGATCAATTTAATGCATCCTTGGTGTGTGTGTGTGTGTGTGTGTGTGTGTGTGTGTGTGTGTGTGTGTGCTTGTTTATGTGATTTATGAGGACACAAATTTGTATAATGACATGGGTATTACACTGGTATTACAACGTAAATGTGGTTTATGAGGACATTTCCTGTGTCCTCGTAATAAAAATAGCTTTAAAAAAAAACATACTAAACAATGTTTTATTAAAAATCCAGAATGTTTTCTGTGATGGGTAGGTTTAGGGGTAGGGGTAGTGTAGGGGGATAGAATGTACAGTTTGTACAGTAAAAAAACCATTACGTCTATGGAATGTCCTCAATGTAGTTGCACTAACGTGTGTGTGTGTGTGTGTGTGTGTGTGTGTGTGTGTGTGTGTGTGTGTGTGTGTGTGTGTGTGTGTGTGTGTGTGTAAAAATATAAGGTAACCCTTTATTTTAGTGTCCTTGTTACATACAGCTCTGGAAAAAATTAAGAGACCACTTAACATTGATTTCTCAATGTTAAGTGGTCTCTTACTTTTTCCAGAGCTGTATGTTACATGTACCATATTAATAACAGTAATTTATGCATAATTACGTGCAACTAACCCTCAACCAAACCCTCACCCTACCTTAACCCTATAGTAAGTACATGTTAATTAATATTACTCAGTACTTAAATATATAATTACACTGTAACAATGACACCTTAAAATAAAGTGTAACCAAATATAACAATATTACAATATTCTGTCTGTCTTCTTCCTAAGACTCACCGCTGCTGAGTGTCTATAGAGCACAATCATTTGTGTTCAACATGAATCCTTATTTGTTTACACTCAGGTATGCACCAAGGTGGGCGGTCATGTGCGAGTGTGTTTGTTTTACACGTGTGCATGTGCGCGATTGTCCTTAAACGTGTTTGTGTTGATGCGCGAGTATGTGTGTGCTTGTCCTTAAATGTGTTTGTAGATGGTGGAACACATAAATGAAGATAAAGAGAGGCTGCCAAAATCTTTGGACGCATGGCCTAAGAGAAAGAGAGAGCGAGAGATGAGTGGAGGGATGGCAGGCTGCCAGCCTCCTGTTTTGATTGGTGATGGTGGAAATGCAGCGGCTCAGCCGTTTGCCCTTTGTTTCTTTCAAACAGCCAATGGAGGCTCTGTAATTGGGTCTTAATGGTGCTCGCACTAAAGCGAGCCAGAATTCAGGCACTCTCTCTGCCGCTCTCTCTGGCATTAACAGCATTAGACAGGAGAACATCACAGATTCCCAAAGCATCCGAGGCTTATCTAAAAATACACGTCATATTAGCATGGCCATCATGAGCTGTCGTTCAGCTTTATATAATGGTGTTATTTATAAAGCTGCTTCCACTGAGCAATCCTATTGACCCCCAATCTAAAGTCCTCTAGTAGGACTTAATGTATTTAGGTTGTCCACCCGTCATTTGATTAAGGAAAAATGCTATGACTTGCATGCAGCTTAACTGGTAGAGCAACACTGAAGGTCTTAGGTCTTAGCTAGATGCTAATGTTCATTCTGTGGAAAAAAAAAATCACATGGAACGCACATGGGTAGTTGACATATAACATGTCTATCGATATTTTATTTGACTCAACATTTACTCTAAAGTTTTTCACCATTTTAAAATATTTAAAATCTTTTTGTCTTTTCTAATTCATTGTGAATGGTCAACTGTTTTAAAAGTTTAGTTAATCTCTCAATTAGCATGAGGTCATAAAAAACACATGTACACTACCATTCAAAGTTTAAGGTGGGTATTTGGGGTGCATTTATTTGATTAGAATATAGTAAAAACATCAATACTGTGAAATATTATTACAATATAAATAACTGTATTTTAATATATTTGCAATGCAATTATTCCTGTGATGTCAAAGCTGAATTTTCAGGATCATTACTTCAGTCTTCAGTGTCACATGATCCTTCAGAAATCATTCTAATATGATGATCTGGTGCTCAAGAAACATTTCTTATTATTATCAGTGTTGTGTTGATAAAAATACTTTTTTCATGATTCTTTGATGAATAGATTTATTTGAAACAGAAATCTTTTGTAGCAATATAAAGTCTTTAATGTCATTTTTGATCAATTTAATGAATTATGAATTAATAATGAATTCACTTTAACTGTAGTGTATAATTCTACATTCTGTCGGACTGCTTCCTGCAGTTCTGATGCCTGTTCCTGCCTGAATTCCTGTAAATATTTACGTACATGCTACACAAGTGACAAACTAAGTATCTTTTCGATATTTCATTCACAGGCTGTCAGATGACAAACGGTGGTTTATAATGACAGATGTATAAATCAACATTCACACACAATACACTCTCACATTCACCTGCACTGTGGTTCTGTTGTTTACCAATACCCATGGCACGGCTGTAAGGCAGAGCGATTTATCAGTCTACACTTTCACCTTTAATCACCTCTGGACTCTCTCTCTCAGTCTCCATTCCCCTTTCACTCCACCCCCTCGTCTGGCATTAAAAAAAGGCACTCGTGATCTTTATTGTTTGGCTTTATAACGTCTGCATGAGACTGTCATGGAGTGAGAGCAGGTGTTCACCGCATGGAGGCACTGGAAAATATCAGCGGAGAGCGGAGGAGAAGTGTGCACCGCTGATCTGGGCTGATTTAGAATTAAAGCTGTAGATTTAAAAAAAAAATAAATAAAAAAATAAAAAATAAAAAAAATTCCGCCTCAAACATTAAAACGGCGATTTAGAGTTAAGAGAGAGTGAATGAGTCACTGAACAGGAGAGAGAAAGAGAGATTCAGCGTTATGTACGGTGTAGTCTAACATAGTCAAACTTGTGGTCCACAATTTACTCGGGGCCAAGTAATGTAATGTAATCTTAAGAGACAGTTAAATCTGTCATATACCATGTTCTGTCTGATTGGTTGGAAGGTGTGGAATAAAGCCATTTAATGCACAGGTAGTTCCAAGTCAGTTGAATCACCATTCTATATATATATATATATATATATACATACACAGTGGGGAGAACAAGTATTTGATACACTGCCGATTTTGCAGGTTTGCCCACTTACAAAGCATGTAGAGGTCTGTAATTTTTATCATAGGTACTCTTCAACTGTGAGAGACGGAATCTAAAATAAAAATCCAGAAAATCACATTGTATGATTTTTAAGTAATTCATTTGCATTTTATTGCATGACATAAGTATTTGATACATCAGAAAAGCAGAACTTAATATTTGGTACAGAAACCTTTGTTTGCAATTACAGAGATCATACGTTTCCTGTAGTTCTTGACCAGGTTTGCACACACTGCAGCAGGGATT
Source organism: Coreius guichenoti (assembly GCA_039654105.1). Lineage (NCBI taxonomy): Eukaryota > Metazoa > Chordata > Actinopteri > Cypriniformes > Gobionidae > Coreius > Coreius guichenoti. The sequence continues at coordinate 11,918,255 of CM077178.1, forward strand.
TTGGCCCACTCCTCCATACAGACCTTCTCCAGATCCTTCAGGTTTCAGGGCTGTCGCTGGGCAATACGGATTTTCAGCTCCCTCCAAAGATTTTCTATTGGGTTCAGGTCTGGAGACTGGCTAGGCCACTCCAGGACCTTGAGATGCTTCTTACGGAGCCACTCCTTAGTTGCCCTGACTGTGTGTTTCGGGTCGTTGTCATGCTGGAAGACCCAGCCACGACCCATCTTCAATGCTCTTACTGAGGGAAGGAGGTTGTTAGCCAAGATCTCGCGATACATGACCCCATCCATCCTCCCCTCAATACGGTGCAGTCGTCCTGTCCCCATTGCAGAAAAGCATCCCCAAAGAATGATGTTTCCACCTCCATGCTTCATGGTTGGGATGGTGTTCTTGGGGTTGTACTCATCCTTCTTCTTCCTCCAAACACAGCGAGTGGAGTTTAGAACAAAAAGCTCTATTTTTGTCTCATCAGACCACATGACCTTCTCCCATTCCTCCTCTGGATCATCCAGATGGTCATTGGCAAACTTCAGACAGGCCTAGACATGCGCTGGCTTGAGCAGGGGGACCTTGTGTGCGCTGCAGGATTTTAATCCATGACGGCGTAGTGTGTTACTAATGGTTTTCTTTGAGACTGTGGTCCCAGCTCTCTTCAGGACATTGACCAGGTCCTGCCGTGTAGTTCTGGGCTGATCCCTCACCTTCCTCATGATCATTGATGCCCCACAAGGTGAGATCTTGCATGGTGCCCCAGACCAAGGGAGATTGACCATCATCTTGAACTTCTTCCATTTTCTAATAATTGCGCCAACAGTTGTTGCCTTCTCACCAAGCTGCTTGCCTATTGTCCTGTAGCCCATCCCAGCCTTGTGCAGGTCTACAATTTTATCCATGATGTCCTTACAAAGCTCTCTGGTCTTGGCCATTGTGGAGAGGTTGGAGTCTGTTTGATTGAGTGTGTGGACAGGTGTCTTTTATACAGGTAATGAGTTCAAACAGGTGCAGTTAATACAGGTAATGAGTGGAGAACAGGAGGGCTTCTTAAAGAAAAACTAACAGGTCTGTGAGAGCCGGAATTCTTACTGGTTGGTAGGTGATCAAATACTTATGTCATGCAATAAAATGCTAATTAATTATTTAAAAATCATACAATGTGATTTTCTGGATTTTTCGTCTCTCACAGTTGAAGTGTACCTATGATAAAAATTACAGACTTCTACATGCTTTGTAAGTAGGAAAACCTGCAAAATCGGCAGTGTATCAAATACTTGTTCTCCCCACTGTATATATATATATATATATATATATTTATTTAATTTTTAAAAAAAAAAAAAAATTTTCAGTGAAGCAAACACACATAGGCCTACGTCATGCGCACACAGAGCGGAGATCGAGCTGCGCACACACAGAAACATTTAGGAGCACAGACACTTGTTATCAACGCTGCCCCGTGACTTATAGTAATAAAATAGCTTCGCTACTGAATCGCTATATTTCTCAGCAATGAGGGGGTTACATCGTTTTTTTGAAGTAATTAAAAACTCATAGCTATGTTGTTAATGGAGAGAGAGGCACTGAACAGACACCGGTACGCATCTCTCATCTCTCTCTCAATAATTAAATTCAAATAAATGTAATCTTACGCACTACTTTATCTCTGTTTGTCTGATTCAAAACAGTCAGAATGCTAGCTCTAATGAGCCGTAACTACAAAAATAACCATCAGTTTTACCCTTCTAGTCAAATATTGCGCTGCAAACAGCAATAACAGCTTTAAGTGGTCAATGCTGACAAATGACCATGGTATAAGTGGGATAATCCACGGCTAGCTCAGCTGTGCATTAAATGATTTTAATTCACTTCGCGGAGGCAACCAGCCTCCACGTCATGCATTAAAATAGTTCAATGCACAGCTAGCCGTGGATTATCCCTTACATAATTTGACATAACGAACATTTGAGAGCAAAACCTAAAAACTAGATGTGCTCAAGGATCTCATTTATTAAATAACACTTTAATATATTATTTCAAATATCTGATATCCAATTTTCGCAAATCCAGTGACTAGTTCTTTCTTGAAAACATTCCTTGTAGCACTTTAAATAAGTTTGTTTCAAAACTATAATAACATGCACGGACCACAATCTCAAAAAATTGCAAAGCAGCAACCAAATAGGATTGGAACTGGTGATTTCAGCCATTTTTGGATGGATGGATGGATGGATGGATGGATGGACGGACGGACGGACAGAAATATTCTGATCCTTAGCCTTTGTATGCAATATGGATCAGAAAGCCTGTGAACAGGCATATACCAAAAGGCTGACTGAAGGAGGCAAGTGCAACTCTGAGCTGTACACATGTGCTAATGTGTAACGTGTGCACTTGTGTCATTTAACTAGCAGCAGGCAAAAGCTGTGGGACAGATGTTCATATCTCCTCACCACTGACCTGACACCGCACACGCACCCCAGACACAGCCTGTTCACATTCGCACATACAGATTCCTCAGACCAGAGAAACACAACGCAAGCACGTTTCCAAGCAGTGCACAGAGGCCTGATTATGAGACTGCCCATGACCTGCTCTCGGCCCCATGGCATCTGGCACAGACAGAACACACATGCACAACACTCGCGCTCTCTCTGTTTCACGGTCTCTCTCTCTAACATGGAGGTTAAGTGATTAGGCATTGCACTGATCTATAAATCAACATAAACTGAATGGAAGAGCAAAAGTACAAAAATGCTTCCATATGAAAGCAGAAAGAGGTTTTTGTTAGTTGGGTAAATCTCATAAAACATGTCAAGAACTTTCCCAGGTCATATTTCAGCAATTATATTCGGGGGGGAAAAGCCTATTCAAGGAGCATGGAATTATTTTGCATCGTGGTATCATATTTAAAGGGATAGTTCACCCAAAAATGAAACTTCTGTCATAATTTACTCACCTTCAAGTTGCTCCAAACCTGTATGAGTTTCTTTCTTCTGCTAAGCACAAAAGATATTTTGAAGAATATGGTTAACCAAACAGTTGATGGGCCCCATTGACATCCACAGTATGGAAAAAAATACTATGGAAGTCAATGCGGATCAGCAACTATTTGGTTTCCAACATTCTTCAAAATATCTTCTTTTGTGTTCAGCAGAAGAAATACATTCATACAGGGTGAGTAAATGATTTTCATTTTTGGGTGAACTATCCCTTAAATGACAGTTTAGCATATTTGTAAGTCTTAATATAATGCGAAAAGAAATTATACATTACAATAATGCAATAATAATAAAATATTCTTTAAATTGTAAAGTATTACATACATTTAAAAAAGTAATTATTCCTTAATTTTTTATAAGAACGAATGAGAATCACTGAGAATAATCTGTATCACTGAGAAAAAAAAATGGCCATAATTGCCATGAAAATAATATCCATCCCAGAAAAAAAAGTCCCAAAAATACACAAAATCATTTTTATTTTTTTTTTTTTTTTTTAATATGATCCAGAATCCCGCACATATTTTGTTCCTGAGATTTTCCCAGTTTGTCTTTATATTTTGGGGAACAATTCTCTACTCATTCTACTAATTCTACTCATTTAGCACTGAGAGCAGTGTGATCTACAGTCCTCATACGGTTCAGATTAGGATAACAGAACAAATAGTTTGGCACGGCATCCCCAAATCTGCACTGCCTCTCATGAGAAACAACCTGTAGAGGCTGAATGATTTGCATCCTTGTATGGCAGATCACACGTATGTTTGGCACGCTCAGATGTCAGGCCTTTCAGAGATTCCATTGAAAGCAGCTGGTCGTATTCTTAATGTGCTGGGTAGGAAATGCAATTTAGGCCAATTTCTCAACATTACTGACCCACTTCCTGCCTGATAATTTCCCCTTAAGATTCCAGTGAACCTAAACGTGTGCTGAAACACACTCTGTGTGTAATGTGTGTAATTATTTGCATCTCGGTTTGTCTGAGGGTTGTTAGGATTTAAACACAAAAACACCAATAATAAAGCATCTGCTTAAATCTGCTTAAAAAAAAAAAAAACAATGTAAAATGTCAATAACAAATAACAACATAAATGAAAATGTTACTATTTCATTTCAAACTCAAAAAAAATATAATGATAGTTTCTAGTCATAAACAGAAACTGTCATTTAGTGGAACTGAACATACAGTGGTGTCCAAAATCTTTAAGTGTATTAATATGTGAATGGCATTTTTAAAAAAAAGTTTTAAACAAACTATAAAGCAAAAAAAAAAAAAATTAAATTGCCAAAAATTATATTTTGGTCATTATAATCCATGTCATTCTAAATTACTTTGCATCATACTATATCTAATAATAAAAGGAGGAAACAATTTTAAATAAATGTCTTAGACTAAAAATTTGACCAGTATAATGTTCTTCGTTTTGTATTGTCATACTTTACACTGTATTATCATACAGTGACAGGAAAAATACTGTTTTATGCAGTTATAAAATCAACAAAAATCCCCAAAACTAGTCTGTTTTCCCTGTTTAAAGAAGGTACATTTAAACACTAAAATATAATCAAAATCATTTAACATTCATAATGTATAAAACGATTACCAATTTCTCCCATAAGTTATTTATCTGCAGTTAAACTCTAGATAAACATAAAATTTGTGAATTCTTATACAACATACATATCTGTAAAACTTGAAAATTTTCAAAAATAACAGTAAGAAATAGTTTACATATTTCCTGTAATTCCTGTATTCAGCATCTTTTTGCATTTAAATGTGCTTTTGATTGTTTAATGTATTTTCTTTACACATGCAACTATTATATTTAGTCTGGATAACAAGCTCGTCTTGACTGTTAACTATATGCTGTGAGTCATACTCGCAAGCCTGTGTGTGTCTGATCTCTAAGATCATGAAGCTGATCTGAGGCTTTTAACATTATTGTCCCAGCAAAATCATCAGATTATAATCTACATAATCTAAAATTAAGCATTCCATAAACACTAATCCAATTACAGAGCAGACATGGACTTTCTCCCAAGAGCGTGCTGCATATCCGTCTGGAAACATCTGTATTCAAGAGCTCCGCTAAGCTCCGTTCACATACAGCTACAGAGTAATGAGATCTGAGATACATCTCTGTAGTGCGCGAGTACATGAGAAGGCAATGAGCGATTTCATTAGTTTCCATTCAGCGGCTCTATGGTAGCCATTGGAGGCCCCGCTGGGCGAGTTCTCTTCGACAACAAGGCCATAAACAGGAACATAATATTGAGAGAATATGGGTCTGCCGTTTGACGCCCGTTCAAGGAGCAAGGCTGGAAACGGCACTCCAAGACTCAGCATGGTGCGCCTGTGAGCTTCCAACAGCACTATGCTAAAGAGCCCTGATTAAGCTAACATAATGTTTAGCATGCTGTTAGATTGCCTGCTGCCAATTTTGCATTCTAAGTCCGCACAAGACGTATAAAAAAATGGCCTCTAGTGACCCTTGCAAAAGATACATTAATTCATGACCAGACAGGAAAACAATAAATTGGCACCAAAAAGCATTTTGACACTTGTGACTTATCTGACTCGTGTAATTGCTATTGCTTTACATAACAAAATATCTAATCAAGCGGCATCTGCAAACAAATGATGCTAGAGCTTTTTTCAAAATCAGTGTGTTTATGCATGTATGTATACAAACCCGATTCCAAAAAAGTTGGGACACTGTACAAATTGTGAATAAAAACAGAATGCAATGATGTGGAAGTTTCAAATTTCAATATTTCATTCAGAATACAACATAGAGATGACATATCAAATGTTTAAACTGAGAAAATTTATAATTTTAAGGGAAAAATAAGTTGATTTTAAATTTCATGGCATCAACACATCTCAAAAAAGTTGGGACAAGGCCATGTTTACCACTGTGTGGCATCCCCTCTTCTCTTTATAACAGTCTGCAAACGTCTGGGGACTGAGGAGACAAGTTGCTCAAGTTTAGGAATAGGAATGTTGTCCCATTCTTGTCTAATACAGGCTTCTAGTTGCTCAACTGTCTTAGGTCTTCTTTGTCGCATCTTCCTCTTTATGATGCGCCAAATGTTTTCTATGGGTGAAAGATCTGGACTGCAGGCTGGCCATTTCAGTACCCGGATCCTCCTCCTACGTAGCCATGATGTTGTAATTGATGCAGTATGTGGTCTGGCATTGTCATGTTGGAAAATGCAAGGTCTTCCCTGAAAGAGACGACGTCTGGATGGGAGCATATGTTGTTCTAGAACTTGGATATACCTTTCAGCATTGATGGTGCCTTTCCAGATGTGTAAGCTGCCCATGCCACACGCACTCATGCAACCCCATACCATCAGAGATGCAGGCTTCTGAACTGAGCGCTGATAACAACTTGGGTTGTCCTTGTCCTCTTTAGTCCGGATGACATGGTGTCCCAGTTTTCCAAAAAGAACTTCAAATTTTGATTCGTCTGACCACAGAACAGTTTTCCACTTTGCCACAGTCCATTTTAAATGAGCCTTGGCCCAGAGAAAACGCCTGCGCTTCTGGATCATGTTTAGATATGGCTTCTTTTTTTGACCTATAGAGTTTTAGCCGGCAACGACGAATGGCACGGTGGATTGTGTTCACCGACAATGTTTTCTGGAAGTATTCCTGAGCCCATTTTGTGATTTCCATTACAGTAGCATTCCTGTATGTGATGCAGTGCCGTCTAAGGGCCCGAAGATCACGGGCATCCAGTATGGTTTTCCGGCCTTGACCCTTACGCACAGAGATTGTTCCAGATTCTCTGAATCTTTGGATGATATTATGCACTGTAGATGATGACAACTTCAAACTCTTTGCAATTTTTCTCTGAGAAACTCCTTTCTGATATTGCTCCACTATTTTTCGCCGCAGAATTGGGGGAATTGGTGATCCTCTGCCCATCTTGACTTCTGAGAGACACTGCCACTCTGAGAGGCTCTTTTTATACCCAATCATGTTGCCAATTGACCTAATAAGTTGCAAATTGGTCCTCCAGCTGTTCCTTATATGTACATTTAACTTTTCCGGCCTCTTATTGCTACCTGTCCCAACTTTTTTTGGAATGTGTAGCTCTCATGAAATCCAAAATGAGTCAATATTTGGCATGACATTTCAAAATGTCTCACTTTCAACATTTGATATGTTATCTATATTCTATTGTGAATAAAATATAAGTTTATGAGATTTGTAAATTATTGCATTCCTTTTTTATTCACAATTTGTACAGTCTCCCAACTTTTTTGGAATCGGGTTTGTATTATGGCTGTCAAAAATAACATTTTAATTTCTGATTTTGATGCGATTAAGGCAGCATCCATTTTTTTATATTTTTAAACTGTTAAATAGAAAATCGCTGAAATTAACATGTTATTTTTGACAACCTACACACACACACAACATTTGCCATTGGCTTGATATTTTATCATACACTTTAAAAACCATTTATACATTTTTATGTGTGGCTTAAGTTCGTGGTTTTCAAACAGGTCCTTTGACCCTCATAGGCCAAAAGACAGTTCTAGTGGGACTATGGAAAATTTGAGAGGAAAACAAATAAAAAATACAAAAATGTATTCTTGACTGTTAAATATTTACTATGCAAAAGTACTATACAAATAAATTGATTTTAAAAACAATTTTCTTCAGGTTTATACATTTTAAATTAATTTTAATTTAAGTATAATATTTTAATATTACTTGAATTTTAAACTTCAGTGCAGTCACAAGACAATGACAATTTATTCATTTAGCATAATATGATACTTCAGTGTATAAATGGAACTTTATATTTGTACTATACAATACATAGACCATATACAGCCATTATATTTTAAAAAGTTATTACAAAGTTTGAAAAACCCTGGCTTTAGTGATCAGATATATTTTGGGGCCACTGCTGTTGCAATGGCTACTGTTATGGATCGGATCTAGCTGGTAAGCTCTCTTTGGGGGGAAAATGGAAGAAAAAAAAAAAACAATCTGTTTGGTAGAAAATATCAATGAAAGAATCAAATTGCATCTACAGGCTCATTTGCTAAATGTACTGTATCATGGTTATCAGTGAATGTCTCCCAGGAGCAATATCAGGGCTTTAAATGTCCACCATCAGATGAAGGTACTTGACTCACAAACATTGTCTATTCAAACACACATTCAGCAAAGCCTTTAGAGCGTCCATAATAAAATAAACTGTGTTTTTCCCACTCACTTGAACAAAGAGCACAGTCATTTTGGCATTTGAAGCGGTAACTGTTGGTTTCCATTAGCTATTAGGATTTTTCTGTCTAACTACACTGGATACACCCCCTAAAAACACAAGTTGCAAGGTTGTGACAGCACCCAAAAGGGACATCCAACCCTCATTATGCACACAAAACATTTTATGTTTTCCTGGAATCTCTGACCTCAGCGTCCAGTAATGCTCCATCATCTAATCATACACCCCCTCATTACATTTTGACTCGAGAGAGCCAGCTAGCTTAAAGAGGGGGGAAAAAAACATAATAAAGTTCTAAAAGCCACCGTGACCTCTTCAGAGTGTCACAAAACTCCCAATGGACCTCCAGCTTGGGTTGAGGTGCCAGGAATGAGGAATGGTTTTGTCCTTTCAAAAGTGGTTCACCATCTTTCTTTCCAGGTCATGCTAGTTATGCTCTGAAATTTGCTTACCAAAAGTGGCTGGCCATTACTCACAATGATTTAGCAAGTATTCATCTGTAGAAATCACAAGATTATGGCTGAGCATAATTCCTGCATAATGTTGAGACGGATTGTCGTTCTCCGACCCTGCTGAAAGACCTGTGAACCATGTTGTTGCCAAGTACTGTATGCACGTGGAACAACATTCTAGTCAAATAGTCTCAACTCTTACCTTAACCTACCCCTAAATACATGGGGCAATGCTAAATTAATAAGAGTGTTGTTTAAGCTTAAAACCAAACCCCAGCATTAACCCAAAAATCTCATTAGTTGATAGGAATGTTTTTCCACAGCTGATCCAAGAACATATACTTGGTGAAAGCACTGGTGTGTTCAGCCTTCTTAGGTAGCTTAATCAGCAAATTTGTGATTGTGTCAAGTACGAAGCGTTCCTAGATCAATATCAAATGTCATCCTAACCCTAATTTACCACTAAAATCAAAGGGCAATGAGGGCAATAAGTTGTTCAACCCCTAAACCAAAGATTAACAATAAAATATGTTGGTTGATAGGAATGTTGCTCCAAGACAAATAAGAAGGTTGATCCGTGTTAATTTCGACAATGAAATTGCTCAAAAAAAATTGTTAAAGTCGAAAATGAAATTGAGACGAACGCACCTCATGCCAAGAATTAAAACATACTGCTGACAAAAAAAAAAAAAAAAAAAAAAAAAAAATTAGTCCATTTACCATTTTAGTAAAACTGCAAAAAACAAACAAAAAAAAGTGGTAGAGTAGATTTTAGTAAAATTGACTGTTACTGACTGAATATGATGTGATGAAATATTGACTGCATTTAAAAGATTTTTTTTTTTTTTTATCCAAAATAATACATATTACTTTAACGCTAATATTCATGGAAAGAACCCCCCACTAGCCTTCTGGTCAGCCATCACTTTTTCCAATGGTTAGCTAGTTAAGCTCAACAGAACTAAACCAAAACTAACCAGCCTGCAAATGCATGCTGGTTAAATCCAAACAGGTCTTTTCAGCAGGGAAGATATAACTGGCTTTTCCCAGCTTGTGTATGCGGTTGTTTTTAAGCCTTTGTGGAATATGAAATAGACTGATGTTCTTTGGATCCATCCCATTGCCCACCACCACAGGAAACAACAAATACAGCTGCATGTGCAGCCTGGCAAATAGCGCCGCACACAAGCGCACACCCACAAACACACACTGCGCTCTTGATCACAACCACCTACCATCCCACACACACTCCATACGCGGCTCCCACACAAACACACATCAATAAATAATTACACCGACAATTAGATGGGGAGCACTCGAAGCCTGACCTGTAAAGAGATTTGCAACCTACACACATAGTCGCCATCTAAAAGGCTTGGGAGGAGGGGGTAGTCATTTTTCTTACTACCCAGTTAACTGGCTGACTTATTGATTTAAAATTACCATCACAGAGAGCTCATACAGTTGTCTACACTTTATTTAGCCGCTCACAAGGCCTCGTTTGATCTGAATAGCTTATGTTAAGGCTACAAAGAAGCAGGGAATGGAAATTTTGCCCCATTACAAGTGCGTTCACAATGCTAACATCCACACAGGGACGCAGTGATACAATATTACTATCGGATACAGGGATCATGTTCTTGTACAGAGTCAATGACTGGATCATTATTGCAGTGATTATTATGTTTCTAGCATGTTTTATGTTTGCCAACAGTTCTTCTAACCTTATTTGATGGAGTGTGTAGATTTGCATTTCTTAAACAACCATGTAGGAAGACACATCATGGCCATATTCCAGGTTGTCAAGATTCACCAGGCTTAAATTGTGAAAAATTGATTAGGAGGGGAAGCATGAAGAATCATTTTCACACATGAATTGGCACCTCTGAATCTAGACCTTAAATTTATTGAAAGTCTTTGGGATGTGCTGGAGGAGAATTTACAGAGTGCTGGACTCTTGCATTGTCAATACAAGATCTTGACCAAAAATTGCTGCACCTCTTGATGGAAATAAATGTTGTGATGTTATTTCCATCAATCCTGATTACAGCCTGATGAATCTTGACATTGTCATCCTGGAATATGGCCATGATGTGTCTCCCTACATGGTTGTTTAAGAAATGAAAAGCTACACACTCCATCAATTAGGGTTAAAAGAACTGTTGCCAAACATATAGAATGCTAGAAATATAATAAGCACTGCAATAATGATCCAGTCATAGACCCTTAAGCAACTTTTTTTTGGCCAGGCAGTGTGTGTATAACAAAAAAGTAGTATTTATTTATTTAATTAATTAATTATTAAGTAAATGTAATTAAAAAAAAAAGAATAATTAAAATAACTTTCTGTATTTGTAAAACAATTCTAAGGGCCCTATTTTAACGATCTGAGTGCATGGTCTGAAGCGCATGGCGCAGGTGCATTTAGGGCGTGTCCGAATTCACTTTTGCTAGTTTAACGACGGAAAAAACGGTCTGCGTGCCAGGCGCATGGTTTAAAAGGGTTGTCCCTAGTCTCTTAATGAGTCATGGGTGTGTTTTGGGTGTAATGTGCAATAAACCAATCAGAGTCTCATCTCCCATTCCCTTTAAAAGCCAGTTGCACTTGCACCATGGCAGATTCGCTATTTACATGGCGGAATTTGCGAGCGGAAAGACTGAACGCTTCCTTTTATTTTTATTTAAAAATGTTTGTGTGCTGCTGCGCGTCCCTGTGTGTGTAATAAGCAGAGTGCACGGCCGTTGTAACGAGTGCATTAGCTATTTAAACAACGTGGCACTGGACGTGAAAATGATAACTGTGCTAGGCTGAAACTAGCAAAAAACACTTGCGTTACATCTGCCGTCGCATTGCACCGGGTGTATGATAGGGCCCTATGTCTTAGACAGAAAAAAAGAGAAAAAAGTTTGGGCCTTGGTATTGTATCAGCAAATACCAAATAGAAAGCATCTATACTCATTCTCTGTCTCTGAAAATGGCACCTATTCAGAATTAATAGATATTAACAGTACATTTTCCTTCATTGTTTCCCCTTTAAGAAAGAAAAATTGACAAAGAATTCCCTTAATCTCAAACCTGTGTTCCAAAGCACAATAAATAAGACTATGGAAAAACGATTAGCCCCAAGGCTATTGAGGTGGATATAGTTTCATCTATATGATTTTTCAATATTCAGTCATCTCTGATCAATACCCTACAGGGAAGGAGGCACAGATGGGAAGCCATTAAAGTGTAATCCAGTACAATATCTTTTTTGCCTGTCCGTGAAGAGCTCCCGCATGGACTTGTTCTCTCATTTCCTTGAGCAGTTCCTCAGGGAGTCAGAAAGAAGTGAAGTGAACACCAACAGCAAGCAAATGATATTCAATGTCATGATTAAATCACAAGGTCTTTCATCTGGGAAGTTTTCAATAGCATCTGAGATTAAAAGACAAGACAGAAAATCTTTCAGCCCTCAGTCTGAGGGAAAAACAGAACTGAACACTAGAAGGATAACTGCTAGCAATCAAAATCACCAGGCAAGTGATCAAGCGAGATAAGTGATAATGTAATTATGCAAAGAAGCAAAGGGTGAGGAGTCGGTCCTGGTGTATTTTCGTTCATCTGTTAAACAACAATTTGTCTCAGTGCCACACACAAAATCAGCTAAAAGTCGTTCAATAATGACGAGATGTTCTCCTGAGAAAGTGATTCGCACTCTGTTTTCAAGTACGGAAATGAAGAGTATGTATTGTTTGTTGTTATTGTGTGGCGTTGTTGTGCTCATTAATATCATCTGTGGACACACTTGAAAACTCATTAGCAATGCTAATACTTTTTTTGTTTTGCTTCCTCCCCCCCTTTCCTTTTTTTACGGGCACAATTCAGATGTTTGGAAACCAGCTTGCATCTGGCACAGAAGGTGACCTGGAACTTTTAAAAGTTCCTCTGTCTTTACAGCCACCATAAAATCGAAAGATTTGGAGGAAAGTCTGCCGTGCAAGCTGCATGGAAATAGACAAAAAGCAGTCGCAGTCCAGCAGAATAATCTCAATATCCTGCAGATCAATAGGTTTGAAAATATAAGAAAGACTCACATCAGCATCTGAATAGGCCACTTTGGCAGCAAAGCACAAATTCAGTCTTCATCTTCCAAATGCATGGTGCCTCAAAACGCTGCATCATAATGTTGTATTGAATCATTTTAAAGGCCCTTGCTGTGTATGAACAAAAGTGTTCATTATAAACGGCAGTTATTTTTTAAAGAAAAGGCCAAAGAAATGAATTACAGTGAAAAAAGTGCCACTGCCAGCCTTGATAAAAAGCAGAATAGAGAAGTCGGTGTGTAATTATTATTTGACACTGTTGACGTATACTTGATGGATTGCAACACAGTGTCGCAGATGGTAATCAAGCACCATCATGTACGGTTTCTCATTTACATATATGCATAGCTTTAACATGAGCAATGGGACAGGTGGGTAGAAGAAAGACGTCAAAAGTGCTTACTGTCTGTCTGTCCGATTGCACGCATCTCTCGTCGTCTTACCCGCTCCAGTCGGCTTTCCGTCTGTCTGTGCGTGTATCTCCCCCAAAGCCTTCTGAATTATGAAAGTGTGCTTTGTGACTGGAAACTGACAACATTAATTGCTTGTAAGCAGAGCGCGGAGGCAGAGGGATTTTTGATCATGCGCTGATTGTGATGGGCTATAAATGAATAACACAAGGTGAGTGAGGGTGAATTATTCATAAGCTGGAAGCTCCTTGCCGGTGGAGGACCCTCAGAGCATTATCTTTTCAACCAATTCAGCCAGCCGTGCCGCCATCATTACCAAGGCAGATTGCTCCAGGCCCGTTATTATAATGGCAGCAGTTATTATCGTTAATGCCACTGTCAGTTATTCATCGACGGAGTCTACCACTGTGGCCGCTTCTACCATCAAATTCTGCATTAGAGGTTAGAGCATATGGTTTACACTACCCACAATGCATTATAAAAGCAACTGTTAAGACTATGCAGAAGGCAAAGTAAGGCCCAAATTTATGCAAGTACATAAACACAAATGTAATTACCAAAATGTGTCATAACATAACAAGTATGCATTGCATTTTCAGCACCCATTACATTAAAAGTATTCTTTAAGACTATTTTCATGAAGATATTTTGAAAACTGTCTCATTACAAAATAAAAGTCAATGTGGTCTAATGTTGCTTGGATCCCAACATTTTTCAAAACATCTTCTTGTGTTCTGCAAAAGAAAAAATGCATACAGGTTTGGAACAACCATCTTCTTAAACAACTGATGCAACAGCATTAGTCTACCTGCTTTAATTTTCTTTAGGAAAGCACAATTTTGTTTTAATAAACAACATTTCTTAGTACACTATCAAGTATAAATAAATAAAATAATATAAGGTCTCAACCAAACCTGCTTTTGAAAGAGAGACAATGACAGCTAAATAACAGCAGGTCTCTTTAACTGTGATATGTAGTCTGATAGTGATTACTATTCAGCATATGATGGATGGTAAAATGAATTACTGTCTAGTTTGAATTTTAGAGCTTTGATGTATAAGCTACTAAACGTTTGCTCAGATCAGATATTGCAGTTATAAACTGAAGCAAATATTACGTTTTCTCATTCGGGGCATTTAATAAACGTTGTCGGTGAAATGTAATAATTCATAACCCACTAGTGTTATGACAAAATACTAAAGATGAGGTGTCATGGTATGAGAATTGTGAAACAATAACTACATCACTGAGACTGCATCATAATATATCATAATACTACATGAGAAGTCAGCACACTTTCTCGATCCTTATCTGCCTCCCTTCCCTTCATCTTCCTTTCTTTCATAATCACCATCTCCATCCTTCTATTTTTTATTACTCACAAATCTCTGACTCGCTCCATCAGCCAAAATGTGTTTCCTCTTGTATGTCAGAGTAAAGTCGAATCACCCAGGAACATGCTGCACATATAATAGAAGGGAGGATTTGGGCTGTTCTCTTGGAATAATCCCCTCATTCTGTGCTGGAGCATTGTGTTCGGTGTAGAACTGCCAGATTGGCTATTTCCTACGAGGGCCTACAGTATGTAGAGAGTGCAGCTAAGAGTGCTGTTGATTAGCAAGTAAGCTATGCGCCTGCACGCTAGCCTCTCTGTGGCTGTCCACATTGTTCTGACACTAGAACAAAGGTCCCAAGAGGACTTGGACAAAGACAGGACACTAAGAGTTTAAATTAATTATCACTTGAGGAAATGGACACGTGGCAAGAGAGTGACAGGGTGCTAATCCTATGGAATGAGCTAATGATGTGGCTAGGCTAGTTAATGAGACTTGAGAGTAGAGGTTTCCTTGTTAAACAACTTTGAGATTCTCAGGGCCTGCATCCATGCACATGGACAAGGCATTCCCAACTGCTTTGCCGCACCAATGATTTGGAAATAACACATGTACTATAATGAATTGATTGATTGCTACAACACCCATCAACACTGGGTTGGGGGACTTAAGTTACTTTAATTTATTTGCAAACAAATCAGGGCTAAAATCAACAGAGCACCTGGCATCTTGCTTGTTAAATATACAGTGTGGAGAACAAGTATTTGATACACTGCCGATTTTGCAGGTTTGCCCACTTATAAAGCATGTAGAAGTCTGTAATTTTTATCATAGGTACTCTTCAACTGTGAGTGACGGAATTCAAAAATCCAGAAAATCACATTGTATGATTTTTAAGTAATTAATTTGCATTTTATGGCATGACATAAGTATTTGATACATCAGAAAAGCAGAACTTAATATTTGGTACAGAAACCTTTGTTTGCAATTACAGAGATCATACGTTTCCTGTAGTCCTTGACCAGGTTTGCACACACTGCAGCAGGGATTTTGGCCCACTCCTCCATACAGACCTTCTCCAGATCCTTCAGGTTTCGGGGCTGTCGCTGGGCAATACGGACTTTCAGCTCCCTCCAAAGATTTTCTATTGGGTTCAGGTCTGGAAACTGGATAGGCCACTCCAGGACCTTGAGATGCTTCTTACGGAGCCACTCCTTAGTTGCCCTGGCTGTGTGTTTCGGGTCGTTGTCATGCTGGAAGACCCAGCCACGACCCATCTTCAATGCTCTTACTGAGGGAAGGAGGTTGTTGACCAAGATCTTGCGATCCATGGCCCCATCCATCCTCCCCTCAATACGGTGCAGTCGTCCTGTCCCCTTTGCAGAAAAGCATCCCCAAAGAATGATGTTTCCACCTCCATGCTTCACGGTTGGGATGGTGTTCTTGGGGTTGTACTCATCCTTCTTCTTCCTCCAAACACGGCGAGTGGAGTTTAGACCAAAAAGCTCTATTTTTGTCTCATCAGACCACATGACCTTCTCCCATTCCTCCTCTGGATCATCCAGATGGTCATTGGCAAACTTCAGACGGGCCTGGACATGCACTGGCTTGAGCAGGGGGACCTTGCGTGCGCTGCAGGATTTTAATCCATTACGGCGTAGTGTGTTACTAATGGTTTTCTTTGAGACTGTGGTCCCAGCTCTCTTCAGGTCATTGACCAGGTCCTGCCGTGTAGTTCTGGGCTGATCCCTCACCTTTCTCATGATCACTGATGCCCCACGAGGTGAGATCTTGCATGGTGCCCCAGACCGAGGGAGATTGACTGTCATCTTGAACTTCTTCCATTTTCTAATAATTGCGCCAACAGTTGTTGCCTTCTCACCAAGCTGCTTGCCTATTGTCCTGTAGCCCATCCCAGCCTTGTGCAGGTCTACAATTTTATCCCTGATGTCCTTACACAGCTCTCTGGTCTTGGCCATTGTGGAGAGGTTGGAGTCTGTTTGATTGAGTGTGTGGACAGGTGTCTTTTATACAGGTAACGAGTTCAAACAGGTGCAGTTAATACAGGTAATGAGTGGAGAACAGGAGGGCTTCTTTAAGAAAAACTAACAGGTCTGTGAGATCCGGAATTCTTACTGGTTGGTAGGTGATCAAATACTTATGTCATGCAATAAAATGCAAATTAATTATTTAAAAATCATACAATGTGATTTTCTGGATTTTTGTTTTAGATTCCGTCTCTCACAGTTGAAGAGTACCTATGATAAAAATTACAGACCTCTACATGCTTTGTAAGTAGGAAAACCTGCAAAATCGGCAGTGTATCAAATACTTGTTCTCCCCACTGTAACAATATGTGACCCCTACTAATAAGTATGGGTCAAAGTTATCGATTTTTCTTTTATGCCAAAAATCATTAGGATATCAAGTAAAGATCATGTTCCATGAAGATATTTAGTAAATTTCCCACCGTAAATATATCAAAATTGTTTTATTATTAGTAATATGCATTGCTAAAGACTTCATTTGGACAATTTTAAAGGCGATTTTCTCAATATTTAGACTTTTTTGCACCCTCAGATTCCAGGTCTTCTTAATATCTGCTTACACTTTATTTTGATGGTAACTTTGCAAGTACATGTCGACTTATTCTACTAAGCATAAAACTACCAAACTGTCAACAAATACTCTTGAGAGTTAGTTGACATGGAGTTGCAAATCAATAAGAGTTAGTTGACATGTATTTGCAAAGTTACTTATAGATAGTAGAATGTCTAAAGTGCACTGTTGAAATTATGTGTAATGAACAGTAGAGTTAGTAAGTGTGACTTACTGAGTTGATGCAGTTCAGTTCCTTGTTGAGGAGCCAGGGCAGGGAAAGTTTCCCTTCACCCCGGTAGCAGGACTGGATCCTCTCCTTAATCTTTTCCTTGATTTTACGCAGTGTGAACAGGCACAGGGCGGATTCTTTCGGTGGCTTTGCCCGGTTCTTTTGGCCCTGAGCAAAAACAATAAACAGCACCTCTTCCTGTTCAGAAATGCCCAATGACCGTGCCAGCTTGGCACCAGGCCGACTGAGGTAGGCATCTTGAACCAATCGGTATTCCACACCATCCTTGGTACAGCCAATAGGAAACTCCACGTAGGAGTAGAACTTGGGGTCATCCACACAGAGGCGGACAATCTTGGAGGTGAAGAATTGTTCACCGCTGGCATCCGGCGAGGTGAGTTGGGTGTCCAGTTGGAGAGTTAGGTAGTAGATGAACTGCTCACTGCTGAAGCCATAGACATAGTAGATATCAAAGGTAGGGAACTTGGAAAGGGTGTCGGATGGAATCTTGAGCTGTGAGGAGACAAACTCATCCTGGTAGACAAAGCTGAACATATCAGCATTCTCCTCATTAGCCATCAGCTTACGACTGGAAAGAGTCGGGAAGTACTCTGATTTTCCTTCGATGGGTGTACCTACAAACAATTTACCACTGTCTTCACCTTGGGTTCCACTAATAACCACTCCTGACATAGTGCCAGCCTCAGACACACTGGAAAGGTAGTGCTCCTTGCGGTGATGCGGCTCACCCAGTTTGAAGAGGTCATCCAGTCTGAGGAACTGGCATATACCCTGCGAGGTGCTTCCACATGCAATGAGCCTGTTCTGCCCTGAATCCAGAAGCAACAGCTTGTTGACATTGCTAGTCTGTGATAGCTCATGAGGGCAAGACTGAACCCCAGGTGGTGGGTAACATTTCTCATTATCCACCACAGGGCCGGTAACATGGCTTCGGAGCTTGGTCAGGTTGCTGGAGAGCTTGTAGATCCAATTGACAGCACCGACGTAGACTTCACCTGTTTTGTTATGGACAACCAAATGCGTAAGCCCTCCCTCTGGTGGGATGAAGTTTCGGAAGGAAGAAAGGTTAACCTCGAGCCCCCCATGTTGAGGGAGGAACGAGAGGAAGAAAAGGAGGAGGAAAGCCTCACAAATAGAGGTGGGAAGGGGCCTCCTCCCATATGGCAGCATTTTTAATATCTTTTTGAGAGGAAGCAGTAGGCCAGGTGATCCGTACACCTTTCTGATCCTGGGCCCGGAAAAAACCTGGACAGCGTCTGTCAGTCTACGGTGAGGAGAGCAACTTATTGACCCAGTGTCCTCTCTGCTCTCTCTCTCTCGGCACGGAGCTGTCGTCTACACCATCATCTGCAGCGCCATGGCCGCTAGCCCTGCAAGGGTAGAAAAACACATCATGAGTGTTGCAGAAAAACAGAATAGAACATTGTCTATTGATTTGACTTTGAGTTTAAAAAGTTCTGCCTGCCCAAGAGAAAAAGAACCCATAATACATAAACATAAATATCTTACAGTGGGGCCCTGGGTGGAATCCTATACAACATTTAATGAGTGTGTCAAGCATGCAGACAGCAGTGCACTCTACAAACTCCACACTGAGAACTCGTCTAATAGACCTGCTGTGCCCTTAAATATTTCACACAGTCTGTGCCAACTCAGCTGGCACAAAAAGCGAAGCAAAGGAACGAGAATAGAGCAGGAGAGAGTAGAGGAGGTGAGGAATGAGGAAGGAGTGAGTGATGCCATAACTGTAGACTGGTTTACCAATTCACCTTGAACACCATAAGCTAAGAAGCGTCAGCAATAAACGCTCTCATTTCCTCACGCTTGCTCAGAGAAGCCATTCAAGTTGACCCCGCATAAAACAAAAGCACTTTCCTTGAACTGCGGGAAAGCGTTCAGATTTTAAAATACCACAGTACAGACAACACGCCCTCTTGGCTCAACCACGGGGCTGCGGAAAGAGAGACAATCCATCAAATTTGTTCTAATTGAAAGTCTAATGACATTCATGTGATCATGGGTGATGAAGAGGAGCTCTGGGTGTCCAGCTACATCCTCAGAGTGCAAAACCACTTAAACAAGGGCAATCTCAAGCCTCTCATCTAGCCAGCAGCAGGGACTGTCTGCTGCTATGACCTTCTCCAGTGTTCAAAACAGAAGCATCATTGTATCTCAGATGACATTTATCTCACTTCACAAGACTATTGAGCGAGGAGACTGCCTCTGGGTCTCATTCACCACTCAATGCTGTGAGCCATACTGTGGGCTGACTGTCATGCGCAAGGCTATGAAACAACTGTAAAAGAGAGCAGATACATATGCTAGCAAAAACAGCAGCACACATCATATATTGTAGGACAGGGCTCTTCAACTCCAGTCCTTGAGTGCCAGTGTCCTGCAGGCTTTAGTATCAATACCAATTTATACCGCCTTGCCTTGCCTAAGTCTGATTAGCTTGTTTAGGTATGTTTTGTTTAGTGTTAGAGCTAAACTCAGCAGGACACTGGCCCTCCACGCCTGGAGTTTAAGAGCCCTGCTGTAGGACAATATGACACACATCACAATTTGCAGTAAGTTTTATTCATTTTAGTTTTTTTTAGATAATTTGTAATGACAAAAAAAAAAAAAAAGAGTAACAGTTTTTTGTGTGACATTTTAATAAAAAGTAAGTTTATTAAAATCAAATTATTGTAATGAGGTATCAATGAACATTTTAGTAATTATGTTGATATCAACACGGGTTGTCACTGTATTGATATTCTCAACTGAATCCATGATCTTGCCGTTGCTAAAACCATGTCCTGCTGTTTAAAAAAAGAGATTCTGAGTAAGTCTGCAAGAAGACAGAGTTTAAAGTATCAATGTATGCAATATTGGAATAAAAAAAAAAAACAGCACAGCCCTAAGGCACTGAAAAAATTCCAAAAAAAGAAGAAGAAAAATACAATAAATAGAAAAAGAGTAATTGGAGGCACTCAGACAGAATGTCTTCTAAACAAGTCAGATTTTCAGCCAATTTTAGTTTATACCATTTCACCGTATTTTCTGTATAATGTAGTGTGCTGACTGGGATCCAAATTTCTCTCCTCTGTATTGATCATCACAGCTGAGCTCTTCTCAGCTCAACTGACTCAGAGTCAGCACTCCTAGGTGCTTTTTGGCTCTGTGATACAGGGCCAATGTCAAAGCTAATTCCCAACAGTAAAAAACACAGAAAAATTGCCTATAAATAGCCTAGCAACTAACTAAATAACTCCACAACACACTTAAAATTGAATTTAGCAGTGCTGCACCTGACCCATTATCGACTACAAAAAACAAAGCCGTCAGAGTTTTGACTTATCTGGGACAAAGATATGCTAATGAGGTGGCAGAAGCTGCTTAAACACAGATCCAAGTGTCCACTTATTTTAACTCAGTAAATGAAACAAACAAAAAAAAAAAAGAGAGAGAGAAACTATAATAAACTGAAAATTCAGCAAAATATATACATGTGCTGCAATTTATAATACTGCACAGCAGTGCTATTTGCGTGGGATAGAGCAATTAGGATATCCCACCCACTTGCTCCAAAAAGGCCCACACCAAGAATAAAGGTGAAATTGGATGAATCAATTAGAGGAGGTACGGGAGCTGCATGGCACCTTCAGGATAGCAAAACCTGCCTGGCTCGGAAAATGGCTGGCGGGACCAAGGTATCCACAATGATTTATTGCTTGTGGCACATAAATTACAGCACAAGCCATGAAAACGGCACCTCATACTTAAGCAAATTTATACAGAGCGCCTCTTTATCATGGAGGTCACATCACTGAGCATTGTGGGGTAGAAGGCAGGCAGGACTGTGATGGCCACAACTAAACCACCCAGAGAGGCTCTGCATAGCAGGATCTGCTTTCTATTACAAGCACGCAGACCCACTCACATACATCAATACATAGAGGCCTTAATCCACAAACACACACACACACAGGCTGGGCTTTCTTTATTATTCTGCTTCTGTCTTTATGTCTGTCTGTCTTGAAATCTTTATTCTGACTGTCTTACATTCTTTCTGTGTGTCATTCATTAATTCTGCCTGTCTGTATATCTTTTTTGTCCATCCTTTCTCTCTTTCAGTCCTTCCTCCTACCCACAAATAATTACCACCACTATTATCAGGTGGTTAAACATGAAAACAGATTCTGGACTGCATAATAAATGGAAATCCATAATAAATCCAATTTATGTAATCAAATTAAGATGTCAGATTAGTGTAATAAAATTCATGCACAAAACAAAAATGTGTACAGGACAAATATTTGAATATTATTACTGTTAAGCCAGGCATATCAAAAACCAAACCACTGGAAGACTCTACTGATAAGCAAAAACAAGAACAAAAAAAAAAAAAACACCACCGGTATGCTTAGATATAAGTCGAGATATTAAAACCAGACAGTCTCGATTTAGCCTACAATTTAAAAAAGCAATAATAAACTCAATCCAGGGAGACCTCCAATGAAAGTGATATTTTAACAAAGCTACACTGTAACTGTGATCGCAGGGGGATGATAGAGGAAACAATGACTTGTCGACAGCAGGAAATGATTTGCAAAACAGAGTCTTGGAATGACATGTCATCTCATTCAGCTAAAAAGATGATATAGCAACGCAAGTTTGTTTCAGTCTAGATGGCCAATTTTCAGTGTGAATGCTGCAATGCTAAATCACAGACTGTGCGAATATTGTGAGGATGACGATTTAGAGGGAAGCAGCGGGCCTGGCTGTGGAAATAACTCCTTCATGCCAGAGTGGAGAAATAAAGAGCTGACAGCAACAATGATGGTTAAAAGGGGACAAGGACTGCAATTTCTGCAGTTCCTTAGCTTAGCCTAATGTACACATATTACAAAAGGCAAAAACAGCCAAATAGTAACTGTTCCATTGAGAGTTGATGACAAGAAACTGCATTTGCAACAGATTTAACAAGGGAGGCAGAATATTTAGCAGGAAAAAAAAAAATGTAGAACAGAGGCCGGGTTTATGAAACATTCTTAAGAATAAAATTCTTCTTAACTGCTATTTTCTTAAGAATAAAATTAAGAAAATTTTGTATGATCAAAAACATTTCTTTAGAATAATTGTAAGAAAAAAAGATTAAGACAAAACTTAAAGGGTTAGTTCACTCAAAATGTAAATTCTGTCATTAATTTACTCACCCTCATGTCGTTCCAAACCCGTAAGACTTTCCTTCATCTTCGGAACACAAAAGAAGATATTTTTGATGAAATCTGAGAGATCTTTCTACTCTCCATTGACAGCTATGCAACTACCACTTTCAAGGCCCAGAAAGATAGTAAAGACATCATTAAAGTAATCCATGTGACTCGCTTCATAAAATAACCACATGGACTTTAAAGTGGTAAATTATGTTTTGTTTAGTTTTTTTTCTGCAAACAAAGCACTCGCATAGCTTCAAGAAATAGTAAAATCGCTATTTGTAAAATGGATTACAAATCATATGGATTATTTAATGATGTCTTTACTACCTTTCTGGGCCTTGAAAGTTGTAGTTGCTTAGGCTGTCAATGGAGGGACAGAGAGCTCTCGGATTTCATTAAAATTATCTTCATTTGTGTTCCGAAGATGAACGAAAGTTTTTCATTTTAGGGTGAACTATCCCTTTAAGAAGAGTTTGAATTCCTCATAAAAATATTCTTAAATAATTAACCTCTAACTTGTCTTAAATCCCAGAAGGTAAGATGTTTAATGAATTTATTGGTGTTTTTCCCTTTAAGTATTAAGCATTACAACATAACACTAGCTATACATATTACTATTACTAGGGATGTGCACAAGTTCTCTGAAGTGACACTACAGATCGACCAATATTGATTTTTTATAACCGATGCCGATACCGATTATTTGCATGTTTATGTGCTCGATAACCGATATATAGAAGCGATATTTATTTATTATTTCACAATTATAGCAACAGCACTGAACTGAACAAACTGTTTTGTTTAACACTTTTTAAACATTGTAATATTTGCAATTTCACTTTCAAACAAAACACACTTCTACATCAATAAATAGAGTCTGAAAGAGTGCAATTGAAAAAAAAAATGCAGTCCACTGTCAGTAAAGTGTCTTTTTAACATTACTGCTGTTGCATCTTTTTATTTATAACAACAGCATATTAACAACAGGCAAAATAAATTTACAAAGTCTAATGTTTTCAAATGGAGAGCATAAATAAAACGACAGGTGAGTCTATCAACTCCCCATTAATATAAGCATAAACATAAGCATTCGTTTTAAACTACAGTTTTAAAAGGTTTATGTGTTGTGTAATAGACTAAAGAGTGAAGAGAATGGAACGCGCTGGAATATTCTCTGGAATAGGCAAACATTGTCAGAAAAATTAAACAAACAGCTAATACATCAGTTGAACGGCTGAACGCAACTTCACGAGACGAGCATAGACAACAGAGAGAGAAATAAATTCAACACTTTTATTTCCAACATGCATTCATTCATGGCGGTTTTATTTAATTCATGTAAAGTTAAGTCTTTATTGGGACATGACGAATTACGTGACTCTGACGAAGTTTAAACTACATAACATACATAGCCTATCTTATTTGTGCATATCTCATTTGTACATTACTTGCTGTTATGTTAAATAAAGTTTATTAATTAAGAGATGCAAGTTATTTTACCTTTGAACACCTTTGTTGACTCATTTCCCCTCAGACGCAGTGCTTTAATGGCGGGCTTGCACGCAATTTTTAAAACGTCCACTAGATGGCCCCATTTATCGGTGAATCCGATATTACAAAACAGATACCCGATTATGGGAAAATGCTTAAATATCGGGAAACCGATATATCGGTCTATGTCTAAGTGACACCAATGACAACTAACACAATACAATAAGACAAAGGCGTCAGCTAACACAACATTTAAAAATTACCATAGTAGAAATCCTGTAATATTGAGTTAATACAAACCCGATTCCAAAAAAGTTGGGACACTGTACAAATTGTGAATAAAAACAGAATGCAATGATGTGGAAGTTTCAAATTTCAATATTTTATTCAGAATACAACATAGATGACATATCAAATGTTTAAACTGAGAAAATGTATCATTTTAAGGGAAAAATAAGTTGATTTTAAATTTCATGGCATCAACACATCTCAAAAAAGTTGGGACAAGGCCATGTTTACCACTATGTGGCATCCCCTCTTCTTTTTATAACAGTCTGCAAACGTCTGGGGACTGAGGAGACAAGTTGCTCAAGTTTAGGAATAGGAATGTTGTCCCATTCTTGTCTAATACAGGCTTCTAGTTGCTCAACTGTCTTAGGTCTTCTTTGTCGCATCTTCCTCTTTATGATGCGCCAAATGTTTTCTATGGGTGAAAGATCTGGACTGCAGGCTGGCCATTTCAGTACCCGGATCCTTCTTCTACGCAGCCGTGATGTTGTAATTGATGCAGTATGTGGTCTGGCATTGTCATGTTGGAAAATGCAAGGTCTTCCCTGAAAGAGACGACGTCTGGATGGGAGCATATGTTGTTCTAGAACTTGGATATACCTTTCAGCATTGATGGTGCCTTTCCAGATGTGTAAGCTGCCCATGCCACACGCACTCATGCAACCCCATACCATCAGAGATGCAGGCTTCTGAACTGAGCGCTGATAACAACTTGGGTTGTTCTTGTCGTCTTTAGTCCGGATGACATGGCCGTCCCAGTTTTCCAAAAAGAACTTAAAATTTTGATTCGTCTGACCACAGAACAGTTTTCCACTTTGCCACAGTCCATTTTAAATGAGCCTTGACCCAGAGAAAACGCCTGCGCTTCTGGATCATGTTCAGATATGGCTTCTTTTTTGACCTATAGAGTTTTAGCCGGCAACGGCGAATGGCACGGTGGATTGTGTTCACCGACAATGTTTTCTGGAAGTATTCCTGAGCCCATGTTGTGATTTCCATTACAGTAGCATTCCTGTATGTGATGCAGTGCCGTCTAAGGGCCCGAAGATCACGGGCATCCAGTATGGTTTTCCGGCCTTGACCCTTACGCACAGAGATTGTTCCAGATTCTCTGAATCTTTGGATGATATTATGCACTGTAGATGATGATAACTTCAAACTCTTTGCAATTTTTCTCTGAGAAACTCCTTTCTGATATTGCTCCACTATTTTTCGCCGCAGCATTGGGGGAATTGGTGATCCTCTGCCCATCTTGACTTCTGAGAGACACTGCCACTCTGAGAGGCTCTTTTTATACCCAATCATGTTGCCAATTGACCTAATAAGTTGCAAATTGGTCCTCCAGCTGTTCCTTATATGTACATTTAACTTTTCCGGCCTCTTATTGCTACCTGTCCCAACTTTTTTGGAATGTGTAGCTCTCATGAAATCCAAAATGAGTCAATATTTGGCATGACATTTCAAAATGTCTCACTTTCAACATTTGATATGTTATCTATATTCTATTGTGAATAAAATATAAGTTTATGAGATTTGTAAATTATTGCATTCCTTTTTTATTCACAATTTGTACAGTGTCCCAACTTTTTTGGAATCGGGTTTGTACATATAAAACCCAAACCAACACATTCTGACCTGTGAAAGATTACCCCATTTCTTTGGGAATTTAAATCTTGGCGGTTTCACAACCAGAAGCTGCGCAATGTTGTGACATCATTGATTCTTACTGTGAGTGACGACATGCTGATCGTTCCAAGATGGCGGGCGCACCGACGTGTCTGGAGCGGTCGATTGTGGCATCTACATATATCTATGTTTTAACCCTTGAGGCTAACGTTAGCTAGCATACTACTGTTAACGGATATTAATATTGTCGGTTAAATTTCTGTTCTCTGAAGAACAGACAATATATTTGTTTATATTCCACATCTTTATATATTATAATGTATATATACATTTATATTTTGCATCTTCTGCTTGAGATCACGTAAGGTGTTCCCTCATGATAATCTTTAGTAGCCGAATAGCAATATCCTGGCAACCACCTAGAACAATTTTTATACAGCTAAACACTACTCACATATTTTTCAGAAAATGTACATAGTTTCAGTATTTTTATTAAATATAAATGTAATAATAATAATAATAATAATAATAATGTAATAATTTTAATAATGTATAATACTGTTGTTATTTAATATAAGATTATGAATCAGCTAATGCACCATGACGAATAAGACAAAAACGTTGCAGGCCGATCTGGGATGGCTTATGCACAGCATCTAGAACGCTAAACAAAACATTTGCTCTGCTTCTCACTGATTGCTAATTGCTAATCTAATACTGCCAGACTAGTCCTGCCCTGTTTAAATGACCACAGAAAGTTGCACTCCGCCTCCATTCAGGTCTTTTAACTCTACACCACGCTCTCTCGTGCTGAGGGTGGGTATTGTTTGGGTTTGACTAATGGCCGTGCAGCGGGGAGGGCCCGGTGTCTGCAGGAGTAGAGGACACTGAGGAGGTGATTGTGCAGCAGGCCTGTTGCACTGTGGATGTGCCAAAATCAGAGAACACTGTCCTCCTTTTATAGCGTCACTCCTTAGCGTGTGACCCACTGACACCATGACAGCTGCCCCCTCCCTCGCCCCCCAAACCACCAACAACTTTGCACAGCGGGTTCAACAGCACCCTAATATAAACAGGTGCATTTTGGGAAGAAAAAAGTGGTACTAGATTTGCATGGCACATTAAAACAGTGGTTTACAGCTGATTTTACTTAAGGACCCAGATATTTACTACGCAACACAGTAGCAAATTGTTTATCAAACAAAATAAAAAAATTGAAATGCATTATTATTACCATGAACTGCATAAACATGACATAAGCTAATTTAGCACATTTTAGCAGTTTCAGGTTTTTGGCCACCGATAATTTACTTCATAAAACATTGTGGTCGGCACAAACCATGCTTGTCCTTGTTGTCCAAGGGCATTATGGGTTATATATGTTTTGTTCATGGTTTAGCGCCTGGGTCATCTCACAAACACATATTCATACTGGCACCTGACTAACCTGGCCATTTTCTACTAAGTGACAATCAAATTTGTGCCAAAATACTGTAGATTTTGATTGGACGCATGGACTCTGAGGTCAACAGCAGAAGAATTGGGAAGTGTTTTCACCTTTTTTTGTATTGTCCACCAGTTAAAATCAAACTCAACATGCCACACCATTTCATAAATGAATCATGTCCTTAGAATAAACAGTGTGGGATGAGTTATGGGTTCAAAACTTAGGTTTAAGAGTTTTGAAATACAAAGTATGAGTAATAATGATGGCCTTAGCAAGCACCACTAACTCTAAAGACACACAATGTATGTACAATGATGTACAGCTAAACGTACAGGCTTCCTAAGATCCAAAAACTGCTGTGTTATTATATAAAGTAAAGACAGAGCAGAAGACATCCAGGCTCATAAGGTCGCAGTGGGCATAAATTGTGAGCTATGAGAAAATACACGATACTCGAACTGAAAAGCCATCAGGCCTAATCACTGGATCTTTTCACGTTACTGTTAATGTTGCTACTGTAGCAGTTCGGACGAATGCACTTATGTTAACCCTGCCCCAGATGACATAACTGTGACCAAACCTATGCAAACTCACACCACAAGATAGCTAGTCATGACAGATTAACACATGCCTGTAATGATGCCAATATTAATGCAAGAAAACATATGGTCAGTATGACTGTGGTCAAGTAGTGAAATATTTACTATACACAAACATGCTTCATACAACCATGTAGGGATCCTGCACTTTGGTACCAAGTTGATAGTAAAAAAAAATATGTCTGTTGATAGTAAAAAATAAGTAAAATAACCAATGGTAAATAAAGTAAAATAAAATGAAAATATAAAAACAAAATATGTACAATAAAACAAAATAAAGGTTAAATAAAGTAAAATAAAAAGTAAAAATAAAGTTTAAAAAACTAATAATATAAAATATGAGTAGTGCTGACTAAATTCAGTAGGCTTACCTAAGCACTGTCTGAGTGACAAAAAGCCAAAATGTATAAAAAATTAGCCTATATAAATTTATACCAATCCGTATTGTCTCTAAGTGTATTATATGTAAAAGTATACAATATTTGATATGAATGCCAATAATATATTCATTAATAGTTAACTTTTAAAGGAATTTGGTCAACAGCATTGTCGTTTCTGCTGTGTTATTAAAAACCATGTGTTGTGACCACATAAGCATATTTTCACATAGAGGATGTGTATACATGCACAAAAAAAAAATGCACACTTGTTCAAGGTTTATGCAAGAACTGTAAGGAATACACCAACAAACAGACACATCCCGTTCCATCT
This sequence comes from Coreius guichenoti, assembly GCA_039654105.1. Classification (NCBI taxonomy): domain Eukaryota; kingdom Metazoa; phylum Chordata; class Actinopteri; order Cypriniformes; family Gobionidae; genus Coreius; species Coreius guichenoti. The sequence continues at coordinate 11,947,000 of CM077178.1, forward strand.
CTAGTTGTGTTAATAGATCCACGTCCATTACCACACCTCAGTGTCTGGGCTACAGCTCCCACAGAGCCAATAAAAGCACGCAAACACTGCTGACTCAAAGTTCAGCCATCAATAAAAAGCTTTCTCCCTCCTGGAAAGCGTTTGGTTATTTCCTTCAGCCCGTCGCAGAAGTACGCTGGCCGCATCTTATCCTCTTTCATTAGCTTGCTCTCATCTGTTGTGCAATCGACTTTATTATGATAAACACGGCTGCAAATCAAAGTGTTTTTTCGTAAATTCCACAATTACGATTTACGATGTCATTTCTAAGCCAGCTACAATTATCCGTGGTAAATGCCAAGCTAATACTCGTGCCAGGATCAGAATGTGAAACGCTTCACTGATTCCGGCTGTGCAATGCTTTAAACTACAGGGGAAAAGGGGGCATAAAGACTTCAAATCCCATAACGGTAGCTCCCGAGCTCATGGTGTTCCGCAGGCCTCGCTAGCGCACATTCCATCAGGATCGCATCATTGGGCAACGGCCATTCTCTGGCCCGCTTCCCTCCGCACACTGCAAGCATGCACGGATACGTGAGTTTGTGTGCTGAGCTTTACACTTTCGCTAACTTCACTCATTACTTTGCACCAACCTACAAATGAACGCATACAAACAAACATCTTTGGCAGTGCTTTCATTTTAAAAGATTTATCAAGAGATACAGTCATAAAGTCAAGCATGAAAGGAAACAGAGTGTGATTTCATGCACACGTGTGCGCCTTCACTGTGTCATCTGTGTGACCTTTCTAGTCAGATATGTGCGTTCCCGGCGAACGCATTTGTGCTAACACAATTACACTCGGCTAATGAACAGAGCAGTGAGATAAAGCCATCTGAATGCTAGCTTCATCCCAGCATCTCAATCTCCTTTAAAGGCTACATTTGCATCTTTAATAGAAATGAAATTCCTCATTAAACGTGCAAGCTGCTGGTGACTCGGAGAAAGCAAAGAATAGATGTAAATCAAACTATTTACACACTTTTGTCCATAGGCTTACAGCGGTGGTCTCATGCTAAGAGATTAGAATGGCAATTTAATGATTCTGGTTGCAATTCTACGTCCGCGTTTCCACAGATTTGAGGAAATGAACGATGATGTAACGCTGCTACGTGTTGTTTACCTGACTATAACCAGTCTAAAAAAAATTGCTCATCCCGTTGTATGTGCAAGTGTAACAGAGGCAAGCTAGTAAGAGTCACCGGTTCGAATCCCGCTCGGAGAGGGTCGAGTAGGACCGTTTACATTTGGTGCCATGACCTCGATGGGAGTGAGGCTTAAGGGGAGTGAGTGTAACAGATGTAGGCCAGTAAGAGCTGTGCGTGTAAACCTCACTCCACTGACCTCAAGAGACGCACTAGCGACTGACGCTAGAGACTGCCCTTTTTAGCGTGCCCGCCTCCAATGCCAGAGACGCCGGTTCGAATCCCGCCTGGAGCAGGTTGAGTAGGACCTTTCTGTTTTGCTGCTCACAATACCGGGGATGATTCTAATGATTCAGACCAACTGCAACAATGAGCATTTAAAGACATTTTAAGATAATTTTAGGGAAAATGGCAGAAAAATCATAAATACAGTCACTAGTAAACAATGTTTTATTGTTTTATCACTTTCAACCAATAGGTGGCGCTGTGACCAAATTTATGTGGTGTGGTCCGAGTAAGGTGACAATGACACATGCAAAGTTTGGTGTCAACATATCAAAGCATTGCAGAGAGACAGCCTCATTTTGAGTCATTTTGGCATCATTCCTCAACTTTGTTGCTGCGGTATATGAAAAAGTTTCGTCTATCAACACGAAATCCATAACTTTTTGTCGGCACAGTCTGAAGATGATACGATTCGATTTTGGTGAAAATCGGACGAATGGTCTAGGAGAAGTTTAGTAGGTTTTGAACTTTGGACAGTTGGTGGCGCTAGAGTGATTGAGTTCGAGACTCCAAATTTGTTATGTTGACAGTTCAGACTGTCCTCTATCTGTGTGCCAAATCTCATAACTTTCCGGCAAGCAGTTCTATGGCTGCCATAGTCTCAAGAGCGGAAGAAGAAGAAGAAACGGAAGAATAATAAGAACGCCAACGGATACAATAGGAGCCTATGCACCTTCGGTGCTTGGTTGGCCCCTAATAAAAATCCCCCTTTTATGTTCCACAGATAACATTTGAAAGAAAGAAAGTTGTACAGGTTTACAACAACAGGGTATATCATTAAATTCAGATTCAAATGAATAACTAATGAGTTCTAGAGTCTTTCTGACTGAATCATTAAAAAGAACCAGCTCATAATAACTTCGGACCAGCAAGGACATCACAATACCAAGATACGTCAACCCGATCGTATGAGAAAACGTAACTATTTTACGAGCAAGCGATTTCATATGAATTTGTACCATGCGATTTATACGAAAATGTATGAATGAGATCGTACAAAATGCGCCAAAACGTAAAATAGATGCAAACTGCCATGTTGTCTGAGTTGTCGATTTATTATTAATGAGGGTACATTTAATTCAGAAAGCTCATAACTCATTTAGCAATTACGTTTGCCATAACACTGTAGCAGACATTCAGCAAACATTCAGTAGCAGAAAACACTGTCAGAATATTTAAGTACAGTTTGAAAACAATTAACAGAGCCGAATGTCATGAAAATCTGAGTCAACACCAAACCTACTCAGTTTTCAAACCTACTAGAACTATGAAAGAGCACCGCAAAGATTAAGCAAGGTGAAAGATGTCCCTTAGAGCTTATTATAGATCTTCCACATGAGAGAGAGTCTGTGGTTTATAATGCTTATAAATTAGGCCTGGGGAACGAGAAACTTGATCCCAAGTCAGCAATTAGGGCACCTTGTCCCGGGAGTATCTGAGCCCTACAAAGGAGTTGATCAGTCAGAGTGTGACAATTATGATGAATAGCCTCAGTACGCCAGCTGTCCGACTGCTCCTTTGGCCATTAATATTACTCGCAGCTCTACTGCAGCAAAAAGCCACTGAAGCTTTCGCTCACCCCTTTCTAGCTCTTTCAATTCAGGAATGTGTTGCCATGACAGTGACCGATGGCTCGGCAGCAGACGGGGAGCCCGCTCATCCCAGCCAAGGGTTGAGGTTGGTGTGAGAACGTGTCAGGGCCCCGCGGGCAAAGGATCAGAGACCGATCCACTGGAAAGCTGGAAGCGTCTGTAGATGTGGTACTGATTAGTGGCGGGTGCGGGGGAGAGCTGCAGGTATTTCAGCTATGCTCTGCGTTTACCACAGGGGAATCCGGCTAGCGAGACCTACGAGTAAAATTGGGCTATATGGGAGCGAGGAAAAGCAGAGATGTCAAATGTGTGATTTCTAAAGTCTTGAGACCTTCCCTTCTGGTTTAGCGCGAGCTGTAATTGCAAACACGTTTAGCCCTCGCGGTGCCACAGAACGTGCTTAAGACAACAAGGCCTGCCAACTGGGTGTCTGTTCATAGAAAGTGTCCCGTTTTGAGCCTGGCAGGCTGATGAGGCTCAAAGCAGGATGCCTTACGTATATCTATGATTTGATCAGGATGTCGGGAAGAAAAACATTGATCATGTTGAGGTTTACTTTTCATGACAAGGCTAAAACAGAACTGGTAAACCAGATTTTTTGCTCAAACAAAAACTACTTCTGGAATCACTTAAAGCAGTTATGTGGATATCTGAAGATCAGGATCTCCTACAAATTAAACTACCAAAGCTTCACTTACGTCACATTTACAAACATTGAATTCACTAACAATTGCTTCAAGAAATTCATTTTAGGATGAATCGAAACTGTTGTATCATTCCCCCATTTAAAAAAATAGGAGAGCAAATCATCTGCAGAAGCATAAAAGCAAAGTCCTATGCCAGATGATTAGGTAAAAAAAAAAATACAAGAATAAATGACTCACTATAGTGCAACCATAAACAACCACGAACAAACAAAATATCAGCTACAGCACATCTGTGTACAAGAGCAAATGCTGACGTTCATTACGAATGAGTCACGGCTTTTATCAGTAAATCACTGCCCATAATGAGTTCATAATATTATTTTATAATAATGAGGGTTTAATGTAAGAAGAGAAACATTTTTATAATTTGTAAAAAATGTCACATACAAAACATAATCTTATAAAAATGATTAGAATATGATTGAACTATTATAATATTTTCATATAATTATTCAAATAGATTTAATAATTTGCTAAAATTAATCAAATGAAGTTTTTAAAACTGAATTCAAATATTAAAATGTAACATTAAATAAAATAAAAATGATATAAAATGCCAAATTTAATTTTAAATTGTAATTTAATATTTAATTTATTTATTCCATGATATTTAATATATATATATATATATATATATATATATATATATATATATATATATATATATATATATATATATATATATATATATATATATATATACATATTAGTAAATATCAAAATAAAAATACAATTAAATGAAAATAATTTGTAATAAATAACTATTTTAATATTTTTATTTAATTTGTAATTAAACAATAATTTATTCCATTTAATTCAGCATTGGAATTTTTATAATAATCTCACAAACCCTCAGTTGGGGAAAAAAATAATGGATCCTCTTGAGTAGATTTAGAGCCCACAGGGCGTTAACTCTGTCAGTTTGTTTGAGTGTTGAGCTCTAGTGTATTTTCCCCTGAGGAGAGTTTGGACACTACCCTAGTCTGGTGGCCTATATAGCAGCATAAGGGCCAGGCCATTGTTTCGTCCCTGTTTGCATTTCCCCCACTGCCAGTGCGACCGGCTCATCTGGACACGATTGGGAGCTCAACAGGAAGCGGGAAAGAATGGCACTGGAGTCTATAAAACATTAAGAACTGTCTAAGGATGGCCAGTCGGCAAACACGTGCACAAACACACACACACACACACGTGTGTCTGGCAAACAAACCTGTCCTGAAGTCAATCAAATGAGTAAACAGGAGTGCGCTATCATTGAGGTAACACACACTGATATCAGTGGCAGTCGACTGCTGAGCGGCCCTTATGTTAAAACGCTTGCACACAAACCCACATCCGGTTTAATGCCAGCGGCACATCCGAGGGTGGCCCGGCTCTGCTGATGGTCATTGCAGTGCCATCACTCACAGGGTCACAGGAGCATGAGAATCGAGCTGGAAACTGGCTATGTAGCAAGATGCTAAAACAGACTAGTCTTATCTAAGCCAAGAGTGTGCGCAAGAGTGTGAAAGGGACAGTATCATCGGCCGCTGTAAATACCAAACTCAAGAGGATCACACTCTCAATTATACAGTGACCCAGTGGCAGCCACAAAAGCAACCCGGACGAAGACCGCTGCTAGATTTTCGTCGTCTCACGCATAAAAATACATCTGCCAAGGACGAGGAAATAAAGCTAGCTATTAACCTACTCTTCCTTCCTCTTGCCCTTCAATAAACAGCGCCACATAGATCCTTTTAGTCTCTTATGTGTTAAAATTCAAACCCACAATCATTTTTGCATATAAGAAATGAAGGTTTGGGATAGCAGCACATTAATAAGCAAACAAATAGATAAATATCTATATTGCATCGGGCGGCTCGCCAGCTCTTAGCACAACTCATTCTTCTCGCGATCATCTGGAGCGTTCTGCCGAGCCTTTATACCAAACAGCATCTGCTGCATCTCACAAAAGCCCTCATCCACTGAGAGATTTCGAGTCCTAACAGCTGCAGATGGGAGAAAAGATGTGCTTATGTCGCTGCTCTTCTGAATATTCAAAACAGAGGTGTTTCAGTTTAAGCCTATAGAAAGGGCATGGTCATATTGACTCCGCCTCGTTCTGGAGTCAAATACACAGGGAAGGGTGTGGAAAACTAAAATTCTGAGTAATTAGTAGGGCTTGCATCACTATTATAACTGTTCATACTTCGGGTTTGGGTTTTTTGCTATTACTAGTGATCTGAGTACAGTTTAACCTGGCAGGGGAAAAAATTCCATAAAACAAACACACAATAGACTTGGAATGAAAGACCCAAGCCATATCTAGGGAACAGACTATCACAGAGACATATCAACATAGCCCTTATGTTAAGACTTAGTCTTAAGTACTAGTATGCCCAACTAGCAGTGAGTCAAGGGACAATCAGTCTTACTTTTTAGTATCAAATTAGACCAACCTACAGTATGTTTTTATGTAACTGACTTGAAACAGTTATGAACCGTCTTAAAGGAAAAAAACTTTTTTGACTAGTCTTAGCAGTTTATGCAACCGGCCCCTGAAGTCAGGCCAGTAAGCAACCACCCAGAACACTCTAATAATCCCACAGTATAATGTTACCACTCAAAACACCTTAGCAACTGCATAGCAAGGTCCTGGCAACCTCCCAGAACACACTAGCATCCTGCTGGTGAGTTTTGCAAAGACAAGCACAAAAAAAAAATCTAGCTCAAAAACAGTAGTACAATTGCACACTCTTTTAGAGAGCATACATAAAATTACTAATCAAAGAGAGAGGGAAAACAAGACAACACAGACAAGATTTAAACCAACGTCTTCTGCAAGAGGACCACCACTTGAATATTCTTCAACGTTACAAATAGGTAGTTGACAAATCAACAGCAAGATTTTTATAAAACGTTCATGTTTGTAAAGGAAACTGTATGTTTTTAGATGATATAACTACATTTGCACCATACTTTAGAAAACATAACTTTTGACAGATAACTTTTTTCAAGATCGTCTTAGACTTTAAAGGGTTAGTTCACCCAAAAATGAAAAATCTGTCATCACTTACTCACCCTCAATTTGTTCCAAACCTATATGAATTTCTTTCTTCTGAACATAAAAGATCTTTTGAAGAATGTCAGTAACCAAACAATGGATGGGCCCCATTAAATTACACAGTATTTTTTTCCTACTATGGAAGTCAATGGGGTTTCTGTCTGGGTTGGAAGTGAACCGTTTGGTTACCCTACCCATATTCATGCAGGTTTGGAACAGAAGGTGAGTAAATGATAGAATTTTCATTTTTGGCCGAACTATCCCTTTAAGGTTCAACTTTTAGTCAAATTTAGTAGTAAAAATAATCAAGCCTGTCTAAAAATCAAGCTTTGTAATTTTTTTTTTGTTTTTTAAGGAAACTTTGGGGAAGTTTCAAATGACGTACTGTGCAATATTCATGTATTCATGTTTTAAAAGACAATAGAACTAAACTGATAAAATGCCAGATGCTTGATTTAATTTATGTGCTATTCAAATCTGGGCACATACTAAGGATGCATCCTGAAGAAAGCTATATTTCCATATTTCCCACACAAATGCATGATGAAATTAAGACATATTGAAAAATATATATATTTAAATATTTTTCTTCAACATAAAATTTCAGATTCTAAATCTTTTAATATCTTATTCATGAAGCAACTGCAAAAAAGTCACATCAACTGCACATATAAAAAGTGGAAATTACATATAGCATGGAAGAACCCACTTCTACCGAGCACCATATTGCGTATTCATCATGCGTTTACAGTCTCACTAAAGACACAGTTGAGTGCTTTATGGTGCCTAATCAGTCTAGAGACAAATATTTCTTTGCATAAACAAGTATACTTTTATGAACCTGTTTTCCAGCTAAAATCTGAATTTACTGGCAATAGGATGTCAGAAAAGTTGGATACATTGAAAAGCTCCTTTGGGAGGCAACAAGAGGTGGCAAAGAAAACACCTCACAAACAGTGAATCACACACCGCTTTAAACACACGTTAAATGCAGGTTGTCAGGAGAGGTGTAAAGGCGCACACCCCAACACCCCTGTGGCTGAATGCCTACTAGTCATTCCATCAAAGTGACACTTTCAAATACACACACTCACACACGAGGCCATCTTCTCCCTCGTTCATTCAAATAGACGCACACCTTCCAAAAGCACCATCACACATTATCTCTCTCCCAACTCAGTCTCAAAGGAGATTTACTGGTGCATCCTGCACACAGACACTCACACTAACCCACTAAGGCACGATGACACGCGTACAGTCCGTCCCCCACGACACCTCCGGGCTCTGCAGTGAAGCATGTCAAGCGAATTCCATCTGGGGAGAGGAATTTGACCTCCGACCTCTGTTTATGACCCATCAAAGGGAAGCCTGCTCATTGGTCTGGCAGAGTAATCATTTCCAGAACGGGCCACTCAAAGAGAGTGTGTTCGAGAGGGAGAGAGGAGATTTTCCAGGGAGACAGAATGCCTGCAGCCGGCTATGTTAAAGGAATCAGGCTGCTGATGTTCAGAGCTCTACAGAGAGGCCCATGTTCCAAATACAACTTAACCAACCTCTCAGAAAGAAAGAAAGAAAGAAAGAAAGAAAGAAAATGTTCAATAAAACAATGTTAACTCCCCACCAGCATTTATCATTTTCACAAAAACTTTCATGGCCCCCAAAATATTTTATTGTATGAATATCTGCAACATGCAATATATCAAAAAATAATAAAAATCCCATTTTATTCTAGCTTCATGCATTCTTTTTTAACACTTGAATGTGGGTAAGTTTCATTAAAAAAAGCAACATTGAGCAAAAATCTGAATCTTAATCATCAAAATCTTTTTGTCAAAGACTACATCTGGATCGGATTCAGAACGCTGATCAAAACACGGAGTAGATGGAGTAGATTGAGTCCATCAACACCCCCAATGCTTGCACAGTCCTGTAGCTCGTCCTGGGTCGACATTTCATTCAGTAATATTAGGCAGTTTTGATTTATATGCTGTTTAATGTTGATAATTGCGTAATATTACATATGCTATGGCTTGTTTCTGCTTCTTCTTCACATGTCTTTTGATCAGGAGATTCAGTACTCTTTCAGAAGATGCATAATAGCGCCCCCTACCATATAACAGTGAGAACAAGGAAAGCCGGAATTTTCCGTCAATGACGGGGAAAAAGAGTTAAAAGAAAGAACATTTGAAGGAAAGGACTAAAAAGAAATTAAGACCAAAAAAAAAAAAGACTAAAATACTGCACCAGACAACACTCTTGTGACAACTGGTAATAAGTCATACAAAATAGCAAAAGTGTAAGGTGCAGTATGAACAAATTCTAAAAGCTTTTGTTCCTATTGCAATCATGGTTTGGATTTAGGGTTTGACTTTATGGCTGGGTTAACTTTTGTGATTTCTTACAATTTCGCCACCTCGTACAAATTTTTACCAATTCTCATGAGTTCAGGTTGTGGAAGATGAGGAGCTAAGACATACTGAAGGTGTTTGAGTTTTGTCAGTTTATGCAAATAAGCAGGGACATAATCTGCCAATGGGAGTACAGATAAACTTAAGTGAAAACACCTACTAGCAAATAACTTTGCAACACTAACCATTTTAAACAGACCTTGAGAGAGCAGAAAAAATTACTGTACTGTCAAATACTAATATGGGAATACATTCTATTTCATTTCCGTTCAAACTCATCTCATTTTCCCTTGCAGAGTTTTTAAAGTTTACTCATTTGATGCTGTTGTTGGCATAATCTTCTTCTTTTTAAGAAGGTGTCCATTCCTTCACTTTCTCGCTCTCAGACTGCTGGAAAAACATGAATAGCTGCTAGAAACATGATTAATGATTTCTGTTCCCCAAGCTTTCTGCTCCTCTGTCAGGAAGTATCATTATGGAATGAGAAGTTTACTGAGCTTCCAAGAAGCCTGCAGTGACAAGGAGGTCCCCCGTCAAAGACCCCCCATGAGGTTAGAGGTCAAGGGGCAGTGTGGATTAGGGCGACACATCGCCTCGCTTTGGGATTTCAATTAACCCTTTCACAGTCCTCTGTTACTCGGGCAAGGGATAAGCCTGCCGCGACAGATCCAATGCGCTGGTTTCTCTCACCCGGATTAGACCTAATCCTGAATGAAAACCAACTCACAAAGCGGGCTCCAAATCAAACCCGCCTTTAGCCAAAAACCAGCCAAGCAAAGATCACCAGCAGCCAAAATTACAAAGCAAAGGTCCCGATCTATAATGCCAGAATGAACCACAATCGAAAACAGTTGAGATTATGAGGTCAACTATCTAAATCCATTCTGGCTCTATTAAAGGTTGAACATTATCGAGAGAGATCAATACACGCCGTCTTTTAATGAGATATTAATTAAGAGGCGACTGAACACCAGGACCTTGACTTAACAAGCTCAACGCTCTTATTAAAACCAATTCAATATCATAACATACTACATCTATCAATCTATCAAGAGCTAGCTTTATCCATTTATCGATTTGCTGAAACAACTCCACAGAGCGCCGTATTATAAACTGCACATACTATCCAGTTTCTTACACATTGAAAACGCACCTATATGGCTACTGCTGACCTCTTGAAAGGACTTTTAGAGCATCTGTGGTCCTCGGAGAGGGACGTCCCCTTGGGCCCCATCACTTTTAGTCTTACTTACATGGCCAGTCTAGAGATCGTGCATTATTTAACTGGCTTTCAGTACACAAACCACAACTGCCAGAGGAAGTGCTTCAGCGGCCGAATCCAAGGAGAGACGACTGCCAAATGAAATGAACCAGACAGTAAATAGTCTATTATTGAGTTCACACTGCTTATACCATAAGGAGGAATCACAAAGAGTAAACCTGCTCGGACCACAATGAACAGAAAGGTGGGAAACGGATTTTGCACATACAGCCCAAATGTACTTATATACACATGCAAACCCTTATAAACGCACATGGCTATTCTTATTACTGACTTCACGTTGCCTAGAGCTAAGCTTCCAGAGTCACTTTCATCAGAAGGGGTAAATAAACACACGATTCAAACCAGACCTGAAGGGATGCATTTGAATACAGCAAAAAGAAATATGGCTCCGAGATGCTGCCAGTCTGTGACTTCCATTATAAGAGCCCTAAAGCCTTTCTCGATACAAAACAGGCAAGCGAAAAGGAAAAACATTACGGCACCACTTAATAATACCCTTAACAGCTGGTTTGGCATCAGTGAAACCTACCCTATGCTTAACATAATACATTGTGAGTGTCATGACAATGCTATCCAGGATCAGTTGTAGGGGCCATAGAAAACTCCACAGAGGGTGGTGGTAAAGCTGTAGTCTGCAAGCAGATGGCAGATAGCATTGATCGGATCCAAGCCCCGATAAGGCTGAGGGATAGATGCGCTGTCCTGGAAACTAGAAAGGAGAGGTGAGTGGAAAGGTCCCCCCCACCCTGTCCCAAAAGAGAAATCCACACCACTGACTGGTATTGACGTACATTAACGGTCCCAGACGTTGTAATTTAAATCTAACAGCATGTATCACTAATAATGCTAAATGATGTAATGTTCAATTTGCATAAGGGGTCAGGGGCCGACCGAAGATGGGTGAAGGCTGCAAAAGCTCATTCAAGGGCCCTTGACACTTTCATTCACAATGGTATGTGACCTGACAATGAGGTTAAAGGTCACACTTGATGTTTCAAGCTCTAGTCGAATAGCTGGAGTAAACGCCTCCAGGAACTGGTCAAGACACAGAAGGTTAGTTCTTTAGCAAAAACAGTTTGGTCGCAAACACATACGGATGCACTCTCTCCATCACAAACACATCACTTATCTATTCCTAGCATAAGGTGCTATGTAATACCATTCAGCGGTTGAATTATATACTGCTGAAACATATTTTCTGGAAGGACATACTCCTGGTCATGATCAAGCTTCATTGGTCACCACAGGAAAGCTTCTAATCTCACTACCGGCCGCATACTTTGACAGCAAAACAAGAAATACGGCAGCTCAAAACAAAGGTTGGGATGGAATTTTTTTCCCTCCTAAATCAGTTGTGCGGTTGAAAAGAAAGAGGGCTGGAAAACACAAGAAGAATGAGAGCTCATCATTGCTGTCCTGACATCATGAGTGGCACTGATCCTACACTGAGGTTCCCAGCTGAGACCTCCAGTCTGTTGAGGGAGCGGGAAAAGCTGCATCTCCTCTGGACGACGGCCATGACAAACAAAACATGGCCTGACCCTTCAATCTCCAAACCCTGCTCAAGCCAAAGAACTATTTATACACACACAATAACTCAGAAAAAGTAAATGAGAATGAATTTGATGCAACAGCACTATTTTCACCTCGTACCAAGGCACTAAAATATACAACAGAGTAGGCTGCTAATAAGACTGATCAAATATAAAGCGGTACCCTAATCTCTATTCCTGTCATATTCCTATGGCATGAAGTATCTAAATATCACACGCTTTCTCAGAGGGATAACCATCTGCCAGCCTTTGGCGCACACTTATATAAACGTACATACTAGAAGAAAAGTGAAGGGAGAAACAATTTTATTATCTCTTCCTCTGATCTGATATAGTCAGCTTCAAAACACTTCAGGCCTGACTGCCTTTATTGTGTTAGTTTGACGTCTCCAGAGATTTGAGGTGCAGAAAGAGCTGATAATGGATTGGAAGAGTAAATTAAATAACTTGTGTTTTATGATAAACTCAATCAAAAAGATATCATTGTCTGTCCTAGAAGTGATACTGAAGGAAACTAAAAAGACAAGTAGCTAATGAGAATCTAAGAGGCCTCTATTCAAGAAAAGGAAAAATGAAATGGAAAAACTGAAAGCTAAAACTCACTGTATGGGTACTAGTTGTCACATGGGCAATATCTCAGTAAAGATTCAAACGTCAAGAGTTTTGTATTTGCTTTAAAACACCTACTTTAAAACTCCCAAAAATATAATAAATATGTATAAAATTGATTTTTTATTAATTTAGTCCTCCAAAGTACAATTCCATTATTTTTTCTTCTACAATTGTTGGGTAAACAAGTGAACACAATAAAAATACAATTGGGGCAAGTTGTCTCAAGAGTTCAACGTGTGTTCAACAGCACGTTTTATACATCCATAAAACTTTAAAGGGATAGTTCACCCAAAAATGAAAATTATCCCATAGTTTACTCACCCGCAAGCCATCCTAGTTGTTTTTGACATTCTTCTTTCAGATGAATACAATCTGAGTTATATTAAAAAATGTCCTGTCGAATCCAAGCATTATAATGGCAGCGAATGGCAGCCCAAAATTTTAAGCTGAAAAAAGTGCATCCATCCATTATAAAAGTAAACCACACGGCTCCGGGGGGTTAATATAGGCCTTCTGAAGTGAATTGGTGGGTTTGTGTAAGAAAAATATCCATATTTAAAACATTATAAAGTAAAATTTCTAGCTTCCGGCGGACCCCCTTCCGTATTCAACTTACAAAGAGAGCGTAACGCCTCACGCACTTCAAAACGTTTACACCATGTCCGACGTCATCGTCGCGGCAGTTGCGCTTTTTCCGTAAGTTGTATACGGAAGGCGGTCCGCCGGAAGCTAGATATTTAATTTTATAATGTGTTAAATATGGATATTTTTCGTACAAAAACCCATCGATTCGCTTCAGAAGGCCTTTATTAACTCCCCGGAGCCCTGTGGATTACTTTTATAATGGATGGATACACTTATTTGGGCTTCAAATTTTGGGCTGCCATTTACTGCCATTATAGTGCTTGGAAGAGCAAGGACATTTTTTAATATAACTCCGATTGTATTCGTCTGAAAGAAGAATGTCAAATACACCTAGGATAGCTTGAGGGTGAGTAAATTCTGGGGTAATTTTCATTTTTGGGTGAACTGCCCCTTTAAGACATTTGCAGACACAGATATTGACTATCAAAAATGAACCTACCTAGGTAATATTCACTGGAATAAAAAGTGTGACAACTAGCCCGTCTCCCTCATTGTAAATGCAATTCATGCTCCTGACTCTATAATTGTGACGTACTGTAACGCTGCAGACGTTCTTTAGTGTGGGGAAAGGCGCCAAGAGTGCCTCTGTCTGCACACAGCGCCTCATAGATTGGGCACGGAGGTTTAACACAGCCCACAGCCCACTCTACACCGGCAGAGAGACTCGAGAGGAGGCTGGCTGGCACTGACAAGCTCGAAGGTGAGGATGTCAGGGATATTTAAAACATCCGTCAATCACGGCAAAGGCCGAGTGCGCGGAACATAACGACTCAAAGCGAGATTAATTCTGACATGGCGCACTTCGTTTCCCACAATGTCACAGAGGCGAACCGCTTTGACATAAAGGTGGACATTTACGCCTATAACGGTGAGATTGATGCTGTAACATCACTTCATAACACAAACTTCATCAAACTACCAAGGACTCTATTGGTTTAAGTGTGCAACGTAGACCAATAAGCTAGCTGTAGCCTACCTTATTCATTGGTTAACTTTGGAAAACAAGCTAGTTTATCTAATTTTGTAATTAATTATTTTATATCCATTTAAAAAGGTGCCGGATGGTCTTGGTTATAGATGACCCAAGAGCCCAACTCTAGAATTAATAACTTTTATGAGCGGATTCTTTTTAGTGAATCAAAAACATGCAATGCGGCCTGTGTGGTGCGATTCCCAAAAAACGACACTCATTATATGTTCTTTTTAGTGAATCAAATACAAAACGCGACCAATTTAGTCAATTTTTCCAAAACAATGACGCTTATGTTTTTATATATGAATCAGATAGCCTACGCAAGAGTTTTGTTGTAAGCATTCTTATTCAGTAATATTAATGAATAAGTGTAATGTTAATGACACATTTTTATGCCATATTTAGCGTCAGTAAGTGGAATGCGTGTATTGCTACTGCAGATAGAAAGTCTGTGTAAACAAACATTTTGTAAAAGTTATTACCTTTATTTCTGTGGGGATTTTTTTTCTGTTTAAATCCTCATCAGTCACTCAACAGACTGCTGTGGGCAGGTAAACGCATTCATTTTTTTGAATATTTCTTTCTCAAAAGTACTAAAAGAATCGACAGTGTATCCGTTAAGAAGAATCGGAACCAGAATCGTTCAGTTCCTTAGAGTTCCCATCGTTACAAATAATGTCACAATCGGCGCTACTTCAAGAATGGAGCTGAAATGTCATCACGTTGTGCCCAAAAGGTACGACTTGCCACTTTCAATATAGCCAACACTGAATATGAGTGTTTATATGAAAAACGTAACTTTTGTACAGTCTGCTTATCTCCCCACAAGAAAATCTTTCAGTCCGGTTACGAGTGCTCTAATGCTGACTGAGTGGTTGAAGTCTTAAGTTTAAACGACCAAATTTCAATACATGTTTAATGATTATTTACATACAACACCTTTACTTCCGAAACAAACGTGCTCTTCTAATCTCTTATCAGTCATGAAAAACCAAAGCCATTGAACACTATGGACGGACGCGTAAAAACGTAATCTTTCAGCTCACTTACTGCAAGAAAACACGGACTAGTCTACTTCTTTGTTCTTAAAATCATTAGAACAACATGTCACAATGTAGGCTATAATAAAAAGGAATGAAGCAGAACAAATCCTCCATTCACAACATAAACATACAAACACCAACACTTCGACTGTCAAACAGTTGCCCGCCTTGCGAAAAAATACATAGCCACAAAATAGGTAATTTAATCTTACTAAAAGCCATGTAATATGATTTTTAATTAATGTGATAGTGATTTATATGTGAAGGCTATGAAGACTACGCAGTACATGCGTGAAAATGCGATTAGAAATTTCTCTAATCTTAGATTTCTGCCTTTTTCACGCAGCCTAACAGTTGTAACCTACATCCAATTTTCCCGAATTCCCAACTGAATCAGTCTTGGTGAGATTTTTCAGACAGCCAACCCACATACTGTCACATTGATACTGACAATCCAATAGCCAAATGACTGATGGATTGAGAGGCGTTGGGCAGAGTCTGGTTTATATATTTAAACATAAAACACCCCTCGCTATGCAGTTAAAGTGTGATATGCAGTGGTAAACTGCGCTATCCAACAAATGCATCGTTTACATTTCTGCATATTCTCAGAGAACGCCCCTGTACCCAAACCTGCTTGTTACTTATTTCAGTAAAGCAATTAAACCACAGGGAATCTAAGCAAGTTAGTCCTCCACTGCTGCTGTTCAATGCAAATATCCGCTTGTTTAATGCGTCAGTTAATAGACACTGAGGTGTCAAACCGCATATAAAATGTCCACATTGCACTCCTCGGCTGTTCCGACGCAATCAAGTATCGATACATTCACAGTGAACGCCAAAGAAAGCAGCGCGCGACACGCATCTGATCTCAAAAAACTGCATTTCCCCCCAAACAAACTGCATTGAAAAGTCACGCCTGTGCGTAAAGAACCGAGGTTACTTACTTGTGCTCTTGATACCTTGGTTTATTATCCTCGCCATGCGTAAAACCTCAAACTTGAGTACATTTTCTCGGCAGCAGTGTGTAAAGCTCCGCGTGCACTTTCCGAGTGTGAAGTCTCAGCACGGCATGAATGAGGAGGAATGCGGTCCGCGCGCCCTGATCGAGACGCAGCCTCGTTTTGAGACTCAGGGAACGCGCTGCCAGATACATACAGTATATCTCGCGTCGCAGCCAGGCGGCGACATTGAGCGCGCTGGAGGTGAAACCTACAGTCTGTAGTCTTGAATACCAGTCCGTTGCACCACCTGTCGATGTATCCAAGCACATTTATTACAATCACAGAGACGATGGTTTGTTTGTATTTTGTGTATGCCAGCCAAGCATAATAGAAGATATGAATAAAACAGCTTTAGAGGAGTATTGTAGCAGGTGAATTGTACCACCAGTTAAACCTATTTGAAATTAGGTATAAAAGTGAAATGTTTCCTATTGTTTTATATGTACAATTAAATGAAGACTGACATAATAATTATTTTGAACAATAGGTTTGAACAGGATTTTTAGACCTTTGTACTGATAAAAAAGATGACAAGCGCATGTTTTTCACCTGCTGCCAAATAGACCTTTAAGGGTTAGTTCACCCAAAAATGAATTTTTGGGTCATTAATTAATCACCCTCATGTTGTTAAATTTTATGAAGCAACGTGAGTCCTTTGTTCGCACAAAAAAAAAATAATTTACCACTTTATTTACAAAAATATTGACCTGAGCTTAAACCACTGGAGTCACATGGATTATTTTAATGATGTCTTTCCTACCTTTCTGGACCTTGAAAATAGTTGCGCAGCTGTCAATGGAGGGACAGAGAGCTCTTGGATTTCATCAAAAATACTTCATTTGTGTTCCGAAGATGAACGAAGGTCTCACAGGTGTGGAACAACATTAGGGTGAGTAATTAATGACATAATTTTTCATTTTTGGGTGAACTAACAGCAGTCACGTTGGCAAGAGGAGGTAACCATAGCAACCGTACACTGTCGAAATGTTCTCCATTGCGGTCAGTTCTGGTCTGTACATCAATAAAGCATGACAATTCATTACAGTATGTATCGCTTTTTTATATATAAATTTACATATCACAGATATTTCACACAAAAAAAAATTATAGTGTTTTGTCTCTATAGCACCAAATTTCAATTTGCTTTGTGCAAGACGAGCATTGACAGATTGTGCCCAGAGAATTAGTTGTTGTTTTTTACTACTTTTACATATTTTCATTATAACTTACATTTTTAAGTACAATCAACTTGGATGTTCAAGTCATTTCAACTTAAATTACATTAAACTGACTTGAGATGATGAGAAAAATGAGTTGATTCTTGTATAACTTATAAAAAAGTTGAAAAATGCTCAACTTTTTTGATGTTAAAGCAATGTAAAAACTTATACATTTTACAGTGTATAGGATAGTGCTTTATTTCTAATTTGTTGCAAGCAAATATGTGAGTATTGTATTTTATTAAAGGTATAAGAATTACTGTAAACTGTAGGCTACCTTGTTGTTACACAAATGTTACAACACTCCCAGTCTACCTAATATTGTGTTTTTAGATTTCTACCTATGTATTTTCAGAGAAACATGTGCATACAATAGAGGTTGACATTTTACAGTGCAGAGCAGACTGACATAAAATACAGAATATACAAGAATAAATATAGAAAATATGCTGTTTATATTTAAACAGAAATCTGACCATTTTGAAAAATACTTTTGAAAATACCTTGATCGCTTATAGAAAACTGAGAAATGTGTGACCAGGCCAGAGAACAGCGCCATATAAGACAAAATAAACAATCATTAAAAAACAATACGTTAACAATAAGATGGTATCCATTCTATATTTACTTTATATAGTATTATAAATCCTTAGATTACAATGAGGTTAGGTTCTTGTTTGACCAGTGACAGACAAAGACCATCTCATGTCAGAATGTATTTGACCACCCACTGAGCTTTACAATCCCATCATCCTACTGCACACATACCCTTCCTCACAAAAAAAACTGAGCTTCTCTGATAAACACTGTGGATTTAGGATCAAACTTGCACACCCACTGACAAATCCAGTGCTAGACTGAAGACGGAGCCTGAATGCACAAACAAGGCTGTCAGAACAGTCAAACTTCGACTTAAACTTCCGCTGAAATTTTACTCTAACCTTTATAACATTTCTTTGCATTATTGTTTTTTTATGTAGACACAGTTCTTCAGTGATGTGAGGCTTTTCCGGTACATTACTGGACGTACAGTATGCTTCAAGCTTTTTACAACAAGAGTGTCTGCCTTTTTTTTGTTTCTTAAGATGCTGTCTGACCAAAAAGTGAGGAGTTTACAAAAATCTTCATGCAGTATATTGTGTTTGTGACAATGACCATTTCATAAATGTTTAAAATAATGTTTTAGGCATTTTAATGAATTTTCTTTTTGTTTTTACTAGAAAACCTTACATGTTGGCTTGACAAAGTCTTGTTTGAAAGTTCTGAGTTAAAAATGTTTTGAAGTTTGGAGGCCATAGCTAGTATCTTCAATGAATTTCACCAAATCCTGTTACCAACACTTTTCTAAACTGTATCTCCCAATTTGTTTGCAATATGTTGTGTCCAGGAATTTTTTTTTTTTTTTTTTACTAATTTCTTTGGGATTATCTGTACAACCTTTCATTGATCTGCTTTGTTGCATGCTGGTCTAATTGTGAAATAGCATTGATTTTAGTTGTACCTGCCACTTTACATCAGAAAATAACAACTGTTATTGTAATTTTTTTAGTCAGACAACTGCTAAATTGCCATCTTGGCCAGAATAAGATACTGTATGCATCAGACTTTAAACTGATAGTCAAACGTTTGGCTTGCAAGACTAATACCACCACAAAATGTACATCATCAAGCCGTGCTGCTCAAAACTGTCTAGAAATCATTGACTAATTCACAAGAGCATACTGAGAGAACGAGAGAAATTGAAGGGCTCCAACTCAGACTGTCAAGAGCTACAGAGTTCAACAGGCAGTATTAATCTGTACATGAGAAAGGAGACCAGAGAGCTCCTATTGTGTTAGTCAGAGGTGAACGTGATTTCACCAAGTCCAACATGTTCCTGGATCTTTGTTGTTCCTGGAGCAACATTCAATCAATCAATCAGATTTGAGGGACTAGTTTACAGTTTATGTCAAGTTTAGGCTTACAACCAGGGTTAGGTGCTTCTACATCAGTGTTATTCACCTCTGATTTTAGGAATAAGCAAGGCTTGACATTAACTTTTTTGCTCACCAGCCACTGTGGCTAGTGGTTTTCCAAAGTTACTAGTCACTCAGCATTTTCACTGGCCAAAATTTTGTTGTTGGCTATATGTAAATGACCACTGTACACATCCAAATCATGTCTACATTAAATATATAACATGACAGGTCATCAAATAGGCCTATTTAGCTCTGATAAGGTTGTGTGTAAAGCTCCTTAATCTAGACAGAGAAACACTAACAGTTGCTTGTCTGAAAAGAAAAAAGATTTTTTGGTGTAATATAACTTATTCTCAAGCAATATTCTCATAAGAGTTATATCAGCTATGGCATATTTTGTGTATGAGCCCATACAGTAGCCTAGTGAAATACATATCCATATTTTGACAGTTTATTTTATTAAATATCAAAAATCTAAAAGGTGTGCATCATACCTGACACCCAGATGAACACTTTACAGTTGGTTTTATGACTGTAAGTCGTTCTCTTCAAATGCTATGAAGTTAGAAACGTGTATAACAATGTTGTATGTAACTTTAGAGACGGTCCCTAAATTCGCGAATATCGAACGTCCAACATCAAGCCAACTTCATGCCAGTCACATCAGATGCGCTGTGGTTCTGCTGTGATCTTTGTTTGAAACTATTTTCGCTGCTGAAATAGAACAAAAACAGTCAATCACTGTATGATGAATGAATCCCCTACGTACATCGCACGTACATCTCTGCTTTGTTGTTTATGATGAGAGTGCAGATTTTAGTGAGTGAGAGCACGCTCTGAACAAAACTGACTAATCTGAACGCCTCTGATTTTAAGACATTGCATTCATAAACTCAACAGAATCGCGTGTGATTGGTTATAATGCGCAACACGATTATAACAGCTGCCTTTTGAGAAGACTACAATAAAATTCAACCCGCCAATGTGGCTAGTGGGAGTGACTGTGTTACACGCCACAGCTGAAATCCACCCGCAAATGGCGGATTGGCGGGTGTAATGTCAAGCCCTGGGGATAAGGTATGGGTAGTGTTAGGTTTAAGGGTAGGGATATGTTTAGGACTAAATTTCGGACAGGAATGTTGTTCCAAGATCAAACAAAATATTGGCATTGGTCTTACTTGGCAAAGTCACAGGGACCATTGGTCAGGTGCTTCTAGAGCCAGGTGTAGTGGGATGACTCGGGTCATTCAGTAGTTGGCCTTGCATCTTAAAAACAAAGTGCTCTGAATGTAAGTTTGCTGCTCATCCCTGGGGATGTTTGCAAGGTCAGTGTCATTAAGAAAGTCTGACTCAGACTGATTAGGTCTAAAACTTTTCTCTCTAACTCCTGGAGTTTTGGTAAAGCAGGTGGTGATTGCAAGGATATTAGTCATTTTCTCTTTTGTATATCCCTAACACATTCCCCTGCAAATGAATAAAAGAATGTTCCCACTTCCCAGCTGTATCCATACATGTCCAGTATGTGGGCTGTTACAGAGCCTTCTCAGTCAAAACCTTTTAGAGAAACATGACTTCGGAGGCCTGCTGCGATGGCTGTTGCTTTTGCAAACACACAGCTGTAAGTTGCCCCCTGCTCTCTGCCTCCAGTTTCACGTCCTGCGGGTCGCGGTTGCACATTTCCTCACAGGACATTGTTCCACCAAAAAGCAAAGACTTCTGTACAATGCGAGACTGCTTGCGGGCTCATGGCATATCTCTCCTGGCCAGTGCCGCCTTGATGTCAGCCATGCATTTCTTTCACATCCACCGCAACACCCAATCATAATTAAAATCTTGTGCGGAAGCGGGAGCAGGGGAAGCTAATTAGGGACAAACACTTTCTTTTTCTCCAGCACAAATCAAAAAGAAGAGAAAGGACGGGCTGCTTCTGCACCCCTGTGATGTGCGGCTGGGGCAAGTAGGAACTGGCGGAAACCGAGTGCATTTTTTTTTCCTCTGATCATGATCATGTGGAGCATCACAGACACACTTTTACTTCTTTGCTCACATTGCGGTTATGTGTGAATTAGGTCTGTCTAACTCACTAAATATATGATTGGTGCGAGGACAGTAAGGAGCAGAGAGCAAAGGAGCGTGGGCGTGGGGACACTGTCTGGTGTCTGCATCCAGAAATAAGCTTCATTTTGTTCCTCCCTGGCTGGGTAATTAGACGTTAGACTAAGTGTGTGTTTGTCTAATGGATGTATGTTACGTTTAGGATGTACAGGGCCTTGATGTCCGTCTTTACACGTCTTGTATATAGCGGGAACATTAAGACATTATATAAGGGCAGATTTATTTACATTTCTTGTATAAATAGCTGATTTTATATACCTGAAAATATTGTTTTTTATGTTTCCTGCTCTTCACATAAAAATCAATAATATTGATACGGAAGCTAGGAATAAAGCATGATATGCAACTTGAAGACATGCTGATGATGTTACAATAATATTTGATGAAAAGTCTCAAATTTACACGGTCAGCACATACAACAAATAACCTCGCAATATGATCACACTGTGAATACACTGGCTGCATGCATCTAGTTGGAGCTTGGGACTGACAACTGTTTTTACTAAGGCTACATTCACACTGTCAGTTTTTGGGATTGACAACCGCATTTACTTACAGGTGCGAGTCTCGAAATGTCCCATTCAAACAGCAACTTAAAGCTGTATGAATGTGCAATGGGAGCCAAGCCTGTATTCTCTTACCAGTAACCATAACGACAGTGACCAAAGTCATATCAAAGATGGTGACGTCTATAAAACTTGTCACTTTTGATACGAGCTGTGAGTTCTTCTGTCAAATCTTCATTAACCGACAAAAGCTTTTATATCTGGGTGGAGAGCGGAGCATTTGAGTCACGCGTATAACATAACTGACGGGAGCAGCTCCGGTATAACAGTGACTGGATCTAAAACCTTTGGATGACACACAACTCATACCTCTATCGTTGTAAGTTACCGAAAGCGAAACCACACACGAAAAACCGTGACCCACAGTAAACACGTAGAAACACTTTTGTGCAGCACAGAGCTGCTCTCTCGCACTGTATGACGTGACAGACAACTAGTTGTCCAGTCCTGTTCCGTTCACACAGCGTGTGTTTTCCCAGAATGCAGTTGTGAGTCCTGAAAATTTAGGGGTGTGAGTTCGTTTATAGAACGTGGTTGTCACTCCTGTAAATACAAACCCGATTCCAAAAAAGTTGGGACACTGTACAAATTGTGAATAAAAAAGGAATGCAATAATTTACAAATCTCATAAACTTATATTTTATTCACAATAGAATATAGATAACATATCAAATGTTGAAAGTGAGACATTTTGAAATGTCATGCCAAATATTGGCTCATTTTGGATTTCATGAGAGCTACACATTCCAAAAAAGTTGGGACAGGTAGCAATAAGAGGCCGGAAAAGTTAAATGTACATATAAGGAACAGCTGGAGGACCAATTTGCAACTTATTAGGTCAATTGGCAACATGACTGGGTATAAAAAGAGCCTCTCAGAGTGGCAGTGTCTCTCAGAAGTCAAGATGGGCAGAGGATCACCAATTCCCCCAATGCTGCGGCGAAAAATAGTGGAGCAATATCAGAAAGGAGTTTCTCAGAGAAAAATTGCAAAGAGTTTGAAGTTGTCATCATCTACAGTGCATAATATCATCCAAAGATTCAGAGAATCTGGAACAATCTCTGTGCGTAAGGGTCAAGGCCGGAAAACCATACTGGATGCCCGTGATCTTCGGGCCCTTAGACGGCACTGCATCACATACAGGAATGCTACTGTAATGGAAATCACAAAATGGGCTCAGGAATACTTCCAGAAAACATTGTCGGTGAACACAATCCACCGTGCCATTCGTCGTTGCCGGCTAAAACTCTATAGGTCAAAAAAGAAGCCATATCTAAACATGATCCAGAAGCGCAGGGGTTTTCTCTGGGCCAAGGCTCATTTAAAATGGACTGTGGCAAAGTGGAAAACTGTTCTCTGGTCAGACGAATCAAAATTTGGGAAAACTGGGACGCCATGTCATCCGGACTAAAGAGGACAAGAACAACCCAAGTTGTTATCAGCGCTCAGTTCAGAAGCCTGCATCTCTGATGGTATGGGGTTGCATGAGTGCATGTGGCATGGGCAGCTTACACATCTGGAAAGGCACCATCAATGCTGAAAGGTATATCCAAGTTCTAGAACAACATATGCTCCCATCCAGACGTCGTCTCTTTCAGGGAAGACCTTGCATTTTCTAACATGACAATGCCAGACCACATACTGCATCAATTACAACATCATGGCTGCGTAGAAGAAGGATCCGGGTACTGAAATGGCCAGCCTGCAGTCCAGATCTTTCACCCATAGAAAACATTTGGCGCATCATAAAGAGGAAGATGCAGTTGACAGTTGAGCAACTGAAGCCTGTATTAGACAAGAATGGGACAACATTCCTATTCCTAAACTTGAGCAACTTGTCTCCTCAGTCCCCAGACGTTTGCAGACTGTTATAAAAAGAAGAGGGGATGCCACACAGTGGTAAACATGGCCTTGTCCCAACTTTTTTGAGATGTGTTGATGCCATGAAATTTAAAATCAACTTATTTTTCCCTTAAAATTATACATTTTCTCAGTTTAAACATTTGTCATCTATGTTGTATTCTGAATAAAATATTGAAATTTGAAACTTCCACATCATTGCATTCTGTTTTTATTCACAATTTGTACAGTGTCCCAACTTTTTTGGAATCGGGTTTGTAACTAAACTGTGTGTGAATGTAACCGTATTAAGGACTCAAATACAGGATGGACAACCATATTCTGCTGCTGTGTGAATATGGCCTAACAAGTGTGACTTTCAAATTGTCTTGTCAATTTTAGGTGAACAAACCCTTTAAAGGAATAGTTCACCCAAAAATGAAAATTATCCCATAATTTACTCACCCTCAAGTCTATATGACTCTTCTTTGAGCCGAACACAATCAGGGTTGTATTAAATAATATCCTGGCTCTTTCCAACCTTTTGAAGCTCAAAAAAGTGCATCCATCATAAAAGTAATCCATACGACTCCAGTGGGTTAATAAATGCAGAGACAAATATTCATATTTAAATTATAAACTATAATCACTGGCTTCCGGCAACGGCCATACGAGCGTTCACAAGAGAGTTGAGTTCCGGGTGAGTTCAGGGTGACCTCTGACCTGACGTATAACGTGTGACGTAGGCATAGCCTAAGCTTAGGTGAGAACTGATGAATGCGGAAGCGCAGAGGATAAAGCAAAACAAAATGGCGGTCACAAATTGGAAGTCTAAAATGAGAATTTGTAAAGAGAAATGTCAGAGGATTTCGATATAAGAGAAGAGGAGCTACGTCATACGTCGGGCCAGAGGTGTCTCTCTTGTGACGGCGTACGGCCATTGCCGGAAGCCAGTGATTATAGTTTATGAAGTTTTAAATATGGATATTTCTTATAAAAACCCATCACTTCGCTTCAGAATGCATTTATTAACCCACTGGAGTCATTTGGATTACTTGTATGATGGATGGATGGATGTGCTTTTTGGAGCTTCAAAAATTCAGACACTATTCAATGTCATTACAAAGCTGGGAAAAGCCAGGATAATATTTAATATAACCCTGATTGTGTTTGGCTGAAAGAAGAAAGTCATATACACCTAGGATGGCTTGAGGCTGAGTAAATTATGGGATCATTTTCATTTTTGGGTGAATTATTGCTTTAGAGGAGTCTGAACCAAACTGTGTGAACATAACTGTCAACTGACTCTAAATGTCCTCTGACTCCACAACCATTTTAACCTCAGCACTTAGATATAATAACAAAGTCAGCAACCTCAGATATTAGTTCATGACTTTTCATATTTGCCTACAAAACACAAGCGAATTCCTAATCAAACTTAAGCAGAGAATAAGACTACATATGCTTCTGCCAAAATGGTTGTAATTGCTTGCCCAGTCCTGCCCCCGTAATTGGGTAGTGCATCACCAGAATGTCACTCCCTTAGTTTTAATTGCCTTTCACGGTATGCGTGAATCGCCTTCCTGACTAAATATTGCACCCTATACTGGTCCATTCTGGCTGCCTATTATGTTATGTATAAGACATTGTTGTCTAACATCCCTAGACACCAATTACTTGCCCATATCAGACCGATCAGACAGTCTCTCTCTCTTTGTCTCTTTCCCCCTCCTTCCCTCCTCCCAATCACTTTCATGTGCCAGACCCTGATCTTCTATTTGCGATTCATCACTGGGCCATGAAGCGTTCCTAGTGTCTGCAGGAGCCGGCCATCGCTTCCCGTTTCTCTCGGCCATCTATCGACGTAATGCAGTCACCATGGCAGCACTTACCAACACCCGTCCCCTCAGCAACAACCTTGTACTGGTTTCTGACACACGGAAATTAATTATTGAGTTGTGACAGAGACATTGTTATGCTACAAATACAGAGAGAAGAAGGCTGGATGCATGAAGAATAATAACGGTTTAAGATGCACATACTCAGCAACACATCATCAATCAAATTCATCTTGCCAGTGCCTGTCAAACATTCGGCTCTATTAAATGATAGAATGGGGATTGGACCATGGTGTTTTTATATTTTAGGTTAGATCAACTGAGAACAACCGAATCTTCTATATTGTACTAAATCTTTTTCCTAGCGAGGTGCCAGAACTTTAAACTTCCTGGTAGCGCATACAGACCTGTGACACCCCTTTGCTCCTCGCCAGTTCGGTAACAAAGGACTCCTACTCAAAAGACTACTGTAAGACAAGATAAGAGAAGGTGTCCGTGTTATCAATTCCAACATGCATCAGTGCAGTGGTGTAAATGAGTGAGGAGAAAGGAGGGCTGGCGAAGCCCTCGGGGAGCACCCATCCCTGAAAGCAAGAGCGAGAGGAAGAGACAGGAACAGAAAGGGGTGTAAGAGGAAGAGAGAGAGAGTCCCATTCCTTGTCAGATCTCACAAATTTCTTTGTCCTTGCGGTAGTGTTGTTATTTCTAGAACCTTATCTAATGAGAATTTTTGCCATGTGTTTGTAAGAGTGAAACTTTAGCCACAATGAAACTGCATTTTAGCCATGGAAATGAAGTGACGCGGAGTACTTGAGTGATCATAAAATGACAAGTTTAATGTTGGAGAGATACCTTGTACCTCGGCTGTTCTGAGTGTAAGACGATTTTACCAGAAAGTTACAGATGGACTAGCCATCAAGTAGTAAACCTGAGATGGCTCAACTCATTCTTCAGCTGTGTTGAGGGTCCGCATCTTGTAAACTTCTTCATAGAACAATCACAAATGAGATCTCAATTCTTTTTCCTAGACAGAAATAAGAATAAATGGAAGGAAAATTACAATTTGTTGTTAGTCTCCTATTCCTCAGACTGGGTTCCTGAGAACAAAGACTCACATTTCAGAATTCCCAGTTCCAAGACAGTTTTCAATATTAATGTTTCTCATCATTGCTTCTCAGATATTTCTCCTGAAAAACCCTGGTAATCTCCCATGTGTCTTCTATAGAGCAGTGGTTCCCAACCTTTTGTCCTTGAAGCACCCCCTCCTCCCCCCCCCCTCCTCCTCCTCCTCCTCCTTACATATAAGAAAACCTGAGCCCCTCACAAAAGGTTTCTCGTATCCATATTTGACCTCAAAGCATATAAGCTCCCGCACCGGACTCCAGACCCCAGGTTAGGAACCACTGCTATAGAGGTTCAGAAAAGATCTTAATGCCTGAAACTGTACTCGCAAATATCCCAAGATGGATTTCGATATGAACCCAAACATTTCTGACCATAGCCCCTCAGTTTCTCCTGAGGAAAAAAAAAAGACCCCAGTAATCTCATATGCGTCTCTCATAGAGTTTCAGAAGATGTCAACAGTGTCAAACTATGCACAGATTTACCAAGATGGATTTCATTATGTACTTTGTAAATGTCTAAATGATCTACTTATGCAATCATATTAATTTTATTTATTTTACACTTATGCTATATGTTAACATTTTTCTCATTTGCATTTCTTTTAATGAATTAGGAGAAACCTCTTGTGCAATGTTGGTACTTAAATTAAACATGAATTCTATTAAGTTTCCTGAGCTATGAAAGAGCAGCTGAATTTTCAGCATACAAAAACGCATAACAGCAGATCTCAAGATGTTGAAATTTTACGTTTGCATGTGCATGACTGCAATATCTGCCTTAACTTACTGGCCTATCCATATCTCAGATGTGTACGTCTAACAGAGAAACTGAGGAGTGGATCTACAGTAGATGCTGATTTGATGGAGGGCTTCAGTCAGATGGCGACACCCCCTCCCTCTCCTCAGCCCCCTTCAGCCGGGAAGACTGACATGGATGCGGACGGCCTGATTTACTAGGTGTGCTGGCAGTTATCTAAATGCAAAGAGATGGCGTAATGGCAGTCGTCGCTCTATGTAAACGGCTGGAGAGTGGCCCGCTCCTCTCTCAGCCCTCACATGAGACCCCGCAGCAGGGCATTAGCCCAACCAAATGTAGCAGAAGTGATATGCTCAGACAAAATATGGGGATTATAGCCTGTCAAGGTTGTGGGAGGGAGAGAGGTGGGATGACAGACAGAGTGGGATGATGGGGAAAAAATGGATGGCTCATCATGTATCTGCTGATAAGAATAGGACAGTTGGGAAAGAAGCAATTGAGGTGTTAGTTATTGACACTGAGAAACTGAGTGGACAAAAACAAACTCGGATGCAGTTTATATAGTAAGTCATCAATTTAGAAGACATTTTTTTTCAAAGCTACTTTCATTACAAGGACAATCCCCTTGGAGCAGTCTGGGATTTAAAAAAAATATTGTTTTAATAATCAGTATTTTTGTCTCATGTTTCTTCCTTAAAAATAAGATGCATTTACTTAAGATAACATAATATAGCTTGAATTAAGTATATTTTTCTTACTACAATGGCAATTTTTGCTTAGTTTTTTTTTTTCCAAGAAACAATCTTAACAAAATTTAGTGATGTTTATAAACCAATATGAAGATTTAAATATTAAAATGATAGATAGATAGATACATAGATACATAGATACATAGATACATAGATAGATATTGAAGCACTTCACCAAAATGTATTTCAGACATTAAACTCTCTTTACTTCCAACTTAAAAATTGAATCTTCAAGTGTAATTGTCTGGTATATAATTTTAAAAGCTAATTTACAAAAGAGATTTAATTATCATTTTAATATACTAAAGCTCATTGTGCTGTAATCCATTGTGGGATCTCTGAGATCTGCAGGACATTTGGTCTTTTATG
Source organism: Coreius guichenoti (assembly GCA_039654105.1). Lineage (NCBI taxonomy): Eukaryota > Metazoa > Chordata > Actinopteri > Cypriniformes > Gobionidae > Coreius > Coreius guichenoti. The sequence goes on from CM077178.1 coordinate 11,975,868, forward strand.
ACAGAGAGAATTAATTCATAGCTAGAGACACACAGCATTCCTAATGTGACAGAGCAATGTTCTCTCCCTTCACTGTGTGTGAAGTCCGGCATGTTGCCTCAGTACTACATATCTCAAGGTTGTTTTTGAGCAGTGGAAGGAACAGCAGCTTCAGACGCTAAAATCCAATGATCAGTGAGCATTAGAGGTATTTCAGACATGAGAGTGCATAGAGGAAATGAATTCAGTCAGATGTGAGACTTTGTCACTAATTCACTGTTCCAGATTAAAAGACTAATGAAGCTCAAACACTGAGCTCCAAACCATTTTACATGTATAATGCAAAGTGTTTTAGAGTGAATCTGAATATTAAATAAAATAACAATCCTACATTGGACTTTATCCATCAGATTTGATTGGATTGGGAAAAGTGGGTGCCTCAATAGCTATTTAGCAACATTATTTATTTTAACATTATTTTCCCTGCCCGCCTATACCCTAAGTGATGTAAATTGACGTGGTGATGTATATAATATAACCGATTCTCAACTGGTTTTGCTTCAGGACCCATATTTTACTTTGGACATTGTTTATGAACAGAAACAAACACAAATGTCCTTAAAATCAAACACTTAAATAAGGTTATGTCCATGTTGGCATTTGCCTAATTCAAGATTAATTACAAATGTTAATTTTGAATGGTCGGACATCCTTTGTGGTCAACAACAAAAGATACAGGAATGTTTTCTACTCCCTTTTGAAATTAGATTTAAAAATCCTTTTTAAAGTAACCCATTTACTTTGCTTTCCTAAAGGGTTGAATTTTGTATTATTTAAATTTAGCATGGTTTCTTCCTTATATGTTTGTTCTGATAGGGTTATGAACAGAGACCCAATTTTTTTGGTCATGACCCACTGTTGTTTTGGAAAGAGCTCAATAAACTATACTTACCTGTGTACTTGAATGTTTCATTGTTTGTCATGTCTTTTTAACTAGCGGCTGAATGACTCAGCAGAGAACAGGCAGCCTCGCTCATGTTGTGTTGTCTTTCTCTCTTTCTCTCTTCTGTTCCCACAGCCTGTGAAGCATTTCAGTTCGCAGAAAGCCACATAAGGCTTCTTATTAACACCCATCCTCCGCTTCCCGACACATCAGCTCCTAAACGAGCCGCGCCATCGTGCACATTCCTGTAATTCATCTTCCCTTATTCAGCAGACCTTCTCTCACATTTTGTCTCTTCTACTTGCAAGACTCTCCAGAACATTTTCGTTCACTGTTCCTTGCTGGTGGAATGATCTCCCCACCTCCATCCGGAATGCTGAATCACTGACAACATTCAAAAGACAGCTGAAAACTTATCTCTTCCGTGAGCACTTAACCTCATCTTAAAAAAAAAAAATAATAATTGCCTCCATTTTTCATCTATTCCCTCCCAATTCTAGCTTATGCTATATAAGCAATGTCCAAAACTTAGTATTTCAGGCACTTTTTGTGATTATTCGCCTCTTCATGATTGATCGCTTCCTGTATTACTCAGTTGTAAGTCGCTTTGGATAAAAGCGTCTGCTAAATGAATAAATGTAAGTTAAACACATCTTTCTTGCACCTTCCATGAATAGGGTACAAAATTGGGCCTAAAAAATACTAAAAGTGGTCATTTTACCCTACAAATGTTATATATGAAGTTTTATTTTATATAATATTATATAACCCTGCCACCAAACTTTTAAACTCTGATTTGTGTTGTTTTTGGCAATAAACAATACAATAAAATTAAAATAAAACCCAGTAGGGGCTAACTACCAAATATTTGCTTGTAATTACATAATAATAATAATAATAATAATAATTCAAATAATAATAGTTTTATTAAAATTTTCTTTCAAAGCCTTTGGTAACACAATGGAATAGCTTGACAAGTGCAGTAAATACAACAATATTTGTAAAAATTTAGAAAATGGGATTAGATCACTTACTTGCCTTCCCATCATGCTGTAGAAAGCGTCCAAATGATGACACTTCCTGGATGTGTTCACGATTTTAAGTAATTTTACAATTACTTAAGGTTGTGCACGTAATGTACAATTGCAAACAATAATTCAACAGTTTGTCAAAATTATGACGTAATATATAATATATATCATGGCAAAACCTTAAATGTTTTAAAAACGTAATGAGACCAAAGAATACTGTATCCATGAAAAGTGTTCCTTGCCTTTTCCTAGTCACACTGCATCTCTTCCTGTTCCTCCCCCTTCCGCTCTCTTCATCTTTTCCCTCTTTTTACTGGTGATCTGACGTGCACTTTATTTATTATTGGCTGGTCATTAACCGCTTCCTCTCATCTTTTATTTTATTTTATAGTGCACAATCTTCACGCCCACTTTCATTTTACTCTCTCTCTTTGACATCCTCCCACTCAACACCTTATATTTTCTTCTCCTTTCTTCCATTTTACAGGGACAGAGCGGGGCAAGGTTACAGCGACAAAGGCTGTTAAGGTTTGTGCTCACAATGACTAACATGAGCGAACGCCCACAAAGAATCGGCGTGGATGAGAGTGGGGTTTCAGTTTGGTAGTGATGGGGGATGCAGTGGTGTCTGTGTAGGGTTATGGAGAGTTGTCCTGCCAGAGGGGAAGAGCAGTGGCCTGTGTCTGTTAGCATTTCACTTCACTTCTCCCCGTGTTAGCCTCACTCGACCTCCTCAAGCTGCCTTCACCTCCTCTCAAACCTATCACAGTGAAGAGCAGGAATAGTGAGAAAAATAATATTGTAAACAAAGGACTTTTCCATTAGAAGTGTCAATGTACAGCAAAGAACACTCCAGCTTCTGCTGCCTGCAACCCAGCTACAAAAATATGTTTTAAGAATGTTTTGCTAACGTTATGACATAAAACGTCTGTTTTTTCTTGGTTATTGGAACATTAAGGGAACATTCAATTTTTTTCATTCAGCAAGCATTATGGGAATGTTACTTTTGAATGTTCTCTGAACATATGGTTGGCTTAACTTAAAAAAGTAAGTTACCTGGTTGCCTTAATTTTGAGTTTTGAGTAATTTTGAGTAAAATTTGAGTTAATACAATGAAGGAGATTGGTTTAATAAACAGAAACTCAAAATATTATGTTATCTGAACCATATTAATTATCTAAGTTGATTCGACAAAAGAAAAAAGTTGTGATAAACCATGAAAATAATCTTTTACAGTGTAGTAACTTTTTTTTTTAAAAAGCGTCCGACTAAAAGGTTTTAAAAAAATAATTCCATAATCTATAAATAATGTTTTTTGTGCTAACTACTTTGAATGAACATTCTATTAATGTTACTGGTAGAACGTTTGTTCATAACTTTGAGAGAACCTTGCCTGAACGTTTTGGGAATGTTCCCTGTTAGCTAAGAATATGCTTCCCATCAACATTAGGCTAAGTAAAAGTATATACTTTTGAAATGGGTTAGAACGGGTTTATTAAATGCTGTGTTAGTTCGTTTTTTTACCAGTTGTTGTAGTTTTGAATGGATGAATAAATTAATCAATCAATCAATGACAGATTTAAAGAGTATATATATAAAATATAGTCAGTTTGAGACAAAAACATTGATAACCATAGAAGGCTTCCTGGATGGTGAGTGACAAGGCAATCATTTCTCATTTGCAAGCAATTGGAATGCAATTCCTAGAGAGAAAATAAGTCGAAAAGAGAGAACTGCTCCTAATCAAGTCCACATCACAGAAATTAAACCAAATCCTGCCACTGTCTGGCGCAAGACTGATACAAACAACGGCTCGCCCCCAAAAAGAAAGACTTCAGATGCACAGAGCACAAATTTGAATGAATGAGCGTAGAGGAGTGATTCATTTGAGCTTTGATTCCACGGCTGTGCTTGGAAACGTCTCGGAGTTCTGAACTGTGCAATCATGAACTGTGATTTCACAATTGTTGGCTCTCGCCACGGCGCAGGTTTATGTACTCCCAGAGTTCCTCAAGAGAGACAGAGATGGAGCGAGATAGAGAGAGCCGAAACAACACCGCCACAGTTCATTAGCAGACACTTTTCTTGGTACAAAAAAATAAGGCCTGAAACTTAAATAATGAACAGATTTTTTTTTTTCAGAACAAATGGTCAGTGAAAAGAGGAGTTTAACCTTTTTTTCAAGCTCAAGACGTCAAACTAAGTATTATATGAGCTGTTTTATGTTTGCAATTTTTGGAACTATAGATTGGAACAGGCTTCAAAACAGTTAAACCCTTAAATGCATGAATGCTTCGCCAATTATTACATACTCTGGTCTTTAGCGACCCGGATCTGTATCAAACACGGATGCCTCTCTAACTACCGTAATACTAATAGTATAAAACTCTCTTGATATTTTAAAAACAATTACAAAAGAAATATACACTCACCTAAAGGATTATTAGGAACACCTGTTCAATTTCTCATTAATGCAATTATCTAATCAACCAATCACATGGCAGTTGCTTCAATGCATTTAGGGGTGTGGTCCTGGTCAAGACAATCTCCTGAACTCCAAACTGAATGTCAGAATGGGAAAGAAAGGTGATTTAAGCAATTTTGAGCGTGGCATGGTTGTTGGTGCCAGACGGGCCGGTCTGAGTATTTCACAATCTGCTCAGTTACTGGGATTTTCACGCACAACCATTTCTAGAGTTTACAAAGAATGGTGTGAAAAGGGAAAAACATCCAGTATGCGGCAGTCCTGTGGGCGAAAATGCCTTGTTGATGCTAGAGGTCAGAGGAGAATGGGCCGACTGATTCAAGCTGATAGAAGAGCAACTTTGACTGAAATAACCACTCGTTACAACCGAGGTATGCAGCAAAGCATTTGTGAAGCCACAACACGCACAACCTTGAGGCGGATGGGCTACAACAGCAGAAGACCCCACCGGGTACCACTCATCTCCACTACAAATAGGAAAAAGAGGCTACAATTTGCACAAGCTCACCAAAATTGGACAGTTGAAGACTGGAAAAATGTTGCCTGGTCTGATGAGTCTCGATTTCTGTTGAGACATTCAGATGGTAGAGTCAGAATTTGGCGTAAACAGAATGAGAACATGGATCCATCATGCCTTGTTACCACTGTGCAGGCTGGTGGTGGCGGTGTAATGGTGTGGGGGATGTTTTCTTGGCACACTTTAGGCCCCTTAGTGCCAATTGGGCATCGTTTAAATGCCACAGCCTACCTGAGCATTGTTTCTGACCATGTCCATCCCTTTATGACCACCATGTACCCATCCTCTGATGGCTACTTCCAGCAGGATAATGCACCATGTCACAAAGCTCGAATCATTTCAAATTGGTTTCTTGAACATGACAATGAGTTCACTGTACTAAAATGGCCCCCACAGTCACCAGATCTCAACCCAATAGAGCATCTTTGGGATGTGGTGGAACGGGAGCTTCGTGCCCTGGATGTGCATCCCACAAATCTCCATCAACTGCAAGATGCTATCCTATCAATATGGGCCAACATTTCTAAAGAATGCTTTCAGCACCTTGTTGAATCAATGCCACGTAGAATTAAGGCAGTTCTGAAGGCGAAAGGGGGTCAAACACAGTATTAGTATGGTGTTCCTAATAATCCTTTAGGTGAGTGTATAATAAAGCATATTTCATTACCTTTTGAAACTTTTGGAAGGGTTCAATTTGAGCAGATGTTTTATACCATCATCACTGTCGTCGTCAGAGCTCATTTCCCCAGTACATTCAGCCTCTGGCTCATATTCGCGATTTCAACCATATTCTCAAAAATACTGTTTTCACCCTGTTCAAAATCAATATTTTGATCACTGACAGCTTCTTCACGAGATCCACCATCAAGTGACAGTGACACTAATATTTGATTGTGTTCAGTACTTGCTCTGCAGTAAATCGCTCAGCCATTTCAAGGTGTGCTGATGATGCTTCCTATTCTTTTGTTTTCTGCCTGCGGTAACTATGAGTGAAACGTCACTTCATCATTGTGTTTTAGACATTCCACCTTGAGGAATAAAGGTAAACTGCACTTATTGATTTATCAGAGATTTAATTATTATTGTGCAGAAAAAATACTTACACTTTTACATACCCTGGGTCACTAGCGACCCTTTACACTTTTTTACAAAAAATTAATTAGAAAAAAAGAAGGTTGGTGTCTAACTTTTAAAAAAAATGAGTGAGGGGAGGGTAGTAAATGACGTCCCGGGTCGCTAAAGACCCGATGTATGCGTTTAAGGGTTAAAATCTTGATAAAATAAAATATTGAATGCTTCATTTTCTATTACTGGGGGAAAAAACATAACACCAAACACTCACTTAAAATACCCTAAACCACCCAGAACACCCTAATAATCTTTCAATACACTAGAACAACTACAAATAAACATAAATTAATTCATTTTTAAAACTTGTCACGGTCTCAAAAGCTCAACTCAAAAACTAAAATATAATAACATTAAAATAAAATAAAATTGTTTGGAAACATCTAAAAAAAAATTGTTGAGATTTTCAAGCTAGGTTGATTTAATGTTAGATAATAGACAACAAAATACAAATGATTTTGCCTCTAAAGTTTCAAATAAGAGTCTTAGGACCCCAACATTTACAGTATTTTTGGAAAGTGCCAGCATTCTGACTGGCAGTCAGCATAGCGTCTAAAAATGTGCCGTCCACTCCACATGTCAAGGATCTTTCTGCCAGCTACGAGCAGAGACACGTCTCCCATCAGAAAGCAAGTCTTCACCCATCACCGCACGGTTCATCTGAGACTAGAAAAAATCCCCAACAACTCATACATGCATAATGCATAGTGACTGCAGCGCAATCTTGCAACGACTCAAAGGAGACTTTTCTGCCATTCACGCAGGAGGTCAGGTAATTCAGGTTTGCCGTGTCTATGGAAACATATTGCTGTTTTGTGTTTGTGAGTCTCTGGAGATTACAGATTTCTTGAATCAAAGTTAGTGTAAGTAGCGTTGGCTTTGATTGCCTCATCTGAGGTCTTTTCACTCCTCTGCGTGTTTGTGCTGCATAAGCCACAATGATTTGAGATTTCACAAGGGCAATACGATTTCACAGATAAACCTATTTACAAACGTACTTATGATGCAAATGCACAAGATTAGTTCAGACAGTTACTGCGGTTCTCCTGAAAGACGTTGCCTCGCCACTCTTCTCAGTCAATCCTTGTTATACATCTATATTTACAAAGGCATTCAGCCACTGTTGAGTTTTCATTTGCTCAGTCGCTTTATTTGTTCATTCAAATACCGTTACATCTTGTGACGATCCAAAGGCCTGATTCCATTACAGATAGCATTTTACAACTATACAGTCCTACAACTGGAGGTTATTGCAGCACTTTCACTTCAGGGAAAAAAAACTGTTTTCACGTTGAGTTAGCAGTATTTTGCTCATCGGGGTGCAGGTTTGAGTCCAGCCTGCGTCATCTTTTGATCCTGTTTAGCTGTCATTTGCAAAGAAAACTTAACATTTCATGAAAAAAAGTATGTACTATAAACATTTCTTATTATTATCAATAGCTATGTTTCCATCCAAAGTTGCAAAATTAACTTGGAATTTCGCAAAAAACATTTGTGAACAAAGTGTTTCCATTCCATGTGTTCAAGAGAACAAAATCGTAACTTCCTGGGAAAATGCCGCAAAATATCTGTAATAAAAATGGAAGTTTCTGCAATTGGGGAAGCCGCTGTGGCTCTTTTTTCCTCATAAATGACTTGCGTCTCAGAGCGTGCAGATGAAACGTGCCGTCATGTTATCTTGCGTTCGGATGCTGGTGTTTCGGAATGCAATCATTTGAGACAGTTCTTGGAGGGAATTAAACCAAATCATTCCAATGACAGACTTTGGCTCAGGCATTTCAGAGTGATCAAACCAACATTGAGATGCTGTGCAATAAAATTGGTGCTTAGAGAGCTTCAGAATGTCCCATTCGAGCCTTTGCAGTCAGTAGATTTTAAGATTCTGTCTATAAAGACTTTGCTGCTGGTTGCATTTGCCTCAATCCAAAGGGTAGGGGACCTGCAGGCGTTTTCGGTCAACGAATTGTGCCTAGAGTTCGGGCCGGATGATGCCCATGTGGTTCTGGAACTCCAGCCCGGCTATGTGCCCAAGGTTCCTACCACTCCCTTCAGGGACCAGGTAGTGGATCTTCAAGTGCTGCCCCCGGAGGAGGCAGACCCAGCCGTGGCTTTGCTCTGTCCCGTCCGTGCTCTGCATCTGTATGTGGACAGAACACAAAGCTTTAGGACCTCAGAGCAGCTCTTTGTCTGTTACGGAGGCCAGCAGACGGGAAAGGCTGTCTCCAAGCAGAGGATGGCCCAGTGGATAGTGGATGCCATCACCTTGGCATACCAAGCACAAGGCATGCCCTGCCCACTCAGTTTGCAAGCTCACTCTACCAGAAGTGTTGCGTCCTCCTGGGCGATGGCGCATGGCGCCTCGCTGACAGATATCTGTAGAGCTGCGGGCTGGGCGACACCCAACACGTTCGCTAGATTCTATAGCCTACGCATTGAGCCGGTATCTTCCTGTGTTCTCACCTCAAACGGGTAGAAGAACCGAGAGGCCCGGCTCAATGCCAGCTTGCTGCATGCTGAACTGTTCTCCAGAGTTCCTTCATCACCCCGGCAGCCGGACGTGGCGGACCGTCAAGCGCCAGTCCTACATCTATTGTATCCACAAGAACCAGTACCCCCGAGGGGATCCCATGTGTGTATTCTTCCACGGTAGCTCATAAACGGAAGCCTGTGTCTTTTTCCTTGGGGAAGCTCCCTTGTGATGTCGCCCCTGAAACATTCCATCTGTAGTTCAGCCCTTTCCAGTGGAAAGGGCACGTTTTCCCAGTGTTATCCAATAGTCTCACTGAGTGGGTCATGCGGAACAGTAGTGATTGACATTCTCTGTGTAAGCCCTGTCCCATCGCAGCCTTAATAGGCAGGAGGGATCAGGAGGCTTACACAGGGCGCTGGAAGGGGGCAGCAGCTCTGGCGTTTTGGTAGGGATTCCTATTCATCGATCATCGATGTGGCGTCGAACGTGATCGACTGAAAGGGAATGTCTCGGTTACTTATGTAACCCTCGTTCCCTGAAGGAGGAAACGGAGACGCCACACCCCATCCCCACAGCTGTTGTACCACCGCTTGGCGGCCATGTCACCAGCTCGGCTCCTCAGCGAAAACCTAAAGATGCATTGCACCAGCTGCTCATTATATGCTCGCGCTGCGAGGCAAAGCAGCTGATGCAATTACCGCATGCCAATGTGCATTGGCTCGTTTAGTTACACTCTAAGTAGATTGGCCTCTCTAGCGAGATTCCTATTCGTCGGTCACCAACGTGGCGTCTCCGTTCCCTCCTTCAGGGAACGAGGGTTACATACGTAACAAAACGTTTTTTGTTGCGCATCGAGGGATTTATTCAGTAACTGTGTTTCCATCATAGTTTATGTCCATGTCTTCTTATCAGATAAAAAAATGATCCGACTCAATTGAGCGCATGTTTTTTATTCACATTTTTAGAATTTATGCACATCTTGGCATTTCCATCCAGCATTTTTTTAATGCAATATCCCAAAATTTGCATAAAAATAGGTGGATGGAAATTAAATGCATTCTTGCTAAATAAAAGTATTATTTTATTTATTTTTTTAATTACTGACCTCAGACTTTTAAGCAGTGATATATATGTGAGATTTATGGAGGAAAAACAAATGCATGCAAGACTTCCAGCCTATACATAAAACGGTATAATCACAGAAGGGAGAAGAGTCAGGCCTGAGCAGCAGAGGCCTATACTCTTCAGAATGTGGTTGTTCTTTATTAAGAAGAAACATATGTAGTGTCTGGGCACCCATGTGTGAAATTCAATTCTTATCCTGAAATGGTGTTTTTATTAGAGCAGCACTATCACACAGGAATCAACTCGGCATTGCTCGGCAGAGAAGCACAGAGCGCTCAGAGAGCCATTGGACTGTTCCTGTCGGTGCTTTAAACCATTCTGAGTCAAATCATACTAATAAGTATGCAGCTGTACAAGAAATGGTTCAGTTCAGATTCGCAAAGGCACCTGTGCTGTTCTTGTAAATGTATTTCAAGGTAATTCAGTTAGAATATACATTATTTTTTCTTTTAAAATCTATTCAAACATTCAGATTAATTATGATATTTCATGTAAGTGAGGTCCAGAGCGGATATTTGTTTTTAATGACCCTGCAAGTTTGATTAAACCATCAAAGTATGAGGAAAATATTTTATATTTTTTAAATATTTTAAATATGAGGGAAGAACAAAACACTAAAGTTGGCTAAGGTATTTATCTGACAAAATGATTTGGCAAAAAAGGCAAATTACAACTACAGTTTTTTTATTTTACTATGCACAAAAATGCATAGAAAACACAAAGCTCACAGGAAAAAGCATACATTGACTACAACAATAATCAGTTATTAATATTTCATAGGTTTCTCTCTTGTTGTGTTCATAATTCCTTTGTATGACAGCATGGGCAAAAATTGTCTGCACAATTTGGCATATTTCATTACGTTATTATCACAAATAAAAAAATTGACTCTAAGTAACAATACACAATATGATTACAAATCATATATATACAACTTACATTGTGACAACATATACCAATACCAGTTGACCAATACCAGGTCAACATGTGTTCACTGAACTGTATATTCATTCTGCTGCAATAATGGTGGAAATGTTCTATAGGCTGTTTGAAATTTAGCAGATTAATATGTTTGGAAAGTAAAATAGGCAGCGATTTTATTTGTCAGCTCAATTATCTGATAAAACATAAGTTTTTATCATCCCAAATACTGCAGACTGACAATGTCATACTGTTCATGTGAGCATGGTCTGTTTCTGCTGGCTGGGAAGAAAAAAAGGGGGGAAAAACGTCTGTTCTAGACTCCTCTGACAACTCTGCCCTTTTTCCACTGGAGGAGGAAGAGGAGGAGTAGGAGGACAGCAAACAGAAGATGACAGGAATCTGAAAATCCTGTATTTATTATTTATTATCTGTATCTGCTCATGTGGGTCAAGGCTAGCCAGAGAGAAAAAGAGAAAAAACTGAAAGACATGCTATAGATCCAAAGGATAAGATGATCAAGTGTTTTTTTTTTTTTTATTGGTTTTTTTTTTTTTTTTTTTTATTTAACATTTACCCTATAGGCTGAGTTTTATGTCTTTGTTTTTAGGGGTTGAGAGGTCGTATATGCTGCTTGAAATTTAACAAAATTTGTCACACCTGCCAATAATGGATCAACTGGACATTTTATATTTCTACAATATTTTTTACAGATCATGAAATGTTTTTTTTTTGTTTTTGTGACACTGCATATAAAACAATTATTTTAGCATTTCATTTTAAGTTTAATTAAAGTTTAGTATTTTTTTTGTGTGTTTTGCCATTTTTTATTAGTTGCAATTTTTTTTTTTTTTTTTTTGATATGCCTATATAGTGTTTATTAATTTTTCTTTCAGTATTAGTTTTAGTTATTTTAGTACATCAAGTTAAACTAAAATGAAAAATATTGCTTTGGCAACTAGCTGAAATAAAATAATTTTTTATATATTATTTCAGTTAACATTTATTTTATTTCAAGTAACACAAATGTTTTTATGGTTTTTGTTTTAGTTAACTATAATAACCCTGATAAAATCTGTATAAAATGTATACTTTTTATTAAAAAATAAATTATTAAAAATAAAGTAAATAGAAATATATACAATTTTCCATATTTGTTATTCCAAATATATTTTTGCTATAAGTGGAGATAAATGTGGTCACTCACATAATATATTTAGTCTCTTTGTGATGCGTTATGGGGGCGTAAACAAGCAAACCGAAGCTTAGTTTTATTAAGTTCACCCTGAAATGAGGGGAACATGACCAAGGCTTTAAGGACACAATCTGTGTGGAGCGAGCCATTTTTAATACGCTGAAAGTGCTGATGGCGCGGTGTGAGAGGAAGAGAGACACTGATCAATAGGAGAGATAGAGCCGGGCAGCTAATAAACAGTGAAGCCCAGGAGAATGAGGGCATGCAGAAAAGATCATTTGATTTTGCTGAAGGAAACCTTTATTTAAATGAGACCCAACTGCGACTATGCCATAAATGTATGTTATGCTTGAAGGTGACAAATAGTGTTTGGATAATTGCAGTAACGAAGCAACAAGCAATAAAAGTGCTTGGTTAGGACTAGGGATGTAATGGTTTAAATTACTCACGCTCCGATTTTTATCACGGTGAAGATCACATCAAACTCATCACTCATGCTACAAGGTATAGCGGTCAAAGATGTCTGTAAGCATTTGTAGACCAACAACTGGCAGGAAAATCAAGAAAAAAAGACCAACTAACGACGTGAAAAAGTGCATTAAATCATTAAATCTTGATGATTTAAGATGCTGCCATACTGTATTGGACAACAAATGAACAAACACTACTGGGCATAACAACAACATAATGGTATTTGGCTGCTACAACATCCTAAAATTTCAGACGGCGGAGGGAAAAAGTCAGTCTAGAGATGTGGCCAGAAGAGCGTTGCTAAAAGCTCTTACTTTTCAGGGCTTGTCAAACCTTTTCAGAATGGCAAAGATGGAAATACACATCCTGATGGAAAGCCAACTCCTCACATCACTCAGCTCCTCAGTGCAGTGTTCCTGCCACAACCTGGTGTGAACTCATTTCAAATGAGGTGGAGGATTAAGGCTGGTGATTTCCCTGCTGGAGGATTGAGGATGCCGTAGCTTCAGCCTGCCTGATTATGTGATTGGATGAGCTGGGGGTTAATCTTAGCTGATTGGTTAAAGCCGGGGATTGGTGTCACAATGGAGGGATGAATCTGAGCCCGGGTATAGACTCTCAAGTGTGTCACAAGAACATGTCAGAGTGACATGAGACCGATAATGATGGATAAAAAACATAACCAACACTATACTGAAAAAGATAAAAGAATAGGGGATTTGTGCACACTTACAGTACACTGTGTGCTAACTATGATAGATCATCAAGTGTTACAAGCTAGTCTGGGTATACGAATCCACATTGTTGTAGAAGTTATGTGCCACAGGATATTTTTCTAGTTACTTAGTTTCTCTTTCTGCAGCATTGCAGGTGGTAGCCCTTTTTTCAGACTACGGCAAAAACTACCTAAATGACACTATAACAACTACCAAGAAAACCCTAATAACCACTATACTAGAAACCACTAGACTAGAAAAGTCTAGCAACTGCATTGCAGCCATGCAGAACACTCTAGTGCCCCCTAAAAACCACCCAGAATAACCTAGAAAACCAGCCAAATACTTTAGCAACCACCCAAAACATCCTAGCGAGGCCCTCGCATTGACCCAAATTAGCAACCACCCAGAACACCTTAACAAACACCCTAAATACACAAGTGTCCCCTAGTAACCACCTCATATACATTAGCGACTCCCCAGCAACCATATTGAACACCCTAGCAACAACCCAGAACACCTTATCTGGCAACCACCCCGAATACACAATACCCTAGCAACAACCCAGAACACCTTATCTGGCAACCACCCCAAATACACAATACCCTAGCAACTCCCTAGCAACCACCCAGAACACCTTATCTGGCAACCACCCCGAATAGAGTGGTGCAGGTATGACGTCACTTTGTAGGCCAGCTGGCAGTTAGCATCACACTGGTTCCCTCAAGAAAAACCCAATAGGATTTTCCCATAGGCTTTTGGATTATCACAAAAAATAAGCTCTGTGATCAACAAAAGTTTATGATACTTGCACGTTTTGTCCATCAAGATAATTATCACAGATGAACACAACTTTAATAAATTTTGAAGCCTAAATGGAGTCACCAGAAGTAAAAAGCTAAAAGTAGGCTATAAACGAACTACACCACGGTCCCGTGATTTCAACATCATCATCACTAAGCTTCCGACAACTCTTTCAGTTTTTATCTCAAAACATTTTCCCAGAAAGTTTGAGTTATAATAGTTTATAAGAGCACAATTATGAGCATAATGAGGCTGTAAAAGCGGACTGAGGTTACCTGTTCGGCCTAATGACGTTTAATCTCCTCGACTGCCTCTGTAGTCCCATTTAGCCACTTGTTAGCAACCGCCTTTTTCAAGACACGTTACAGCTTCACGTAAAATCACAAGTGGGGTAATACTGATGTATTTTATGTCGTAAAATAAAATGGGAAAGTGTCTTGAGCTTGTGTTCACCACAGACCTTATTTCAGCCATTTAACCAAAACCCCATTTAAAAAACCCATTGACTTTGAGACGAGGGAACCAGAAGTGCTAAAATGCTAACCTGTTTCCGCGTTTGGCCTACAAAATGATGTCATACCTGCACCACTCTATACACAATACCCTAGCGACTCCCTAGCAACCACCCAGAACACTTTATTTGATAACCACTCCGAATACACAATACCCTAGCAATACCCTAGCAATTCCCTAGCAACCACCCAGAACACCTTATCTGGCAACCACCCCAAATACACAATACCATAGAGACCCAGAAACCACAAAGAAACACCTTAGCATTGTCACAACTTTTGCATCACTCACATTTTCGTAATAAACTGTAAACATTTAGTCTAGTCTGTAATTTGTAAAGCAGCTGTTGAACAGCACTTATTGAAGTAATGAGCTGTACCTCTATTTGCTGCTTCATCTGACAGCAGTTAAAAAATGAACAGGTTCTTTTAACAGCTTGGCAACAGTTTGCACTTAAATACCAGAGCGCACAAATACACAAATGAATCGTGGAACTCGGAATGTTAAAAAGAACGAATCCACCAAAGCGCCAGGGACACCAGGCCAATGAAATCATTGCTGTCTGCTGTTATGTCCTGGCTGTCATGTCAACCTGTCATACTGATGATTTAACTCATCTACTTCTCGTGGATGTATGTGAGTGTGGGTGAGCGCACGAACATCCCCGCAATTCCCCACAGTGGTGCCTGAAAACTCGCCGCCTGCCTGTCAAACCAAATCCAATCTCTGCATTCCTGAACGGTAGAGTTGGGGTAGGGAAAAAACACTTAATCCATTTACTGCAGTGTAACAGCATCTCATCCATCAGCTCCTAGCTGCCAATGGGAAGACTGCACCAATCCCAAGCCAGATTGAGGGAAAAAAGGAGAGAGAGAGAGAGAGAGAGAGAGAGAGAGAGAGAGAGAGAGAGAGAGAGAGAGAGAGAGAGAGAGAGAGAGATCCTTTTTGAGTACTGTAAGAACAGCCTGCAGTTCTCAGGACACACCTGTACACACACTTGTATGTCGATGTGATCGATGGCTGCTGTGGTCCCGACAAATGTTACCGTTCATCATACATGGGGGAAGCGCTAGCACTAAGGCATTCACATCGAGTCGCCTTCGAACAATAACGGACACAGTTAATTACCTCATAGAGTCACATCAGAGAGCCTGCATATGTGCTAATTTATGCTCTAGTCCAACGTGGCTGACATCTACAATTCATTAAGGGCTATATTTACGAGGTCACCAATTCATGCAAGTCATCATATAATATGCGCAGTATCATGTCAGATGTGGCATGGTGGGTAGTGCACATGCTCCGACACGCTTATGCAGGCTCTTGATCCTGTTTCCCCATCATTTTCTGTGTCCTTTCCTAATACTTCATTAAAGTAACAGTTAAAGTCCCCCTGTAGTCAATAATTTTATCCCCTAAAACTAATCTTTGATCACCAAAATGACATATTTAAATGTTTTTTTCCCTGTGAAAAAAAATTCTTCATGCCTTAAAATAGCTTGAATGTAACTCTACACCCTTGCTTCATTTAGTATACGCGGAACCATGAATATGCAAATTAGCCCCGCCTCCACTCACTCACACCAGCTCAGAGATCCACTCGCTCAACTTTAATGTAGTAAATGCTGCACAATGGCGCTCTTTACAACGTTGTACACATAACGGTAATTAATATGATTAGCCTTTTGCTTGATTACGTTATCAAACAGCTAATAATGTGTTGCTAATATTACACAAACCATTCGCTACCTCAGTTTGCCTTCTAAAAATCAGCATCCTTAGAAACACTTTGAACATCTTAGAACATCAGTGGAGAAAGGCATATAGCTCATCATAATATACATAATTCACCCGCTATATTGCTAAATGTACATGATTTTTTTTTTTATTCCAACATAAAAATATACTGGTGTGGCTTCTCTTGAGACACCACTGCTTCAGAGAATAGTTAATGATATGCCAAAGCCCGCCCACACGTTGACGTGATTGGTTACAAGGTAGTTTGTGACGTCAGAAACACCAGCATTTAAAATCGCGTTTTTGAGACTATCTTTGGTTCACTGCAGTTTTAAAGAGAACATACTCAACAATGGTGTTGACCTATGAATTTACACATGGTTTGTCTGAAAGCATATTAAAAACACCACAAAGACATATAAACAACATTAAAAACTTGATTTTCCTCACAGGGGGTCTTTAAAGAAACAAAAATGTAAATTTTGTCTTCATTTACTCACCCTCATGTTGATCCAACCCTGAAATTCAGTGTAATGTCCAGAGATTTGTTTTTCATAACGAAGGCTAATCTATCCCATGTTTTCTGAAGTCATTCTGAAGTGAAGCCAAGCGATGTGCAAAACAACATCAAATTACCTACAGTATATAGACGTGCAGACTACTAGACATATGTTTGAAATAATTACGATTTTTTTTGGTTTTCGAAAGAAGTCTCTTATGCTCACCAAAATATGACTTCAATTTAAAAGACTATTTTCTATTTTAAAATGTAATTTATTCCTGTGATGGCAAAGCTGAATTTTCAGCATCATTATTCCAGTCTTCAGTGTCACACGATCCTTCAGAAATCAATGCTGATTTGCTGCTCTAGAAACATTTCTTATTATTATCACATTGCTGTTAAAAAGTTTGGTGTCCATCCTCATTGGAGAGCAGAGCAGCGTGAATATTCGGATAAACATCTAATATGTTCCAAAGAAGAAAGAACATCTTACAAGTTTGGAACAACATGAGGATTAATACATGACAAAATGTTCCTTTATTAGTGAACAATCCTTATAAAATGTAAAAATGCATGTACTCTGCACTGCATAGAGTGGACTTTACCGATAATCCACCTCTGATAATTTAGCTGGTGAGATGCAGCCATGCCTCTCTGCCAGAGGGGAATGCTAACAATTAGCCCCAGAGCTTGGCATGGATGTCTGGGGAGAGAGCCAGCAATTAGACCCAGGGAGAGGCATCTCAGCCAGGGGAGAGATCCAGTGATGAGGCCCTGAGTTTGGCAAGTGGGAGAGAATGCTACATTACTGCTTGATGTCACACGGCGGCTCTGGCCAGAGGGGCGGATACTGGCACATACTTTTATGCACTCGCACACACACACCCAAACGCTGATTCACAGGCCAGAACAGGACGTCGGGGATGTAAGTGTGTGTGCAAGAGACGGGGAGGTTAATAGAAAAAATGTGAATGTGGATTTCAGGCATGAGCACCTAGGAGGTCTCCTGCCCCGGGAAAACGCAATGACAAACCTTTCAGCATGAGTGCATATGATGCCATCAGTGTCAACGTACTTGGCCGATCTCACTCTTTCTCTCTCTCTCACTGTCCCAGACTCTCTGAAAGCATAAAAACAGAAGGAAGAGTTACTCAAAGTGACGTGTCTGTCATTAATGTAAATTTTTCTCATCAGTGGCCGTAACTAACACAGACCACTGCACAAGGTCAGATTAAAAAGACAGCCCCTCCATTTGGTTGAAATATTACAACAACAGCGAAAGAGACAGTGCAGGGCGCCCGGCATCCATCCCGAACCATTTTCATATTTCAGTCGATTCTCATTACGTGACATTTGTCCCAAAACTTCAGAAGCATCCATGCTTCTTGAACATCCCAACTGGAATATGAGACAATTTGAGGACCTGCCAATCGGAGCCCAGTTCTGCTTCCTGCATACTCTTAAAGTCAGCGTGAAAAACTCATACAAGGGTACATACTGGTGGCATCTATTTCGCCAGAGACATCCAAGTCGAGTATGACTCATCTATCTCTGTCAAGATGACAACAGAGGACCCGAAACTATGCAAAACATCCCGAACAGCAGTGCTGTGGAAGCTACTTTGAAACTAGATTGTCAAGCTACAAGCTAGGCATGATTTAAAGTAGTTCAGCAACAGTCAAGCTGCTCTTTTGAAAAAGTAGTGTTTGCTACTCTGCCAGCTATAACAAAAAGTTGCCACAACACTGATTCGAAATACATTTTATTTAGTAAAAATCATTGTAGTATTTTGTGTTGCTACAACACTCAAAACTAAAAGTGCCGCATAAATATCTGTGCAGAAACTCTAATGAATCTGTCAAACATATTACTGAACCTGTGCATGAGCAAACCGATTGACTAAAATGATTCAGACTTCTCCAATACTTTATATGAGAGAGTGAGTGGATATTTAAGGTTCAATAGCACATAAAGATTTCATTATGATGAAAAGTAGAAATGTCTAAAATAAATACTTAAAGGGATAGTTCACCCAAAAATTTAAATTACCCCATAATTTACTCACCCTCAAGCCATCCTAGGTATATATGACATTCTTCTTTCAGACAAATACAATCGGAGTTATATTAAAAATTGTCCTGGCTCTTCCAAGCATTGTAAATGGCAGGCCAAAATTTGAAGCCCAAAAAAGTGTATCCATCCATTACAAAAGTAATCCACACGGCTCCAGGGGGTTAATAAAGGCCTTCTGAAGTGAATCGATGGGTTTTTGTAAGAAAAATATCCATATTTAAAACTTTATAAAGTAAAATATCTAGCTTCTGGTGGACCGCCTTCCATATTCAACTTGTGGAAAAAGCGTAACTGGCATGACAATGACGTCGGACGTAACGTAAGCAACTTTATAAAGTTTTAAATATGGATATTTTTCTTACACAAACCCATCGATTCACTTCAGAAGGCCTTTATTAACCCCCCGGGATACACCTAGGATGGCTTGAGGGTAAGTAAATTATAGGATAATTTTCGTTTTTGGGTGAACTATCCCTTTAAAACGCAAGTGCAAAGATTTTTGAATCATGAATATTACGTTTTCTTGTGGTTACTCTATTTCCCCTGAACAAAACATAACTTTTAAATACATAATCACAGCACAGTCATGAGGGTCTACAGGGTCCCGCTTCATGATATCATTTCCTGCTTCCTTTTTTAATGCCGTTCTGATTTTGGTTTGGTAGACAATTTTTTTGTTGTAATAATAATAATAATAATAATAGGTATTATATATAATAAATAAAGCAAATAATATATCAATTTACACATCGTCGCTGTCAGGCAGAAACGTCGTATCTCCATATTTTGTATTTTTTCATAAATCATTACTATTGGTCACCCTTTATGTCTGTCTGTGTGTTTTGCAAATATATAACCAATGAAAAATATTAAAAAGATATTCATGACTAAGCCGTGTATCTCCATTGGATTTTTAAACTGTCAGTCAAACCTCATAACTCCACCCCGCCTCTATAGTGAATGAAGTGCTGCACACAATTTGGACCGTCTCTGCTTGTTTGCAATGCAAGGCTAAACAAAGAACTGGTTCATTGAATAAGTACAGCAGTTTCTTTACTCAATAAACACTATATATAATAGCTAATGTTTTATGTATTTGAGGAGCGTTTTTAATAACTTAATTTAATAACTTAACAAAATAAGGTTTTGGCCAAATGAAAAAACTGAGCGGCCACATAGCTACAGTAAACTTTATAACCTGTAAGGTGATGAAAAGGCGGACAGACTGATGAAAGGATTATTGGTACTCCCCTGCCCAGGAGGGGAGGTAAAATCATCAGAGACTCCACTCATCCTGGCCAAAACAACAGCTTTTTCCCACAGGCCATCTCCTTCCTAAACAGTTAAATGCCTCCCAATGCCTCTCTTAGTGCAATACTCCCACTGTTTAATATGGCCGTTCTAATGATGTCCAAAATTCTCAGAAATTCACTGGTCGAAACCTCGTATCTCCATTTGAGCTTGATTTTTGTAAAATGTTAATAATATAATGACATATGCAAATGTCTGACCATATATAAAGCCACAATATCAACTCTGACATCGAAGTGTTCAATTATTAAAAAAATTCAGTGGTTTTTTTTCCATTTAGTAACGTAGAAAAGTAATGTTTTTGGACATACAAAGTTTCCACCAGACAGCAACATATATATATATATATATATATATATATATATACACACTATATTGCCAAAACTATTGGGACACCCCTCCAAATCATTGAATTCAGGTGCGTAGAGAGCTTCATGGAATGGGTTTCCATGGCCGAGCAGCTGCATCCAAGCCTTACATCACCAACTGCAATGCAAAGCGTCGGATGCAGTGGTGTAAAGCACGCCGCCACTGGACTCTAGAGCAGTGGAGACGTGTTCTCTGGAGTGACGAATCACGCTTCTCTGTCTGGAAATCCGATGGACGAGTCTGGGTTTGGCGGTTGCCAGGAGAACAGTACTTAACGGTACAGGGCTGACTGCATTGTGCCAAGTGTAAAGTTTGGTGGAGGGGGGATTATGGTGTGGGGTTGTTTTTCAGGGGTTGGGCTTGGCCCCTTAGTTCCAATGAAAGGAACTCTTAATGCTTCAGCATACCAAGACATTTTGGACAATTTCATGCTCCCAACTTTGTGGGAACAGTTTGGGGATGGCCCCTTCCTGTTCCAACATAACTGCACACCAGTGCACAAACCTTGTGGAAAGCCTTCCCAGAAGAGTTGAAGCTGTTGTAAGCTCCAAAGGGTGGGACAACTCTATATTAAACCCTACAGATTAAGAATGAGATGTCATTAAAGTTCATGTGCATGTAAAGGCAGGCGTCCCAAAACTTTTGGCAATATAGTGTATATTGTTAATCCCCACAAAAATATCAAAATAAATTTGAAATTTAAATGGAAAGAAATTGAAAATTAAAAGTGGTTAGCTTAAAAATTAAATAAAAATAATTAAAAATATAGACAGTTGCATCACCCTTAGGTGACCACATTTTATTAGCACCTCAGTTCGCTTGTCTGTAAACCAGCATGCGCAATACATCGTAACAAAATATAGCAATGCAAATATAGCAGTTTTATCACATTACATGGCCACCTACTAAAAAAAATAGATAGTTGTGTCACTATTTTAATTAGTCACTCCCCAAAACATGTTTAAACCAAGCAAACAGCCATGAGACTCTCTTTTTCTTTTCCCGGGCAGCTGTTCCAAGTGTATCGATGCTTGGAAGTTGACTTAGTGGAAAAGCAACTGTGAGTTGGTTAATAAGCTTAATGGCTGAGCGTGTCACATCCTGACCAGCTCAAGAGTGCGAGAGCAGAAGCTACTTTATAACTGTAAGCCTTTTAATGCCACTTCACCACAATGGCTTCCTTTAGCGACCAGGATAAAAGCCAGCACGCTGTGTGAATGAGTAAACAGCTGAATATATCAAGATATGGACAGCCCCACTGAGGCATGTGTCTTTGTGCTGTTAGCAGCAGGGGACACGCGGGATGGATGTTTGGCTAACATGAGCTGAGACAAATGCATAACAAATGTGTAATGGGAAGAAAGAAAGTAAGATAGAGACAGAGCAAAACTGAATTTTCCTCTTTGTTTTCTTACCGTGCACATGGGTTTTAACGAAAGCTTCACACTGAGAAACCCTTTCATGTCAGGACAACAGCACATCACACTTGGTTTCAACACAAGCTTCATGCACTACTTTGACCTCCAGTGTTATGAGGATGCTAGACAGCAAAAAAGCACAATGTCTGCACAGTAAATGATAAAAAATGTATGGTTATCTTCGGCTGTGTTTCGAAAGGTCAGCAGCAATGGAAATTGTTAAAACTTTGAGCATTGCATTACAACACTTGACCTGTAAATTAGCTGCTTCACTGCATAGAGCTTACTGAAAAAAATCCTATTCTTAACGAGTATTTTTATCTAATTGTCCAGTAAAAATATCTTTAAAAAAAAGAAATTTCTCTTGAGAAACAACGCTGCATAAAATATGAAGGCTTGTTTTCAGAGAATGCATAGGCTACTACTGGTCAAAAGTTTGGGGTAAGTACGATTTTTTTAAGTTTTTGAAAAAAAGTCTCTCATGCTCACCAAGGCTTGTTTTGAAGGTCTCCTACAACAGGTTTACATGCATCAAAGGTCAAAAAACTGTTTCATTTTCTCATAAAGTACATCACCAAATTTTTCAATGATTCTCAAACGGTGGATGAATCAGTCTCTCTAAATCCCTCCTTTCCATGAGCTACTCTGCTCTGATTGGCCAGATGGCCCATTCTGTTGTGATTGGTCTATTGCTTACAGCGCATGTCGGAAGCTAACTCCCATTACCATAACTGAACTTCAGCTCCATCTGGAGGCTTCCTAAAGTTCAGTGACTGTACACACTGTAAATACAGTAACAATGGCGTCGATTTTACCATATCAATCCGAAGGCGAGTCTGATGATGAAACATTGGAAGGACTAGTTATTCAACCCCAACCTCCATTGCAAGGACGCCTTGAGCAGGACGTTTCTCAGTGATACGCTACTCATTTTGAGGTACATTATGAGATGTTGCAGCTGTAACTCCTCACTATCAGCATTAACAAACCCATGTGTATATTTCTAATTTATTGCGGTGCACATGAGGGAACTGTATCAATAAAGGCGCATATGTTCACTCAGCATTAACGTGAATGACTGATAGAACATTAAAGTTTGCAAAACAAATCTTGCTCCATCCTTTATCTTTACTCAAAGTAGTAAGAACGACAGACAATCTGCATTAATAGACACAGTTTTAGGTAATAGTGGCCCACAGCTGATTTACAGTAGTATTTCAGTAAGACAGTAATAATGTGTGTTAGCCAGTTAGCCAGAGACATACACAATATACACCCGGTAGAAAATATATACATCAATAATTATTCATACTTACAGGTTGCGATTCTGAGGAGCAAGCTGGTCCAAATAAACTGGGTACTGACCCATCTTTCAAGAGCAAACATTTTGCAAATCCTGTGTTGAGCAGTCGTCAGTAAAATGACGTGTTTGAGGGCGGGACAAGTTGTTCGCGGGCGGACAATGTATAACATAGGTGGCATTGTGCAAATGTCTTTTCTAGTGACGTAGAACCATAACGCAGTGGGATTCGAAATACAAATGACTCGTATAGACGGTTCAGAGCCAATTCTTTCTTTTGAGAGACAATAACTTTATTTATCGAGCACTTTCTACTTTACAACTTTACTGAACGTTTACATTTACAAACAGTTATATTACACACTGCATGACAGGGAATATTCGAAAAACCATAATTTTTCAATTATAATTATATTAAATTAAATTAATAATTTAATATCTTTGAGGAAACCGATCATTTTTTTCAGGATTCTTTGATGAATAGAAAGTTCAAAGTTAAAAAGTTAGAAAAAGTTATAAAGTTCTTCATATTAGAATTGATATAGTATTTATTTGAAATAGAAATCTATTGTAACATTATAAACATCTTTGCTCTCACATTTGATAAATGCATCCTTGCTGAATATAAGTATTTTCTTTCAACTTTTGAATGGCATTCAATCTTTACTTTATTTTGCCTTTTTTACTTGTATTTAACTGGTTTATACTTAAAACAAGTGAACAAAATCTGCCAGTGTAGCAAAATACACTTGCAATAAAAATACAATTCATGAAAACAAGTCTTAATATCTTATGCAATGTTGCTTCTCAAGTAAATGTATCTTGTTTTAAGTATGTTTTGTTGAAAAAGAAGTTAAAAAGGACACTTTTTTCAGTGTCAGGGAACACTGATGTAAACCGGGTGAAAGGGTGTGTGATTGTTTGTGTGGGAATCTGTACAGTAGGGAACGCTAAGTCGAAAGAACATGGCTAAAAGACTCCAACACCAATCAGTATGAGGGGGAATTACTCACAGATGCCAGATTCTGAGTGCAGTTCTGCCCTTCTGGTAACCCCACAGCCCTGCCAAGAGCAGCTATAGGTCACGGCGTCCCAGCCAGAGACCTGGACTCAGGGGGAGAGAGACGCCGAGACACTGCAGCCAGCCATCCAGTCCCCTAGTCACCCGTTTAACCACCTGCCAACTCCAACACAGCTGCTGCATGACCAAACAAGAACTCACATTATTAGGTTCTTCAAAGAAACCATCAACAGGGCCTGAAGGCAATAACAACACATGCATCACCATTTTGCTTTCGATAAACCTTCCTTCCTGCTGTTCTCCTCCGTGCGCTACCTTTGAGGAGCAAACTCAATGACATGTGACCAGAGATGATGTGAGACGGAGCGTTTTTACAGTCCTTGGACATTAAATGTTATTGTACCTATGGATTTTCCTGGAGGAAAATTGCATTTCAATGCAAAAAAAAAATTGTTAAAACAGTTAAAACATCTAAACTGGCTTTTAGAATTTAATAAAAAATAAGGCATGTTTTCAGAAAATACATCTGTAATAGTTTACATTTTTTACTCCAATGTCAGATAATTTGTTCTTGTTTTAAACACTTTTTTTATCACAAAAAATCATTTTCATAATGAGTAATTTTGTATTGTTTTCCAGTTAAATTATATAAACATTTTAAAATTGAATAAGACAAATTAAGACTTGTTTTCTGAGAATGTTTTTCTTGTTTTAAGCATAAATCTAAAAGGTTTGCGCATGAAAAAGAAATAATTAAATTCTCTGAAAACAAGCCTTGCCGATCCATTTAATTTATCTTGTTTTAGGGGGGTTTACTGGAATTGAAGACAAAGATACTGATTAAGAAAAGGTTTTTTGGGGGTTTTTTTTGCGGAAACTCAAATGTTATAATTTCATACTGGTGCTCAGGAGAGGTAATTGAGTTCATTAAATATCAGCTGTCTCAGATGTTTTTCCTGGAGAGCATAGCTTAGATAATTTGGTTTTGGAAGTTTCTGATGATAAATGTTCATACTGATACATGTAACTTTTAATTGCACTATAGGCATGTATCAATGCGAATCTGATCACAGTTTGAGAATTTAAAGGAGTCACATGATGACACTAGGTGCACACAAACAGAAATATATAATATAATTAATATAATATATTAATAATTAATATAATAAGCCATATATAAGCTTCTGCAAGATGAATAAATGTAAATGTAAAATACACTGCCTGGCCAAAAAAAATCACTGTTTGGATTTAAATAGGCATTAAGAGGCTTAAGAGTCAATGATTGGATAATTATTTCAGTGATTATGTTTGGCATAATATATGTTTGGCAACAGTTCTTCTAACCCTAACTGATAGAGCTTTTCAGTTCTTAAAGTGCCCCTATTATGTTTTTTTCGAATATTCACTTTCATGCAGTGTGTAATATAGCTGTTGGTTAATGTAAACGTTCTGCAAAGTTGTAAAGTCGAAAGTGCTCGATAAATAAAGTTATTGTCTCTCAAAAGAAAGAATCGACTCTGAACCACTTAAACGAGTCATCTGTAATTTTTTCATCCCACTGCATGACGTTTCTATGTCACTAGAAAATTTGCATACATTTGCATAATGCCCACCTATGTTGTATGTTGTCTGCCGCGGACACAGGATTCGCAAAACGCTTACTCTTGAAAGAAGGGTCAGTACCCAGTTTATTTGGACCAGCTTGCTCCTCAGAATCACAACCTCTAAGTATGAATACTTATTGATGTATATATTTTCTACTGAATGAAAATACATAGTTTTGTGTTTTATATTGTGTACAGTATGTCTCCATAACTCACGTTATTACTGTCTTACTGAAATACTTCTGCAAATCAGCTGTAGGCCACTATTACCTAAAACTGTCTAATAATGCAGATTGTCTGTCGTTCTTACTACTTTGAGTAAAGATAAAGGATGGAGTAAGATTTGTTTTGCAAACTTTATTGTTACATCAGTCATTCACTTAGTGCTGGGCTAATGTATGCACTGTCATTGATACAGTTCCCTCATGTGCACCACAATAAATTAGAAATATACACACGTTTGTTGATGAACATACACTTGTTAATGCTGATGGTGAGGAATTACAGTTGCAGCATCTCATAATGTACCTCAAACTGAGTAGTGTATCACTGAGGACGTAAACGTCCTGCTCAAGTCGCCCTTGTGATGGAGGTTCGGGTTGAATAACTAGTTCTTCCAATGTTTCATCATCGGACTCACGCTCAGATTGATATGGTAAAATCTTCGTCATTGTTACTGTCTTTAACCCATGTTTTTCGATGTGGACCCACTCTATGTGTGTGCTCTATAGCCGCGTTTCCAGTGCAATGTATTTTATGATAAAATGAAAGTGTTTTTTTTTTTTGTTGTTTTTTTGTTTTTTACCTTTGATGAATGTAAACCTGTTGTAGGAGACATCTAAAACAAAATTAGAAACCTTTAAAATAGTATAATGGGGCACTTTAAACAACCATGTAGGAATACACATAATGGCCATATTCCAGGATGACAATGTCCAGATTCATCAGGCTCAAATTGTGAAAGAATGGTTGCGAGGGATCTTGACCAAAAATTGATGTAACTATTACCTCTTAATGAAAATAACATCACAACATTTATTTTCATCAATTTTTGGTCAAGATCTTGTATTGACAATGCAAGAGTCCAGCACTCTGTAAAGTCTCCTCCAGCACATCCCAAAGACTTTAAGTGAATTTAAGGTCTAGATTCAGAGGTGCCAATTCATGTGTGAAAATGATTCTTCATGCTCCCTCCCAACCATTCTTTCACAATTTGAGCCTGATGAATCTTGACAACCTGGAATATGGCCATGATGTGTCTTCCTACATGGTTGTTTAAGAAATGCAAATCTACACACTCCATCAATTAAGGTTAGAAGAACTGTTGCCAAACATATAACATGCTAGAAACATAATAAACACTGCAATAATGATCAAAGCATAGACTCTTAAGCATTTGCCTATTTAAATCCAAACAGCGACTTTTTTTTTTGCCCGGGCAGTGTATAATATAATATATTATAAAATAAATTTTTAAAAATAGCAAACCATGCCAGAAAATGAGTTTGATTCTTTTGATTGACTACAGTTAAACTACATGTACATTCCATTGTTCTTGAAACCCAGATCTAACCTGTCCACCATGTGAAGACACATAATGAGACGAGACCTGAATCATGTGATCACGCCAGCATGTTCTGCATCCCCAGAGCCTTTGATTATAGCGCACGGCGAGACAGACAGGACTAATTGCTGCATATCCAGCCCTGTGCTGTTGTCGTGCTGAGCTGTTCAATGCCACCCTGCAGTAGTGCATTTCGGGATATCATTTTGAATGACTCCTACCCCTCCCTAATCCCATGACCGGAGGGTGATTTTAATAATACAACACAGACTGGTCAAAGAGATCAAAAATCTCAACGAGGGTGGACAGATGCCATACCGCACATCCTACTACTACTGTCCTCGTTTGCCCCGCCTACTCCACTGCCACCGCCACCCTAATTGTCATGGAAATGATCCAGATGCGACCCTCACACCCTCGTTACGGCCATTAGCCGGTCCCGGGCCCTCGGAGAAGGAACCCTGGTGATTTGAGCGCCATTAAACTTGAACCAAAGCTATTGAACTTTGACCACCCATCGTCCTGGTCCCATCACAAGTCATTTGTATGTAATTAGCAGCCAAGGATGGTTGTGTTTGTCCAGGCTGGTTTGCACCATTAAGTATTGGTTTCACATTGGTTTCATATAGTTAACCCCAAATTAAAATGTTTTACTCATCCTCATGTCATTCCAAACCTGTATGACTTTCTTTTAAAATAATACTGGTCATTTTTTTCACATGCATTTATGAAAAATGGTAACTGGAGCTGGTAAAAGACACAAAAACACCATGAAAGTGGTTAATGCGACTCATGCTTATATATATATATATATATGAGACTTCTGACTTCAGCAAAAATTCTGTCACCATGTACTCAGCATCATGTGCTTCTAAACCAGTATGACTTTTTTATTCTCTGCAGAGCAAAAAAATAACATATTTGAAGAATGTTTCAGCTGTTTTTGTCTAAAGAACATTGACCCTATTGACTTTCATTGCACTGAAAAAAATATATTTTTCAAAATATCTTCTTCCACAGAAGAATGAATGTCATGCAGGTTTGGAATGACATGAAATAAATTGGTACTATAGACTGTTTTAGCTGTCTGCTTTTAGCTGGTTAACCAATAACGCTGTACCTGATTAGCCGAATGAGATCTGATGGCCTTTGCAAAACCGAAGGCATTTCGCAGTATTGCTTGTGGTGTAATGTTCTCTTCTCTTCACTTCAGATGATTAATGCACTGACTTGTTTAGCCTGGCCGCAGTCTCATGCTGAAAGGAACATCAATAAACATTTCCAGTGATCGATTGGCAGCATTTTCATGCAGATTACACAGTCAAATGTTAATCCATGTGTGTTGTGTATGATTGATCTCTAACGGAGGCATGACACCCACCTTTCATCTCTGAAGGCCTAAAGTGCCTCCAATCTTGGAGAGGCATTTATGTCACTGGTTTGAATCTGGTCAAGCTGGTGGACCTGCTCAGCATGGCAAACCATGAGCAAGGTCTCGATATCTCTCTTTCGCTTTTTTACTCGCTCTTTCTTTCGCACCCCCCCCCTCCTGCTATTCTCCTGGTGAGAGAAGTACTGTGAAGCAGTTGTGCTCGGTCACAGGCGAGTGGCTGCATTGTCTCTTCCTCTATTACCATTCATCTCACCTCTCTGCTCTGCCCAAAACACAGCTTAGTGCTGTCCCCTCCACCATGGCAGGGGGGCCACGCAAAGTGAGTCTCAGCCTCTTGAGCCTCGTCGAGCTTGAATAAGAATGGATAAGCCGAAGAGGCAGACCGTGGACCACCTGGAGCAGCGCAGTGCGCATACACTCAGTGATGGAGACTGGCTGGGAAAGGTGGATACGGTGACATGACAGTGTCAGACCAAGTTTATACTCTGCACCTTGGTGGACATGCACCTCAGAGGGCAACCATCCCTTCAGAATGGCCAGATGGGCACTTTTGCCAGTCAGGCCAGATTGGGTATTTTCGGCACGGATTTTCATACACATTCCTGGTCTTCTTGTGAATATGATTCATCGGTGCAAAAATAAATATAAAAAATCTTTAATAATGTCCACTTTTCATGATCCAATTAATTCCTGATCAAAACCCATGCATTGTACATTCATTCAATGCAAAGAATTCAAAAGATAGATAGATAGATAGATAGATAGATAGATAGATAGATAGATAGATAGATAGATAGATGTAACATTTGTAACATTTATACTTCATTAAGTCTTTATATTCTGAACAATTTAGCTTCCCACATAAATAATGGTGTAAAACTTTTTTTTGGGAAATACATCAGATATGGGAGTAAAAGGCAGATGCGAAAGCAACTGAATGCCACTGGCTTTTGTTTTTTTTTTGTGGACAATGACAAAAAGAATACCAGATGAATCATTGCAAACCCACAGTCCTTTTCCAATGACCTTTAGTCTTATTCTCAAAAGCCTGCAACTGAGGTTAAACATCATGAAATGGGTTAGCACAACGCAGCCTCGGTCAGTGTGAAAATAGATAAACAGTGTATTCAGATCAGCGACCAGTAGCATTGGTACCCCATAAATCCAGAATGTGTCTTGCTGGGCAAATGCATTGGGAGTGATGAGCTGTATGATTTAGTACCACCCGCTCTGCTCTCTCTGTCTGTCTGAGCAGCGTGCACAGATGCAGAGCTCTTTTCATAAGCCCGGCTGGATGACATGATTCATGGCTTTAGTCCGAGCTGTTCCAGGAGCAGGCCAGGCCAGCCACTGCTGGGTTTGCTGGTTTATTCATGCTGTCCGGCGTAGTAATGACAACCTGCAAACTGCAAAACACTAGATCAACATCCTCCCTGACCGAATGTACATTTTAACAGTTTACAGATTGATAGGGCTAGACATGGAATTGAATTAGGACCTATCTGTTAGGAAAGCCCTGCATGACTTATTGCTTGTCGTGAGGCCAGGTTTTAAATGTCATGAATCCACACCTGTGGCATACAAGAATACACTGTCATGCTGGTATAGTGTGTCACATGATGATGGCTGAGCATATTGTGTAAGTTCTACCATTATATGTCTCCATTATATAACTTTTCATTTCATAAAACCAACATGCTCGAATCCTTTCAAAAAATACCAGTTTGACCCAGGATGATAGCACCATACCAAGCATCCAAAACAACATAATGCGTGCAACATAATAACTTAATCCGTGGGGTTTAATATGGAGTTGGCTCACCCTTTGCAGCTATAACAGCTTCAACTCTTCTGGGAAGGCTTTCCACAAGGTTTAGGAGTGTGTTTATGGGAATTTTTGACCATTCTTCTAGAAGCGCATTTGTGAGGTCAGGCACTGATGTTGGACGAGAAGGCCTGGCTCGCAGTCTCCGCTCTAATTCATCCCAAAGGTGTTCTACCGGGTTGAGGTCAGGACTCTGTGCAGGCCAGTCAAGTTCCTCCACACCAAACTCTCTCATCCATGTCTTTATGGACCTTGCTTTGTGCACTGGTGCGAAGTCATGTTGGAACAGGAAGGGGCCATCCCCAAACTGTTCCCACAAAGTTGGGAGCATGAAATTGTCCAAAATGTCTTGGTATGCTGAAGCATTAAGAGTTCCTTTCACTGGAACTAAGGGGCCAAGCCCAACCCCTGAAAAACAACCCCACACCATAATCCCCCCTCCACCAAACTTTACACTTGGCACAATGCAGTCAGGCAAGTACCGTTCTCCTGGCAACCGCCAAACCCAGACTCATCCATCGGATTGCCAGACAGAGAAGCGTGATTCGTCACTCCAGAGAACACATCTCCACTGCTCTAGAGTTCAGTGGCGGCGTGCTTTACATCACTGCATCCGTCACTTTCCATTGCACTTGGTGATGTAAGGCTTGGATGCAGCTGCTCAGCCATGGAAACCCATTCCATGAAGCTCTCCACGCACTGTTCTTGAGCTAATCTGAAGGCCACACGAAGTTTGGAGGTCTGTAGCTATTGACTCTGCAGAAAGTTGGCGACTTCTGCGCACTGTGCACCTCAGCATGCGCTGACCCTGCTCTGTGATTTTACGTGGCCTACCACTTCGTGGCTGAGTTGCTGTTGTTACCAATTGCTTCCACTTTGTTATAATACCACTAACAGTTGACTGTGGAATATTTAGTAGTGAGGACATTTCAAAAATGGCCTTGTTGCACAGGTGGCAACCTATTACGGTACCACGCTTGAATTCACTGAGCTCCTGAGAGCGACCCATTCTTTTACAAATGTTTGTAGAAGCAGACGGCATGCCTAGGTGCTTGATTTTATATACCTGTGGCCATGGAAGTGATTGGAACACCTGAATTCAATGATTTGGAGGGATGTTCCAATACTTTTGGCAATATAGTGTATGTGCTGGTTATTTCAACAGGGATGTTGGGTGGTTATATAGTGTTCGAAATCAAATGAGCCCACAGCATAAGATATTCTGGTCCCATTAGTCAATGGCTTTTGTTTCATAAGCTGCTTTTCCACCGCAGGAACTTTCTCCAGGAACTAGGGACTTTGGTGTGGTACTCGGTGTGTTTCGACCGCAGGCACCAGGGTCTAAATGAAGTTCCGAGTAAAAATTTCCCCCTCAGAAAGTCCCTTCTCGCGAGGTAGTACTTTTTCAAAGTTCAGGAACTTTTGGGGGTGGGACTTGAGCACTGAACATGCTGATTGGTTGAGTTCTTGCAGCATTTTGATTGGTTGACTCCACGCAGCATTTTATTTGAACCACCATTTTAAAAGTCTGTTGCTGTGCGTGCAGTAAGAGTTGTTTGCTATTCGAATCAACAATGGAGTTTAAAAAATATGACTGATGGACCAACGACGAGGTTCAGGCTTTATTAAGGACGAAATCCAGCGGGAACTGGAAAGCTGCGCACAGTCCTACGTCACCGGACTAATCTTCACAGTGTTTTTGACCGCAATGGAAACGCAGACAGCAACAGGTTAGGTGGTTGGGGGAAGTTCCTGGGTCAAATTGTTCCGGATAATTTTTGTGGAAACGGGGCTATAGTCTATGGGACTTTTCAACCTGCTCTCACGGGATATGTTACGAGGTGGCAATTTTGTAAGAATTTACACAATGTGAATCGTACAAAAAGTATGCCTATTAGAAAAAAGTAAGCATGAAGGTCCACCCTTAAATATAGGGGTGTAAGCAGATCGTACACTCGTGTTTGGGTCAAATATGGACAAACCCAACCATTGGGTTTAAAAATTTAAACCAACAGTAGGGTTTGCCCATATTTGACCCAAACATGGGTTGAAGCAACCCAGCATTTTTTAGAGTGTATGAAAACGTAAAATAGTTACAAATTGTTATGAGATTGTGTTGGACTTTTCTCCTGTTTTATAATCCATCAGATGAAAATCACAATACCACTTTGAAGCGTAATAATGCACCTTTCCTCAACAAAGTGCACAATATGAGGTATTATTATTTAAGTCTGTAATGCAATGGTTAATTGATTTAAAGTATGAGCAATAGTAATGAGCAAACGGTACTAATAGAGTTTTTTTTTTGGTGGATTACAATAACTGGTTTGAATAGCATAAGATATCATATCATTATACACTTTAACACTATGTAACACCCTTTTTGTGGATCTACTACCATAACAGATGAATAATTTCTCAAGAGTGGATCTCTTAGGCACAGAGCTGTGTGAGAACCCTTTGTTAACCTCTGTAAATGGTATCTTGTCTACATAATTCACCATTCTATCGGGTTTCGTCTGTAAGTAGAAAACTGTGTCAACTGTGTCAAGACCGACAAAGCAGGGGGAAGATCATTTTTATGAGCCTATAAGAGTTCCTAACCTCATTTAAAGATCTCCTGAGACATGTGAGTCCATCCAAGCCCCTAAAAAAAATCTGTGTATGTTCACAGAAAAATAAAGGAACAAAATTTAAAGTCCCCCTGTAGTCAATAATTTTATCCCTTAAAACTAATCTCTGATCACCAAAATGACATATTTAAACATTTTTTTCCTGTGAAAAAAAAAAAATGTTTGCCTTAAAATGGCTTGAATGTAACTCTACACCCTTGCTTCATTTAGTATACGTGGATTCATGAATATGCAAATTATCCCCGCCTCCACTCACTCACACCAGCTCAGAAATACAGTCGGCCAACTTACTTAGGTAAACGCTACACAATGGCACACTTTACAACGTCGGACATATAACGGTAATTAATATGATTAGCCTTTTGCTTGATTACGTTATCAAACAGCTAATAATGTGTTGCTAATGTTACACAAACCATGTTCCCGTTTGCCATTTCAGTCTGCCTTCAGTATGTCAGTATCCTTAGAAACGCTTTGAACAACTCAGAACGTCAGTGAAGAAAGGCATCATAACATCGTAATATACATCATACACCCACTATATTGCTAAATCTACCTGATTTTTCATATCAACAGAAAAATATACCAGGATAACCATGGCTTCTCTTGAGACTCCCTGCTTCACAGCAGTTAATGATATGCAAAAGCCTGCCGGCACATTGATGTGATTGGTTTGTGACATCAGAAACACCAGCGATTTCAAACCGCGTTTTTGAGACAGTCTTTGGTTCACTGCAGTTTTAAAGAGAAAATACTCAGCGATGGTGTTGACTTATGAATTTGCACATGGTTTGTCTTAAAGCATATTAAAAACACCACAAATACATTGATTTTCACCACAGGGGGACTTTAAAGGAACAGTTCGTTCAAAAATTACTCACCTTCATGTTGTTCCAAACCAGTTTGATTTTCTTCTGTGGAGCACAAAACAAGAAACTTGCTTTTCCCTCAATGCAGTTAAAATGAGTGGGAATTTTCAGTAATTATGCAAAAGCATCACAAAAGTGGTCCATATGACTTGTGCACTATATTTCAAGTTGATAGAACTGCAAAACTGCAGAACCAGTTCGGTCTGATTCCTGAACAAATCAGTGACTTGACCCATTTTGTGAATTGGTCCACTGAAAAGATCTGAATCATTAGAATTAATTGTTCACAGATCAGACATACCAGACTTAAAGAGTTAGTTCATCCAAAAATGAAAATCCTGTCATAAATTACTCACCCTCATGTTGTTCCAAACCCGTAAGACCTTCGGCAGAATGCCGGCTTACCATTGGCCGATGCTGTTCACGTAAGCACCACGACGCATGCGTGTGATGCTGACGCAGGAGCTAGCCAATGGTGAGCCGGCGTTCTGCTGTAGTGCTTTGAAAGCGCTGCACTGTATTTACAACGTAAACTGCCTAGGAAACTGGCACAGACAAGAAGAGATTGTTGAATAAAGTCTTTTTTTTTTTTTTTTTGCGCACAAAAAGTATTCTCGTCGCTTCATAAAATTAAGGTTGAACCACTGGAGTCACATGGACTATTTTAACGATGTTTTTACTACCTTTCTAGGCTTTGATAAGTAGTAATTACATTGCTGGGAGGGGTCAGAGAGCTCTTGGATTTCATCAAAAAATATCTTAATTTGTGTTTTCTGAAGATGAACGAAGGTCTTATGGGTTTGGAACGACATAAGGGTGAGTAATTAATGACAGAATTTTTAATTTTGGGTGAACTAACCCTTTAAGGCAAGTGTCAAGATTTTGAGTGAATAACTTCATTGTTTATTTTTCTCACAAAAACCTATCACATGACTATAGAAGACTTGGAATATAGTGCACGAGTCATACATATCACTTTTACAATACTTTTATAGTGCTTTTGCATCCTTTTGGAACCTTGAAAGTGCCAATTCATTGTTACTGCATGGAAAAGAGTCTTTTTCTCATCATGTTCTGCAAAGGGGGAAAAACAAGTTTCAAATGATATATGGCTGAGCAAATGATGACAAATGATTCATTTTTAGTGAAATTTTCTAGAGCTTACCTGTAGAACAACATCTTTACACATTTTATAAACATTTTATTTCTTGTCTAAATGAATGCATTTCTTGAAAAACCTTACAAAAATATCGAAAAGAAACAGGCTGTTGTCTTCAGCTGAGTCACAGGAGAGTTTCAAAGACATTGATTGGTTGCTTGATTTCCATTGCTCCTTTATTTAATAAAAGGATCACGTCACTTTTGTTCCTAAGAGGTTGAAGTAACACAGAGGTCATAATCAGGGTTGGCGGTCCGCAGTGAAGCTCCCCATAAAAATATTCATATTCACAGCTTTATGTTACTCATTAGCTCTTGCCAGCAGTCAAGGGTAACCACTCACCGCTATATAAAAACCTGCCTCTCCCAATCTTGGCATGCCTACAACAAACAAACAATGGAAAAAAAGTGACTCCATCCATAAATTAAAACAACAACAATAACGAATGCCTGCTGGGATGCAAAGAAGTGATTGGCACACACTTTGGTAATGTTGCATTAGAGATGTTCATTTACACAGTGCCAAGCAGTTGCATATTAAAGTCAATTAATTACAAAAGCTGCAATTTGCAGTACATTAATAAACCACCTGTTTAATAGCTTGAAAATATATAGCAATTTAGAGTAAGACATCCATCCATCCTCTATCCATCCATCCTCTTATCTATCTATCTATCTATCTATCTATCTATCTATCTATCTATCTATCTATCTATCTATCTATCTATCTATCTATCTATCTATCAATCAACTTACCTATTTATCTGTCTATCTATATATTCCTGCATCCATTTATCCATCCATCCATCCACCAACTTACCTATCCATCCATCCATCCATCCATCCACCCATCCATCCATCCATCCATCCATCCATCCATCCATCCATCCATCCATCAACCTACCTATCTAACTGCCTGCCTATCCATCCATCCATCCATCCATCCATCCATCCAGGCTTTTAAAAAGTTTTTTACCAACTTTTAGTCAAGGTTTTGACAACATCAAAGTTTGTCTCCCTGAATTTTCCTTTTCTACTTGAATTCTGAACGAGTTTTGAATATGTCTTTAGCTATCAAAAAGAGTTTAGCCCTCTAAGCTCAGTTTAACACGTTTACCTCATTTAAATCTTTTAAAAAAAGAATTTCACAGATTTTTACCCAGCATCAATGCAGAAGATGTGTGAAAGTCTGCAGGCTCTGTATGGCTCTGCGGCAGTCACTGTTCACCATGCACCATAGGTCAGGCTTTTTTTTTACTCCAACACTCCAAAAGGAAATATGTGTTTTATGCAAATACCATATTATAAAAGAGACAAAACCTTTGCATTTTCAATGCTTTAAAAATACATAGTGTCTTTTATGCTGGAAAAGTATTCTGTGCTCTGAAAAACCCACAGGGGCCGCATTTACACAACCCTGCTCTTCAATCCTCTGACCTCTCTCGCTATTGTCTGTGAGAACAAACAAAAGGCCTGAAGTCCCCTGCACACACTGCCCATAAATCACTGAAACACTGAACTCAGACTGAGCCTGAAACCAGACGGAGCCAAAGAACTATGGATACAAGACTGCCATCTATTGTTAGAGAGGAGAACCTTGGCTGAAACTAGGTATGAAGGTTACTTTTCAATTGCTAAGATAGAAAATGTGCATGAGTCTGCACTTCTACAGTAAAGTCGGCCTTTATTCTCCAGCTCCACTGGAGCCAAAGAAGTTTCAGTGATATTGTCAGAGCAAAGAACTCACAGCAGAAACAGTTATAATATAAAACCAGCAATATAATTGAGCAGGAGGTCTGCAGAAGTATACAAGAGTTTTGCATTTAACACTGTCACACCTAAACACATGCTAACCGTTTACAAAGCTTTGTGAGGTTTCTGTTACTTATCTTTGGCCTTTTACCACTTAGATGTGAAGGGAAGTATAGAGAGGTCAGAAAACTCTCATTAAAATCACTCATTAGATCTGGGCATTACAGCAGTGATAATTAATTTTTCACATTACAGTAATACAATTTTTTGGGGGAAATGTTAATAATTGACTTTTTTATCCTTTGAATTTTGTGCTGAAATATGACCCGGACATGTTCTTGACAGGTTTCAAAAGTTGATGTTCTAGTATATCGGGCACCACACTGAAAAGCATGAGCTCAGAAAGCAAATAGGCTCCAACTTTCTTTGACATACATCAATTTTCTCGTTTAAAAAAAACGAGAGTGTGATAGAGAGAGGAAAAGATACCAAAATAAGGAAGGCAGCGACTATTTGCAAGTGTAAATAGCAACTAGATTCTATTTACACTAAGTGAAAATAGCATATTTTCTTAGCAATAATTGTTATTTACACTAAGTGAAAATAACATATTTTTTAGCGATGGATGATATTTACACTAAGTGCAAATAGCTGTAGATGCTATTTACTAAGTGAAATAGCATACTAAGTGAAAATAGTGATATATTCTATTTACACCATGTAAAAGTAGCAGTTCTTTGCAATATGTGTAATTACATGCAATTTATACTTTATTTTGACAGATATATACTATTTGCACCTCAGTATTGTTGTACATTAACAGGATGCAATAATAACATAGAGTGTAAATGATTATATTTATTAAAATTATTAAATGGATGGCGCCTTAATGGGACAATAAAAGCCCTCCCTACACCTAACCCTACCCAATAAATGCTTTTATTATTATGAAACATTTCGTTAGGCACTTTATTTCCATTTTTAGAATATTTTCTTAATTTTCATTGAAAGTAAATGCCTTTCCGATGTGATATATGATGGGAAAGGGGAGAAGAGCAAGCTCGGCAAAAGGCGGATTCGAACCCGGGTCAATAGTGTCAAAACCTAGATCCTTAAGCTTTATGCTTTACTGACTACACCACTGAAGACATTGAAATATGCATGTCTTTGTTTTAATCTTGTTTGTCCCAACCAGGCATTGTTAGGCGGAGCTAGTGCGAATAGCACTTGCCAACAAGGCACGCTATTTGCACTTGGTGTAAATAGACACTCCGAATAAGGAAACAGAATAGAGTAAGGTACGTTGTTGCTCAAATCGGGAAGGGCTGGGCCATGCTGGCAAGTTGAACAAAGATTATTGTTTTTATGTAAATATTTCCCATTTGTAAGAGAGCTCTAATTCAAGTTGTTCAGAGCATGACATAATAAAACAAAACAAACCATGAATTATTTGCGACTGTGCGCCTGTGTGGGCGAAAAAAAGAAATGATGTAACAAACAATAGAGCTCCTGAAAGCTTTTATTTGGGAGGGATGAATCCCTGTCAGCTGTGACAGTATGGAGGAGTGAATCTGTCATTCACCTCAATGACAGCGTTCCCCAGACAGCAGCTTTCATCTGTGACGGCGTCACGGTTCGAGCTTCCTTTAGGTCTGCTGCTCTGAACAAGTAAACAGAGCGCATGACCAGACAACAGGGAATGATCTAGAAAACCAGGTTGCATGTTACCTGTTGCGTTCCATGGAAAAAAGAAAGTTGTGCAGGTTTTGTATGACATGAGAGTGAGCAAATGAAGGATAAACATGGAATTCTGGGTAGAACCGCAACAGAATGAGAGCGGTCTGTGCACCAGCTCATTGTGAGAAACAGATCCAAGACATCTTTGATAGGGGCCTGAATCACTGGCCCCCCCACTGGTCGTACAGGAAGTGGTATGATAAAAATAATGAGTCTGGAAGCTGCTAGCAGGGATAATTACGCGGCAAAGAAAGGGAGATGACAATGCAGCTCGCCGCATTAAAGCCGTGATAAGAGGACTGCCTAATCCACAGGACTTTGGAGGGATTAAGGTTGTGAGCTCCTCGTCTGGTCTCGGGATGAGAAGGTTAACTGGCCTGTCCTTTCCACAGTCTTCTCTCTTCTCTGTCTCAATGTTCTCCAGCTCTGTAATTCCATTAGAAGGAGGGCAATCTCTTTATCCCAGGGAGCAATGGAGACGGGGAATGCCACGCGGCTTCTGAAGAGTATCCACGGACGTCGCTTTCGCTGAGTAATCTGATGAAAGAGGTGATAAAACACATTTGAACGGCTGATCAAGTTCTCCCAGTGCACCCTGGCTAATGCATGTCAGCAACGGCTGTCCATGTATACAAATTAGATATTCATTATATTCATTACATATTCAAGAAGACAGAAAGACTTGAATCTATGACATGCAGTGGCCTAAAAAAGTATTTATATGCTTGATATCACCAACTTCTGCCCCTATAGTTGTCTACCAAAACAAAATGGCTACCGTTAGCATTGCAGTTGTTGCAGGATGAACAATGCTATGTAATGTCAGCATTAGTTTTGTCTCTGCAATCCTTTGCTTAACATCATGTATGAACTTTAATACATTTTGTTTAATAATAAATTAATGTTTACCATATAGGCCTACGTACATCTCCCTGAGTGTTGCCGTGTTTGCATGATGTCATACATGTAAATAACTTCATACATACACTAAAAATCAACAGTTGACAGGTAAAGTGAATGACACTGATTATCTCTTCATCAAGGCACCTGTTAGTGGGTGGGATATATTAGGCAGCAAGTGAACATTTTGTCCTCAAAATTGATGTGTTAGAAGAACTGGCGACAGGGTCATGGGCGGCCAAGGCTCATTGATGCACGTGGGGCGCGAAGGCTGTCCCATGTGGTCCGATCAAACAGTCAGAATGTCAGAATACACAGTGCATCGCAGTTTGTTGCGTATGGGGCTACATAGCCACAGACCAGTCAGGGTGCCCATGCTGACCCCTGTCCACTGCCGAAAGCGGCAACAGTGGGCACGTGAGCATCAGAACTGGACCACGGAGCAATGGAAGAAGGTGGCCTGGTCTGATGAATCTAGTTGATTTTCTTTTACATCACGTGGATGGCCGGGTGCATGTGCATCGCTTATGGGGAACACATGGGACCAGGATGCACTATGGGAAGAAGGCAAGCCGGCAGAGGCAGTGTGATGCTTTGGGCAATGTTCTGCTGGGAAACCTTGGGTCCTGCCATCCATGTGGATGCTACTTTGACACGTACCAACTACCTAAGCATTGTTGCAGACCATGTACACCCTTTCATGGAAACGGTATTCCCTGGTGGCTGTGGCCTCTTTCAGCAGGATAATGCGCCCTGCCACAAAGCAAAAATGGTTCAGAAATGGTTTGAGGAGCACGAGTTTGAGGTGTTGACTTGGCCTCCAAATTCCCCAGATCTCAATCCAATCGAGCATCTGTGGGATGTGCTGAACAAACAAGTCTGATCCATGGAGGCCCCACCTCGCAACTTACAGGACTTAAAGGATCTGTTGCTAACATCTTGGTGCCAGGTACCACTGCACACATTGAGAGGTCTAGTGAAGTCCATGCCTCGACGGGTCAGGGCTGTTTTGGGCGCAAAAGGGGGACTAACACAATATTAGGACACATTATGGTCATAATGTTATGCCTGATCGGTGTATATCGTGGCCACGAATTAAGAATTTGTTCCACAAATTAAGAATTTGTTCCCATGACTTATTAATTTGTTCCCTCGATTTAGTAAATCGTGGCCACATTGAACTAATTCGTTCCCTCGTTTTGATTTAACTAAAACAAGGGAACAAATTATTACAATGTGGCCAAGATTTAGTAAAACAAGAAAACAAATTGTTATATTGTGCGCATGATTTAGTACAATGACAGAATTAATTATTATATCATGCACATAATTTACTTAAAACGAGAGAACGGATTAGTAAAATGTGCTGACGTATTAGTAGTCATGGGAATGAATTGTTAATTATCTTATGCTCACCAAGGCTACATTTATTTGATCAAAAATACAGTAAAAACAGTAATATTATGAAATAATAATAAAATGTTATATAACTGTTTTCTATTTGAATGTATTTTAAAATGTAATTCATTCCTGTGATGCAAAGCTGAATTTTCAGCATCATTACTCCAGTTTTCAGTGTTACATGCTCCTTCAGAAATAATTATAATATGCTGATTTATTATGATCAATGTTGAAAACGGTTGTGTTGCTTACTATTTTTGTGGAAACCACGATACATTTTTTTCAGGATGATGAATTGATGACAAAAAGAACAGCATTTATTTGAAATAGAACTCGTTTGTAACATTATAAATGTATTTACTATAACTTTTGATAATTTTAATGCATCCTTGCTGAATAAATTGCTGTATTAATTTCTTTCAAATATATAAAAAAAAATCTTACTGACCCCAAACTTTTGAACCGTAGTCTATCCAAATACGCTATCTATTAAAGCTGTTCACTGTTTTTCTACATGGCTTTTTTTCCAGATCACTTCTGAAATCTGAGACATATTTGAGCACATCTTGTTTCAGTGTTTAGACAAAGACAAGCAAACTCAACACTTGAAACACATTCAAAATCAAAATCTATCACACATGGACACAATGCTTTGTCTCCCATGACTGAAATAGCTCTTCATGTGAAATCCTCAGTGCAATGTTTTCCATTAGCTAATTTGATAAGGTCCCTTTGGAGTGTAAAGTACTCACAACTAAACACCATGCTTTCTGGCATAGCAAAAAAAAAAAAGTGTTTTAATAGTCAGAGTGATAGTTTTGGAAATATTAGGCATTCATAATCACGCTGTTAATGTATAAGGTATATTTTGAATAAACAAGGATTTCTGATAATAATAAAAATCCCCTTCAGCTACACAACTATAGAAAGTTAAAGGAATAGTACAGTAAAAAAAGAAGAAAATATCATAATTTAAGCTCCAAAAAGCACCATTAAAGTTTTTATGATTTTTTGTTTGTTTTTGGAGTAAAAATTATAGAAGGACTTCCGGTTATGGAGTGGTACTGAGAAGACGACCCTCCTATATATTTACTGAGCAAAAATCCTTCAAAATCACTTAAAACTTTATCACATCTTTCGATAATTGATGCGCAAAAGACCAACAACGGAAATGGCACCGAAAAATAAGAACAGAACGTGTGAATAATGAAGTGCAAGAGATGTCGCAAGTGACGACAGTGAATCTACGAAAGTAAGTTGAAAGAGTTAAACCCCAGCAATGAATGGACAAACAAGTTACGAGTAAAATCAACGGTGTTATGTCAGCGATCAAAGAGGTGAAGGAGCAAGTGAAAGAGGCAGAGGAACGCATTTCTGGAGTGGAGGATGAAATCGGTCAACCCCGTGCTCAAGCAAACTTGCTTGAATCACAAGTTAAAAAACTGACGGACAAAGTTGACAACATGGAAAACTGAAAAAGAAGAAGGAAACGATGTGTGTGCGTTTTTAGAGGCCTGGATTCCAAAAATATTGGAAATGAACTCAAGCACATCTTTAGTCATAAGCCGCAACAATTTAGTTTTTTTTCCCCAGACCTGTTGCTGTCTGCATTTTCCATCGTGGTCTAAAGTACCGTGAAGATTAGGCAAATTATGCCGAGTTCAGACTGCACGATTTTAGCCTCGATTTTCAGGTTTTGCTAAATCGCGGCAAATCGGTGCACGTTTACGCGAGTGACAATCATGCAGTGTGAATTATCAAAGACGCAATCTGAGAGAATCGACGATGCGTTGCTGACATCCATGAGATATTTGGTATGCTAAATATCTGGACCTGTCTGCGATTCAAAATCCTGCTGTGTGAAATGTGTTCTGACTGAAAATTACATTGGCGGTGACCTACAGCCAATGAGAGAGCAAGATACAGGGCAGCGGGAAGTTCGGGGAGGGGTATAGACCTCATTATTACACCTAAGCTTTACAATTATATCAAACAGAAACAAAGCACAAACATTTGCTTGACCAGCCGCAACAGCAGCACATTGCAAAATTATTTATTTACCTCCAACTCTCTTTGCAGAACACACAATCCTTGCTCCCCGCTTCTCCCCAACCATTTCCTCTTCCATAATCTTTTTTTTTCTTTTTCTCCTTTTCGTTGCAAATCAGCGCAAAGACAATTTGGATCGCAAGCTTCTTGCGGGCTATCATTTTTAATAACAATTCCATTCTCAGGCAAGCGTGATCTTGCGTTATTTCCTTATCACTTCTCGCATGTGTTTGGTTGTGAAACATAGTTTGACCAGAAAGAGTTGTGCACACAGCCACAACTGAATGCTACCCCAGATAGTCTTGCAGTTTGAAACTGTGATCTGCCATCGCCATTAGTCCGGTG
Source organism: Coreius guichenoti (assembly GCA_039654105.1). Lineage (NCBI taxonomy): Eukaryota > Metazoa > Chordata > Actinopteri > Cypriniformes > Gobionidae > Coreius > Coreius guichenoti. The sequence continues at coordinate 12,019,127 of CM077178.1, forward strand.
ACGTAGGACTGCACGCGACTTTCCAGTTCCCGCTGGATTTCGTCCTCCACATATAAGCTTAATAAAGCCTGAACCTCATTGTCGGTCCATCGGTCATGTTTTTTAAACTCCATTGTTGATTCGAATAGCAAACAACTCTTACTGCACGCACAGCAACAGACTTTTAAAATGGTGGTTGAAATAAAATGCTGCACTGGAGTCAACCAATCAAAATGCTGTGTGAACTCAACCAATCAGCATGTTCAGCGCCCAAGTCCCACCCCCGAAAGTTCCTGAACTTTGAAAAAGTACTACTTTGCGAGCAGGGACTATCTGAGGGGGAAATTTTTACTCTGAACTTCATTTAGACAGAGTACCACACCAAAGTCCCTAGTTCCTGGAGAAAGTTCCTGTGGTGGAAACGCGGCTATAGAGCGGGTCCACAACGAAACGTGACCAGAACACAAGACGAGATGCCAGTGCACCATCAAGAACACTAATAATGAAGTTCTTGAACTTCAAACAAAAAGAACAGGTGCTGAGAGTGGCCAGGTCCAAGGGGATGATTTCATACAAGTAACACACTCTTCGTTTTCATCCGGATGTTTCTGCTGAAGTTCACAGGAAGCAGAGAGCTTATGATGGTGTGAGACAGAGGCTACGAGCGAGAGGAATCAGTAAACCCCCTGCTTGTCTACTTGTTACACACCAGGAGAAATCAAGGGTGTTTGACACACCGGACGCTACTGGGGAAAACGGGGATGTTGTTGAATATATCTTAGCAATAGGTGTTTTGTTCATGATTTTTTTGCTTCTCAGTATTTAAGATCTGTGAGTCTATAAAAGGGAACATACATCTTAATAGGAAATGTAGAAGATCATGGGGGAGACAGGGAATGTGAAATTTTCTTCTGGAATTGTAGATGACTGGTTAATATTACCAAAAAAAAGAAGCATGTAATGGACAGGATCAAACAATTACAGGCACAAGTAGCTTTTCTTCAGGAAACCCACATGGTAAAAAGTGAGACAGTTAGGATTCGTCTGAGATGGCAAGGGCAAGTTTTTGCTGTCTGTCACACTTCTAATGCAAGAGGAGTAATAACTTTAATTCATAAATCAGTCCTAATACAGGTTCAAAAGGAAGATATATTATGCTACAATATAAATTTTTTTCCAGAAAAGATCAATTGAATTAATGTATATGGTCCAAATGATGACAACACTAAATGTTTTAATGATTTGTTTTTGTTAACTGCTAGTTGCCTGGATACTATCTTATCGGAGGGGATATGAATTGTGTACTAGATACTACTAAAGCTCGTTCCACAGGGATTGGTAAAATGCATACTAAAGCTAGGAAGTTGATACAGGAATTTATGAAAGACCTTACTTTATCAGATGCTAGGAGGGATCTTAACCCAGTAGCAGTATCATATTCATGTTATTCTGGTATGCATCAAACATACTCATGTACTGATTTCTAATATCTGCACAATTTCAAAAGATTGTATATATCACAGCATAGTCATCTCTGACCATGCAGCTGTATCCCTATCATACAAAACTACAAAATTCACAAAGAATACCCCTAAATGGCACTTTCAGATAGGATGGCTTCGGGATCCAGAGTTTATAGAATATTTGAACAAACAAATTGATCTATATTTTGTCATTCTGAAACATCTGCTGGTATTCGGACATATTATTTGTTTTTGCAGCTCAAGACAAGAAATGAAACAATTAGAAGTTCAGGTCAAAAAATTTGAAAATGTTATTTTCCAGAAAACTAGACACAGAAGAAGCAAAGGAGAAATTATTATTACTCAGGTCCCAATATAATGAATTATCAGCAAGCAGAGCAGCTTCAAAAGTTTTCAGGTTCAAACAACATTTTTATGAATATGGAGGTAAAAACATTTGCATGGCAAATCCGACAACAACAAACAGAGCGTACCATCACAGCAATTGAGAGTTCAACGGGAACTATAGTTGACCCAGATCAATTAAGCATTTACAGTTTATTATGAAAAACTCTATATAAACTCTAGTGCTCATTCAATTTGGATACACAGATGCAATTTTTAGTCTAAAGTTTTCATTTTGAAGATTTTAGTCTAAAAATAGCCCAGATTTCAATTGAAGAAAAGAACAAATTAGATGAAGACCTCACGTTACAAGAAATAGGAGAAATCGTTTATTCTATAATTTGGACATGTATAAGACGTTTAAGAAAAAATTATTAACCCCCTTTTTGGAAATGATAGTAGAGGCATATCATCAAGGCCTTCATCCTACATCAATGAGAGGAGCTTTAATCACATTATTACCAAAACCAGGAAAATCAAACACAAAGTGTGAAAATATGCAGCCAGTTAGCTTGTTAAATTCCGATACAAAAATATTAAGTAAAGTTCTAGCTAAGAGGTTAGAAGGTATTCTACCAAATTTATTAGGAGATCAAAATGGTTTCATACAACACAGGCAAGGATTTCATAATGTTCGAAGAGTCCTAAATATTCTCCATGAACAGAGGAGTGAGTGAGACACTGCTCTACTATCACTGGATGCCGAAAAGGCCTTTGATAGGGTTGAATGGTCTTTTATGTTTGATTTGTTGTCTAGATTTGGGTTTGGTGAAAGGTATTACAAGTGGGTAAGTTTACTTTATAATAGCCCTACAGCAGAAGTGTTGACAAATAATATGGTTTCAAAACCATTTAGCATATCAAGAGGGTGCAGACAAGGTTCACCCCTTTCTCCTCTTCTTTTTGCCATCTCCATCAAGCCTTTTGCAATAGCAGTAAAGAGACATGTGGAATTAACAGGCATTAAGATTAGACAGGTAGAACATAAAATATCATTATTCGGTGATGATGTAATTCTTTTTCTTGATACATCAATACCTGCTTTATTAGGTCTTATTAGTACATTTGGAGAAAATTCTGGATACAAAATTAATCATTCTAAAAGTTCTATTCTATATCTAAATGAGATTGACAGACAGCAACCTAGTAACTGTGCTGCAACTTTCAATATCGTTGATTGTTTTACATACCTGGGTGTAAAAATTGTACCAAAATTAGAAGTTGTGCAAGTAAATTATGATCTGCTTCTTGAAAGTGTTAGTAGCTCTATAGAAAGATGGATGTCCTTACCCATATATTTAATCGGCCGAATAAATATCTTACCATGCCAAATTTTTTATATTTATTTCAGAACATTCCCCTGCCTCCCCATAAACCTCTTTTTCAAAGACTAAAAAAGATATTCACTAAATCTCATTTGGAATAACAGATGTTCCAGACTCTGCCTGACACTTTTGTACTTGACATATGAGAGAGGAGGTCTACAGTGTCCTAACCTTTATTGGTATTATTTGGGCTGTTCAACTTAGAACAATTATGTTTTATTTTTTATCTCACTGCCCACATTGGATGGATATAGAATCTTCTGCTATCAAATTGTATCTGCCTTTAAATTTATGTTATATTAATCAGAATTTAAAGATCTAAAAAAAAAAAAAATGTTTCCAACCCTATAGCTATAAATATGATTGCCGTATGGTATGATGTTAAAAAATATTTAGGTGTCTCCTATCCTTTATCTTGTTTTAGTCCCATTTGGGGGTAATACAAAGTTTAAACCAGGCAGATTCAATGCAGGCTTCAAGATTTGGGCTGACAAGGGCATCCAAAAGATAGCAAATCTATATGTTAACAATACTCTTATGTCATTTGAGGAAATAGTCAATACATACAATATTCTTACAAAACAGTAAGTATTTACAAATAAGAAATTTCATACTCAACTGACAAAATAATTCTCTGGATATGCCAACATTGTCTTAGAAAAAGAAATGACAAGAAATTGTTCTAGTAAAGGTTTAATTTCATCGTTATACAATATGCTGGCTTCAGGATCAAAGGACTCTTCTCAGATGGAGGACTGGATGGAAACATGTAAAGAAGCTCAATCACAAACAATAAACACACGTCTGAAACTGCTGCAATGTACACCGATCAGGCATAACATTATGACCACTGACAGGTGAAGTGAATTACACTGATTATCTCTTCATCACGGCACCTGTTAGTGGGTGGGATATATTAGGCAGCAAGTGAACATTTTGTCCTCAAAGTTGATGTGTTAGAAGCAGGAAAAATGGGCAAGCGTAAGGAATTGAGCGAGTTTGACAAGGGCCAAATTGTGATGGCTAGACGACTGGGTCAGAGCATCTCCAAAACTGCAGCTCTTGTGGGGTGTTCCTGGTCTGCAGTGGTCAGTATCTATCAAAAGTGGTCCAAGGAAGGAACAGTGGTGAACCGGCGACAGGGTCATGGGCGGCCAAGGCTCATTGATGCACGTGGGGAGCAAAGGCTGTTCCGTGTGGTCCGATCAAACAGACGAGCTACTGTAGCTCAGATTGCTCAAGAAGTTAATGCTGGTTCTGATAGAAAGGTGTCAGAATACACAGTGCATCGCAGTTTGTTGCGTATGGGGCTGCATAGCCGCAAACCAGTCAGGGTGCCCATGCTCACCCCTGTCCACCGCCGAAAGTGCCAACAGTGGGCACATGAGCATCAGAACTGGACCCTGGAGCAATGGAAAAGGTGGCCTGGTCTGATGAATCACGGTTTCTTTTGCATCACGTGGATGGCCGGGTGCGTGTGCATCGCTTACCTGGGGAACACATGGGACCAGGATGCAGTATGGGAAGAAGGCAAGCTGGCAGAGGCAGCGTGATGCTTTGGGCAATGTTCTGCTGGGAAACCTTGGGTCCTGCCATCCATGTGGATGTTACTTTGACACGTACCACCTACCTAAGCATTGTTGCAGACCATGTACACCCTTTCATGGAAACGGTATTCCCTGGTGGCTGTGGCCTCTTTCAGCAGGATAATGCGCCCTGCCACAAAGCAAAAATGGTTCAGGAATGGTTTGAGGAGCACAACAACGAGTTTGAGGTGTTGACTTGGCCTCCAAATTCCCCAGATCGCAACCCAATCGAGCATCTGTGGGGATGTGCCGAACAAACAAGTCCGATCCATGGAGGCCCCACCTCGCAACTTACAGGACTTAAGGGATCTGCTGCTAACATCTTGGTGCCAGATACCACAGCACACCTTCAGGGGTCTAGTGGAGTCCATACCTCAACGGGTCAGGGCTGTTTTGGCAGCAAAAGGGAGACCAACACAATATTAGGTCATAATGTTTTGCCTGATCAGTGTAAGTGGTTGATGCGGATTTATATAACTCCAGTTGTATTGCATAAATATATTGAAAATGTCCCTGACACTGGCTTAAGATGCGGTGAGTTTAAAGGTACATTATTTCATTGCATATGGGAGTGCGAAAAAGTCAAGAATTTTTGGAAAGGTGTGAAAGAAACGATAGAGAAGATCCTTGATGTTTACATTCCACTGTCACCTTTACTTTTTTTTTAAATTTAATTTACATCCTAAGGAGATCAAGTTAAAAAAGTAATGTTTATATTTATAAATATATGTATTCTTCAAGCAAAACGGCTTATTTCTTTAAATTGGAAAAGTATTTGTGCACCAAGTATAGGACGTTGGCAAGGAAATGGTAACAAATATGTCAATGGAAAAGATAACCTATATTTTAATGAATAAATACACAGTTTTTGATGGAGTTTGGGGGCCTTTCATATCATTCTTAAAACATGGTGGAGTTGGAAAGGAGTTAATAGACTAAGAAAAGAGGTGGTATTGAATATCAATGTAAAATACTGAGAAGCGATTTTTTTTATATGTTACATGGAAATATATATGTACATGTGTATAGTTAAAATGTAATTTTTTTTTAATTATAGAAGAATGAAAGTCATACTGGTTTGTAACAAGTATATGAGGGTGAGTAAATGATGATGACAGAGTTTTCATTTTTGGATGTAATATTCCTTTAGGGGCTCAAACGTATAAGATTGAGGTGCTTTATCATGGGGCGGCTTCATGGTTTGGATGACAGCCTTTTAATTTGCACCGCCTGTAATCATAACTGGCTTGAGTTTATCGTGAAGTAATGACCTACACGATGGCCTTAATAGATAATGTGATTCATTCATTCTCTGCTTCCCTCTTCTACTACAGATTAACACAGAGAAAAGGCACAGAGGAGATGAGAGTATGATGAATAGATGAGATGAGAAAGACAGAATTTGATGGGGTCCTCAGTCCACCGAGAGTAGGTGTAACTAGGCATACGCATAGCCCAGACTCAGGCAGTGGGCCTGACACACATACACACACGGATAAATGACAGAGGTACTTCACATGAGAGCCTACTGCTGTTGAAGTATCAGGTGAAGCATGTGTAACTGAGCTGTATGCCAGCACACAGAAACAGACTGAAAAAAGAAATGAAGAGAAATTATGTGGGATATGAAACATCATGGACTGAACAAATCAGCAGATAAGAATATGTGTAAACTGGCATGACGAAAAAGTTTGTGTAGCTAGGAATTTTCTAACTATACTGAAGGGGTGGATTCTGAAATCCATTGCCGCTTCAATCAATATATATATATATATATATATATATATATATATATATATATATATATATATATATCCTAATTACATTTATAATCAAAGCCTTAATCAATATCTATCCTCCTACATATTAAGATGATTTAAATGATTTCTTCTAGTTTGAATGTTCTCTTGAATGTTTGGTTTCATTGCTTCTCTCTGAGGAGAAGAACATGTTATCTGTATGTTTTGGAGAACTATGCTGTTTTCAGTTGACGCTCCACCAACTCCAACCTTGGAGAAACTGTGTATCTGTGTATGTGCGCCAGTATTCTGTGTTACAGATCAGTATTGGAGGTGGATTACGGGCATCCTAGGAGATGGGTGGACTTGTTTTCTGGGCAAGCTGGCGCCTGCTCCAGAACTGGAAGGTCACTACACGCCTAATTCCGGGGTGAAAGCGTCAACAAGTGATCTATGGAGACGTGCATCTGATTAACTGACAATGTGTGAAATTTACTATGACTATCTATTTTCTCTTAGCCAATCAGAATCATTCAACCTGCAGTAATGACGTAGCTAGACCTTGAAAAGAGTATAACTGTTGAGAAATTGTATGTACGAAAAAAGGTAGAGGGAGAGTATATATATATATATATATATATACACTCACCTAAAGGATTATTAGGAACACCATACTAATACTGTGTTTGACCCCCTTTCGCCTTCAGAACTGCCTTAATTCTACGTGGCATTGATTCAACAAGGTGCTGAAAGCATTCTTTAGAAATGTTGGCCCATATTGATAGGATAGCATCCTGCAGTTGATGGAGATTTGTGGGATGCACATCCAGGGCACGAAGCTCCCGTTCCACCACATCCCAAAGATGCTCTATTGGGTTGAGATCTGGTGACTGTGGGGGCCATTTGAGTACAGTGAACTCATTGTCATGTTCAAGAAACCAGTTTGAAATGATTCGAGCTTTGTGACATGGTGCATTATCCTGCTGGAAGTAGCCATCAGAGGATGGGTACATGGTGGTCATAAAGGGATGGACATGGTCAGAAACAATGCTCAGGTAGGCCGTGGCATTTAAACGATGCCCAATTGGCACTAAGGGGCCTAAAGTTTGCCAAGAAAACATCCCCCACACCATTACACCACCACCACCAGCCTGCACAGTGGTAACAAGGCATGATGGATCCATGTTCTCATTCTGTTTACGCCAAATTCTGACTCTACCATCTGAATGTCTCAACAGAAATCGAGACTCATCAGACCAGGCAACATTTTTCCAGTCTTCAACTGTCCAATTTTGGTGAGCTCGTGCAAATTGTAGCCTCTTTTTCCTATTTGTAGTGGAGATGAGTGGTACCCGGTGGGGTCTTCTGCTGTTGTAGCCCATCCGCCTCAAGGTTGTGCGTGTTGTGGCTTCACAAATGCTTTGCTGCATACCTCGGTTGTAACGAGTGGTTATTTCAGTCAAAGTTGCTCTTCTATCAGCTTGAATCAGTCGGCCCATTCTCCTCTGACCTCTAGCATCAACAAGGCATTTTCGCCCACAGGACTGCCGCATACTGGATGTTTTTCCCTTTTCACACCATTCTTTGTAAACTCTAGAAATGGTTGTGCGTGAAAATACCCGTAACTGAGCAGATTGTGAAATACTCAGACCGGCCCGTCTGGCACCAACAACCATGCCACGCTCAAAATTGCTTAAATCACCTTTCTTTCCCATTCTGACATTCAGTTTGGAGTTCAGGAGATTGTCTTGACCAGGACCACACCCCTAAATGCATTGAAGCAACTGCCATGTGATTGGTTGATTAGATAATTGCATTAATGAGAAATTGAACAGGTGTTCCTAATAATCCTTTAGGTGAGTGTATATGTGTGTGTGTGTGTGTGTGAAAGCTTATATTTTTACTATAATTAATTAACTGAATTGTTGCATAAATTACAGAAAGATAAATCCAAGTCATCTAGATGACATCTGCGGTTTACAATCACTTCATATTGTTTGTTAGCAAAGTAGTCTGTGTGTGCAAGTACCTAAAATCAAATTTCCGAATTATGAGAGGTAGTTAACCAATCAAACAGCAGCTGTCTGGAAACTGATCTGCCCGTACACATCTCCTCACTGACCTGTTCACAGCAATGAGCGACCTGTCAGAACATTGCTAATCATTCTGCTCCATTTAACCAGAATATTTGGCCCTGAACTAACAGTCCACAGTCCTCTGATTGCAGGCATGATGTCATTAAGAATTTGCAAAGGAAATGAAATCACTGAGCCATACATGTCGAACCAATAGGTCAAAAGTTTCAGGCAATGTTTAGTTTATTATAAATGCACTAACACTCATCACCTCTATATGACCTGACATCTATAGTTGTACTTGTATGTAAGTTACAAGTTTGAGTCTGGCTTGCAACATATTCTGTTCTCCCTCTAATCTCCTGTCCTCTCGCTACTCTCCTCTGTACTAAAAAATAGGAAAATATTTTTTTTTAAGTTAATAGTTTTATTCATCAAGGATGCATTAAATTCATCAAAAGTGAAAGTAAAGAAATGTATAATGTCACAAAAGATTTCTATTTCAAATAAATGCTGTTCATTTATATTTATCAAAGAATCCTGAAAGAAAATATCAGTTTCCACAAACTTTTTAAGCAGCACTGTTAATAATGCCATTGATAATAATAAAAAAATATTTTTTTGAGCACCAAATAAACATATCAGTATGATTTCTGAAGGATCATGTGACACTGAAGACTGGAGTAATGACGCTGAAAATTCAGCTTTGCCATCACAGGAATAAATTATTTCAAAATTTTCAAAAGTTATTTTAAACAATATTTTTCACAATATCATTGTTTTTACTGTATTTTTAATCAAATAAATGTAGCATTGGTGAACAAAAGAGACTTCATTCAAAAACATAAAAAAGATTCATTCAGAAGGCATACCTTTTAGAATAGGTACCTTCACATCATAGCTTTCACTTTCCTATGATACTGTCTAGGTAGGCAGCTCACTAGGTTTTGGAAAACTTATGAGTATCTTCCAAAAGCTGATTATCTACCCTAGGGAAGATACATATTGACTAGAGTCTTCAAAGGTATCAAACGAGGGTTGCCACAGGTTCAACATTTTCATGCATTCATTACTCAAGTGATCCTGGAAGTAAACTACATCTGTGGAACAGCATGTTGATGCTGGTTGTCTAGATATCTAGCCTCAAGGCCTTTAGAAAAATCCTACGGGCGATTTTCTGTCTCTGCACAGCAAGAAGGCTCTGACAGATGTTTTCATTCATGTGAAGAGTTACCAGGAGGTGCCGGGTCATTTTCCAGCAACTCTTGAGTGTTTGAAATGAGCTTTACCAGTGCATGGATACACAGCCTCAAGCTGTTATAATACCAGTGCAAGGAACACTGGATTTCTAGTTGTCCTGTGGTGAGTTTTCAAGACATATCCAGCTTCACATGTAAAAAACACCAAGCTGTGCTAATATCTCTTTGAGTTTAACATGTGCAGTGTTTATTCACCTTCGATCAATTCTACTCTTGCAGAAACAAATTTGTCATTGACAAAAGATAATAACAGTAATAAAAAAAAATTGAATAACACTTAAGAAGTCTTCCAACATGTCTAATTACTAAGGTTTTGATTGTTTCCTCAGAGTTTTGACAGTTTTATTAACTATGTCTTTTATTTTCAATAGACATAGACCAGCTGGAAACACATTTCTAGTTACCTCACCAGCTCTTTAAAAACAAAGTGTTTCCTCTCTCTCATGCCGTTCCAAACCTATAATTTTTCTTCTGTGAAACCCAACTTCTTCAGAAATGTATCTATTATTGAAATAAATGAGTGTTTATCTTAAATATATGAATGATATAAAAATAAAAAGTTATCAAATTCTTCAGTGCAACAATAGATAATAGATCTGCCTTAGGAAGGTCAAACAAATGAGTTTTGGAAATGGGGAGGACAAAACAGTGTCTCTTTGACATAGTGGCAACACTGTCTTCTCTAATGCAGCTCAACAAGGCCTCGTCCCCTTTTTTTCCGTATTCCGTGGGCGGGGATTATTTAAATGAGTAACATTGTGACTTCATAAGATCCGGAAAAAACGCGTTGTAGTCCAAACATTGTAGTTCTTGAAAAGTGGATTCTGTTAAATAAAATATCTCCCTTTGGAGTGGATTTTGAGCTTTGGAACCTTGCAGATTATTTTTTTCATGCTCAAACAGCAACATTACACACTAACTAAAGTTGAAAAAGTGGAAAAGCATAATAGGACCCCTTTGGGGGGCGTGGTATTTTGCCGATCGGCTCACCGGGAAAAGTTCAGGTGCTCCCGATGGCCGTGTCAATCTACTCCACAGCCAATCACGTGTCCCCTCCTTACTCGGGCCCTGAGTCACATGAGTCATCAACATAGCCAAAACAGCTGCTGGAATTACTCCCAGGTTTGAGGCAGGCATGGAAGTGTCCATTAGGTAATATTCCTGGATTGGACATTTGGACAACAGGCTTAGATATTTGATGTGGTCTGGCTGTGATTGCCACATTGTTTATGCGGTGGGGTTTATGCCTGACCAAACCAACCAAGGTGGCTTTGTGAGTTGGTAGCCCATCTGTCAGACTATTTTGTGAAGTACTTGTAAGGGCTTCAGCTGAGGTTTGGTAATGGTCTAGCTGGCATTCCTCCCACTCTTTTCATTAAGGATAAGATTTTTGTTTTGTCCAGTTTGATTACAAACTGAGTTTCCAAATCCAGTTTTGCTTATGAAATATGGTCTGACAAAATGAATAGATGTTGTGTGATGGAAATTCGATCTTTTTCCCCCCCAGTTATCAAAGATTATTTTACTGCATTTGTATTGAAACACAAACTGAAAACAGAATCCAGGGCTGGATTGTGGACCGGGCTAGTGGAGCCAGTTTCTGGGGTTTCAGAATGTCAAGGGCTTCCAATGCAATCTGACCACTACTCTAAAGTACAAATAGGCTACTGAATTAAATAAAATACAGAGAAGAAAGGAAAGGAAAACACAAAAGAAACTATCCGAGAGACCCACCAGGTCGCGTTGACTTCCTGTCATCCGAGGTCTTCCATTAAGCCTTCACGGTTCCACTTGAAATTAGTGGAGTGAGGTGGGTGTGGATGGCACAGGAAGGGAGGCCCGGTTTAAACGGGACGCAGTGGAGAAGAATGGGCTCTGTCAGCCCACAGCATGCTTTAATTAGGGCCTATTGTCGGCCGTGTTCCCCCTGGTGAGGAGACTGAAACGAAACAAGCAGAAAATGGGTTCAGGCAGTTGAAAGAGACTGAGTAAAAGAGGAGCTGACTGTGTGGTGCTCAAACAGATCTCTACGCTGCGCAAGGGCTAAGTACACATTTCAGGCGTAATCAAGCACCTACCTGAGATTTCATGGGTTGTTTCCGTCAGGTCGAATCGTGAGCGCCGTATAAGCACTTGATGTGAGGCCAGAGTTTGTGAGTGCATCAAAGATGTTCTGTAGAGCGCTTCTAGAAACAAGTGCAGCAGTGGGACAGAACAGTCAACATAAGAATGAAAGATTGCAGCAAAACCTCAGGAGAGCTTCTGGTATATATTTTGTCTTCTCTCAGAAGAGAAGAAAATATTGATTCCTCTCAAGCTATGCTTATAAATACACCAAACTAGGCATGAAACATGAAAAAAAAAAGAATCAGATCTGTAGGGATTATTGATAATTTCCCTGTCACAATGAAAGATAAATACGTTGTATAATTAAAGATTACTGAGAGATTTCCCAGTATTAAATGCTGCCAATCATATGGTGTGTTCAAGTACTCCTGGGAAGTTCGTATTTACGAGGTAGGAAGTCGTGTTTACGACGGCAGGTGCGTTCAAGTCTCTTTCATCGGAGTAAGATGCGGTGTACTTTCTCTTAATTAATTACACAAAAATACAACAAGGTTCTTAATCTCTTCTAGAAAATGAAGAACAAAGAAATGTGCATCAGGTGTGTTCTGCTTTTTTATGTTTGTAATTAGGCTAATTTACGAAGCCACTGTAAACTTTATTGTATATTATATTGTTATATTATAATGCTATCATATTTTGAGCATGCAATTATCTTACTTCGCTGTAAATAGAAAAGCCTGACAATATCACTGCTAAATACCTTTAAGTAGCTATTGTGGTATTCCGCCATGTTTCTCACTGACACGCCCCCAACACGTAAAGATCAGGGCTTAAGGAAAATCGCGAGCTTCCCACTCGTATATTCGACTTTGTGGTGGCGTTCATGTGCGTTCAACTCGTAAATACAATCTTTAATTACGACATGACTTGAATGCACAGGTTACCGCCATGCACTCTCGACGCATCCGAATTCAAAGTGGAAATCGACGTTGCTGCATTTTTTGACTAAAGGTAAACACGAGAAGTGTATGGAAAGGTGGAAAAGAAAGGGGATGGGGGCAGTATTCATTAAAACCACTTCCTGAGACGTCTGAGAAGAAGTGCGACAGCGTGTGTTCGTTTGAGAGGCGCCCTTGTGCTGAATAGCGCGCGCCTGTACGACAGCACGCGCTGTAATTGGGTATGACACGGGATCAATGCGGACACGTCAGGATGCAAAGATGTCATTTTCTAACCTGATGCCTTCAAGCACGTCTCCGCCGTTACTCAGGTGCCAGTTGCTGTGGAAACACAGTTCTTCTTCTCTCTTTTTTTTTTAAATATATTTTATTAAGATGCAGCAGAGAGCATTGAAGCTTCTCCCTCACAGCAGCGGCGGATTTCCTATTAAAAGATACAAGACGTGCAGTCACGCTAATTGAAACCTGCCTGTCAAACGTCCCATTACATCGGGTGCCATAGGATGTCAACGTGGGACTGAATTCATTGCTTTCATGAAGTTCAGAATTAAAGTTTCTAAGTTCTGCAGTTCTACAAGCTGTATAAACTAGCAAATGTCAAAATTTTTGCCATTGAGATCTATATATAGGGTCAATTCAGGTAGATTGGGATACCTTTTCCAAGTCATCTCTATGGCAAAAAGTGTCCCCCTCACCCTGAATTCACCCCATATATACATATAGTTTTGAGATTGTATCGATAGTTAGCCAAAAATTTAACTTCACCTGTTGTGTTAGGATATAAATGGACTACACCACGTGCACATGACTTCAACATCACCACCATTAGGCTCCTGAAAACTCTTTAGATCTTTATTCAAGTAAGAAAGTTTGAGTTAGAATAGTCTACAAGAGCTGATGGCATTTAATGTCCCAGACAACCTCTGTAGTCCCATTTAGCAGCTCAAAATATCCTTTTCAAGACACATAAAATATCACAAAATGGGTATTACCCAATGTTTTTTTCTCTTGTAGAATAAAATGTCATTCAATTGCAGTCAACATAAATGCAATGAATGAACAATAACACAACAATTTAAAAAATGAGTTACCATTGGTAAGTGTGAACTTCACTTTCAGCTTCCACATTCTGATCCTCAAAAGTGGGTGGCCCCATTCCTGGTATGGAAAGCTTACTTTACACAATCCAAAGAATTCCAGATAGAATAAAATCTCCCATCCTACATATTTTACCCAAATATTCGGTTTCCCTCAGGAATGTCACATTCCAAACATAAAAAGGGATGTGAATGCCATGTTTGACTTTAAGTGTCTTGATCATGGTCATAATGCTGACAAATTAAGGATTTAAGGGTTTGAGTCCACAACCGATCAGCTGCCAATGCACTATAGGCTCTTCTAAATTATTACCAGCCATCACATCATGTATAACCATTGACTCACCTCAGCTCTTTCCTAACAGAACATGGTTGAAAATTCTCCACACCCGAGCTTTGGAGAACCTTGAATGGTCACAGCAGTTAATAATCAATTCCACTACCATTAAAAGGCCATGAGGAAGTTTAGCAGAGCAAATAAAGCCACTGTAGCATGGTGATGAAGGCAATAAGAGGGGCATTAGGAGCAAAGCCCACTTAACAGGCCCATCTGACGGGACTGCTCTGATTTCATTGGAACAGGCAGGCACTGAAACTACCAACCTGTGACTTATTGCTTTGGGAACTAAAATGAGGCTCTTAGAGATGTAATCCAAACATATGAGTTAATTTAGAATGAGAGCTGCAGTTGTCAGCAATGCTTTATGGGGTACTAGTCAGTGTGCCGACATCAGTGAATGCCTTTATGGTGAAATAACAGCAACTGATCTTGATTTATAACAGCAAAATACCATCTTAACAATACCACATATCAAATATTACTCTAGAGCAGTATTTACACTGCAACGTCTGGATGTTATAGCTTGGACAAAAGCCACCTTCTTTGTTAATTCTCACAGACAGCTGAAAAAAAATGGTTTTCACGACAACAGCAATGTTTCAGGTGGCTTTGATGTGGCATTTCATTTACCAAAGTCACATCCGAACTACTGATACTAGGGGTGGAAGTGGGGCAGAGCCGGTATATTTTAGTGTAGGTTTTATTCTGGATTACATCTTTACAGAAAATTTGGTGGTGGCACAGTGCTTCTGTTTAAACTAAGCAGCAAACTATGCATCTCATGCAGATTTTTGCCCATTATGCACATTACGTATAGGCTTACTGTATGTGACTACATTATACAGAAGTTTTCACACTTATATTTGTCACTAAACTCATTGTGTACTGAACAAACACTGAAAACTAATGCATGTTACTTATTTAAAAAGTCATGTTTTATTGTGCAACCTCATAAAGTTATGCAACTTTAAAAACAAAACAAAATGTTACATGTAACTTTTTACCCCCAACACTGCAGGCAGTTATAAAAAACATAACAAATGTAAGTCATCGAGGTCATGATAAAGAAAACCGTAAATGCATTGCCTTTTCAGTGCAATTACAGTGGGTTCAAATGTCATTGAAAATGCTTTTATTTGATTTTTATTTTAATATCTTTTTTTCATAACTATTTGAATGAAAATAGAAAAACAAACATGAAAACATGAAAATCAGAATGCCTTAGTTTTTAATGTTAAAGATGTCCACACACTAAAATGAAAGTTACAGTGCATCCGGAAAGTATTCACAGCGCTTCACTTTTTCCACATTTTGTTATGTTACAGCCCTATTCCAAACTGGATTAAATTCATTATTTGTTTCCTAAATTCTACAAACAATACCCCATAATGACAACGTGAAAGAAGTTTGTTTGAAATCTTTGCAAATTTATTAAAAATTAAAAATGCAAAAAGTCACATGTACATAAGTATTCACAGCCTTTGCTCGATTCTTTGTTGAAGCACCTTTGGCACCAATTACAGCCTCAAGTCTTTTTGAGTATGATGCTACAAGCTTGGCACACCTATTTTTGGGCAGTTTCTCCCATTCTTCTTTGCAGGACCTCTCAAGCTCCATCAGGTTGAATGGAGAGCGTCAGTGCACAGCCATTTTCAGATCTCTCCAGAGATGTTCAGTCGAGTTCAAGTCTGGGCTCTGGCTGGGCCACTCAAGGACATTCACAGAGTTGTCCCGTATCCACTCCTTTGTTATCTTGGCTGTGTGCTTAGGGTCGTTGCCCTGTTGGAAGATGAACCTTCACCCCAGTCTGAGGTCCAGAGCGCTCTGGAGCAGGTTTCATCAAGGATGTCTCTGTACATTGCTGCATTCATCTTTCCCCCGATCCTGACTAGTCTCCCAGTTCCTGCCGCTGAAAAACATCTCCACAGCATGATGCTGCCACCACCATGCTTCACTGCAGGGATTGTATTGGCCAGGTGATAAGCGGTGCCTGGTTTCCTCCAGACATGACGCTTGCCATTCAGGCCAAAGAGTTCAATCTTTGTTTCATCAGACCAGAGAATTTTGTTTCTCGTGGTCTGAGAGTCCTTCAGGTGCCTTTTGGCAAACTCCAGGCGGGCTGTCATGTGCCTTTTACTGAGGAGTGGCTTCCGTCTGGCCACTCTACCATACAGGCCTGATTGGTGGAGTGCTGTAGAGATGGTTGTTCTTCTGGAAGGTTCTCCTGTCTCCACAGAGAAATGCTGGAGCTCTGTCAGAGTGACCATCGGGTTCTTGGTCACCTCCCTGACTAAGGCCCTTCTCCCCCGATCACTCAGTTTGGCCAGGTGACCAGCTCTAGGAAGAGTCCTGGTGGTTCCAAACTTCTTCCATTTATGGATGACCACTGTGCTCATTGGGACCTTCAATACTGTAGAAAATTTTCTGTACCCTTCTCCGATACAATCCTGTCACTGAGGTCAACAGACAATTCCTTGGGCTTCATGGCTTGGTTTGTGCTCTGACATGCAGTTAACTGTAGGACCTTATATAGACAGGTGTGTGCCTTACCAAGTCATGTCCAATCAATTGACTTTACCACAGGTGGACTCCAATCAAGTTGTAGAAACATCTCAAAGATGATCAGTGGAAACAGGATGCACCTGAGCTCAATTTTGAGTGTCATGGCAAAGGGTGTGAATACTTATGTACATGTGATTTTTTTCGTTTTTTATTTTTAATACATTTGCAAAGATTTCAAACAAACTTCTTTCATGTTGTCATTATGTGGTATTGTTTGTTTGAAATAAGGCTGTAACATAACAAAATGTGGAAAAAGTGAAGCACTGTGAATACTTTCCGGATGCACTGTATATACTACTGTGTGTGTGTATATATATATATATAATTATTATTAATCACAAATTTTCTGTAATTAATTGTGATTAATAAAACCTAATATTAAAGTTTTTAATATATTTTTATATTGTTATAATTTCTCATTTAATCTCCAAATTAATGTAGAAACAACATAAACACAGTAGCCTATATTTTAAATATTTGTTTAATAGCATCTTTTTTATGAAAGAAGGCATCACCAGCCACCAATACCTCTACTGATTTTAGCCATTAATTATAGGCATTCAGCATTACAGTATAATTAAAAGCTTTATATATGTGTTTTTTGTTTTTGTTTTTTTTACATTTATTAGGCTTTAAAAATATAACAACTTTTAATTTAAGTGAACTTAAAACAACCTCACATAAACCCATAATAAATGCCATATTTACCTGCCCTTCAATATATCAAGACTCTACTTTTCTATTGGACCAGTCAGACTGGTTCAGATTTTTACTTGCCCTGTCAAAATGCACAAGTAGTTATTGTTTTCATTGATTTTGACCCATGTAACCTAAGAGTTTTGTTCTTTGATTATAATTAATGACAGACATCACAGCAGCGGGTTTAATAGACCGCTGTCACTTTAAGACCTGCCGCACATGACACGCATCTGACGCACATCCTATTTCACACAATTCTTTACGTTCATTTAAGACTTTATTTAACTCATTTAACTGTGCTTGTGAGGATACTCGTCAAAACTGGTATTTTGGCATAATTTTGTGTGTTTTTGACCATGATTTTTCAGTGCGAGTTACATTTTTTTTTAAAACTATTAAAAAAAGGTTGAAACATTCACTGATGCTCCAGAAGGAAGCACGATGCATTAAGAGCCGGGGGGGGGGGGGGGTGAAAACTTATTGATTTTGAAGATCAAGGTAAATTGTACTTAATTTGTCTTCCAGGAAACATGTAAGTATCTTCTGTTGCTTCCGTAGGGCAGTACTAAATAAAAAAAAATTGATATTTAAACAAAATAAGAAAAAATTGGACATCTTCATCCTGTTCAAAAGTTTTCACACCCCGGCTCTTAATGCATCATGTTTCCTTCTGGAGCATCAGTGAATGTTTGAACCTTTTTTTAATAGTTGTGCTCGAGTCCCTCAATCGTCCTCAGTGTGAAAAGATGAATCTCAAACTCATACAGTCACTGCTGGAAAGGGTTCAAATATGCAAAAGATGCTGGAAAACTGAAGAATTTGCAGGGCCTGGAGGATTTTTCTGATGAACATTGGGCAGTTTAACTGCTCAGGACAAACAGTGGACTCATGAAAACCATCACAAAACAAAAAAAACAGCCATGGATCATCCAGGTAACACCACACAGTATTGAGAATCAATGATTCATAAACTTTTGAACGGGTCATTTTAATAAATTCAGCTATTTTTTTGTCTTGTGGACTATATGTAAACATTTTTCTATGTAAAATATATTATTCAGGACAGTACTAAATAAAAAAATAATGCATTTTGTATGATCTCTTTTATTTTGTTAAAATTATTCACATTTTCACAGATTCTGCAAGCGCTTCACATACTTTTTCTTACAACTGTAATCTGTGAAAATGTGAATTAATCGGTTTGACAGCACTATTATATATATATATATATATATATATATATAAATATAATAGTATAGTGTATATATATATATATATATATATATATATAAAATAGTGCTGTCAAACTCATTAATCGCATCCAAAATAAGTTTGTTTACATAATATATGTGTGTGTACTGTGTCTAAGTATTATGTGTATGTAAATACACACACATTCATGTATATATTTAAGAAATATTTGCATGTATATACTGTATATATATTTTTATAAAAATTCTTAAATACATGCATGTGTGTGTATTTATATATACATAATACTTAGACACAGTACACACACATATTATGTAAACAACAAACTTTTATTTTGGATGCGATAAATCACGATTAATCGATTTGACAGCACTAATATATAAATTATCAATGATGCTCAAAAAGAATACAATATCGCAATACAAGCAAATATATATATTTGAATGTGCGGACACCTACCTTCAGTGTATTTAAATAAGATATTGAATCCCACTTCCAATGTGGTCTCAGACTTCTGGACCCTACTGTAAGTAATAAGATGAAATCCAGCATCAAAAGTCCAAGCATCTTTTGCTAGTCTTGAATAAGTTGTGTCAAAAGTTGCCCTTCAATTCGGTTGAAAAACTAAAAGCCTGGCAACTGTAACCGGTTGACAGTGTGAGACGCGTCCCCCCTCTTCCAAAACCACACAGTCTCAGCAGGGCTCCTGTGGGGGTATATTACAGCATTGTATGCCACAAGATCTCTCACTCTCGCAGAAAGGAGACGAGTGAAAAGCAATAAAAAGGGACGGAAGAGAGCGGGGGCTGTTCCTCTCTAATTACTCTCATCTTTGCACAGTGAGGGGATCTAATAAAAGAGGAAGGGTGTCATGGTATTTTAAGATAAATGTCAGCTGTGAGTGCATGTGCGAGTGTGAGAGACAGGCCGCATGTGTATGGTAATGTAATGTCAGCTAGGTGTGTTTATATATTTCTCTAAATCAGTGTTGTGCTGCGGCTCCAGTGCAGGGAGCCCATGTGCGTCAGTGCAGGTCGAGCCCTGGAGGAGGGAGAGTGGCACGGCAATGGTGCGCACAACATGATGGTAATAACAGCACGCTCGACAACCTCAGCCAGACGCTGTTTGCCCAAAGGGGGTGGCTGTTAGCACAATCCAAATGTCAGGGGCACATGCTCGGGAAGGACGGAGATTGAGCTGGCAGGGAGTGAGGCCTGGGAGAGAGAGTGGATTAACAGAGACTGTGGGATGGACACTGAGGGGATCCGAGGATAAAAATATAATTCTTTCAGCTAGCATTGACAAAGGCAGCACGTTCACTTATGAGGCTGATTTTGTGTGATTTCATAAATATGTTCTGATTAGTCAGATTTCAGCACAGGTACTCAGAGGCCATATTCATCTATATGTAACTATATATACTCTAATGCATAGTATAAATATACTTACCTACAATGGTGGTAATAATGGCTTGAAAGTTGATTGCAGTTTTATTCACAGCAAATAAAATAAAATAAAATATAAAATGAAAAATAAAATAGTATCATTGGTGCTCAAAAAGAATACAATACCCACTAAAACCAAAAATAAAATATATTAAAATAAAAAATATTAAAAAGTAAAAGAAAAAAAAATATTATAATTGATGCTCAAAAACAATACAATATCCACTACAGCCAAAAATAAAATATATTAAAATAAGAAATATTAAAAATTAAAAGAAAAAAAAAAAACATTATAATTGATGCTAAAAAAACAATACAATATCTACAAGTAAAATACCATTAATGAGAAGCGAATTGTTTTCTTTTCTTTAAACAAACAAAATATATTTCGAGGTTAATTCTATTCTACTTACAGGTCTACTTACAACCAAATCCTGCAAACTTGCATTGACATTTAAGTACCAGGTTTTCTCATATAGTATTTATTCATTAGTTTTTGTTTGTATTTTGGTGCTGATCAGTGCATATATGACAGTATACAAGATTAGAAAGCATGTGTTAGAGGTGTACTGAGGTAAACCCACTTGCTCTCTTTTGTCTCTTTAATGCGAGCCATGTATGGTTGAGCTGTCAGACCTCATTGGTGTATGATGGAGCACTTATTATGTTAACCTTTGGCCCTTCCCTCGCTCCTGCTATCGCCTGCCATCTTGTCCTCAGCACACCATGCAGGGCACTTCTGCCGAGTGTGTGATCGCTGTCTGAAGACCCTGTGCTAGAGTTTTTTGCGCATTTGTACACGTTAACACCCTGTCTTATTACATGTGGTTTATTTTTCTAAAGCATTACTGTATGTCAAAGTATTTCTGTTTAAAGATAAATGGTGGTGTATTAGACTGGCTGTAAACACCGAAGGACCAGTTGTCATAAGCGATTTATTTAAAGATTTAAAGGGAAAATGAATTTCAACACCCTCCTTTTACATTTAAGAAAAGGTGAGTTTTGATTCAAACATCAATTGCCCCAAAGCAACATATCCCCGTTTGCCCTCCACACCAGCCGCACACACACACGCAGCAAAGGCAACCCGCCTCGGCTCGGCTGCATCCTTAACAAGGTAATTCCCAAGTCAATCCTGCAAGCATGGATTGAGAACCTTATTAGGCTTGACAGAGAGGTGTGTATATTCTGACATGGAGTGTGTGTGCGCATCTGAACTGATGTCAAGATGCAGTGTGTGTCAGCCGGATAATTGAGGGTTGTGTGTGTGATGCCATCTCACCATAATTGCCTGAGCTCACATGGGAGACCCGGCCATGTCAAAAGCAACAAATTGAGCTAGTATGTCTATGTGTGTGTATGACACCAAAACCGTGTCACTACTCGCAGATCAATCAAGTCTTCATCTCTCTTCTTGCTGTGAATCATTTCATCCTATTTCAAAAATAGGTTACATTCAATCAGACCACAATATTTTATGCACTAAAGGCATAGTTCACCCAGAAATTAATAAAATTAATTCAATATGTGTGTGTAATATACACTCACCTAAAGGATTATTAGGAACACCATACTAATACTGTGTTTGACCCCCTTTCGCCTTCAGAACTGCCTTAATTCTACGTGGCATTGATTCAACAAGGTGCTGAAAGCATTCTTTAGAAATGTTGGCCCATATTGATAGGATAGCATCTTGCAGTTGATGGAGATTTGTGGGATGCACATCCAGGGCACGAAGCTCCCGTTCCACCACATCCCAAAGATGCTCTATTGGGTTGAGATCTGGTGACTGTGGGGGCCATTTTAGTACAGTGAACTCATTGTCATGTTCAAGAAACCAATTTGAAATGATTCGAGCTTTGTGACATGGTGCATTATCCTGCTGGAAGTAGCCATCAGAGGATGGGTACATGGTGGTCATAAAGGGATGGACATGGTCTGAAACAATGCTCAGGTAGGCCGTGGCATTTAAACGATGCCCAATTTGCACTAAGGGGCCTAAAGTGTGCCAAGAAAACATCCCCCACACCATTACACCACCACCACCAGCCTGCACAGTGGTAACAAGGCATGATGGATCCATGTTCTCATTCTGTTTACGCCAAATTCTGACTCTACCATCTGAATGTCTCAACAGAAATCGAGACTCATCAGACCAGGCAACATTTTTCCAGTCTTCAACTGTCCAATTTTGGTGAGCTTGTGCAAATTGTAGCCTCTTTTTCCTATTTGTAGTGGAGATGAGTGGTACCCGGTGGGGTCTTCTGCTGTTGTAGCCCATCCGCCTCAAGGTTGTGCGTGTTGTGGCTTCACAAATGCTTTGCTGCATACCTCGGTTGTAACGAGTGGTTATTTCAGTCAAAGTTGCTCTTCTATCAGCTTGAATCAGTCGGCCCATTCTCCTCTGACCTCTAGCATCAACAAGGCATTTTCGCCCACAGGACTGCCGCATACTGGATGTTTTTCCCTTTTCACACCATTCTTTGTAAACTCTAGAAATGGTTGTGCGTGAAAATCCCAGTAACTGAGCAGATTGTGAAATACTCAGACCGGCCCGTCTGGCACCAACAACCATGCCACGCTCAAAATTGCTTAAATCACCTTTCTTTCCCATTCTGACATTCAGTTTGGAGTTCAGGAGATTGTCTTGACCAGGACCACACCCCTAAATGCATTGAAGCAACTGCCATGTGATTGGTTGATTAGATAATTGCATTAATGAGAAATTGAACAGGTGTTCCTAATAATCCTTTAGGTGAGTGTATATACACACATACATACACACACATATTATATAAACAAACTTTTATGTTAGATGCAATTAATCGCAATTAATCGATTTGACAGCACTAATTGTTGATATTATTATATATCATAAAATATAATTAATATTAATCAAAATACATTATTAAAAAATAATCATCATTATTATCGCTAGCTATGAACTCCCAGTATAGTTTCAAAGTATTTCTGTCTTTCTGTAACTGTCCTTTATTTATAAATATAATTATTATTACATTTAATATAAATTTGTTTAATACAACTGTTGTTGTACGGAAAAGAGCTGCATAAAGATTCTTTTAATTCTGCGTTTGTGTCCAAGAGCAAAAACAAACAGCACATAGGTTTGGAACTGAGGATGAATAAAAATAATAGTTCATTTTTTGCCTTTAATGGCCAATGTCAGGCTTATTTTTATGTGGAACAAACCAGAAATTAATTCATTAACAGACTGATTCCGTTTCAGACACTGATCTCACGTTAGCCATATTTGAAGGACAATAAAAGACAGAGGCAGGACCAGCTTTGTCCAGTTATCCATTTATGAAGATATGCTTTTGCTGAAATACAATGCATAAATAAAATCCTGACAAATAAAAGCAGCAGGATTTCCTGAGTGTACTCTTATAAAAATCAAGCCTTGCATTTCGGTGATCCCATTCTCTGCGCTGTTACAGATAATGGAATACTCATAGTGGCCTGTAATATGTAGCTTGTTCAGTACACTGGAGTGCGACTCCGAGCCCTGGGATCAGATGGTAATTGGATGGAGAGGCTTAAGAAGAAGCGGCTCGTGAAACCCAACATACAAATGAATGGGAGCGACAGGTAAGATGGCGCCGCTGCCGAGGTGAACAACTCTCTATCCGTGATTCACCAACAGATTCTGTTCAGAAAGGGTGAGAGTGACAAAAAAGGGAGGGAGACAATAAAGATCAAGACTTTAGATTACAAATTTATATAAATATACAGTACAAAAACTCAAATCTAGTCTGTCAATTAATACAATGCATTAGGGCTGCCCTCTAATAGTCGGCCAAGCGTTAGTCGACCAAATCTTAATTAGTTGGTTAGTCACACAGTGCGTGATGGCTAGATCGTAACACGTCTGGTCCATGTGGTAATTACAGTATGTCAGGCAGGAATTCCAAACGTTCGCCTATCATTCAGAGACCTAATTATGGCTTATCATTTGATACATGTAAGTAGTGGCCTAACGTTTGCCTCTTTACATGGCCGCTCACTCTAATGATAACCTGGATAAAGCGTGCACATGAAAAGCCGCAGACAGCGCATGAATACTAAACTGAGTTCGCTTTCAAGTCTTCTTGCGCTTGAACTGACTGATTCACACAAAAATTGTCAACGTGCCAGTCTGGCGAGTATCCTAGCATACATAGTAGGTTAAATCTTAAGTAAACTTAAACAGTCGAGAAAGAAAATGTGTGTCTATCAGTATATTGGTGTCTTAAAGTGACAGTAGCTTAATATTCCTGCAGCTGCCATCTGTGTTTTTAATGTTAATCAAACAACAAAAGACAAAGAAATCACTCACTGCTCTTGACTGAATAACTTTTGTAACTTTAATAATGATTAATCTTTATGAAACAGAAATATACATCAGAATATTAAGGTTTGGCACATTTAAGTAAAAAAAAATTAGACTTAATTATGTTTTTAATTTTATAATAGAATAGAAAGCTTTATTATCTACATATCTTAAGTACAAGGCTAAGAATCTCGACGTAGCCTTCACTGTTCACTTAAATACAAAAGCAAAACCACAAGGTGATGCTCCTGCTGAAACAAACCCTGGCCAAAAAAATATATTTTAGTTTACTGAGTTTACAGTAAAAAACAAAATCAGTAGTCACTGCCATCACTGCCTGTGGGATTCAGGCCCACACGAGCGAGGGGGTGGAGTACATTGCATGGGTAATCATCGCCCACTAAAGGTCAGGGCCCTTAATTCCAGTCATTCGGAGGTACTCCATACATTACAGCGGGTGTGTGCCAGAGAGGAGGGCAGCAGGAGATAGAGGGAGGACAGGGCATGAGAAGAGGAGGGAGATGAAGAGAGAAACAAAGAGAAAGAGGCGAAAGGGAGGACGTTGCAATGACATCACTCAGAATCAAAGCAACCCACATAACTATTATTTCTGAACACTGGCCTTGACCTCTGAAGCTTCTCAGCATACATGCAGGCAAAACGAAGATGCTGCAAACGAAGAGGGTGCGAGTTAATTAACGCAACCTGTCAGCAACACCCAGGGCCATTTTAACCTCTGAGGATTTACATCTTTCAACCCAGAGGTACATCTCACCCTGGGTCAGGAAATCTGCAACATTGATACCAATTATTGTGCATGGTCCTCAAAAGACTCAAACAAATATTAAATTGGCTTTCTGTGAGGGGTTAAGGGTTTTTAGTAGAAGAAGAGATTGTGGAAAAAGATCCTACACATGAATAAGTGTTTCTTCAACTATGGTAACTTTTGGCCCTCTGGACTTTCACAAAATAAACTCACCTTTTACACTCTCACAAGTTTAACTTGTCTACTAACAATGCCCAACACTAGGCACACAAGAATCTTTCATCATTCTGACATTTTCCCCCTGAAATTCCATGAAAATTGTCAACATAATGTAATTTTCATCACACCTGAATTATGGATGCAGGTATTCTGTGATGAAAATGACAAAATGACATCTTATATGTCCTAAATACACAAAATGTGCGCATTATCCTGCTGAAAGAGGCCACAGCCACCAGGGAATACCGTTTCCATGGAAGGGTGTACATGGTCTGCAACAATGCTTAGGTAGGTGGTACGTGTCAAAGTAACATCCACATGGATGGCAGGACCCAAGGTTTCCCAGCAGAACTTTGCCCAAAGCATCACACTGCCTCCACCGGCTTGCCTTCTTCCCATAGTGCTTCCTGGTGCCATGTGTTCCCCAGGTAAGTGTCGCACACGCACCCGGCCATCCACGTGATGTAAAAGAACGTGATTCTTCAGACCAGGCCACCTTCTTCCGTTGCTCTGTGGTCCAGTTCTGATGCTCACGTGCCCACTGTTGGTGCTTTCGGCGGTGGACAGGGGTCAGCATGGGCACCCTGACTGGTCTGCGGCTATGCAGCCCCATACGCAAAAAAACTGCGATGCACTGTGTATTCTGACACCTTTCTATCAGAACCAGCATTAACTTCTTGAACAATTTGAGCTACAGTAGCTCATCTGTTTGATCGGACCACACAGGCCAGCCTTTGCTTCCCACGTGCATCAATGAGCCTTGGCCGCCCATGACCCTTTCGCCGGTTCACCAATGTTCCTTCCTTGGACCACTTTTGATAGATACTGACCACTGCAGACCGGGAACACCCCACAAGAGCTGCAGTTTTGGAGATGCTTACGCTTGCCCACTTTTTCCTGCTTCTAACACATCAACTTTGAGGACAAAATGTTCACTTGCTGCCTAATATATCCCACCCACTAACAGGTGCCGTGATGAAGAGATAATCAGTGTTATTCACTTCACCTGTCAGTGGTCATAATGTTATGCCTGATCGGTGTGTGTGTATATATGTGGGTATATACATACATACACACACACACACATATATATATATATATACATACATATATACATATACACACACACATACATATATATATATATATATATACACACACACACACACACACACACATACATACATACATACATATATATATATACATACATATATACACACACACACACATATATATATATATATATATATATATATATATATATATATATATATATATATATATATATATATACACACACACATACATACATATACATACATATATACACACACACATATATATATATATATATATATATATATATATATATATATATATACACACACACACACACACACACACAGTATATATATAGTAATTCATGTAAAAATTATCACACAATAAATAAAGAGGTTTATGATTAATTCACTATTTGTTTAGAGTGAAACAATTTTAAATGTAACAATATTTTAGGGTAAAATACTAAAATTATTATTTTACATTACAGGCACATGAAACGTTTAAGGTAAAAAATTTCCAATACCTTCATTTAACAAAAAAACTGGGGAGAAAGAAAAAAATCAGTTGAACCCCTGAGACATAAAAACATCCATATACAGGCAAAACAAAGGAAAAGACTAAAGAGATATGTTTAATTCACTAAAGCACATTCTCTATAAGTAGCACAACCTAGTATCACAAAGAAACTGCACAGCGGTTGCCTTTCACAGCTTTTGCACAAGGCCACTGTCAGCTCAGCAGGCTTGTATATGTTTTAGTCCCTAATCGATTGGACTGTCTTTCCCTGTGGTCGAAAGCAGCCAAACCCAGTGTTTGTGCAGAGAATCAAATTCTGATAACCCTCCTGAGGATCTGGATCAAAACAGTGAACTAACTGGTGGTGGAGTGGAGGCAGAACTAAGAGTGTGGGATATAGAGATAATTAAAATAGGCCCAACACCGAGACCTGAGGAATGCCGACTGCACCGACTGTGCCATTGTGTTGTATTGACCTGTGGTTGATAGCGGTGTGGTGATGAGTGAGTGTCATAAAGGTTCAGAGCTGAAAGAAAGCTGATATCACAATATCACAGATGTGATGGATTTCTCACAATGCATGAAGGACAAATACTGCCAAGAAAGAAAGAAAGTGTGTGAGTATAAATGAGTCAAGAGTGACAGCTCGAGATATTATTTGTGAGGAAAAAACAGTATGATGCCACAAAGGAACGCTCTTGTATAAAAGTCATAAAAATTAAAGCATAATCTAAGTATATTATATATATAGAGAGAAAATAATTAAAGCACAATAAAAATGTACAAACACATTTTGTTACTGTATGAACATAGCTTCATGGTTATCACACTGATTGAACACAACCCAACAGAGGAAGTAGTTGCTGTTTGTTGAGGCATTGCAGGGCTCCAGACTAACATTTGAGAGCAGTGGGACCAGCGCCACTAAGTTCTACAGATGGTGGAAAATGTATCAAAGTTAATTTAATAATAAAATTACTATTGTTTTGCATTATTTTGTTAACAAGTGCAGTTACAAATAATATTACATGTTAGTTTATTGGAAATTTAACAGTGAAGCACTGAGCTTGAATTGATATGCAGATAAAATTGACTTTTAATGTACACAAACCTCAGTTTTATAGAGAAAATGTAAATACTCTACTTATTAAATGTACCATTGTTCTTCTATAGCAGGGGTGTCCAATCCTGCTCCTGGAGGGCCACTGTCCTGCAGAGTTTAGCTCCAACCCCAATTAAACACACCTGAACCAGCTAATCAAGGTCTTATTAGGCATACTAGAAACTTCCAGACAGGTGTGTTGAGGCAAGTTGGAGCTAAACTCTGCAGGACAGTGGCCCTCCAGGACCAACTTTGGACACCCCTGTTCTATAGTATCATACTGAACTGACCGACAGCTTCAGTGATAATAAAAGGAGCACTCTTTACTTGTTTTCTGTGTAATTCAGTCACAATTCGAAGAAAAGTGGTTTTTTTTTTTTTATTTGACTTCCTACTTTTTTCCATATATTAGGAAAGGGGAGTGGAAATGGCTAATAAGTATAATAAGTGCTCCTCAAATAAGTGCTCCTCTGCCGCACCTATTGGTTATATTGGTAATTTCATTATTATTATTTTTTTTTTTTATATAAAAGTGCTTGTTTGCCACAGTGTTAGTTTTCCTACACCTTTAAACTTTTAATTTTACAAATCAAATTAAAAATAAATAACATTAAAATAGGAATAAGTTCTAGAAAAAGTGTGAAGCCCTTGAAAAGTGCTTGAATTTCACTTTTCACTGTTCGTTGTACGAACCCTGAGATGAATAATGTAAAAAAACAGACTATTTCTGCCACAATACCATGTGGTGTAAATCCATGGTGAATGTTGGTGATTTGTGGACTGAAACCCCTTTGTTCATGGCACAGTGTTTCTTCTGATTTCCACGTCAACTCTGTTTGATCTGATATCTGTGGTTTATAACAGAGAATTCTGCGCAGAACGCTTCCTACTAGATCTCGCAGTAGCAATGTTATTAATTCTGTGGTAAATTCAAACACTTCCTAACTGGATTTCCCAGCGTTGTGTAGTAACGGTGTCGCATGATCGAGATCAGCCCGTGTATGGGCTCGCCGCTGCGCTGTCTATTATTGCTCCGAGCTAATAAATGGTCCACGCAGCACAGCTCAAACGAGTAGCGCGGTTATGTTCGGCTTTCGCTTTGTTTGCCATTTGATGTTTCTCATATGTAACAGAAATCACAGTTTTTATCAGTTGGGCACCGTGGTGGTCGCACCAGTGCGACCTCTAACAAAATTTAGTCACACCAGAAGGAAAAAGGTCGCAAAATGCGACCATTTAGTTGCAGTCTGGAGCCCTGCATTGTGAACCCTTATAAACCTAAATAGCATATCGGATTCCCACCAAAGAAAGTGATGTAACCTACAGAAACAGTTGGGCTGATGTTAGCTGCTAGTTCCTCATTTTCCTCTCTGAGGCCTTGTCTAAACTCCCCTCACCATTAAGGGCAGGGAGAGACAGCTGCTGTCGCTACAACAGCAAACAAGAGAGAAGCAGATGAAGAAGAACGATCAAACAAGACAAACAAACAAGGCAGAGAGAGAGCTCGACTCTGAACTCTGCACTGAGCAGAGTACATGAGGGGGAAAAAAAGGAAAGAAAAATCGCCAGCAGCGAAAGTGAGTTCAATCTACGAGCAAGTTCTGCTGATTTTAACTTCACCAACTTCTGATGTACTGCTCTCTGATCCTTTCATTTCAGCGTCAGATAAATCACACATACACAGGCAATCAAATATGCGAAAGGAAGTACTCCACAACACATCTGGGCATAATGCACGTCCTGAATAAGGCATTTAATGAGCCTGATAAGAGCTGATCTACCTCTTTTTCACTTCACCTTTCATTAGGCAGGAAGTTTCATTGAGGTATGTAAATTTCTTTCTCCAAAAAAAGACAACCTGGACAAAATACTTTAAAGGCCTATTCAAACCGAATGCGAAATTAAAATGCAAAACAAATGGCACTATTCACACCAAGAGCAAAACGAATATTCATCAGTCTACATTAAAACCATTGCTTTAGTAAAGTATCTGTCAAATGAACTAAAATCAAAAGCGCAATATGGCTTTGTGCTCTTATCAAATCGCAAAAGACTGCTATTTAATTAAACAAGTCTGTTTGCGCTGCACGTTTCAAAGCGAAGTGCGCACTTTGCTCACACGATCAGCTCATGATCCAGTGTTTTCCGTGTCTCCAACATTTTGTGGGCAAATGATTACAGCTATTCACTAGATTTGTAATGAGAAGCATTTTTAAACCTGTTTTCCCAGAAACAGTAGTTTTCCACCAAAATAAAAGCTCAACTGCAGTTTCCATCAAAATAAAAGCTCTAGGACAAAATTAGGACAAAAAAGTATTGTAGTTTTCCTTATACACAGAGTTTCTCTTCTAAATCTTGTTCACAATGAACATTTGTTTCATACTTGGTGTGAATAGGCCTTAACGGTTGTTCATACAACTAAAGCTGATGCTAAAACAGATTGCACTCTTCAGAACTTCAGAACATGTGGAAGTCGGAAACATAGACTCACCCTTTATCTTTCAAACACAAGCACAGTGTCAGTTACTTTCTTTCTCAAAGGTCAGGGGGTTTTGTGACCCCAAGCTCCCTGGCCACTACATCATGTCTAGTGTGACAAGACATTGTGAGAAGGAACCAATATATGCATGATCTCTGCCCTTTTCATCTCTGGACATAAAAGCTAGAAATGCCCTTTGCTCTAATAACATCATCATCCAAAAAACAGCCCATCTAAACAGAACAGAAAACCCACCTTTTTTTAAATCTCCAAAAAATGAGTTTATGACATAACTAGGTGCAAGAGGAAACTCAATATTAAACTTTTAGCCTACTACACTTATCCGATATCAATTCCTTCAATAACATTTATGGCACTACATGAGTATATATAAATGAATTATTTTTAGATCAGTCAAAACCTTCTTCTTTATTAAATAACATAGATACAATTTAGGTGTTTCTTCAGCTAGAAGCACTTTTAGCCACCTGTACTTTTAGAAATTAAACTCTCTTAAAATAAACTTTTCAGTAATTTAATTCCATTGCCAATCATTTCTAACAGTGGACATACATGAACCAAAAGAGAACTCTGGCATTTTTGTTATATTTGATTATTTGACCATTTTCACCACAGTGCAATTTCTTCACATCTCAAATGATGTATTGTGCTTAAAAGCATACTGTGGTGCAAATTACACCTTTAACATTTCTGGAATAAAATGACTGACTCCTTTGTCTTGCTAAGGCTAAGGCACGTTGTGTATCCTAAATATACAAAATTAAATATTGTTTTCAATTTTAACAGTTAAAGCTTGATGGGAAATAGTAAATAATAATATTGTTCATATATGATTTACCTACATCAAGCATGCTCTTCACTGATACATTTGAAAATAAGCAAAAATAAATGATGAGGGCATGTTAATTATGTTACCTTAAATGTAACAAAAAAAAGCTGTTCAGCTTAGGACATAAAAGAGTCACACCTACAGTAGAAACACCTACAGTTTATTGCAAAGTTATAAATAAATAAATGTTTTGGTGATTTGTATTATTATAATTTAAATTAAAATAAAATAAATTTTATTATGAGAACACGAAAAGTTGTGTAGTATAGATTTAAGCTTCCCTATCTGCATTTGGTCTGGTTTGAATTGGAGATCCATCATATCAGACGCTTGACAGGCAATCTGGAACTCAAAAGAACACACTTCTTACCCGCCTGCTGTAGAAAGGAGGGGTGAAACAAGAAAGAACAGCAAAAACAAAATATCCCTGTACTAGTTGGATGATGGGATCGTTCACTTTTCACAAAATGCTTTTTTCAAACGAGAAGCCATTTCTTCCGTACGAATAGTCTGGAAAACAATAAGCTTTTTCTGAAAACAAAAAAAGCAAACAAAAACCTATTTGTTGTAGGTAAAGGAACCCACAATTTGGTTGCTCTCCTTATGTCTGATGACAACCGTGAAAAAATAGATGTCTTTGAAGCTAGTCCGTGGAGGTACTTCAAACCTGCCTTTGTGGATGGAGTGATGGCCGGTCCAAACAGTATTTGCCGCTCCTTCTAACAGCTTCAATAGAATAAAATAGAGGAAAGAGCTTTTTGGAGACCAGACAGACAAAGTGAACCGCCTTGTTCCGATGCCAAATGGGAAACAGCACGTGGATGCTTTTGGGGTAACAAAGCAAGAAAGCCATTCCTAATGCACTTTCATCACACCTGGAGTGTGTTGAGAAAAAAAAAAAAAAAAAGTCAACTGCAGAGTTGAGAAAAAATAAGAGATTCTATTGTTCAAGTTTTGAAGCTGCTTTTTAGGAGAACAATATCTGTCTGGTGGTTTATCAGAGTTATCAGAATGAATGCACAGTGGTGCAACTGCGGCTCCGCTACGGAAAGGTCACGTTAGCCATTGTGTTGGGCTCTTGGCCTCAGGTTCCCCGCTGACTGTGGCTTCAGGGCTTTGTGAGGATGTTCATAGACCATGTGGCACGCCTGAGCCAAAATGAAGCCTTCAGAATAGGTCTGATATGCCGTCTGATAGTGCAAAGTGCAGACGATAGCAATGGCACGATTGGAGAGGGAAGCACAGAAGCAAGACAAGAGAAGTAGTACAGATTGAAAGATGAAAGGAGAATTATGGCTACAAAGAGCGGTGAGCCAAGCATGTAGTCAGCCTTTTTTGATTTGATCTTTTTGTATTACAAGCTCCATGTATTTCACATTTGGTTCTAAAATCCTTCCACCGCAAAGTCAGCTACTGTAGGTGCAAATTGAATCTATTTTTGCAACAAAGGCCTAACAACACAAAAACTGCTGTAAAGATTTAACACTAAGATTGAAAAACCCTATCAAAGATTTTGATTTATGCAATTACACTGAATGGGGTCTGAAGCTTTCAAACTTCAAAAAAGACCAGTAAGTACCAGAAAAGTACCATAAAAGTGCTCCATACAACTCACATGCTACTTCCAAAGTCTTCTGAAGTCTTACAATAGCTTTGTGTGAGGAAGAGACTGAAATTTGGGTCGTTACCCATTGAAAATCTTCCATCCACCCTTGACACGTTCATGAGATCTGTAAGAATTGTTCTTTTGAGTTTGATTTTTTTCAACAGTGAATCGTTTGATTCAGTTAACTGAATCAATTCTTAAATTCGACTCAATGATCTGGTCACAGTGGTTAACAGCTCATAGAATGAGAAGATTAATCAGTAAAAACGACTTAAATTTCAGTCTGTTTCTCACCCAGATCTATCGTATGACTTCAGAAGACTTGGAACATAGTGAGAAATACCTTTATCATGCTTTTGTGTCCATTTTGAAGCTTGGTATAATGGACTTTTTAGTGGAGGGACAGAAATCTCTCAGGTATCATTACATACACCGATCAGGCATAACATTATGACAACTGACAGGTAAAGTGAATAACACTGATTATCTCTTAATCACGGCACCTGTTAGTGGGTGGGATATATTAGGCAGCAAGTGAACATTTTGTCCTCAAAGTTGATGTGTTAGAAGCAGGAAAAATGGGCAAGCGTAAGGATTTGAGCGAGTTTGACAAGGGCCAAATTGTGATGGCTAGACAACTGGGTCAGAGCATCTCCAAAACTGCAGCTCTTGTGGGGTGTTCCTGGTCTGCAGTGGCCAGTATCTATCAAAAGTGGTCCAAGGAAGGAACAGTGGTGAACCGGCGACAGTGTCATGGGCGGCCAAGGCTCAGTGATGCACGTGGGGAGCGTAGGCTGGCCCTTGTGGTCCGATCAAACAGACGAGCTACTGTAGGTCAAATTGCTCAAGAAGATAATGCTGGTTCTGATAGAAAGGTGTCAGAATACACAGTGCATCGCAGTTTGTTGCGTATGGGACTGCATAGCCACAGACCAGTCAGGGTGCCCATGCTGACCCCTGTCCACCTCCGAAAGCACCAACAGTGGGCACGTGAGCATCAGAACTGGACCACGGAGCAATGGAAGAAGGTGGCCTGGTCTGATGAATCACGTTTTCTTTTACATCATGTGGATGGCTGGGTGCGTGTGCGTCGCTTACCTGGGGAACACATGGCACCAGGATGCACTATGGGCAGAAGGCAAGTGTGATGCTTTGGGCAATGTTCTGCTGGGAAGCCTTGGGTCCTGCCATCCATGTGGATGTTACTTTGACATGTACCACCTACCTAAGCATTGTTGCAGACCATGTACACCCTTTCATGGAAACGCTATTCCCTGGTGGCTGTGGCCTCTTTCAGCAGGAAAATGCTTTGGTAAAACAGAGAGTGAAATAAACCTGATCCTTGATCATCAGGGGTAAGAAACAGAAATGTAGTCATAATCTCTTTAGCTAACAGACAGCAGCCAGTAAAGCACAGCATCTTCTAAAACCCCTTTGAGTGTTTCTTCAGCCTAGACCCACATGTTCAGCTAATCAACAACACAGACACTTATCTTAGTTAGTTTCCCCACGAGATGAAAGATTACATTGAATTTTAATGTACTCCTTCCTACAGCGTTGATAAAGGTGGATGTAGTCCACGTATACATGTTGCGTCTCCAAGGACGAATACATTGACAGGTGTTATTGGGTCCCCACAGCACTGTACCTTTTTAATGTAAAGGCTTTCAGAAATGGCGAGGCAACAGTCTCTGTCATATATAAACGCAAATCAAGGTTTTCTAGTTCACCCAACCCCCACACACATTTCTATAGATGTGCAATAAAAATTAAATAAAAAAAAGCCTCTCCATCCATTTCCCTCAAGGTCTTTCTCAGTGTGGCTGCGTGAAGCTTTTCGAGCTATTACCACAAACAAGATAATCCTTGCCATCTATTATATTTTGTAAATGTGTTGCTGGAACAATAAGTTTGTTCTGAACTCAAACCACTTTAGCGTGGCACTTTCGGAAAACTTTTCAAATCTGTGCCGCCAACAAACCCGCCATTATACTTGATGTTGTTTGCCAATGCGAGCTCTATTATTTCAGGATACAAAAGGAGGAGAGAAAGGGAAGCGACGGCAAAAAAGAAAGATAATGGCGTTCGCTTTGATTGGTTCCTTCTAACACAGGCGGACCGAGGATCAATTCAGTTTTTGAAAAGAGGGGAAGGTTGTTTACAACGGACGACCTGCAGCAATATGAAAATGAAATCAATAATCCCACTGTGAAGAATGGATGGAGGCTCGAGGCGTCTGGTCTTACAAGAGAAAGAGGCAAAAAAAAAAAAAATGAAAGGCAGAGATTGGGAATGATAAGCCATGTGCCTGCCGTTGAGCACACGTTGAGTCTTATATTTTTAGTAGAAGTTATTGTATGAGATTAGTTAAACAGGTTTCCCTTTATTAATTATTCTACTTCTAATTATTCATAAATCAAAAGTAAACTCGTTTGCATTCTTGAATGATGTGATTTAATAAATACAAAAAATTAAGTATTAAATTAAAATTAAAGTAACATGCTTCAACTATGGAAATAATAGTTTATTATCGCAATTTGTTCAATATTTAAATCAATTAACCTACGAATTATATTTATATTGAACCCTTTAAGCCCGAAAAAATTCATAATCAAATTACTAAGCAACCACTGAATGGAATAACACAAAACAGGTATCATTTTAAGGCTTAGAAACTCAGCTTTTTAATGCATCTAACCATGTTGATCAACTCTTAACAAGTGCTGAGTAGTCCCTGTAAACCGGAGTGTATCGCCCGCGGGCGCCACCTTCCAAATGCTGTAACTTTTGATTACTTTATGCTATCGCCACAAAATTTGATCCAGATGTGGCTCACATGTAGGGGAACTTCACCAAAAAGAAAAGTTTCCTCCTACCTTATTTCCTTCCTGAGTTATTGCATGTCAAATAAGAAAGATGTGTACAATTATAGTAAAAAAATTATATATATAGTTTTGTCTTTCATCAGCAGTTTCTCAGCATGAGAATGTTCAAATGTAATTGAATTTTCTGAACAAAGTCAAAGCAGAATTAACCATTGCACATCTCCAAGCAAAACACAGTGGTGTTTAATTACTGAACAAATCAGTTTTTGAATGAATCTGATGAGTAAATAACTCAAAGATTCACTCATAAATTTACCTATTGGTGTAACCTGCAGAAAAAGATGCTTTAACACACACACAGACATGCAGAGCGATAAAAACAGTAAAAATATCTAGACAGTATATTAGTACACTTGGAACGCTGCTCAGCCAATCAAATATAAGGACTGGAACTATCAGTTGTATAATTAGAATTTTTATCAGTCCCAGCATTCAGAATGTAAATTGTTCTCTGCAGTTCTCCGAGTCAGTGTAGTTATAACTATAGGACAAACCTTCATGTGTATAGGATGTTTTTCAGGGTCAGACATTGGATAGTTCAATGATTCAGTACAGACAATGATACAACTTCACTCCCTGACAAAACACTACTCTCATCTAAGTAGAAAGATGTTTAAAGCGGCTGCTCACCTACCTTAACCCAGGCTCTCTACTTTACTTCTTAGCTTTCCATTTATCTCATTCTATTTTCAGGTTTGTTTCAGTGAAAGAGCTCACACAGATCACACACACAATAGAAACATCTAATTTTATTTGAAATGTTGGATGAAGACCAATTTAACCCACCAGTTATTTCAATGGTGGTGCTCATATTGATGATTTGTTTGTGGACCTTAGAGTCAACGTCAGTTGTTGCATTTGTATCTTGCTCTACAACCAAATAAATAACAAGCTGTCAAGCAATATTCCAGAAGTACTTGATATGAGAACTCTCACTAACACACACAGCTCTGAGTTGGCACTGCAGGGGTCGTGGGAAGGCCTCGGAGCACCTGGCAGCCAGTTCCTTATAGTCTATTGAAATGAAAAGAGGTTCCATCTCTGGGTCTCACTGGAGAAATGCAGCAATACATTCTGTGATCTGACTCGTGTGTGTGGTGATGGATGCTAGAGACAGGATGGGGCTGAAAGTGCGTTTGTGCACATTTCTAACCTAGCTATACCCTTGGGGGAAAGTCTGCTTAAAAATGCTCCCTGAAGTTAGCCAAATCAGCCTGCTTTTGAGCAAAATCAAGAAAGAAAGATGATACAAGACTGTTACATTGATTTCACCACAATTAATGGGTGTTGTTAGGCACAACGCAAACTCAAAGCAGCCTTGAGCAGCTTATTGCATTAATAAAACAGAGGCAAAAGCAATATGATTAAACAACCCAATGTTTAAATAATAAATTCATTAATAATAATAATAATAATAATAATTTAACATTTAATTATTTACATTACAATTGATTGTTATTTAAACATGGGTGTTTTGTGTATTTTATATTGAATATTTTTATGTATTTTTTTACTACAATTAAAAATAACTACATAATTAAAAATAATGTATATTTTAATAATAATATTAATAATAGTAATACATTTAATTGTTTTTATTTAATTTATTATATTTATTATTATTAATAAATAATTAATCACTTAAACTTGTTTTTATATCAATATATTATTATTATTAATAAATATGATTTATATTTAAACAACAACACATTTAATTCTTATTTAAACTGGTGTTTGAACATTTGTTATACTATTTATTATTACTATTAAATATAAAGATTGACATTTTAATAATAATAATAAATTAAATAAATGTAATTATTTATACATTAGTGGTTTGTATTTTAATTATTTTTTATAGTCATTATTATTATTATTATTATTATTATTAATAAATATAACAAGTAATAATAATAATAATAATGATAATAATAACAACAACAACAACAACAACAACCTTCAAAGTTGTATTAGGGTTTTGGCTTGAGTTAGTCTGTTATAAATTATAATTTATAAAGAAAAAAGAATAATAAATAAAATAATTAATGACATTGTATGAATTTTCTTAAATTGCATTAAAAAATGGTTTCATGTGTTGCAGCAGCAATGATTATTGAATAGAGCACCCCGCAAACTTTCACACTCTCCTTATACATTCACATTATTTATAGCATGTATTTCTATATGTGGACAGGCATTCTGAAACATCTGTTACAAGAGCATGCATTGGCCGGGACTGTCACACACACACATCAACACACACATGGGGCATTAGCCCTTGAGCCTGCAGTAATGCTGATGGCAGAGCTGGGGCTTTGGGGGCAAATTTTGCGCTGAGTGAAACAGCATTAAAAGTTTTGGGCAGCCTCTCAAAAAGTTCAGCCCTGACACAACAGCCCCTGCTGCCCCACAGCATCAATCCAGCATCAGACATGGAGGGCTAACTAGCCTATTCCCTTCTCTCGCTCTCTCTTTCTCTTCCCCTCCATTTTTGTGTTTTTTTTTTTTATCCCTTTCTTTATCTCCTCCCCTCCATCTCTGCTTCAGCAGTTGCCCACGAGCCGCTTTCTCTTCTTCCTCTGCGTTAAATGCAAGGGAGCTCAAAACATCAATCACCATCAAAGTCGGTGCATCTGGCCCTGGCTGTAAATGAGCTGAAGATCCCGGTGCAGGGTGGAGCGTGCAGGATGCTGGAATCAGCCAATATTGGAGTCATTATCCCAGACAATGCCCAGAGAAGCGTGGGTGCCCCCTCAGATGGAGAGCGTGGGGTTCGATCCAGCCCAACTCCTGCTTCCCTCTCCCTTCATTCCAGGGCATGCAGCCTTCCCAAAGTGAAGTGTGTCAAGAGTATAAGAGAGTTTCTTTAATAAGGGCTTCTATAGCTTCTAACTACTGTCTGGGAACGGCTATGATGAGAAGACTTGTCTTTGATCTGTGCTTAAAATAGGAATGTGCAAAACTACATATCTACAATTACAACATTGACTAGCTGGTGGGTTGTCTGGAAAACTAGTCAACTAATCAGTTAAAGCAGTGTAAAATTAAGCTAGTTCAACGCCGCTAAATATAGCAAAAATATTTATTAAAAAAAAAAATATATATATATATATATATTAATAATTACTAATGTTTTTTTTTGTTTTGTTTTTTATACACAGTGGGGAGAACAAGTATTTGATACACTGCCGATTTTGCAGGTTTGCCCACTTACAAAGCATGTAGAAGTCAGTAATTTTTATCATAGGTACTCTTCAACTGTGAGAGACGGAATCTAAAACAAAAATCCAGAAAATCACATTGTATGATTTTTAAGTAATTAATTTGCCTTTTATTGCATGACATAAGTATTTGATACATCAGAAAAGCAGAACTTAATATTTGGTACAGAAACCTTTGTTTGCAATTACAGAGATCATACGTTTCCTGTAGTTCTTGACCAGGTTTGCACACACTGCAGCAGGGATTTTGGCCCACTCCTCCATACAGACCTTCTCCAGATCCTTCAGGTTTCGGGGCTGTCGCTGGGCAATACGGACTTTCAGCTCCCTCCAAAGATTTTCTATTGGGTTCAGGTCTGGAGACTGGCTAGGCCACTCCAGGACCTTGAGATGCTTCTTACGGAGCCACTCCTTAGTTGCCCTGGCTGTCTGTTTCGGGTCGTTGTCATGCTGGAAGACCCAGCCACGACCCATCTTCAATGCTCTTACTGAGGGAAGGACGTTGTTGGCCAAGATCTCGCGATACATGGCCCCATCCATCCTCCCCTCAATACGGTGCAGTCGTCCTGTCCCCTTTGCAGAAAAGCATCCCCAAAGAATGATGTTTCCACCTCCATGCTTCAAGGTTGGGATGGTGTTCTTGGGGTTGTACTCATCCTTCTTCCTCCAAACACGGCGAGTGGAGTTTAGACCAAAAAGCTCTATTTTTGTCTCATCAGACCACATGACCTTCTCCCATTCCTCCTCTGGATCATCCAGATGGTCATTGGCAAACTTCAGACGGGCCTGGACATGCGCTGGCTTGAGCAGGGGGACCTTGCGTGCGCTGCAGGATTTTAATCCATGACGGCATAGTGTGTTACTAATAGTTTTCTTTGAGACTGTGGTCCCAGCTCTCTTCAGGTCATTGACCAGGTCCTGCCGTGTAGTTCTCGGCTGATCCCTCACCTTCCTCATGATCATTGATGCCCCACGAGGTGAGATCTTGCATGGTGCCCCAGACCGAGGGAGATTGACCGTCATCTTGAACTTCTTCCATTTTCTAATAATTGCGCCAACAGTTGTTGCCTTCTCACCAAGCTGCTTGCCTATTGTCCTGTAGCCCATCCCAGCCTTGTGCAGGTCTACAATTTTATCCCTGATGTCCTTACACAGCTCTCTGGTCTTGGCCATTGTGGAGAGGTTGGAGTCTGTTTGATTGAGTGTGTGGACAGGTGTCTTTTATACAGGTAACGAGTTTAAACAGGTGCAGTTAATACAGGTAATGAGTGGAGAACAGGAGGGCTTCTTAAAGAAAGGTCTGTGAGAGCCGGAATTCTTACTGGTTGGTAGGTGATCAAATACTTATGTCATGCAATAAAATGCAAATTAATTACTTAAAAATCATACAATGTGATTTTCTGGATTTTTGTTTTAGATTCCGTCTCTCACAGTTGAAGAGTACCTATGATAAAAATTACAGACTTCTACATGCTTTGTAAGTAGGAAAACCTGCAAAATCGGCAGTGTATCAAATACTTGTTCTCCCCACTGTATATATTTTTATTTAATATATATAATTTATATTTACTCCTGTGATGGCAAAGCTGAATTTTCAGCATCATTACTCCAGTCTTCAGTGTCACATGATCCTTCAGAAATCATTCTAATATGCTGATTTACTGCTCAAGAAACATTTCTTATTATTATCAAATTTATCATTAATATTATTAACTGTTGTGCTATTTAATATTTTTGTAGAAACTGTGATGCATTTTTTTCAGGATTCAAAATAAAAAGTTCAAAAGAACAGCATTTATTTCAAAATGAAAATTATAAATGCTTACTATAACTTTTGATGCACCCCTGGTGAATAAAACTTCTGAATGTGAAAGTGACAGTGTGAGATATACACTATATTGCCAAAAGTTTTGGGACGCCTGCCTTTACATGCACATGAACTTTAATGACATCCCATTCTTAATCCGTAGGGTTTAATATGGAGTTGGCCCACCCTTTGCAGCTATAACAGCTTCAACTCTTATGGGAATGCTTTCTACAAGGTTTAGGAGTGTGTTTATGGGAATTTTTGACCATTCTTCTAGAAGTGCATTTGTGAGGTCAGGCACTGATGTTGGACGAGAAGGCCTGGCTAGTGTACAGTCAGCAGGTTATTATGCAAAAGAAACCTCTGCAGGGTGATAAAAGACTACACTGTGTAACTGTCCCGGGTATTATGCGACTACTTGCCAGATAAGTAAATAATTTAACACAAAATTAATTTGACATATTTTTATCATCTCAAAATGACGCAGTAAACGCTTGAATGGTCTGTTATCAGTTGTAGCAGTTGTTGTTGTGCAATAACACACCACTAGATGACGCGATTGATGAATCAGAATTGAGCATTGCAGGGAGCCGTGTAGAAAAATAAATGAATGATGCATGGTTCTGTACTAAGCATGGACAATTTTGTAAAAGGATTGCCAGTGAAAGGTAAATGTAAAGCAGATGATGAATAGCCTATACTTCTAATTCACAAATACCAAAACAACGTTTCTGCAACAGGTGTGAGCGTTGCGACGCAACAAAATCAAATAGAACCCACTGATGTTCAATCTGCTACTGGGCGCGACGCGACACGACAAATCCCCGACAGTAAACTGATGCCCCGTTCTATTTCTGATGAACTCTAGCGCTCTGACACAAAGGACAAATGGATTTGGAACGTTCACTATGTCGCGTCCAGTAGACATCGGCTGTTGCGGTGCGGCCGTTGCGTCCGGTGTGGTGAAAAGACATGAAAATATCACAAGGCATATCTCGTCCTCGGATTCACCAGTACAAAGGTGGGTGATGAAGCTGAACAAGTTAAGACTCCAAGTAGCCTAGTTAAGTAGCTAGTACTATACAAACCCAATTCCAAAAAAGTTGGGACACTGTACAAATTGTGAATAAAAAAGGAATGCAATAATTTACAAATCTCATAAACTTATATTTTATTCACAATA
Organism: Coreius guichenoti; assembly: GCA_039654105.1. Classification (NCBI taxonomy): domain Eukaryota; kingdom Metazoa; phylum Chordata; class Actinopteri; order Cypriniformes; family Gobionidae; genus Coreius; species Coreius guichenoti. Next base: position 12,061,368 of record CM077178.1, read on the forward strand.
GAATATAGATAACATATCAAATGTTGAAAGTGAGACATTTTGAAATGTCATGCCAAATATTGGCTCATTTTGGATTTCATGAGAGCTACACATTCCAAAAAAGTTGGGACAGGTAGCAATAAGAGGCCGGAAAAGTTAAATGTACATATAAGGAACAGCTGGAGGACCAATTTGCAACTTATTAGGTCAATTGGCAACATGATTGGGTATAAAAAGAGCCTCTCAGAGTGGCAGTGTCTCTCAGAAGTCAAGATGGGCAGAGGATCACCAATTCCCCCAATGCTGCGGCGAAAAATAGTGGAGCAATATCAGAAAGGAGTTTCTCAGAGAAAAATTGCAAAGAGTTTGAAGTTATCATCATCTACAGTGCATAATATCATCCAAAGATTCAGAGAATCTGGAACAATCTCTGTGCGTAAGGGTCAAGGCCGGAAAACCATACTGGATGCCCGTGATCTTCGGGCCCTTAGACGGCACTGCATCACATACAGGAATGCTACTGTAATGGAAATCACAACATGGGCTCAGGAATACTTCCAGAAAACATTGTCGGTGAACACAATCCACCGTGCCATTCGCCGTTGCCGGCTAAAACTCTATAGGTCAAAAAAGAAGCCATATCTAAACATGATCCAGAAGCGCAGGCGTTTTCTCTGGGCCAAGGCTCATTTAAAATGGACTGTGGCAAAGTGGAAAACTGTTCTCTGGTCAGACGAATCAAAATTTGAAGTTCTTTTTGGAAAACTGGGACGCCATGTCATTCGGACTAAAGAGGACAAGGACAACCCAAGTTGTTATCAGCGCTCAGTTCAGAAGCCTGCATCTCTGATGGTATGGGGCTGCATGAGTGCATGTGGCATGGGCAGCTTACACATCTGGAAAGGCACCATCAATGCTGAAAGGTATATCCAAGTTCTAGAACAACATATGCTCCCATCCAGACGTCGTCTCTTTCAGGGAAGACCTTGCATTTTCCAACATGACAATGCCAGACCACATACTGCATCAATTACAACATCATGGCTGCGTAGAAGAAGGATCCGGGTACTGAAATGGCCAGCCTGCAGTCCAGATCTTTCACCTATAGAAAACATTTGGCGCATCATAAAGAGGAAGATGCAGTTGACAGTTGAGCAACTAGAAGCCTGTATTAGACAAGAATGGGACAACATTCCTATTCCTAAACTTGAGCAACTTGTCTCCTCAGTCCCCAGACGTTTGCAGACTGTTATAAAAAGAAGAGGGGATGCCACACAGTGGTAAACATGGCCTTGTCCCAACTTTTTTGAGATGTGCTGATGCCATGAAATTTAAAATCAACTTATTTTTCCCTTAAAATTATACATTTTCTCAGTTTAAACATTTGATATGTCATCTATGTTGTATTCTGAATAAAATATTGAAATCTGAAACTTCCACATCATTGCATTCTGTTTTTATTCACAATTTGTACAGTGTCCCAACTTTTTTGGAATCGGGTTTGTATATTAATCACAATATTTTAAATCATAATTTTGCAACCAAGGTCATGTCTGAGAGTGCCTTTTTGGGTGCATGTATATTCATCAAATAGTCCTAAAAATAGTTTCCTCAAAAATATTAACCCTAACTGTTTTCAACATTAATAATTAATAAATAATTGTTTACATAAATAATTTACTGAGCAGCATATCAGCATGTTGGAATGATTTCTGAAGGATCATGTGACACTGAAAACTAGCAATGATGCTGGAAATTGAACTTTGCCATCACAGGAATTCATTATATGTTAAAACCATATGGACAAATATGGAGGACAAATATGGAAAACAAATATGGACGTAGTGTCCGTGACGTCACCCATAGGTTTCTGAAGAACATTTTTGAAGCCTAAAGTGGTCGGAGCAGGCCGTCGCCATCTTGGCAGCGCGTCACCACGCGTCACTCCCGGATAACTGAAAATGGGCAAAGAGGTGGGACATGGGTGGAGCTGAGTTATCTGGTTGCTGAACCCACGCCCACCTAGCTCAACCATAGTGGCAATCCACCTGTTACTCAAGTGGCCACGCCCTTAATTATGCAGAACTTTAAAGCTTAATATAATTTAAACGGATGAGTTATAAAAAAAAAATTCAACCCCCTAACAGTTGTCATGAAGGGCAAAATTAGCTATATAGACCAAAACCGCTTTTTGTACCAGGCTGTAAACATATTTTGTTCTGCTGTAAAGTTGGGCATTTTAACATGGGGGAGATACAGATTTGAAAATATTTTTTTTACAAAAGGGTTTGGGAACCACTGGCTTAGCGTATGTTTAATTGCTGGAGTCTAATTAAATGCAGCCTGATTATAACAAGGTTGACTGCGTTATATTTCACACCTCTAGCAAGCAATGTCTGTTCTGACGGGTAACAAGCCTTGTGCAAAGAACAATATTATCTAGAGGTGAGTGACTCACCTCAGCAAGTGTTACTTGTAATGTAAACTGACATGGACAAGGAACAAGGAATAATTTGCGCAAAATAAAAATAATCCTCTGTCATCCTTTAATCACTCTCATGTTATTATACCAGTTTTTTTTTTTTATTTCTCTGAGGGTTTTTTTTTTCCATATATTATACACGTTATAATCATATGATACCAAATCCATGCAATGCTTTCTGTGAGGAAAAGACTGAACTGAAGTCACTGATGACTAAAAATCTTCCCTTCTGCTGTAGAACTGAACACAAACGTGAATGATATTTGAGAGCTGTGGCGGAAGGGAAGATTTCATTGAGCAACAACTTAAATTTTGGTTTGTATGAAAAAGAACAACATTAACATTCTACTTTTGCGTTCAACAAAGAAAAGAAAGTCATACAGGTTTGGAACAACATAAAGGAAGTAAATTGTCAATTCTGATTGAACTATGACTATGACAACCCACTTTTCTTCCATAACCTGACATATTTCTTATGGTCAATTTTGTTTTCATGTTCACCTCACCCAGTGTGTAAAAAAGGGAAAGCCACATTAAAAGCCAATCTCTCTTTTTAGCAGGTAGACATACTATACAGTCTCGCCCCTGGCCCACAAAGTGAACAAATAATCTGAGGCTTTGTGTGCACTGAGAGCGATGTTCGATCCATTGATCTGGATTTTGTGTTTACCACCTCCTGCTTTTGTAGCAATAATGCTTATGTGAAAAGTTGGACAAAGACACAGCATGCACCTGAGTGTCTGCACTCACAAAATTTCTTCATCAAACTGCATTGAAAACCCCTTTTCTTTAAAATACTCAAATCAGAAAGACCTGGCCAAACAACAAGGACATTTTCAAACACGAATTGAATAGCTGCTCTGCTAAGTAATAGCAATTAAAAAAAGCAGTTTAAATCAACAGTAGGCACTTGCATTCAACAGTTAAGATATTGCACGGATTAGTAGAGGTGAGTGGAATGTGGAAGTGAGAGCGATAACCCACCGGCAGCAGCATGCGGCATGCCAGATCCACATCCTGGTACTGGGAGCTGTTGCCATAGCAGTGATTATCACACACTCTCTGAGTGCAGTGTGTACTAGTGAGCCAGCAACCCATCCACACACACACTCTCTCCTTGCGACTGAGGGTGTGATGGAGTGCAGCAATTACTCTACTGTTGCCTGGCTACAACTGAACATTAAAAGTAAAACTCCTGAAGAATTAACACCTTGAAAAGTACACCTTTACTGACAGCGCTGCAGCGAGGGTGCCGCGAACCAGCACACAACACTTAAGCGATGGTAATGTCTGAGAAAAGACCGGCCACTCGAACGCACCCTAATGTTCTTCCAAATCTGTATGATTTTCCTTCTTAGGTAGAACACAAATGAATATGTGAAAATGAAGTTATTTTGAAGAGCATTTGGGTCCAAACAACATCCACTGACTTTCATTGTATGGAGAAAAAACACTGAGGCCTGTTTTCGAAATCGCCCCCTATACCCTAGCTATGGTGTTAGAAACCAAAGTGGGCAATATCGAGTGCACTCATTCAATCCCACAATGCACCGTAGTAACGAGTGTACAACCGATGTACACACAACGGCTAGAGAATACCCATAATCCACTGTGAGAGTCGCATGCCCGCTGCTGAATCATCCATCCATCCATTTTCCAAACCGCTGGTCCAATGTGGGTACAGCGTAATAACATACAGGTATAAATTCATTTTTATTTAATTATTAAATTGTTTAATTAGGGTTTATACATAGTTTCCATGACAGAGTTCAAGATAAATCTTACTACTGGAGCTGTCAGTTTGCTAAGTTTCAAATGATTATTAAACATCAAGCACAAACTATATGCAAAAGCGTCAGCCCTTCCGGCACACTCAGTGTCCGAATTCGCTCACTCGTTTTCATTCACTCCCTTCAAGGGAACTATATTAGTGGACTAATGGAGGGAATAGTGAATAAGGGTATAGGGGCGATTTCGGACATATCCTAAGTAGGGATGTACGATATATAACGTCTGCGATAATATCGTAATTGTTGTTTTAGCGATGTTCGATCTGACATTATCGAGTATATCCCTCACACACGCCCAGAGAGTGCACGCATAGACTAGGCCTACATGATGTAGGCTAGTCTTGTAGATTAGTCTAGTGCGGGTGCGCATTTAGAGTGTGCACACTTTCACTGCGTGTTAGTCTATATTTATATCATTTAAGATAGTTGATAAATATCACACAAAGAGTGCAGTTTTTCTCCAGGTATCAGCATGATAACAAATGTGATATTGATTTTATACAAGTTTACTAAACAAGAAGTTACTAAACAAGAAGTATTAAGTAACTTACATTTTAGACACCATATAGCCTTTTGACTTGCTGCCACCTACTGGCGGTTTTAATTTCACATTTAAAGTATCTTTTCATGTTTTAAAAGATTAGTTCACTTCAAAATGAAAATTTCCTGATAATTTACTCACCCCCATGCCATCCAAGATGTTCATGTCTTTCTTTCTTCAGTGGAAAAGAAATTAAGTTTTTTGAGGAAAACATTTCAGGATTTTTCTCCACACAATAGACTTCAATGGCAACCAAAATGTTGAAGGTCCAAATCAATGCAGTTTCAAAGGGCTTCAGAGGCTCTGCGCGATCCTAGCCGAGGAATAGTGTCTTATCTAGCGAAACCATCAGTCATTTTCTAAAAAACATAAACATTTATATACTTTTTAACCTAAATTGCTCATCTTGCCCTGCTCTGCGACACCACGGATTGCGCAATCACGTCGGAAAGGTCACGCTAGACGTGGGCAGAAGTACTGCCCCCGTGTTTACAAAGCGCACATGCGAAGACTAATACAAAAGTCCTTTAGCAAAAAAAGGTTCAACAACCATGTCGGACGATTTTGAAGTTGGAGATGGAGTTTTTTTTGTAAAGGCCGTTTGTATTAGTCTTTGCACGTTCGCTTGGGGTGGTTCTTCCGCCTACGTCTCGCGTGACCTTTCCGACGTGATTGCACAATCCGTGGCGCTCCGTAAAGCAGCACAAGATGAGCAATTTAGGTTAAAAAGTATATAAATGTTTATTTATTCTTGAAAATGACCGATGGTTTCAATAGATAAGACCCTATTCCTCGGCTGGGATCATTTGTCACCTCTGAGCTGCATTAAAAGTCTGTGTAAATGATCTAAATGCCACTTCAGATGCAGCTTCGGTTTCTCCTCTCCATTGCAAAGATGAAGTTTGTTGATATTTAATTTGATTGGTAACAGCCCTATTGTGTATTATTATTATTATTATTATTAATAAATGTTATTAAATGTATGAAATTGACACAAAAGATGATGCATGCATATAATTAAGTTTAAAAAAAATACATTTATAAAAGGTAAAAATCAATTTAAACTTTTTGGAAAAAATTATTTCTGTCACTGCTGTGAACGGACCACCACGCAGAATATGAAGAATATCAAAAACTTTAGGAGTCATCTAACCACGGCAGTCTTAAACCATCCTGATCACAGCATTTTCATTTAAGGTTTCTTGCACCAATAACAATCAAAATTGAGTTTTACATGACCAATTTACACCCCCTCTCTCTGATCTTTAAGGGCAATTCACACTGGCAGCAAATTATAACAACAAAATGACTAGAAAATTACTCTCTTTCAATGAGATTTGACAATTTGAGGTGATATGAGCTACAGACCATTGATGAGAGTTCAACTCTATGCAAATGTGCTGCAATGCAATGCAGATGCCAATGGGCATTTACATTTATATTTATGCATTTGGCAGAAAGAGACTTGCAGTGCATTCAAGGGATAAATTTCATCAGTTTTTGTGTCCCCAATCAATTAAATCCATGATATTGGCATTTCTAGGGCCATGCTCTACCAACTGAGCTAAAGGAATGCCTACTAGCAATGGAAGCAAGAGCGAAGTTCACATATTCCTCTGCTTGAAGCTGTATACTAATGTCAAGTAGAACAGCTGCTGGAAACCAACAGTACAGCAACTTGGCAACCTCAGAGTGAACATCCTTTAGTATCAAACAGGTTTTTATTGTTACTGTACAATTAAAGGCCAATTTACACTGCATCAACAGAAGCCAACCAACATGGACAATCACCAGATTACAGTACGGCACTTCTCAGAGATTCCACAAACCAACAAACAGCAAACTAACATTTTAAAACCAACCACTGCCAACAGATGCTGATAGGGGTAACACACAGATCCTACGAAACCCAATGGAGTGTCTGTCGGTGGAGTGTGAATTGGCTACAAGATGTAAATTAAAAACTACTTGGGTTTCTATATGTCCTCCTATCAGTGAATCGTACATCATAAAACATTTAATATTAATTAATATTTTATATTTATTAATAATATTCAAAGCCTTCACCTTCGTAGGACTTGTAAATTACAGAACACAAACTCTAAATATATGTGAGGTAATTTGTGTATATTGTTAACACTTCATAGTAACTTAAAGGTGCACTATGTAACATTTTTTCAGTAAAATATCCAAAAACCACTAGGCCAGTGTTATCTATTTTGTTCAGTTGAGTACTTACAATATCCCAAATGTTTCCAACTATTTGTAAATCATGAGAAAATTGCTATTTTAACCAAGGAACCGGGACGTGTGAGGGAGTCGCCTGTCAATTGCGTCATATCTGCGTTACCCTCGGTTTCCGGTTTTATTTTGCAGAAACGCTTTAGTCTTACTGCAGTGTGCATAGCAGCCGCCGAGCGAACGCACAGAGTAACGTCATAACATCACACTCAAATGTATCTAATATGATAAACAGAGCTGCGTTACCTCATACTCATGACCGGAAAAGCGGAAATGGCGCCGGCAACTGTGGCATAATAAAAGTCCCGCTGCTCACGAGGCGTGTGTTGCGTTCATCTTATTAACAATCGCTCCAGCGGCCTTGCTCAGCTCCCACAACACTCGGTCCCGCTCTGCTTCATACTACAGTAACGTTAATAATCGCATCCATTAACATGATTTCTGCCCGAGTCCTATCCCGATTCTTTTCAACCGGCTGTGAGGTGAAGACCACATGTCCCAAGATTCTGCGCTCAAACTTGGCGTCATCAAGCTACCTCTAGCGGACGGAAAAGTTACATAGTGCACCTTTAACAGATCATTAGTTAAAATGCATTCAGATTAGGGGTTGCACAGACTAGTCGACTTTAATGCTTTGCCATGACGCTTTAAGCCTGACGTCGACTAGTCGCTGGCCTATAGAGGGCGCAACAGGATAAGCCATTTCCTGACACGCATGCTCCGTTTTCAACAATTAAAATGACAAATAAACGCATACTCAGAGAGCTCTCCACAAGATATGTTTGATTATGCCATCTGGATGCTCAAATTGATCGGGAGAATGCAGGTTTTAAACAGCTTATTATACACGTAAGTTAATCGCCGTTCTAAACTAACGCATACTGCATACATTGTAACGCACACACATAGCTCGCACATCACGCGGAGATCGCGCGCGCCACACACAGAATCACTCGGTACCGCAGAAATGTATTGTCAACACTGTTCTGTGATTTATCAATAAAATAGCTTAGAAACTGAGAAGTTCTAGCATATATTTCTTGATAACTAAAACCCACAGCTTCAGTATTAGTAGAGAGACGCTGCCAGGTAGAATTAATTCACACGCAATCGCTCTCTCACTAATGCATTCATATACATGTAGCCTAAACTTTACTGGGCTACTTTATCTGTATCTGATTCAGAACGAGCAGAAATCTGTGAGAAATGTAACGACCCAAAGACAAAAGAACTGATAAACAAAAGCTGTTATGTAGGAAAAATAACCTTTTGGGCAGCGCTGTGTCTCAGTCTCAGCTCGAGGTTCAGGCTTATTTGTACATTAATGACGTCATCGTCGACGTCGACTCGACTTTCATCACACAAATGTCGACTGAAGTCGTTCAACTCCTAATTGAGATATTTATGAATGTCAAGAACATTCATATTTTAATAAACTACTGATCTGTTAAGAATTATATTAACATTAATATAGCATTATATTCATAAAGTCAATGTTATTAAAGTGCTAGTGATATATTTCTATTTAGTTTCATTAGTATATTTATATAAGATTGTTTTACATTTATTAATTTAAGATTTTCAATGCCTGCTTGAAAAGATTATGCTTGTTGGACTGTGATATTTTAACGTTTCCAGTAAATAAATGAACTTCAACACTGTTTAACAAAAACTTTACCATAGAGTCCAGCTAAATCTTTATGGTTTCTTACCTTCTTAGCTGCATTGATGCACTGCATGTACTCTTTGGCCAGGTCTGAACACTGAAGCGTCTGCTCACGGTTCTCTCTATAGCAGTTCAGGATCTGTGCTTGCAGGTTTGAACACACTGGCTCCACATTACGCGGCCTGTGGAAAAGGTCATGGGTCAATGAGAAGGAATCATGAGGGCAAAAGTGTCTAACTTCTACAAAGGCAGAGGGACATTGTTGTACACATCCTGGCAGGATCGTGCATGCAGTGACAGTAAATATTTTATATGAAGCACAACCAAAAAACAGCAGTAAAATACAGTCGCATGACTCACTCATTTCCTTCCTCCCTCCCCCTCTCTCTCCCACCCCTCCCTCAATTTCGCTCTTCCTGTGGATGGTTTAGTAGAATGAATGAATGCGAGGAGACAGGTTAAACTGAATTACCGGCAGAGTGGATATTCATTAATAACACCAGTGTCAAGAGTGGCAGTGACTAGAACAACTATGATAAATAACCCAGCGAGCGGGAAGGAGGTGGAAGCGGTGAACAGACCTGACAAACTCCTCTGAACATCTGTACAGTAGACCCTGAAGGCAAAAAAAAGAGCGTCATTCATCCTCACTTCAGACAAACACCTTCACTCAAATTAATAACGCGAATCCGAACTGCCATTGTTGAAATTACGGTTAAATGGCGGTTATTGACTCAAATAATGTATGCGGTGAGATCTGTGCAAGTATCGTTGCTAAAAAGCATAAGAATTTTTTGCTAAAAGCACAAAATGTAATATAATACAACTGAAGCCAAAAATGAGAGTTTATAATGCTAACTGTCCTCAATGCCAATTTGAAAGCCAGGCAAGCTATTGTTAAAATGAATTTAATTAAAATGATGGATTTGGATTATGTACATGGTGTTTAAAACATATTATATACTAAGAAAATAAAACAGCAACCACAAAAGGTTTTATGAAGATATTTATCCAATTAAACTAATCAATCCGGCTGTCAAATTAACAAAAGATAGACTAGCTAGTTTTCACTCAGATAATGTATCTGAATAAAACAAAAGAAAATTAAAATATAAAATAAAATAATAAATAAATAAAAGTAAAAATAAAAAAAGTAGAAAACTCAGATTTATAAAATCAAATCAACGGCCAAACTTACAAAAGATTGGCTATTTTATAGCAAACTAATAGCACACAATCAAGCAGCTATTGTAAAAATATTACAATTATTGACCCTGATAATGTATGTATGTATGTATGTATGTATGTATGTATGTATGTAACTCTAAAACAATAAAATAAAACTGTATCCAATTAAATAAAGATTTGTGCAAGTATCTTTGCTAAAAAGCATAATCTAAAGCAACAAAATCTAAGCTAAGAAACAGTGTTTTATAGAGTGGTCTATCAAATCAAGCTATCATACAAAAAAAACAATTAACTGTAATCGTGTATGTGGCATTTAATTACTTAATCTAAAGCAATACCATCAATTTTACAGTGATCTACCTAGGCATTGCACCACAGAAATTATTGATGGCTTGACTGATAAAATGGAATGTATGTGGAAAAGTTTAAGTACTATTTCTTTGTTCGATGCATATCCTAAACCAGCAAAACAGGGATTTATAGTGCAGTTCTTCCACTCAAGCTAATAACTCTTGCTGTCAAGTTGACAAAAGCTCAGCTAGCCAGGTGTCATGTTAAATATCACTAGACTGATTAAGCAAAGTAAAGCCGTGCATCCACCTCCAGCTTCACCGTGACTGCGGCTTTCAGACGATCGACTGACATCCTGCGTAATTGAAAGGCGATTTAGAGCCTCAATCTAGCTTAGGTTTCACTAGCAATTTCAATTAAATCATCAACGATTGCCATCATACTGACGCAGGGTAGAGATACGCCAATCCGTCGATACCTTTTCAAGCAGGGTTGTACGTCTTACGGTTGTTCAGGGTAACCAGATGTGGCCGGATAGAGAAAGGCAAGGAAATAAACTTTGATCAATGGAACATCTGTGCAACCACGTATCAGATCCCATACTTTTATCAGCAGCCGAAAGCGGTTTATGTTTTAATTACCCTGCGAAAGGAAGAACGACTACTGTAGTCACATTCTTTGCTCCGGCAGATAAGAAACTCTCCTTTAATTTAAAATAAACTGCCTTCATCAGGAACGGCAGAGGCTTCTGATAGAGCAGAGGGTTTATTAAAGCAGTCTGAAGCAGAAAATTGGCTTGCTCAAACCCGGGCTGAACTGAATTGAACCAAATTGAAGGTGAGGTCTTAAATAAAAATATTAGCTGAGCTGCTTACGAACTGCTGTGCTTTGAAGAGCAGAAGCCATGCCTGTTTAAGGGATGCTCATTTCCTCATTTCACATCTGTAAATAAATAACACAGCGTTTAAAGATTAAATGTTAATTACCAGAATTTCGTCTATTATTTGTAATCTCCTTAACGGAGCAGAGTGCTACAGAACAAAGCGCGACTTCAGAAACCTTTCAGAGAAGGAAACGCACAAAGCGTAATTCAAAAATATGGAAATGAAATGCAAAGAAAAAAGCAACTACAAAAGATTAAATTAGCTTAAAACACATTCTGTGTGTAGAAGCATGTGCTTGTAACTTGGAGAGACAAGCTCATTATTCTGATGCTAAGGAGCCGCACGCTAGCTGAAAATTGGTAGATACCAAAGACCGCACAGAGGTTTAGCTTCCGCTCGCTCATTAATTATTTCCAATCAGCTCTTGTTGATAAGAGAAAACAAGACTTTGGAATTACCGGAAATCTCGGCGAGCCATGACTCGAACTCGGATTACCGTCTGAATGCTTGAGAAACTGAGATAAACAAATAATAGCGAGCGGAGAACACAAAACACAAAATCAAACTTGATGTTACACGTAGGCCACAAGGTTTTATCATGTTTTCTGAATCAAGGGTCTAAAATTAACTAGATTAGAAGCGCCGCTGCCTTGACCTCGCTCGAGCTCAGCTGGCAGATGAGAACCTCGTCTTATCTTGTCGACTCTCCTTCCAGGGGCTCGCTCGCACTCTGACAGCTTTTCAATTGACTGAACACAGGCTTTCTCCCATCTCCTCCTAGACCACATCCCTCCACCCTCCCGTCCAATCTCACCTGTAGGGGCCGACGTTTTTCCGCAGCGATGGACCCCACTTAAACCTGACAGGGCGAGAGGAGGATGGGAAGAAGAAAGAGATAAAGAGAGAGAGAGAGAGAAAGCGCTCGGAGGGATCTGACAAAGCTGATAATTACTCCTGTAGGCAGGGTCCGCATTTGCTAGACCGACGGGCCAGAGTTCTGCACCTCTCTCCAGGGTAACGGTCTCTGAAGTCGGTCTCTAGTCAATCACTGCGTGGAGCTCAACAGTTACGCGCGCTTCCGTAACCTTCGGCCCGCCGCATGGAGACAGGTGTAGAGAGGAGATGTTACTCTGGTGTGACAAGGTGAGGGGTTGTTGGGTTGCGGGAGCTGTCGGACATGTCCTCAAGACAGGAGGTCACAAAGCAGCAGTGCAGAACTCTCTTCCTAAAAATCACAACTTTCAGCACTCCTGGAATCCTCCACTTATGTTCCTTTAAAAATGTATGTGTTTATATATGTGTAAAACTGTCAAATGATGACCATTCTTTTGTCAGCATCATTGCGTGACATGCCAATCCAGTAATAAAATTAATTACATTAATAAATATTTGGTGATAAAAGCTCATAAATTAAATTCAAAAGATGTTATGTTAAGCAGGGGTTCCCAAACTTTTTTGTCAGCCCAACCCCTTAAGATGTAAAATATGTACTTGAAGTACCCTTTGAGATTTTAAGTTAATATTCTATAATATAATGGCAAATTTGCATGTTCACAGTTATCTGATGTCAATAATAATAATAATAATAATCATTATTATTATTATTATTATTATTATTATTAGTGGTAGTAGTAGTAGTAGTAGTATATTGTACTGTAAAATAAAATAAAAAAAAGAATATTTAATAATTATTTAATTTTATTATTATTGGTGGTGGTTGAGGAGATTCCCCCTTCTATATGTAAAGCGCTTTGAGTACCCAGAAAAGCGCTATATAAATGTAACAAATTATTATTATTATTATTATTAATATAATAAATGAAATGTGCTGCCTGCTTAACTCTGAAACATCTGCTCATAAGACTTTACTTTTTCATCTCACAAACCCGTTTGGCAAACCCTACATTAATGTGACTGAAATATTGTATTTAAAAATGTTTTATGATAAACAGACTGTGGCTATTTTTGTTGCATTATTTATTCATTTTAATATTAACACTGACATTATTATTAATAATAGTAAAGAATGCATAATGTTAATCATATATACATCTTTTATATAAATATTAATATTAAAATGGTAATGTTGATATTGACATTAAAATGATAGAAGAATAATATTAATGCTGTAAGCTTAATATTAATATAATTAATTGATAGCCTTAATATTCTACATCACAGTATTTATTTAATTTATTCTTATTTCGTTTGGGGAAAAATGCATCAGTATTTTTTTTTGTAATACGGCAATAAATGACTATTTCTGTAATGAGAATCTAACAAGAATCACCACTGAGAATAAAGGGAATTAAAAACAAGTCTAAAGGAAAATGTCTGGACAAATTACGATAATAAGAATTTGATTATGAAAACAATGTCACAATGCAGACAAAATAACTTCTCTATGTACATTTTTCTTTTTTTGATTTTTGGGGTAAAACGTGACCTGGACAAGTTTTCATGAGATTCACCCTGACTTAAAGGCTGAAAAGGAGCTGTCAATGGTTACAGCAAACTGAGTGTCTTCAAAAGGCACAACCGGTGACCATTCATGAATCATTCCTGGTGGAGATGGAACCTTCCTAGGCCACAGTTACAGAAGAAAAAGTTACAAAAAAAAGTCTAAAATACCAATGCAAAACTCTCAAAGAAGTGCAACTGCAAAAAGTACATAAATTACCCATGATGACGATGACTCATCATGGTCAAATAAAGTTCTTCATTCATCTTAACAAATAAAGAGAAGAGCATGGTGAGAAGAGAAGGCCACAAGATAATTATCATCAGAATTCAAACCATAAACCTCTGGCATGCGTGAAAAAAGTATTTCTTGTGAGAAAAAACAAACAAACAAAAAAAAAACAAGACTGGGCTGCACAAGACTTCTGGATATGTGCTGTACTGTGGCTGTGCTAAAGCACGACTTGTGACCCACAGTCTAGTCGTCCCACACTTCCACCCACCCTTCCAGCCAAAAGCTCCTCTAATGAGGGCCTTTCCTCTGAGAGACCGCAAATAACATCCATCGCAAAAAACAAAAAAAACAACAACAACAACAACAACAAATGCCTGGCTAAGGCTATATAATTGGCTGCCATAGAGAGTTTACTGGAAAGGGAGACCAAGCATGACACTGACCAGATGCATTTCTTACTATTCTAGTTTGCTTCGTTCTTTTAAAGAGATTAATATTGAAAATAACATTCGTTATGCAAAATATAATTTAAAATATTTCTTTTGATTTCGGTGTGCAATATGAGCAGGACATTTCTGTGTGGGATTGAACTTCATGCAGTAAACCTCAGCATTAGCAAACACATTCAAACCTCTTGTGGTGTACCCCATCCACCTCTCTGTACTTCCTAGTCTATATCCCTGACTGACAGGTCCAGCCGAGTTTCTTAACAGCCCTGTAGGTTTGGTAGTTCGCCTTGGCTGGATCGCAGTTCCTCAGCAGGCGTTTTCAATTTGAGATATCAGATCCACCACACTCCTCGCTTGGGAATGGGGCAGGATGGTCGCGGGGCCGTGGCTGTCTCAGAACTCTGTGTGTTGGAAAGGCAAACGACAGAGGGACCCTGAACCATTCGAGGCTTGTGAGGCGGGTGAGGATTAAACGGCGGCCTTGTCATGCTCCAGAAGTCGGGGGTCTGGAGGCTGCTGTACCCTCAGGGATTAAAACCAGGATTAAAACATCAGCTCCACGCAGGTAGAACAGCAAAAATTCTTGCTAAAGCTCTCTGAAATATAACTGCGAACAAGTGGATTAAACGGACCAAACAAACTGTACCTAAGCAAGTGCAGAAACTAGGAAATAACAGATTTGTAATTTCTAATCTTTCAAATTTAAACTAAATGGATATTCGAATTAATTCAATTTTTACATGTTAACGCACATTTTTGGACTTTTTCCTGTGTAATTCATCAGTGCATGTGGTTTACAATTAAAGGGGACCTATTATGCCCTTTTTCAAAGTCTTGATTTTGTTTTTTCAGGGTGTACTAGAATAGGATTTTATGCTTGAATGTTAAAAAAACATATTTTACATTGTTGCAGCACCTCTCTTCTCAGTCTGTCTGTAACACTGTATTTAGTTCTGGTATATATGAATCTCCTCCTTCCGAAAAGCTCTGATTGGTCGGCTGGACCAGTGTGCTGTGATTGGTCTACCGCTTTGCACGTGTTTCAGAAATGTCATGCCCCCTACCATACGTTTTAAAACTGACTGTGTTTACCTGAATACTCTGCAAGACAGGCATTTTGACATAATATTGTATGTATTTGACCGTTTAAAAGCAATAAGAACGGAAAAAAACTCAATAGTACTCACAAGCTGTTTGAGAGGCGGCTTTTATGTGCGTGCCACTTGTATAGATCAGCGGTGCACATGCTTTTGGTGTGAGCACGAAACCTGCAGGAATGAGTAAAATCATGCGCGATAAAAGCACTATTCAACTGGAACAAATGAGTGAGTCAGTGAGCGGGTGTGTGTCAATTCATCGGCGGAGAGAAGACAGCGAGAACGTGCAGCTGGTATCGTTGTATCAATACTGCAGAAAAGAAGTATTGAAACTGTTTCAGATATTTCCTGTATCAATACATATCGACATTTCTGACAACACTACACTAAAGGAAGTTGAATATGTAAAAAAGCATAACAGGACTCTCTCATAAAAAAAATCTGCAAGAACTTTCCGGTGGACACCACCAAACTTCCTTGTGTCAACCTTTTAATTGCAGACATCTGGCTATTCTGTCACGAAACGCCCACTTTTTCCCTCACATTTCATCTCATTACAAAAGTAAAAAGGTTTGCGAACACCATTTCATTTCGACTTTAAAGAGATGCCTCAGTCTGCTTTCAGCTCGGCTGTTTTACTAAAAGAACAAGCTCATACACTACCAACAAAGACACAAAAACTGAAGTAGTCATGTGCAGATGTTCTTCTGTGCTCTGATTGGCAGATGAGACATCCCCGGGGGGGAAGCTCATTACCCAAGTGCCAACATCGTTTGTATAACCTCAAAGCACTCGCCTCTTTGCCATCTTTGCACCTACGACTGGCACTCACCGACAGCTGGTACAAAACCTGTGAGACTCAAGAGGGACAGGAGAGGAAACAAGCTAGCACAAACACTTACACACGTAAATCACGTACACTCAATCTGACAATCTGAGCTCAATGGCGTGTTGCCGCGCTACACGATACCTCGCACACTGGGACGGCCTTGCGAGATTATCGGTTCAAATCCCTCTTTAAATCTAGCACAAAGCATGCTGGGAGAGAATTAGTCACAAGCCATCTGCAGGTTTAACGGTCAAAAGTGTTATTTTTGTATTGTCACACATAAAGGGAATTTTAAGAGTCGTCTGGTGAATTCAGGATTTTAATGTTTGAATGATTGCCCTCCTTTCCAAAAAATTAGCTAACTAATGCACAAAAGATCCCACAGTGCTTTGCTCTGTGGGGGGTTCGGCTGAACAGCCATACAGTACATAATCTAGAATTACAGTACAGGATCCAGAAGAAAAATGGCTTTCAAAAATATCCACAGAGCTAATTATTATTTGTATGTACAATCCATTCAAAACAGACCAACAACAAGCTCTGGGGATGATCAAAAATTATTATATTCCAGTTAAAACAACTAGCTAACCCTTTGTTACCTAACAATGTTCTTTTAGCAAATTTGTTGTCTAGGAAATGACAAAACAATAAAACAACTATTAAACTTTGACAATACACTGAAATTTCAGCTAGGCTATAGAAAAATTTCAGTCAATATTCTTTGGAAATGTGAACAATTTGAATATGTAAATGCGACTGTTGATGTATAAATAACAATCGCAAAGCACATTAATAAAGAGCATCCACTCTTGCTTGAGCAGAGGCAGTTTACATTTGCTATGCATTTTTAAGCACTTAAGCAGGGCAAAAATGTGATTATATTAGTTGATATTTTAAAGCAAATCTAATATTTTAAGTTTTTGGAGCATAGATGTTATGGCAGTAAAGCTACCTGAAAAAAGAAAATATTATTAATAATATTTTAAATAAAAATATATATGAAAGATTATACACTACCATTCAAAAGTTTGAGATTGGTAAGATTTCTTTTTTTTCTTAAATTCTCTTATGCTCATAAAGGCTGCATTTATTTGATGAAAAATACAGTAATGTTAGGAGATAATATTACAATTTAAAATAACAATTTAATACATTTTAAAATGTAATTTACACCTGTGAGGGCAAAGCTGAATTTTCAGCATCATTACTCCAGTCTTCAGTGTCACATGATCCTTCAGAAATCATTCTAATATGATGATTTACTGCTCAAGAAAAATTTATTTTTATCAAACGTAAAAAAAAAAGTTGCTTAATATTTTTGTGAAAACATTTCTGTGAAAAAATGTTTTCAGGATTCTTTGATGAATAGAAAATTCAAAAGAACAGCAGTCATTTGGAGTTACTTTTGATTAATTTAATACATCTTTGTTGAATAAAAGTATTATTTCCTTTAAAAAAAATTTACTGACCCCAAACTTTTGAACTGTAGTTTATATTTATTTAATTTTTTTAGGTGAAAGTGAATTTAAAAATTTTAGAATTTTCATTCTGGTGAATCACTACATAATACAATATACACAGATGAGCCAAAACATTATGACCACCTCCCTAATATTCTGTTGCCAAAACAGCGCCAACCCACCGAGGCATGGACTCTACAAGAACCCTGAAGGTGTCCTGTGGTATCTGGCATCAAGACGTTAGCAGAAGATCCTTCAAGTCCGGTAGGTTGTGAGGTGGAGCCACCATGGATCAAACTTGTTGGTCCAGCACATTCCACAGATGCTCGATTGATTTGAGATCTGGGGAATTTGGAGGCCAGGGCAACACCTTGAACTCTTCATCATGTTCCTCAAACCATTCCTGAACAATGTGTGCAGTGTGGCAGGGTGCATTATCCTGCTGGAAGAGGCCACTTCCACCAGGGAACACCATTGTCATGAAGGGATATACCTGGTCTGCAAAAATGTTTAGGTAGGAGGCACGTGTCAAATTTACATCCACATGAATGGCTTGACCCAGGGTTTCCCAGCAGAACACTGCCCAGAGCATCACACTCCCTCCACCGGCTTGTCGTCATCGCACATGTAGATGGCCGTCCACTTGATGTAAAAGAAAAGACCAGGCAACCTTCTTCCACTGCTCTAATGCCCAAGGCTTTGTTAGGAGATGATCAACGAAATTTGCTTCACCTGTGACTGGTCATAATGTTTTTGCTCGTCAGTGTACACCAATGTAAGTACAGTTCTGCTGAAATGCACAGTTCATACCCTCAAAAAAGATAAGGATGCAGTCTGAAATCTTTTTTTAACCCCCAAATGTGTTAATTCATTCAGTGAATCTTCTGAAATACCTATAGAGAAAACGAATGGGAAAAATACATCTAGAGACATCGAGAGAATGGCTGGAAAGAGGTAGAGACAGAGTATTGTGATGGAGAAACAAGAAAAATAGAGGGAAAGAGAGTGAAAATTTTTCGATTTAAAAAAAACAAAAAAAAAAAAAAGTGAAAAATCCTCAGCGAGTGTCGAGCAGCTCTGGGCAGCGATGGGGTCATGGTGAGCTACAAACAATCTACATTAATTACAGCAGCCGGATATTCATTCAAACCCAGAGAGAACAAAATGCTTGCGTCTCCTGCATAGGAGAAAAGAAATTGGCTTTAATGAATCTGAATGTTGCAATTCAACATCGCCAATTTCACGACCAGCTTCAGAGAGGTGGGAGAAAGACAGATAGCGACAACAACATAAAGTTGATAGCAAAGAATAATAATCATTGTTTGGGGGGAGGGGGGCTCTTCGGATGTTGCATTTACATTAATGAGAATCTGGCATGTTCTGCTCCTTCCACATGCACTTCCTTTCATTCTACTTGCCGAGAAGGGACAGAAATGACCTATCTCCATAGAAACCAGGCCATATTCCTTTGAAAGCAATGGAGCAAGGCTATGACGGCGCCTCGCTTTTGACCCTATCATCAATTATAGACTATTTCAGGAAGTAAACTAGAGGACCTCAGAAAGGCTTACCTTGCTGGCAACATGATCATTAATTTAATGAAACATCTTTAAGGCACTAAAAACAATCTCATCTCTATTCAGGAAAGTCAAGGTTATTATGAGGCTGTTATCAGCCGGAACAAAATAACCTTTTTTTCTCAGGCGTGTTTGTTTAGTAAATGTCTGCATCAAAATTTTAAACTTGGAACCTTAAACTCTTAACTAAAAAAAATCTCTTTGAAGTCTAATTTGGGTGACCAACTTTTCTAGCTAATCAATTAAAAAAGAAATAGTTGCAAGAAACACAAGCAGATGTTGCTAGTGCTCATTTTAAATCTTTAAAAAATTGCATTATAATTAAGTGACAATCTTGAAATGTCTTCTTACTTTATATTGGCTTCACTCCTTGTTGCAGCAGTGTGAAATTGTTCAGCGGACATCTTAAAGCGTTCCTCATTCTGAAACATAAACAATGAGGATACTGATTATGAGATGAACCTTCATCTGAATATCTCAATAAACTGACTGCTAGAATGCAAGTGGAGGATGAACATAAAGCTGATAGAACAGAATAGAATAGAATAGAATAGAATAGAATAGAATAGAATAGAATAGGTGTCCAAAAGCAACATATGTTTCATTCAAAAATATAAACATTTCATAGTGATTCCAAACTTGTGTAGTGCAAATATTCTTAAAAGGCCATGGGGATAGAAAATGCATCTTGGGAAGACAATTATGGCACTTAAGTAAGTCACATCAAAACACTGAACACTCTTTTGTATATGTTTCTGATTTTCCCCTCTGCAAGGCAAAAAACAAATGGAAAAGAGCCAAATGATGAGTGTATGAAGCTCCACTTAGTATACCAATAGACTTTTGAACCTCTAGATCCTGAATTATTTAAATTCAGTTAATAGTTTTCAGCTTTCTAATTCTACCTCTTGCAGTAGAAGAATACTTGGCTGTTTAAGACAGCTACTCTTAAAAGGGTTTTAATGAGGCTTTAAGCACCAGTTATACACAGGGAATGTGGGAATTACTTTCTCAGACTGGGATGCTATGAACATACAAAGCCATTTACAGTACCTGTAGGAAACCAAACAAATGTTATAATTTAAAGGAGTTTTTTCCCTGATGTTCACTTATGTTAAGACAAGGTTCTGTGCACCAAAAAATAATTTAGTATTTTTACTTATTTAGTTACCTATGACCATTTTTCATCCTCTCTCTCTGATCCTTAGAATGAAACACTTCTTTTTAATGCTGTGCCATTGAAGTCACCATGAAATCAAAATGGAGAATTCTTGTTTTTTTTCATGGAATATTGAAGCATTATTATAAATGATTTATCCATGCACATCATTATTTTTTTTAATTAATGTGCCCTCGTAATCTTTAATCAAAATAACCTCCCCTCCCTCTTGCTATGACATTTCTTCTCTTCTATAATGATGTGTTTACTGGTGCGAGGGCGGGACAACCTGTCACTTACATGAGATCGACCAATATCAAACCACAACCATCCAATGATCCAATCAATTCCCGATGGACAAAATCAAGTCCCGTCCTACATATTTTCTCATTCGAAGCTGAGAAAAAAGCAGCTTTACTCGGATATGTGTCACAATATGGAAGAAAAGTCTAACGCAACTTCAGTTTCATGCCGATTTTAAGATTATGTAAATGGAATCTTTACATACAGTATGAAATGGGATGTATAGAAATTAAATGTAGTTTTTCTCTTACAGTAAATCACATGAAGCAAAAATATTGATAACTCTTCCTGCACTATAGAGATTGTCTAAATCAAATACTTAAATCTACTGTTTTTTTTTTTTTAAAGGATAGTTCACCCAAAAATGAAAATTAGTCCATGATTTACTCACCCTCAGAGTCTTTCAGACGAATACAGTCAGAGTTATATTAAAAAATGTCCTGGCTCTTCCAAGCTTTATAATGGCAGTGAATGGCTGTTTCTGTTTTGAAGTCCATTAAAAAGTGCATCTATCCATCATAAAAGTGCTCCACACGGATCCGGGGGGTTAATAAAGGCCTTCTGAAACGAAGCGATGCTTTGTGTAAGAAAAATATCCATATTTAAAACTTTATAAACTGTAATCTCTAACTTTCACTAACTGTTGTACGCGCGTTCACGAGAGACTGGCGTTTCAGCGTATGACGTAGGATGCTCCGGTGAGAATATGCTAGTTCTCGTGAGAACCAAGTTTTGTTTTGCTCTATCCTCTGTGCTTCCGCGTTCGTCACCGGAACTTACGCTACGCTTGCGTCCTACGTCATACGCTGGAACGCCAGTGTCTCGTGAACGCGCGTACGACAGTTAGTGCAAGTTGGAAATTACAGTTTGTAAAGTTTTTAATATGGATATTTTTCTTACACAAACCCATCGATTCGCTTCAGAAGGCCTTATTAACCCCCGGGAGCCATGTGGAGCACTTTTATGATGGATAGATGCACTTTTATGGACTTTAAAACAGAAACAGCCATTCACTGCCATTATAAAGCTTGGAAGAGCCAGGATATTTTTTAATGTAACTCTGATTGTATTCGTCTGAAAGAAGAATGTCATATACACCTAGGATGACTTGAGGGTGAGTAAATCATGGGCTAATTTTTACTTTTGGGTGAACTTTTGGGTTTTTAAAAAAAACAAAAACAAAAAACAACACTATATGTCCTTCCCAGACATCCTGTTTCAAAAGGAAATACAATAAAGCAAGCTGCTTTCGTCCAGCCTCCGACTCACTATGGGGAGGGCCAAATTTCTAAACACCGTATAGGCACTGCTGACGTGTGTAAATGTGGGCGGTCATGCGGTAATGTATTCATAAAAATATTCTCCATCACCAGCAACATTATCAAACGGCTGAATCTCATTCTACAGGAATCTTGATGCTGTAGAAAGTGTTAAATAGCATGTGGGCGGATCCTTTATCATATGCAAAATAAAGAGTGAAAACTGTTGAGTATGATGCAGTCTAGCAGGATTACTGACACACTGACCCAAATACATTTCCTGAATCCCTTTATCCTTTCAAGGAGCAATCCCTGACAGATCTTCAATTCAGGGTCATTTTCATGCCAGCGGGAAACACTTAATGCTGTAAAACAAAACTAATCCTCGATAACAAGAGCTTTCCTGCCAGGGCCAGTGAGCTTAGGACCCTAATTCTGTAAATGAAAAACACTTACGTATAGATCTAAAGCGATTGTTGAGATTTACATGGGGCCTTTGGACATTTTCCATGTCTGCATTGCAAGATAATGATATCTGACCATCATCACAGCTGCTATAGAGCAGTTGACACTTGATGGATTTTTGCTAGAAATGAACAAGTGACTCTAAATGAGAACACAGAGAGCAAAGATAAGGGTTACCGAAATGAAAAACCCCTCTCGCATCCTCGCATGCATTAGCACAGAGCGTCCCTTCCTGTAGCATCACAGCAGGAAGGGATTTGTTCGTTATAATCACCCAGCTGGCACCTGCTTTGTCATTCTCCTCTTTGCCTGGCACTGCCCATCAGTGACACCCTCGCCTTTCAGTCACAGCCGCTGCATTTCTAATCCAATCAGCATTTTAATCTGTATCGGGCAGCTATGCTCCACTGCAGGGTGCATTTGCTGCAAGACTTCCTCCTAAGGACGAGCGCTTCCTGTGACAGACAGGGATCAGCACTGGGGAATCTATGGACCTAAAGCATTAACCATCCATTATGACTGTAAACTGTGTTAGTGTACAATCAAAAAGAACCTTCAATTTTAGAACCATGGCACAGTTGTTAGCGCGCATGTTCCAGACACTCAGACAATGTACACACTTCAAAGATCGTGGAGGATGTAGGTTTGAATTCTAGAAGCAAAAAGAGTAAAGTAAAAAAAACTGATAAAATATATTGGTTGAACAGTTACATTTTGTGGCACATACACAGAATACTAAGTACTAGGAACAAGCATTGCATCTGGGGCCTATTGCACCTGTCAAACATAAGGTATAACCTATCCTAGTAGTGGCATAAATGGGCAAGATCAAATTTACAGACTATTAAATATTAGAGTGCTGCACCATTACATTTATTTAAAATGTAATCCCACACTGTAAACCCCAAAAAAATTGAGTCAAGAATTTTTTTAAGTTAAGAAATTTAAAGTTTAAGTCAGCAGAACTTGCAGATTTTTATTTTGTAATCATATATTTTAATTACTCTGAACTTGAAATGCTACCTTGCTAATTGGTTACACAATGCTTTGGTAGCATAGCACTTTCTGAATAAGGACAATATAATACATTTAACATATATCTGTAGTAGCTACTTTACATGGCCTCTCGCTTTAATATACCTAGATAAATGTGCGCTATTATTAGGTGTATATCCAAGTGTTTGTGCTGAGTATGGAAGCTAAAGTATAGAGCGCTTACTGCATGACATGGAGGCGCCGGCGCGATCACTTGCTTTTTTTTCTCATAACAGGAAACAACTTAAAATACTCTGTCCTTTTTGGTCGAAACGGGTCGAAACGTCCTTTTTGTAAAGGGTCTAACTCAAAATCACAACAAAACGTTGCGCTTTTGTAAAATAAAGAAAACAAACAGGATGCGCTTTCTGCCGTCTCGGTCTCTGTGAACAGGAGCGCACCACAAAAATTAACCGAAACTCAGCGTATAGGCTACTTGCCTCACAGACATGAGAAACAGATATACAGCTATAGAAAGCTTAAAATGTTGACTTTTAACCAACAAATTCAAATCGAAAACATATACTCTCTGATTACGTAATCCATAACTGTCAACTTCATCTTTGCAGCCGACACTGACTCAGGAAACACTAGTTTATTAATAAATAATTAAAATGTCTCCTTGCTATTTTTCCCGACACATTCACAATCATTACTTTTGCTGGTGCTTTGAGGCAAGCTTTATGTGTGCGCTTGAGCGCAGAATAGGCTTATGCCTATAGGTCAATATATTAAAGGCTCATTATGGTTTAGTAATAAGTAATTAAATTAATATAAACCTGAATGAACGACTACTACTCAATTAGAAAAATCTTTAGTCGGGGGGCAGCACTATTTTTTATATAGTTAGATTTTAATATATATTTATATTAAGCAACACAACTGTTTTCAACATTGATAATAATAATAAATGTTTCTTGAGCACCAAATCAGCATATTAGAATGATTTCTGAAGATATGACACTGAAGACTGGAGTAATGATGCTGAAAATTCAGAATTCATTCATTTTAAATTGTAGAGATTTACATGGGGCCTTTGGATACTTTCAAAGCATTTATGACATTTTCCATGCCTTCATTGCAAGATAATGATATCTGACCATCATTATGGATTTATGCTAGAAATGAACAAATGAATATTGTAATAATTTTTCACAATATTACTGTTTTAATGTATTTTTGATCAAGTAAATGCAGCCTTGGTGAGCAATGAGCATACAGCATACAAGACTTCTTTCAAAAAGGATTGTGGGTAACAAATCATTCAAACAAATAAAAACACTCTCAACAACACAGGTCAGGATCTGTGTGACTTTAGCAAAATATGTAGGATACAGTCTTCTCTTGGAACAGTAAAAACTGATCTATTATATCAGAGAGGCCTTGATCTTAAAAGCCATGTCCAGACTTCCTTGTGGGTGGTTATAACTGAATCAAGCATAAATATGAAAATTTGATAAGGCTGAATAAGCAGATGCAACATAACCAGACGTTTCGTCAACCCATCAACTTTTTGCATTACCATACTGAGATGCAACACAGTAAAAACGTATGCAAAAAGTCCTCGTCTTGATTGTAATGCAGCTCCACCTTCCTGCTCCTCGCCATTACAAAGTCAACGAGCTGTTACACCCCTGCAGCCCCTGACATCCACATACACCCAACACAGCATGATAAATGGAATGTATAATTCTGCTTAAGAATTATAAAACTGAACTTTTAAATACTTTGAAGTAAATTAATGTTAGATTTTTTTGGCCACAGGCCAAGGAGGGCCAGAGATCTGCCGCTATCCTCTCCATCCAGGTGAAGCCTGCCGCAGTCGGTTAGGGAATTTCTAGAACAAGGGCTCCTGTTGACAGCACGTCAGCCCGGCTGCCAGGTTTTCAGGAGGATTATTATCTCGTACCCATACTCAAGGGCTCTGCAACTAGTGACAAGGAAGAAAGAGCGAAGGGGGGGGGCTAAAACGGCGGGGCAATAAAAAAAAAAAAAAATCTTGTCTCGAGAGTGCGAAGCAGCTAAGTGCGGGACGCAGACATGAGTGGAGAAGCTTTAGCAGGATTAGGGAGCGCCAACGCTAATTCAAAATGGTGGTGGAATGCTGCTGTTTACAGCTTTCGCTTTCAGCGGTGCTAACTCACCGTCTTTGGCAGAATTTATGGATGTTAGGCGATTATGTGCGGCACCTTCAAAAAGAACTGGGGGAAAAAAAACACCACGTTAGCTACGATAAAAGGTGTTCGCCACTTGCAGCGTGGAGAACGTTCCTGCAGTGGCTCGTCTGTGCTGCAGAGATAGACTTCTTCAGCTGCACCTGCCATCAACGGGAAGCGGGATGGATACACCACACCTCTCAGAGGTCTGTCATGAAGATACCCCCCCAAAACCCCCTGCTGGGGTAACAGCAGTCTGAGCAGACGTGCCAACTGCCTGCATTATCCCACTCCTGTGGTCTGACTGTGTCACACGGCAAGTAAAGCCTGACTGCAAACACTCTGTGCGCCTTTTATTGCCAGCTTCTGATCCCTTTGGCAAACAGCGCTTCCTTGTAATGAGGTAAATATAAATACTGGGGCATCTGACACACTGGGTTGATCCTATTTGCTATTAGACAGAAGATAGCTCGTCTGTAACCTCAATGTGTGTGAGATAGCGAGTGTGTATGTGTGTGCACGTGTGTATAGATGGGAGGGGAGCTCCTAATGTAGAATGTTTATTTATGATGATCGCACAGTAATTAGCACTGGGTCGCCATTAATCCTCACAGCCTGTGTCTGCCCTGAGCCAGCGACGGAGATTGACACAATGCGGACCACACCCTCATGCCCTGACGGAATACTTGTGGCACAAATTTAGTTAACCACTTCCATACCACCCATCTAAGAGACTTTGAATCAGGGATGAGCACCATTTAGATTTGAATTGAGAATGCCTTTTAAATTCAGTTCCCGAATTTGAATTGAATTTAAAATGAGGTACAAAATTGGAATTGGAAATTGAATGTAAGGAAGTGGAGTTAAAATGAATTAAAATGCAAAGAAATGAATATAACTAATAAGAAAAATAACAAGACAATCTATACAGACAAACAGTCAGACAAACCAACAGATAGATATTGACAGACAGACCGATAGATAGACAGACAGTTAGACAGACAGACTGAGAAAGCCAGACAGATAGACCAATAGATAGATGGATAGACACATAGCTAGATTAGATCGATAGAGTGATGGATATAACGACAGACAGACCGACCGATAGAGTGATGGATATAATGACAGACAGACAGACCGACAGAGTGATGGATATAACGACAGACAGACCGACCGATAGAGTGATGATTTAATGACAGAGAGACCAACCGATAGAGTGATGGATATAACGACAGACAGACAGACAGATAGAGTGATAGATATAACGACAGACAGACCGACCGATAGAGTGATGGATATAACGGCAGACAGACAGACAGACAGAGTGATAGATATAACGACAGACAGACCGACCGATAGAGTGATGATTTAACGACAGAGAGACCAACCGACAGAGTGATGGGTATAACGACAGACAGACAGAGTGATGGATATAACGACAGACAGACCGACCGATAGAGTGATGGGTATAACGACAGACAGACAGAGTGATGGATATAACGACAGACAGACCGACAGACCGATAGAGTGATAGATATAACGTCAGACAGACCGACAGACCGATAGAGTGATAGATATAACGACAGACAGACCGACCGATAGAGTGATGGATATAATGACAGACCGACCAATAGAGTGATGGATATAATGACAGACAGACCGACCAATAGAGTGATGATTTAACGACAGAGAGACCAACCGATAGAGTGATGGATATAACGACAGACAGACCGACCGATAGAGTGATGGATATAACGACAGACAGACCGACCGATAGAGTGATGGATATAACGACAGACAGACCGACCGATAGAGTGATGGATATAATGACAGACAGACCGACCGATAGAGTGATGATTTAACGACAGAGACCGACCGATAGAGTGATGGATATAACGACAGACAGACAGAGTGATGAATATAACGACAGACAGACCGACCGATAGAGTGATGGATATAATGACAGACAGACAGACTGACCGATAGAGTGATGGATATAATGACAGACAGACCGACCGATAGAGTGATGGATATAATGACAGACAGACCGACCGATAGAGTGATGATTTAACAGCAGGCAGACAGACAGACAGAGTGATCGATATAACGGCAGACAGACAGACCGATAGAGTGATGGATATAACGACAGACAGACCGACCGATAGAGTGATGGATATAACGACAGACAGACCGACCGATAGAGTGATGGATATAACGACAGACAGGCCGACTGATAGAGTGATGGATATAAAGGCAGGCAGACAGACAGACAGAGTGATGGATATAACGACAGACAGACCGACTGATAGAGTGATGGATATAATGACAGACAGACTGACCGATAGAGTGATGGATATAATGACAGATAGACCGACCGACCGATAGAGTGATGGATATAACGACAGACAGACAGACAGATAGATGTGGATGAGTCACGATTTCCCAGAATACATAGCAATATTTGAAATAAAACAAACTTGTGGACCAGGGTGGAAAAACACTTCACTAAGCAGAATGCATTACCTGAGCATGTGCTCTAACTGCTATGCCAAAGCTCCATATTCAATCAAAATGAACAGTATTCACTTTATACCTTTCCATTCAAGGACTAACGTCCAGTGAAATATTAGTAACGTAGATTTAATATAAACGGACAAAATGGAAAATGGTGCTTGGAAGTGTATTATAAATCTGTCTCCGGCTCAAAATGAAACATGAATTAAGTCTGAAAAACAGTGGAGTGTAAATCTGCTGTGTGCGAACAATGTTAACTGTACACCGTGGAACAAATCCCCTCTTTTCAGAGACACAAGCGTTAAATTATCAGCCCGGCAAAGCCACCATGGATGCCGTCCCAGTGTTAATATTTCCTTTTTGCAATCCTTTGTTTTCGCATCATAATGAAGCATGTACCCAAAACATTCATCTCCATCTCCTTCCCCTGAATCACTGGACCCAAAGTGAATAAACAAAAAGGCAATTCTTCAAGCCAGTGAGTGAGCAACCCTCTTAGTACAGCTTATATGAACAAAGCAAGAGAAGCTGAACAAAGTGAGGGAGTCAAATAGATAGGAATTATCTCTCTAAAGCTGTCAAGGTGGCTGGGTTATTCTCTTGTTCTGAATACAGAGTATGATAGAGACAATACAAATATTGCATTTAATGCCATATTCTTTAGTCACTGAATATAAAATGACACCACACATTATTATTAATGGAGGAACGGCCTTGTTTTGTTCCAAACACCGTATTCAACCAAATTTGTTTGACGTGACTATGCAACATTATGAAGTTTTTTTGTTTTTTTGACTGAAGTTCTTCAAATATTGCATTCCAGGAAATAAGGTGACTCAAGGTAATCAACCAAATGAATTTCGTATTACTGTGCAACTAGGTTAAAAGTTTTCTTTGACAGTCATTGTTTAAGTCATTGCATTCAAATGTAAGGCTTTTTAAGACTTTTTAAGACCTTTTAAGACAAATTAATACTGTATGTCCATTCAGAACTGATACAATCTCAAAATAAATGTTGTATTAAACATGATTTATATACCAATATATCAATACATATGAATAAGAGGTTGAGCGATATTGACGATATAATAAAAATGCTGTTTGAAGAAAAACAGATTACGAATTATTGTGCAGATGCTAGTAAAAACTATGTATTGAATGTGTTACATAAAGTTCTTACGCTTTCCTTCCCGTGACAGGGTGGCTCAGAGAGAAGCTACAAGAGTTTATATTTAACTAAAAAATGCCAGATACCATTTATTGTGCAACCAAAATACCAATAACAATAAAAGAAGACTCTTTTATTTAAAGGAGGGGTTTTTTTTATTTTATTTTTTTTATTTTAAAAGGAGGTTGCAAAAAGTATTGAATCAAAGGGTGCCATTAATTGTATCCAAGGTGTATTAGAAAAAAACATTTATTTATTTTTTATAATAAAAACTTCCCTCCGTTTTAAATTCTTGTACTTCAAGGAAAGGTTAGATTTTTGTGAATTTCTTTAAATAAAAGATCTAAAGGATTAACGATGGAGCTAATTTTTTACAGGCTTTTTTGTTCATATTTACCAAGGGTACCAACAATTTTGTCCACGTCTGTATGTATGTATGTATGTATGTATGTATGTATGTGTATATATATAGAGAGAGAGAGAGAGAGAGAGAGAGAGAGAGAGAGAGAGAGAGAGAGAGAGAGATTCATCAAATAGTCATGGTCTCTGTAGGTCCTTACAGAGGTCCTAACATTGTTTTATAAAATTTATAGTCATAAAAAGTCTTAAATGTCTTGGTAGGCCTTAATTATCATTTTAAGAGGTCTTAAATTTGAGGACCGAAAAGCAGTAATCGTGATATGACTTCATATGATTATTAAACTTCAAAGGGATATGATTTAATTAAATTTGAGTGCTGCATGCATGTTAAAAATAAAAACACAGGGCTGTTGCATGTTCTGCAGGATTGTTTTAGAGTTTGTAATTAATGAATACTGCAGATTTATGCTGAGCGATTGCTTATAATTTAGGGTGTAAAAGTGTATATTTTATCTCCCTCATCTGTTTGAGTAGCTGGAAGTAGTAAAGCAAAGTCCCCATGCATTTTTAGGCTTATTTATAATTAAAAGTAAAAGTACTGCATCATGCATTATATATATATATATATATATAAATAAAAAATGTATGTTTGTGTATGTGTGTGTGTGTGTGTATGTATATATATATATATATATATATATATATAGATAGATAGATAGATAGATAGATAAAATGCATGATGCAGTACTTTTACTTTTAATTAAAATATAATTAAGGCCTACCAAGACATTTAAGACTTTTTATGACCATACATTTTATAAAACTGAATGTTAGGACCTCTGTAAGCACCTACAGAGACCCTGACTATTTGATGAATCTCTGCTAAAAGAAAACTGTAACCCATTTGTTTAGTAACCTCAAAAGAAAATTTCACTGACTGCAGTAGTTGAATCACTTTATTCCCCAGAATGCACAGCAATATAATATAAATACTGTAAATAACCAAATTTGTTTAACATTACAACACAACTATGTCACAATGTTTCTTCATCAGAGATTCTTCAAATAATGCTTTGAATTCTGGAAAATAATGACTTAAAGGGCACCTATTATGCCCCTTTTTACAAGATGTAAAATAAGTCTCTGATGTCCCCAGAGTGTGTATGTGAAGTTTTACCTCAAAATACCCCATAGATAATTTTTTATAGCATGTTAAAATTGCCACTTTTGAGGGGTGAGCAGAAACGTGCCATTTTAGTGTGTCCCTTAAATGCAAATGAACTGCTGCGCTGGCCTAAGAGGGCGGAGCTTCAAGAGCTCATTCTTTGGTGTCAGGAGTCAGGATGCACTATAAATGTCCGTTTTCACTCCAGAAAATCACTGTAAGAGCTTAATAAAACACAGTGCAAGTCAGCATTAAAATATTATAAACTCTCTTTCTCCTTGCATTATTATCAACATACATAGCGAAGTAAACAGAAACACTAGTTACAATTAACAGTAAACAAATATATACAGACCTTATGCCTTTTCGGGTGGTGCTTCAAAAACTGGTAAACTTTATATCCGTAAATCAACTCTGATGAACTGTAATAAAGTGCGTGCTCTAGGGCTGCAACTAATGATTATTTTGATAATCGATTAGTTGGTCGATTATTTTTTCGATTAATCGGATAAAAAGCCTATTTTTTATTTTATAGACAAAACACACTATTCCACATCCTGTCCAATGCTGTCCTTCAAACAAACGTGTCAGCTGAGTGCTATGAAAACATACCATTACATAAATTAACCATGGTTTTACATCGAATAAAACAAACAAAAATAATAATAATAAATAAATAAATAAATAAATAAATAGGGTTATTTTAGTTATTCAACGGTAACCACAAATTAACCATTGTTTTGCTTCAAATCCATAGTTTAACTATATGGTATTTGTGTGGTTATACAAATGGTAATCAATATGGCAAAAACATGGTTTTATTATAATAAAAACATGGTTTTACTATAATAAAACAATGGTTAATTTTCGTAAGGGTATGTTTGTGCTATACATTATGTACAAAAAAAAAAACTCTGTGTTACCACATTAGAGGAATGTTCTGCAGGTACACACACACACACACTCGCTCTGGACACAGTAACTGTTACTGTCATTTCTTTATCCTGTAAATAGGCTTCAAAAAACGTCTTACATTTATATTCAATTACACGATGTTATCCCTTTACAGTTACTACTCTCATAAAATACTTGAATTACATGTTGACTTTTAAACCTAAATTTAGCGTCCAACAGCAGATATTTCAGCTAAATGAGTGTTTTTGCGCTGAATATTGATTGTCTCCCTCTCTACTGTGCTCTCTCTGTTTGACACGCATGCGCGCGGCCGCCGCACCGGCGCTCATTCAGTAAAGTTTAACAGGCTGTCAGGATGCACTTTCATGCAAAATGGAAATACTCGCGTGAATTAGTAGCATTTACAGATGAGGATATAACTACTGTTCTCTATATAGATCAGTGGATATAACTTGTAAAATGAACGTTTTGCGCTGAGCACGCAGACGCACACACACATCTGTCAAAGCGCATGACAGGGTCTGTTAAACACTAATGCATTCGCTTGAAGCTTAAAATAAACAATTCTCATGTTTTGGGCGCTTGGATCATCTACCGTTCCTGCATCAGCTCACTCTGTTTCCACTCCACTATTTCTAGATGCACATTTTGTCCATAAAAATGCGTTATTTAGTGCTGTAATTTGGCGCGACTGGTGGAAGCTTTGCGTACAGAGAGCAGACCCGACTAATCGATAATGAGAATCATTATCGAAGATTTTCATTATCGATTATTATCAATTTTATCAACTAGTTGTTGCAGCCCTAGCGTGCTCTCACCTTTATTACTGCCGTATCCAGTATCACTCTGGAGACTATAAGCTGGATCTTCAACAGTTAATAGTGATCCATCCTTGAGTAACAACTTTTTAGCAAAACCTGTGTTTTGTATTGTCCCTTTGTATTGAAATTTGTTCACAAAGCAGTCAAGTCAAGTCAACAGTCGTGGGAGGGGCCTGTAAAAAGTGACGTCACTTTGCCAGGAATCTGCAAATGGCTTGTTCTGAGACACTGCTTATGATTTATGGGAATAAAAAAAAAAAGGAGTGGGTGGATTTTTATCATTATAGGGTGGTTTGTGTACACACTGCTGACATAAATTTATGTTCAAACACCATGTAAAAGTGAATTTTACATAATAGGTCCCCTTTAAAGTGACAACAGCCTAATATAACATTTGGTTGTTTACAGTGGTTAAGGCATAATGCACAGATCCTATATACTAATACTGTTACACATGCGTTGTGTTTCTCAACAGTTTACGTTCACTTAGGACATAACCGACTATGTTTACTAGGATTAGGGATGCACTGATATGAACATTTTGGCCGATATTGATAACCAATAATTCTTTATATTTGAAAGCTGATAACTAAAATATTGGCTTTTTTGAGAGCCTGATTACAAAAAAAGTCTCACCATGTCCCAAGCAATTATAATGATGCTCTCATTATAATTTTATGTAGTCTATATGACAGACTTGTGTTGCACGTTGCACTTAGCTGCATTTTCCTTTTCCTACGGCATGTTGGTAAAGAAGGGAAAGAAGCAAATCTCACTTTTTGCCTGCTGCATGCAGTCGATAAGACCTCAGAGAGAGCGTAGGGGGGGGAAAAAATGGGGGAAGGAGTGCAAGAGAGAGGAAACGAATGAGGGGGGACTGAGGAAAATCACAAATCTTGGAGAGCGACTCTGACTTCATTTGCCAGTAGCTGAATGGTTTTGAGGCTTTGGCTAAAGCACTTTCTGCACCATTGCCCCTTACCGCGCCTAGCAAGCCCTTTCCATTTAACGTAACTTTATTCGTTTTTTTACACCAATGGGGGTTAATCAAGGTGTGAACTCAGCGGATAAAGGCAGTTGGCGTTGTTGCCCATCCAAATTGAGCCACTGCTCTTCAGATTCCCACTTCAGTGCTGTTTGAACCATTATGATCTCTGTCCAGTCATTTACAAAGGATAGATGGCTGAAGGTAGGGCAGTGGAAAATGGCCCTAAAAGTGACTGAACGTGGCAGTAGAGGATAACCTGTGCTTTCATCCTCAAGTATTATGGCGTAACTAGAATTTACAAACAGACGTATCTCGTCTTCGACAACTACAGCCATGCGTGAAGCGGAAAAACTGACAACAGCATGGAAACATGCATACCTTTCTTTGAGGTTCTGCATCATAACTTTTATTTTTCTCAAAAATGTCAGGGATCAACTGTGAAAATTATATGGGAAGACAGAACTTCAAAGCCAGACATTTCAAAGCTTTTCAGAGAAATGGAATGGATGCCGTACCATGGTATTTGAGAATTTACACGCTAAAACCATTAGTATCAATGAGCCATTTCATCAGTATTTAGCATGTATAAAAACATCATGAAATTGGAAAGAATACCAATGATAAATCTTGTTAAACTGACAGAAAAACACCAACCTTCTTCTCTAGTTGTGTGATCTGTTCTTTGTAGAAAGCATCCAGCGCCTTCAACTCCGCCTCCTTCTTATCCAGCTGTTTCCCCTGCAATGAAGTAAATGAGTTTTGTATCATTCAATTGCTCATTTTGACTAATTCAGTGGGTTTTGCAAAATTTCTTGTTTTGTAAAGAAAATGTAATTTTTTTAAATAAATATTGTAGTCAACAAAAAAATAAAATAAAATGTTAATAGCAAGTATTTAAAAAAAACTGCTAATAAAAATACAAATGATTTTTAGTTGCTCATTTTGACCAATTGCAAAAATTAAGAAGCTTATTGCAAATTTTATTTTTTGTAAAGAATTTTTTTTTCTTCAAAGATATTGTTGAGCCCAGAATTCATTGATAAGATTCTACCTTAGAAATAAATGTGAGGCAAAGCAAAAAGCGACACACTGCCCGCCCAGACTCGAGCCCTGTGATCTAGTTGGTGATATTAATTTCAAAAACATTTTTAAACCATAAGGCTTATAAGCTTAGGATATTGAAGTACAACTGTCATCTTTGGAATTTCACCATTTGTTGGCATTTCTAGAAGATTCGTCAAGGTTTTGAGATATTTGAGCACTGAATTAGCAAATGCTTTCGGCAGCATATGTCCCAACTGGTCCAAAACTGTTGACCACACTCAAGAGAGGCCGGACATAGGACATTGCACAACGCATCTTCACTCAAACAGCAGGGAGCAAAAGCTCTTAAAACCGTTCTGCCAACTCTGCCAGAGACTTTTGGAAATGGACAGCTGGTGTAAGATTTTCAGCCCTCAGAAAAAGCATTGAGGAGGATTTACAACACAGAGGGATTCCAAAAATAAACAGAGAAAGTGAGGACGCAAGATAACGACATACACAAGTTTGTAGGTGATTTCGTCCATGCTTGTGACGCTCAAACAGGTGTGCAATAACTGAATGTGATCAACGAGGTTGGCACCAATTCTGAATGCACAAAGCAGGGGGGGATTGACTACCTGAGATGATATGGACTATTTATGAGCATGCAAACATCTGTGCCTTTGAAAAGCAATTGCAGTGATAACCTTACACAACACTGAGGGATGTACAAGCACAAGCATACATACAAAAACGAGTTCAAAGCTGCAAAAAGAACAAGTATTCAAACAATATTCGACAAGGG
The DNA here is from genome assembly GCA_039654105.1 of Coreius guichenoti. Lineage (NCBI taxonomy): Eukaryota > Metazoa > Chordata > Actinopteri > Cypriniformes > Gobionidae > Coreius > Coreius guichenoti. The sequence goes on from CM077178.1 coordinate 12,096,673, forward strand.
AGCACAGAAAGCGACATGCTCGCACACATGCACGCATCCCCCCTGTAATTAGCTTCTCTCATTCCGTAACTATGTATGAGGCACAGATACATTAAGCCCAGCGGGATACGGCATTCACACTGTCGTGCTTCCTCACATAGACACACGTGCACGAACGCTGTGGTGGAGACGCCCCGTGGTGCTGACCGGGAGAGAGGCGCGTGTACTGTAGGAGCCAGACAACAGAGCACAACAAAGCACAACCCCAAATTACGGGCATACATAATCACCCCCTTCCTTCTGCCTCCTGTCTCGAGCGAGCAGTAAATCACCTCCATCAGCATGAGCATCATATGCAATTTTCTAGCTGGGTAGCTCCGAAACCGCCACGGCGGCCGACACGGTTTGCATGCTCACAATCAGAGCTTATTGCATGAAAACCAAAACACCATGTTTAAACGAGGAGGGAACAAGACGCGGAGAGATAGGAAGAAAGAAAGAGTGAATAAGAGAAATGTAACAACGATTGTCGAATAGGCCGTGCTTACCCAGGCATCCAGTTCAGAGGCAGGCTTGAGAAAGAGAGAATGAGAGAGAAAGAAGAAAACATCACTTAACACAGCACAGAAAAACACTTAGGCCAAAGATAGTTTCTCAACATATGACGACACAATGTGAAACAATGAAACAATGTACATCCATATTTTAATTATTAGGTTTAAAGAAGACATGAAATTACATTTGTGGGGCATTTAAAGGGATAGTTCACCCAAAAATGAAAACTTTGTCATCACTTACTCACCCTCAAGTTGTTCCAAACCTGTATTAGTTTCTTTCTTCTGTTGAACACAAAAGAAGATATTTTAAAGAATGCTGGTAATCAAACAAGTGTCGGTAGAACATTGACTTCCATAGTAGGAAAAAAACTACTGACTGTCTGGCTACCGTTAACTGTCTGGTTACCAACATTCTTTAAAATATCTTCTTTTGTGTTCAACAGAAGAAAGAAACTCATACAGGTTTGGAACAACATGAGGGTGAGTAAATGATGACAAAATTTTCATTTTTGGGTGAACTATGCCTTTAAATTTGTAAGGTGAAGAATTTTTAAGTGAAACAAATCGCATACTTCCCTACTATATAGTAGGCGAAAAACAGTATGTGACAAAAGAAGTATGTCCGAATTCACAGTACTTATAAAGGATTAGGCAAATAGTACCCAGATGACCTACTACTTACGGTGAGATTCTGAAGTGTGCATACGATGGACACTTTACTATCCCATGAGGCCACAGGAGAGGATTTGTGAATAGCATTCATACTACACACACTTTTTTAGCGGTCATGAAGTAATTACTACAAAATAAGTACCTACTCAAGAGAGTATGCAATTTCGGACGCAGCCCTGGGACTTGATTGGACATGTTGGAGCGTAGCATGTTAGGCTATGATTAGGGCTGGGTTGACAATATCGATTAAACGATATTTATTATGATGAACCGATATTGATTCTTATATCCAAAGAATCAACCTTTCAGTCTATGCAATTTTCTGTTGATGCATAAACACAACTTCACTAAACATTATTTGTAGCGCTCCTCCCATCCAATAAGCTTTGTGCTTTGCTACTTTTGATATGAAAAAGTCTAAGTTTTCAAATTCTGTCACTGTCAATACCCAGCCCTAACTATGAAATTATTAACGGTGTTTTCTAAGGCAAATTTTGCATCATTATTGCTCATGCTTATGATTAAGGATCTAAACAAACCCCTAACATGAATAATTAAACTTTGGTGTGCAACCAATGATACCTCAAAACATGCAGCTCGAGGAAAGGTGTGCTGAAGTGATGACTTTCATCTGGAGGACAGTACAAAGTGGTAAAAACCGAATAAATTTACAATGAAAGCGGGACACAAGCAACACATATATTTGGGGAACCCTTTGATGAAGAAAACACCTAGTAACTGCATAGCAACACCCTAGCAAACACCCAAAACATCTTAGCAACTGCATAGCAAAATGCCCTAGAAAACACCCACAGCACCCTAGCATTATGGTAGTGAGTTTTGCACCTGCTTTTCTTTACATTTTTCATCATAACATTTAAAAATCTAGTCAACTTTAATTATTTCCCACCACTCACATGGCCTTGGTTATATCAGCAAAAAAGAAAAAATAAATTTCTAGGCAATGAAAGATCATGAAAGCACTTTTAGAACAACACACAACGATGAATCACACACAATGTGCCCAAGGACATAAATTAATAAAGTAAATAGGGTCAATTTTGATTTAATGTTGACTTTAAGCAATGTTTTTGCAGAAACATTAAAAAATGGACAGAATCCTCTCTAACCACTGCAAACTGTCTACATCTTATGTCAACTTTTTGTGCTTGACCAGTTAAATATCAAACATAAAAAATGGAGACTGTAAATGGCCAAGCATGAATCTCCAAGGGCTCCTAATTGCAACTGTAAATTGGGTGCTAACAAATGTATTATGTAGTATGGAATCACTCATTATAGGAGCAGCAGCAGCAGGGCGTTTCACACGTATTTAATGAACAGGAAGGAGAAGGGAAATCTGGTCTGCTTGTTGAAGCCAAGAGCTCAACACTGCCAGAGCTTGCATGGATCTTGATAAGGCTGCGTTAAAACCAAGAGCTGAGCATCAGAGGAGACCTAGAAATATGGTTCATTCTGCTCATGTTGTTAACAGAAATTAATAATTTAATAATCATTCGTTTTCCATTTTACTTCTTAGTTGTTGTTGCATTCATGAGAATAAGTGTTGTTAACTAAAACTATTAAAAACTTAAACAAATATTCGAAATGTTGCTTTGGCAAGTACCTGAAATGTTCAAGTTGAAATACTACAATTACTAATACTATGACTGAAATAAAGCTCAATAAAATTATAATATAAAATATAAAATTATAAAAATGACAAAAGCACATTAAATAAAAAAAATGAAAAAGTGAAAATATAAAAGCCAATTCAAAATATTAATGAATGCCATAAAAGTATATAATTAAAACTAATACTAAAACTGATAAGAAATAATAGCCCCTTTATTGAGCCAATCACAATCAACTATGTTCTATCAAACTAATCTAAGGGGCTGTTTTCGTTTTCAACTAAAAATGGAAAACTGTAAAACTTTCTGGCCGTTTATTTACACGACAACAGCGTCTTTGGGGCCTGAAAACGGAAACTTTTGAAAATGTGCTTCAAAGTGCACATTTTTGAAAACAATAGCGTTATCATCTCCGTGTAAACTACAAAAACGCGAATTTGTGAAAACGGTTGCATTATATGCATGCGTATTACATGTTCAGTCTATAGGCGCGTCGTGTTTCTTTACAAAGTAACATCGCCAACTACTGGCCTGGCATGAATAAAACAGCGTTTTTAATTGTTTTTGCGGATATGTGTGAACGGGGATCGTTTTGACAGCGTTTATGTGAAAAACGAAAAGGAAGATCGGTTACACTTTATTTTACAGTGTCATTGTTACAGTGTAATTATATATTTAAGTACTAAGTAATATTAATTAACTACATGTACTTACTATAGAGTTAGGGTAGGATTAGGGTTTGGTTGAGGGTTAGTTGCATATAATTATGCATAATTTACTGTTATTACTATGGTAAGTACATGTAACATATGTAACAAGGACAGTGTAAAATAAAGTGTTACCGGAAAATCTTTTCCGTTTTTAATACATCGTTGTTGTGTAAACATACCTTAAGGTTGATGTACCAAGATGCCATTTGCATCCTATTTTTGGTCTGTAATTTGCATTTACATTTGGAATATTTACATATAAAGCATTTGTTCATCTGCAATATATTGCTAAAATGTTATCAAGATGTTTTTACTACATATACAATTTATAATGTATGTGAATTCAATCTTTTTAAGATGTTTATCAGAAACAAATTGAACATACTGCTTTCCTAAAATGGCAAAACAGCAATATGATAAAACACACCAATGTTTAATAAATAATTAAATGTATTAATAACAATAAACACTTCTTCTGCCAAGTAATATAGTTTGTCAGCCTACCTGTCGTCTATTAATATTAATTAGCACATTAATATAGATTTCAACTGATGTGCGGTCAGAGGCATGAATATATTGGCTATTTTTAAACACCTTTGATTGCAGCTAATCCAATAAGATTTTAGTCTCTGTCCTATACATTTTATAAAAAAAGAAAAATTATCATTCATAGGTAGCTATTTATATAAAATGGCATTCACAAAGCTACAAATGTACAGACTGCAGACAACCTAAAATAGCCTCTCGAAGACCTAAAAGTGACTCAACAACAACTCTTAGCCGAAGAATCAAGAGTTTGCTCCCTGCTGGTCTGATGACGGCAAACTCATCACTCAGTCTCAAAGAACTCTCAGAGCCTGTTGAGAGCCACACACACATGCACGGAACACACACACACACACAGCTCCTGACTACACACAAGCCTTGTCATTTCTTTATTTATCCTCTTTAAATTCTCTGTGGTGACAAAGCCAATCTGATGGGCGTGCTGCACTCATGTAACGCTCTGTTTGGGATCTGGAGCAGGCTGATAATACTCAAGCAAGCATGAATTACACTGATAAGTCTAGAAATGAGCCCTGTTCAGAGTTGGGTTTACCATAAACAATGGTGCATGCGTGTGCGTTAGGCTGTAACTCAGCACCCAGGCCAGGATAGATGCAAAGTGACAGGCCGTACGCTCAAGAAGCAGTGAAGAGACTGGAGGAATGATGAACTGAAGACTGCTGGACACATTACGTGAACTATAGCATATTATCTCAGAGCTCTAGATCACACCTAAAGTTTCAGCATGAAGTTTGGACAGAGTTGCTCTTCGGATCAAATAAGAGATGTTACAGATAAATGTTAAAAAACATATCTGAGTAAACGATGAAAAAAAAATCTGTGGACCACAAAATAAGATATTTTGAAAAATGTCTCTTTTTTATATTTTGTCTGATAGAAATGGAGTAAAAAGCCTTATCCAGTAAATCACAAAAAAAAAAAAAAAAAAAACATCGCAGTAGAGACAAAAAGGTTGAGAACCACTGCATTATAGAATCTTAGAGCAGGGTTCTCAATTATACTTAAACGTTTCAGCATTATTTGGTGTTTCCTATATATTAAAAGTAGAAATAATACTAATATTATCACTTTAGAAGGTGCAATTAATTTACATCAAAATCACAATCATTGATATTATCAAACTCATGGTTAACTGCCGTGTGCATCCCATTTTAGGTCTCTGATATCAATTACATTGGAATATTTATGTTTAGAGCATTTGATCATCTGCAACACGTTGCAAAAACGTTGCTAAGATGTTTCTGCTACGTTTACGATTCATCGTATACCTGATAATCATCTTTATAAGGTATAATGCCTCAAATAGAACTAAAACGGATATAATATCAATATAATATATTGATTATAAGTATTTTATACTTTGATTATTGTTGTGGAGTCAGAAAGGTTGAAAACCACTGCATTATAGCATCTTATAGCAGAGTTCTCAATTATACTTAAAGTTTCAGCATTAGGTGTTTCCAGTCCAAACTAAAATGAGATTTAGACGTTAAAATGCTTCAGTCCCACACACCATGTTAGAAAACATAATTAAAACTGCTCATTTCTATTTATTACTACCTCTGGTAATGATAATCCGCAATTAAATGCTCTCACCGCATGAAATGTCCAGATAACGGTCTTACCATACGGCTATTGATTAACCTGTGTCATATGAAAAACTGATTCAGGTTAATTTAATTTAATTTCAAGTTTTGGAGGCTATGTGACTGAAACTCGCAATGAGTAAAAGTTGTCACGTGTTCTCAGATCCGTCTCAAACAAACACACACACACACACACACACACTCTCACAGTGCATCTGTTGTGTCCTGCGGTGTATGTTTATACTCCGTCATCCCCTCTAGGTTGGATGTGCTGCGTTGCCATCTGATATCTGGGCACAGCTTCCCTCCCGCTTTTCTCGTCTATTTACTCGTCTGCATTTATTTAACACGTAGCTCCCGGCTAGGCAATAAATTAGCACTTAATATTCAAACTGACTACTCAGAGTGCACGCCGCTGCGGTCGTCTGGGGAGGAGAAGGAAGGGCCACTTGCTTCTCTCGTGCCGTTGCCATGAATAATTTCTCTGCTGACGTTTCGGCTCTTATCTGAGCCCGATCCGACCACCGTGCCAGCGAGAGCCAATGTCATTTTCGAGCAGGGTCTTGAACGTGATATTGATGACATGAGGGAAAAGAGATTAGAGCAACAAGACAAATCCAGAAGAACTATTTGACAGAGGGTCGGGATTCGTTTGGCACCAGAGGGAGAGACACAGGAATCAGCCCGGAACGGTCAAGTGCTCGTGAGGTATAAAAATTTTATATGCTCATCTTCCTTTACTGAATGGTGGGTAAAGCTTACAGCTAGCAGTCATAATCCCAACAGCCTTCAGGGGTCACCTGCCCCTAAATGATATCGTTCCCCATCATGTTCCATAGTTGCACCTATTTTTTTTTTCTTAAAATGCTCAAAGAAATCTTCAAAAAGTTGTTGCCTAGCAATTAGCACATGTTCATATGGGGAATGTAGGTTTGAGTCTAGTCCCAGTTCTATCTTCTCTCTTTCTCCAAAAATAATTTGCTGTCCCATTTCAAATTTTGAGGTCAAAAAGTCCAAAAAGAGATCTCAAATTTTCTTTTAAAACGCTCAAAATAACCTTAAAATCCACATGTGGTGCAAACGCATTTTGGTGCTCTTTGGGGGCTTACAAAAACAAACTTTCTCTTTCAAACAAATTGTGTAGTTGTATTAAAGGCAGCCTGGAAAAAAGGAGTTTTGTGGCCTAGTGGCTTGCACATGTTTCAGACATGTTGAGCCTTGGTGCTCATACAGGAAAACATTTGAATGCAGCCAAAATGATTTGTCTTGCCAGATTATTTCCAAAATAGCCAATAATTTTCCAAAAAACTAAATTATGTTTCCAAAAAAAATCCAAAAGCAAATAAAATCCCATATCAAATTGAGGTCATTAAAAGTGCCAAAAAAATGATAAACTAAACTTTTCTATTAAAATGTTCAATAAAAACCTTTGAAAAGTCAGACATGTGGGCTAGCAGTTTGGTGCTAATGCGGGAAATTACGGTTTAAATCCAGTTCAATCCTATTTCTCCTTTCTAACCTTGCAGTCAATAAGACTGTGTTCAGACTGCATGCAAAAGTGACGCAAATCCAATTTTTTTGCTCATATGTGAGACATTAAGACTCATTTTTTATAGCAGTGTGAACAGCACAAACCACATGGAATCTGATGTTTTCGATTCTGATTTGGGTCACTTTCATATGTGGTACTAAATCAGATACAGGTCGGATGTTTTGCAATGCAACCTCAAGTCATATCGGAATTCATGCGACTTTTATGTCACTCTAGATCTACATTTGTCACAATTATGTACTGATGGGAGCCACTACAAAAATTTTACATACCGGTAGTTCTTTGGTCACTCGGTTAATAATATGGACGAAAGCCGTGACAGTAGTCAGTGGAGGGACAGTGAGGTCTAAGTATCACTATGACAGCTCTATACAAGCAAAACTTGTGGGAAAAATACGAAAACTAGAAAAACTTTTTTCCTTCATCCTCATCTCCTCACATCCTCCTTAACGCCTGCGCACAAATTTAGTCTTCCAAGTCCTTATGACGTGTGCTGCGTGCCAACTTGTTACTGGCCACATTATTTTTTTAAAATAAAAAAATCTAATCTGAGCAATAAATCAAAATGGCTTCCAGTGTGAACATAGCCTAAAAGTGACAAAAAAGTCGAAAAACAGACAAACTTTCTCTTTCAAACTAATTTTCTAGTTCTAGTTTGCGATAACACAGGAAACAGGTTTGAATGCAGGCAAAATGTTTTGTCTCCTCACAGATAACTTCTGGTCTCCTCTTTAATTTCACTGCCAATAAAGTCTAAAAACAGACAAACTCAGCATTTCTATTTAAATGCTCATATTTACGTTGAGCCTAGGTGCTCACACAGAAAAATCTGGTTTGAATCCAGTTGCTCCAATTCAAATTCATTTTGAGGTTGACATGGAAACAACAAGGAAACCCTTATCAACTGACACAAAGACGCTTACCAGAAAAACCGGTGACACACTCCAAAAAAAAAGCCCTTCCGACAGAGTGATAAGTAAACACTTACAAACACACAGACAACACAAGACCTAATCCTGCACCTAATTCCCTCTTATCCCAGACTCCTGCTCGAACAGCGACGCTAGAACGGAAGAAACTGTGCAGGGAGCACGGGATAAAATCTATCCACTCCACCTGCCTGCCGCAGGCCCCGCTGGCAATTACCTGAGCTCTGGCCTGGCTTGAGCTCAGAGAGCGCGGGAGTCTTAATGGCTTTGCATGCAGGAAGATGTCAGGCCTGAGATTACAATTACTGATAGGACTTTGCTACCAGAACGGCTCTCTTCTCTCTCCTGCCGCAACGGATTACTCACACTGAGCTTCTCTGATAAACTGCACGGCAAGGGGAGATGAAAAGTAGGTAAATAAATAAACGAAGTAATGAATTGTTCACAAGGTTCGGCGTGTGCTTATTGTTATCTTGGGTTTGGGGGAAATGTTGATGTCTGTGATGAGGTATGTTATGAGGCTGGAGTTTACTGTATATATTAGTGCTGTCAAATCAATTATTTGCGATTAATCACATCTAACATAAAAGTTTTTGTTTACATAATATATATACACCGATCAAGCATAACATTATGACCACCTTCCTAACATTGTGTTGGTCCCCCTTTTGCTGCCAAAACAGCCCTGACCCATCGAGGCATGGACTCCACTAGACCCCTGAAAGTGTGCTGTGGTATCTGGCACCAAGATGTTAGCAGCAGATCCTCTAAGTCCTGTAAGATGCGAGGTGGGGCCTCCATGGATCGGATTTGTTTGTTCAGCACATCTCACAGATGCTTGATTGGATTGAGATCTGGGGAATTTGGAGGCCAAGTCAACACCTCAAACTCGTTGTTGTGCTCCTCAAACCATTCCTGAACCATTTTTGCTTTGTGGCAGGGTGCATTATCCTGCTGAAAGAGGCCACAGCCACCAGGGAATACCGTTTCCATGAAAGGGTGTACATGATCTGCAACAATGCTTAGGTAGGTGGTACATGTCAAAGTAACATCCACATGGATGGCAGGACCCAAGGTCTCCCAGCAGTAGTGCTGGGCGGTATATAGACAGTGGGGAGAACAAGTATTTGATACACTGCCGATTTTGCAGGTTTGCCCACTTACAAAGCATGTAGAAGTCTGTAATTTTCATCAAAGGTACTCTTCAACTGTGAGTGACGGAATAAAAAAAAAATCCAGAAAATCACATTGTATGATTTTTAAATAATTAATTTGCATTTTATTGCATGACATAAGTATTTGATCACCTACCAACCAGTAAGAATTCCGGCTCTCACAGACCTGTTAGTTTTTCTTTAAGAAGCCCTCCTGTTCTCCACTCATTACCTGTATTAACTGCACCTGTTTGAACTAGTTACCTGTATAAAAGACACCTGTCCACACACTCAATCAAACAGACTCCAACCTCTCCACAATGGCCAAGACCAGAGAGCTGTGTAAGGACATCAGGGATAAAATTGTAGACCTGCACAAGGCTGGGATGGGCTACAGGACAATAGGCAAGCAGCTTGATGAGAAGGCAACAACTGTTGGCGCAATTATTAGAAAATGGAAGAAGTTCAAGATGACGGTCAATCTCCCTCGGTCTGGGGCACCATGCAAGATCTCACCTCGTGGGGCATCAATGATCATGAGGAAGGTGAGCGATCAGCCCAGAACTACATGGCAGGACCTGGTCAGTGACCTGAAGAGAGCTGGGACCACAGTCTCAAAGAAAACAATTAGTAACACACTACGCCGTCATGGATTAAAATCCTGCAGCGCACGCAAGGTCCCCCTGCTCAAGCTCAATGTCCAGGCCCGTCTGAAGTTTACCAATGACCATCTGGATGATCCAGAGGAGGAATGGGAGAAGGTCATGTGGTCTGATGAGACAAAAATAGAGCTTTTTGGTCTAAACTCCACTCGCCGTGTTTGGAGGAAGAAGAAGGATGAGTACAACCCCAAGAACACCATCCCAACCGTGAAGCATGGAGGTGGAAACATCATTCTTTGGGGATGCTTTTCTGCAAAGGGGACAGGGCAACTGCACCGTATTGAGGGGAGGATGGATGGGGCCATGTATCACGAGATCTTGGCCAACAACCTCCTTCCCTCAGTAAGAGCATTGAAGATGGGTCGTGGCTGGGTCTTCCAGCATGACAACGACCCGAAACACACAGCCAGGGCAACTAAGGAGTGGCTCCGTAAGAAGCATCTCAAGGTCCTGGAGTGGCCTAGCCAGTCTCCAGACCTGAACCCAATAGAAAATCTTTGGAGGGAGCTGAAAGTCCGTATTGCCCAGCGACAGCCCCGAAACCTGAAGGATCTGGAGAAGGTCTGTACGGAGGAGTGGGCCAAAATAAAATGCAATAAAATGCCAATTAATTACTTAAAAATCATACAATGTAATTTTCTGGATTTTTGTTTTAGATTCCGTCACTCACAGTTGAAGAGTACCTATGATAAAAATTACAGACTTCTACATGCTTTGTAAGTGGGCAAACCTGCAAAATCGGCAGTGTATCAAATACTTGTTCTCCCCACTGTGTGTATAATTATATATATATATATATATATATATATATATATATATATATATATATATATATATATATATATATAAACATTGTAAGACAAATAATAAACATATAAACACTGTAAGACAAATAGATATTCATTTAAAAATCAAATCAGTAATCAAATCAGTTCATAAACCTAACAATTTAGAAATTAATTTAATTAATAAATAATAATATTATTATTATTATTATTATTATTATTATTATGTATGCTTTACTGTGCACTTTCTGTAATAATTTCAAGGTAGACAGAGCTTTTATTTTTAAGTTTGTGTGTGTTTTAACAAACAGTATTATTATTTATTTATTCATTTCTTTACTTATTAATCGAAGTACACTCTGATGTAAAATAGTAATATATTTGTTATTTCATGTTATACTTAACTTTTATTTTTGACGGGTTGTCGTGAAAACCTTTGATTTCCTGTTTGTATATGATACGACAAATGTCGATAGTTTTATCAAATTAAACGGTGAAATGTTCATTAAGTGACTGCAACTCTAAAGATGAAGTTCATGTGTCCTTATATAGTGAGGCAGCAGTCGCTGAAATCATCGCAAGTGTCATTCAGTATGTGAAGTAGTAGTAGACAAAACCATGGCTCTCATTCAGACAGACACGGCAGAACACACAGACTTCAGATTTCAGTCTTTATAAGCTTTAATATTCACAGACACTAATCCGTATCAATATCTGATTCATTGTACAGCCCTACTTTTGATCTATTCATCCAAAAATTGCCAAATTCTGTGACGTTCCGCTTTATAGAGTAAGCTCCATTTGTGACTGGATTCCGTGATTCCAGCTGTGTTTTCCGCATCGCGAAAATCATATAGCTCTACGTGGTATTTGCAGTATTAAAGAGAGTTAGTTTGTGAGTTATTTATTGTTGTGTTATAAAGTTGTTACCATTAGTGTAAGGATATGCAGTTAATAGAGCTCCGCTCTCAATACACTCTACATAGTGCTCTTCATGGCCACTGAATAGATACAGTAGCTGTTTCAGCTACGCACCGGTATGGCGGTATTTGAAAAATACATATCGGTCACGAAATTGAAACCGGTTTACCGGATGAACTGGTTTACCGCCCAGCGCTACCCAGCAGAACATTGCCCAAAGCATCACACTGCCTCCGCCGGCTTGCCTTCTTCCCATAGTGCATCCTGGTGCCATGTCTTCCCCAGGGAAGCGACGCACATGTACCCGGCCATCCACGTGATGTAAAAGAAAACGTGGTTGATCAGACCAGGCCACCTTCTTCTTGCTCCGTGTTCCAGTTCTGATGCTCACGTGCCCACTGTTGGCACTTTCGCCGGTGGACGGGGTCAGCATGGGCACACTGACTGGTCTGCGGCTATGCAGCCCCATACGCAACAAACTGCGATGCACTGTGTATTCTGACTAGGGGTGTGCACGAATAGTCGAATATGCTGTAATTAATATTCGAAAAATAAAAACACTACTCGAATTTTACTACGTTGCTTTGCTGGCCGTAAATGCAGTGAATCCATGATAAATCCCTGTAAAACTCGCAGTTATAACTAAATCCACTGGGTGGCGCTGTGGAGCGGGTTAATAAGTTGATTGTATTTGATCACATAATGTCGTTGGCTGCCTCGCGATGTTTAGAATTACTTAGATGAAAATTGAAAATGATTTTGCAAAATGAAGTTACTTTTGATAAAATGAATTATAGTTATCATAATATCACGACCCCAATGAAAAAAAAAGAAAAAAACATGAAATCCAAACACCAGGCGAATGAGGAAAGACAGCTGTCCATCACTGCATTCAAGAGTGCAGGTAAGAGCAGCTGTACCCCGAGTGAGAGCGAGGTAACTTATATGATAGCAAAATGATCTCGAGACATATGCTTCCTTTAAGTTTCGTCAGGGTTTAAGAACAGAAAACACAAAGTGCTGTTAGAAACTTCACTTAACACCGTTATCTTTATGTCTCTGCAACGTCTGTCAGCGGAGTGCGTTTTCTCACCCGAAAATAATATCATCCACATAATATTATTGTTTTTCTCAACATTAAAATGTGAAACAATATAAACACGATAACCATATACCGACTCGTGTGTATGTACGTTCTGCACGATAACTGCTTGAGCTTATAATGCTTTTGTTCTTTAGGCCTATATTTTTTGTTTACACATGTTGTTTAATGTTTTAAACTGAAAGAAAACCTTAGGATATGACGTAAGCTTGTTGTGTATATTGCCTAATCGTAAGCTTGTTCAGAAATGGTGACAAAAACTTGATGAATAAAATATTCGAATACTATATTTTGGGGAAAATGCCCATCCCTAATTCTGACACCTTTCTATCAGAACAAGCATTAACTTCTTGAGCAATTTGACCTACAGTAGCTCGTCTGTTTGATCGGACCACACGGGCCAGCCTTTGCTCCCCACGTGCATCAATGAGCCATGACCCTGTTGCCGGTTCACCACTGTTCCTTCATTGGACCACTTTTGATAGATACTGACCACTGCAGACCGGAAACACCACACAAGAGCTGCAGTTTTGGAGATGCTCTGACCCAGTCGTCTCGCCATCACAATTTGGCCCTTGTCAAACTCGCTCAAATCCTTACGCTTGCCCATTTTTCCTTCTTCTAACACATCAACTTTGAGAACAAAATGTTCACTTGCTGCCTAATATATCCCACCCACTAAGTGCCGTGATGAAGAGATAATCAGTGTTATTCACTTCACCTGTCAGTGGTCATAATGTTATGCCTGATCAGTGTATACTGGTATAATGGTCCTGCGAGTACTTTGCTCTTTTGGCATGATTAAATTAGCATACTATTTAACAAACAAACACACAAGGGACGGGTATAAAACCAATGTAAAAATTTGTGAATGTAGAGTGTTCCAATATTCTATGCAAATCTTTTGAGCTTTTTGTGGAGTTCTGTGGGTTTTTACCACTTCTTTTTTACAGACAGTATGTATAAGACAGATGGAATACGACAGAAAACACAGGCTAGAACCCACATCTCCTGCGTGAGCACCAAGGATTAATGCGCTTGTAACATAAGCACTATGGCTCTGATGCTGTTAATTTTCATTTCAGAGATAAATATGACTCTACACTACACACACATACATAATACATACTGATTCTATAAACCTAGCAAAGCTACTCATGTTAATAGTCTCATGTACACCAAATCAAATCAACACCTGGCAGCTGTCCTGCTTCCAATTTTTTCTCTCATACACTAGAACTACACCATGTTTTCTCACTTTAAGAGACAAAAACATTGACTATTTCAAACTTAAGTACTGTAATAGTGTACCAGAAACACACATTTTACAATACCAATTAGCACTGAAGACCTCTTGAGCCTTGTATTGAGATTTGGCAGAAAGTATTACAAAGGCATTGTGTTGAAGAGTTATTCCGCCATCTAGTGTCTAACAACTGAATTCACACCATTTTACTATATGCACTGAATTATCTTCAAAGAAAAGAAACCAAAAGGTAAAGATGCCAAGAAAGTACTAGAGTAACACCAAAATACTGGTCAGGCGAATGTATAAATGTATAGATTATGGTGATATCTTTCCATAAATGGACTAAATCAAATCATTGCTCCACCTGTTTATAGAGAACAACAGGAAGTGAGCCCCTACAGCCTCCATTCACACGCAAGTGTGAAGCTTTGTGCAATGATGTCACACCATCGCAGGTACACTCAAAAACCAGATTTAACAAACATCTGACGCAAAATCAGATACGAGAGGTTGGAAAAGGATCAGAGTCCTTATCACAAAGAGATGCCAGGCATAGAAGCACTCCGATTATTTTAGCATCTCTCATGCATAAGTAACAACCGAGCTAGAGGAGCAGGCGGGCAGCTTGGCGGCGAGCGTGAAGCGGTGTTAATGAGACAAGCTTTTTAATGGAACTGTGGAAAGAGAGTGCCAAATGCAAATGCAACTTATCACCTCTCCCCACCAACAGGCCAGGGAAAGGCATTAAAGCGTTTAAGAGCAAAGAAATTACCCACAATCCTCCCCTCTCTCTCTCTATTTATCCACCTCCCTCTACATAATTTTTTATTCATCTTGTGAAGGCTTGTCATGTACAGTGAGAGCTCATGGAGGGCATCTGCACAGACCCTGGCAGATGGATGGAGGAAGTAAGGCAAGAGATGAACAGACAGTGAATGGTGCATTTCACAGAAAGAGTGTTACTGTAGTCTGAATGAGAGCGCAGGGGCGGAGGTGACATATTACTGCACTTTAATATATTTGTACTACCCTCTTTCTGTAAGACGATGACTGCGTCCGAAATCGCGTACTATGTGAGTAGGTACTACATTTGAATTTGAACGAACTTCGCGACCGTTAAAAAAAGTACGTTCTAAACAGTATGAATGAATGTAGTATGAATGTAATCCGGACGTACTACATCCGCCATGTTGTCATTATCATGTGACCTACCAGCGTCAGTTGCGTCCCATCACCTCCATTTATAAATCCTCTCCCGTGGCCTCATGGGATAGTAGTGTCCATCATATGCGCACTTCAGAATCTCGCCGGAAGTAGTAGGTCATCCGGGTACTTTTCGCCTACTGTTTGAATTCGGACATACTACTCTGTTGGCGTACTGTTTTTCGCATACTATATAGTAGAGAAGTATTCGATTTCGGACGCAGCTAATGTCTTAAGAGAACAGCAATTCTTTATGTGAAGGAGCTATCAAATACTGAATAGAAAACTGCAACGAAAGCAATACAAGTGGGAGCTTATAGGTCTATTTTACAGAGTGAAACAAATTTGTAACTAAAGGCAAAACATCACAAACGCAAAGATATTCAGACTGAGAATGAAGCAAATGTAAAAAAGTGAGTAAAGTAAAAAAAAAAAAGTCAGGCTGGAGCTAAAGATGACTTTTTCAATCGATTAATCTATCGATTAATTTTTCGATTAATCGAATAATCTAACGGTTATTAATCTTACCCATTATAGCCATTGACTTCCATAGCATTTTTTTTCCTATACTATGGAAGTCAATGGCTACCATCAACTGTCTGGTTACCAACATTCTTCAAAATATCTTCTTTTGTGTTCAGCAGAAGAAAAAAAAACTTTGGAACTAGTGTTGCACGATATACCGGTACTAGAAAAGTATCGCGATACCCTGGTATTTAAAACGGTACGATATGAAATTTTATTAGTACCAGTACTTTAAGAATGACAGCACTCTAATAAGAGCAGTATTTCTTAATTTGCGTTGATGTGTGACAGCAGGAGTCAGGATGTGAGTGCAGAGCTCTGCTTTCACTGCTTACGTGCTCTAAACAATGGAAGCAGAACAGTCAAATATATACGCACAGCGCATGACAAAGAAAGCAACAGAAACATGCATGCATGAGAAAATAAAGTGCGGCACTCTGACCTGAAGTGCGCGCACACGCCTTTCAGACAGCATTTGATCGTGACTTCAGTTCTCTTTCAAGAATGGTCAAAAATATGTAACAATGCATGTCCTGGCGAGTATTCAGGTAAACACAGTCAGGTATGTCTTTAGTGAACGTATACAGTTGAGTAAGAAATCGGATGTGTTCCAATGAATTGGGTCCGTGCAAGCCTTAAAGGCCCGGGCCTAATATTCTGTGTGATTAATGTCAATTAAACAACAAAAGAAAATAGAAAACTTTATATTTATTAAAAATCACTCTATAGTTAATTTATAGAGTGAAGACTATGCAGTTTTTTACATTTTATTATTTAATTTCTTTCTTGAATGCTACTGTTAATTAGACCTACTGTAGCTGAAAAATAAAGCACTGTTTATTTCAGTTGTCTCTTTCTTATAGTATATCATATTGTTTGTAATTTGCAGTTTTGCTTATTTTTAAAACCAAAGATAAAATTAAATTAAATTAAATATCTATAATGTAATTATAAAATTACATTTAAAAATATTAAATTACTTGTATCATGAAATAAGATTTTGGTCATCCAAACCTGTTCAGAATAGTGAAAGGTTAGTGAATGTTAACATGATTGATAATAATGTGATTGTTGCAAACATCTCTGTAAGGACGTTCACACTGGCATGTAATTATTAGGCTATTATTTATTTGGTTTTTTTTAAATAAAGAGGAGGGAATGGTCAAAAAGCAGGGCAGGAACATGCTGGCCATGTGAGGTCTTAGTTTAAAAAATTTTTTTTTTAATAAAACAATGAATTGTTATTATTCAGTTACTTTTAGTGTTTTTGTTTTTTGCCGTGGTATCGATTCAGTATCGGTATCGAAGTATTTTATTCTGGTATTGTATCGAAGTCATAATTTTGGTATCGTGACAACACTATTTGGAACAACTTGAATTGAGAATTTTCATTTTGAGGTGAACTATCCATTTAAAGTTGTTCACACAGAGCAAAAAAAAAATCTGTTAAAAGAGTAAAACGTATCACAAACTCAAACATTCACATTGAGAGCAAAAAAAAAAAAACAGCTAAACGAAAACACTCAAAAACGTCGCAATCGCAAAGGTATTCAAACAGAGAACAAAACGAATCAGAGTAATGAAAAGACAAAATAAGGCAAATGGAAAGCTATTCTTAAAGTGAAAAATTCTGAAAAATTAAACCAATGGCAATACGCATTACAAACGGAAGAGTATTCACATGAAGAGTATTCACATCAGTGAGACAAAAAAGCACAAAAAAAACAAACAAACAGCAAAACGTGTCACAAACGCAAAGCTTTTCAAACCAAATAAACGCTGGGCTGAATATGAACAAAATGTTCATTGATATGAATGATTCCATAGGAACGTTGTTGCGACATCAATCTTGTGAGAACAAGCTTTATCTTACCTAAACTCAAAGCTATTACCATCAAGAGCATAACAAGCCTGCCATAGTGAATAGGTTTATAGGAATACAATACGTTGTTTTAATTTTTAAGACATGTCGATGTTTACACTGTGTAAATAGTGCTCCTCTTCAATTGTTTATTGCCTGGGACTATTACACTAACTCTTTGTTAGCTAAACCACTGCAAATTTGTACACTACACATGCTCAAATAAGCCAGAACAACAGCTGCAACTCCACCAATAACCTGAAAAATCCCTTTGAAATGCCTGGTGATCAATCATATTCTACAACAACTGACAACACTGTGTCTATTCACAAGCCAAAAATCACTCCTGCCACTCAATTCAACTTCACTTTTGAATAGACACCAAATCATAGTGAGAAAAAAAAAAAGAATAAATAAAAAATGTACTTGTGCTGTCACACACTTCTAATATTTCTTTTCAAAATTTCATTTCAATATTTTAACATGCTTTTGCAAGACACAGATAACAAAGGATCAATTCCTCCTCAGATGGCTGAGCTGATATCTCACCATGACTCATGTTGAACAAGAGAGGTCTCCAGCGATCAGGGCATTATTGATAATCATGAATATTTAGAGGCGCAGACCTTGATGTTGCGCTCTGAAACACACCAGCAGAACAGAGAGGAGTCGCCATGTCACAGCTTCATTCTGATTAATGATAAGACTTCCCATTACATCTACATCACACAGAGCCACTGCATGCGGCTTATAATTCACATACAGGGTGTAAAACAGTGATGGGTCGCAGGTTTGTCCTTAATAGGGCTATAGAAAAGAAAAGAAAGTGCTAAATGGAAATAATAACATTCCACTAACCAAACAATAGTGCATTCATGGAATAGCAAAATAAAAAGGCTTTTCAGCTTTCTCATGGCAGAAGAAAAGCTGTAATATCTTTTGTTCCAGAATATTTTTTGTTGTTAAATAAAATCCAATCAAACTCTACTCATCTGTCACATTGTAATAAAATATTTGACCAAGAGCTTGTCCCATGCGTTAGGATGTCAAACAAACTACTGCTGTTGTTTATGTGAACGGAACAGTACTGGACGTTCTAATGAATAGTAAAGGCTAGTTTACTTCAAAAATTATTCTTTTTGAACTTGTATGATTTCCCTTCTCCTGTGAAACACAAGATATACATTGAGAGTGAATGGTGACCACGGCGCTCAAGCTAAATTTTTAAACTGATAACAAATGTTGGTCTGTTCATTACACAAACCTATTGTGAGCTTAATTTCAAGTCCTCTGAAGTCATATGAAGTACTTTTGTGGTTGCAGGGCTCCAGACTGCGACCAAATGGTCGCATTTTGCGACCTTTTTTCCTCTCGGTGCGACTAGATTTTGTTAGAGGTGGCACTGGTGCGACCACCACGGTGCCCAACTAATAAGAGCTGCCATTTCTGTCACATATGATAAACATCAAACGGCAAACGAAACTAAAGCAGAACGTAATCGCGCTGCTCGTTTTATCTGCGCTGCGCGGACCGTTTATTAGCTCGGAGCAATATTAGACAGCGCAAGCTCATACACGGGCCGATCTCGTGACACCGTTACTACACAGCGCTGGAGATCCAGTGAGAAAGCGCTTGAATTCACCACAGTATTAATAGCATTGCTACTGCAAGATCTAGTGGAAGCGTTCGGAGCAGAACTCTCTGTTATAAATCACAGATATCAGATCAAACAGCGTTGACGTGGAAACCAGGAGAAACATTGAAACATTCAGGGGTTTCAGTCCACAAAATAAACATTCACCATGGATTTAACGTAGTAACACCTGTAAGTCACAACCTTCAAATTGTTCAAATTGTGACTGAATTACACAGAAAACAAGTAAAGGGTGCTCCTTTTAGTTCAGTATGATACTATAGAAGAAGAACAACAGTATATTTAATAAGAGTAGAATATTTACATTTTCCCTATAAATATTAAATTTTTGCACATTACTGTTGTTACTAAAAGTTAATTTTATTTGCATATCAATTCAAGCTCAGTACTTCACTGTTAAATTTTCAATAAACAAACATGTAATATTATTAGTAACTGCACTTATTAACAAAACAATGCAAAACAATAGTAATTTTATGATTAAATTAACTTAATGATACATTTTCCTCCAGCACCACCAAATTAGGTGCTAGCGCCACCATCTGTAGAACTTACAGAACTTTGCTCTCAAATGTTAGTCTGGAGCCCTGGGTTGTATTGTCTTTTTGGAGCTTAAAAGTCCCTGGTCACCAATTCACTTTCATTGTATAGAAGAGAGCAGCTTGGACATTCTGCTAAACGTGTCCAAGGTGTTCTACGGTCATACATGTTTGGAACAACATGGATGAGCAAATAATGAAAGAATTTATCAATCTTTTAGTGAATGTTTTACATTTTTGTTCAAATTTTGTCCAAACAGTATTGTTAGTGTTATCTAAACCTAAAACTATAAAAAAAAAAAAAAAATTAATTTAAATAAAGCTGAAATAAAATATAAATATTGGATTAAAAACTTTAACTGAAACAAGTTAAACTTGAAGTACTAAAATAAGTCAAACTAAAACAAATTAAAGCTAAACATAAATATAAAAAAATTAAAATTTCAAAAGCACAAAAAAAAAAAAGACTAAAACTTAAAGGTGCAGTGTGTAGTATTTATGAGGATCTATTGACAGAAATGCAATATAATATACACTCACCTAAAGGATTATTAGGAACACCTGTTCAATTTCTCATTAATGCAATTATCTAATCAACCAATCACATGGCAGTTGCTTCAATGCATTTAGGGGTGTGGTCCTGGTCAAGACAATCTCCTGAACTCCAAACTGAATGTCAGAATGGGAAAGAAAGGTGATTTAAGCAACTTTGAGCGTGGCATGGTTGTTGGTGCCAGACGGGCCGGTCTGAGTATTTCACAATCTGCTCAGTTACTGGGATTTTCACGCACAACCATTTCTAGAGTTTACAAAGAATGGTGTGAAAAGGGAAAAACATCCAGTATGCGGCAGTCCTGTGGGCGAAAATGCCTTGTTGATGCTAGAGGTCAGAGGAGAATGGGCCGATTGATTCAAGCTGATAGAAGAGCAACTTTGACTGAAATAACCACTCGTTACAACCGAGGTATGCAGCAAAGCATTTGTGAAGCCACAACACGCACAACCTTGAGGCGGATGGGCTACAACAGCAGAAGACCCCACCGGGTACCACTCATCTCCACTACAAATAGGAAAAAGAGGCTACAACTTGCACGAGCTCACCAAAATTGGACAGTTGAAAACTGGAAAAATGATGCCTGGTCTGATGAGTCTCGATTTCTGTTGAGACATTCAGATGGTAGAGTCAGAATTTGGCGTAAACAGAATGAGAACATGGATCCATCATGCCTTGTTACCACTGTGCAGGCTGGTGGTGGTGGTGTAATGGTGTGGGGGATGTTTTCTTGGCACACTTTAGGCCCCTTAGTGCCAATTGGGCATCGTTTAAATGCCACGGCCTACCTGAGCATTGTTTCTGACCATGTCCATCCCTTTATGACCACCATGTACCCATCCTCTGATGGCTACTTCCAGCAGGATAATGCACCATGTCACAAAGCTCGAATCATTTCAAATTGGTTTCTTGAACATGACAATGAGTTCACTGTACTAAAATGGCCCCCACAGTCACCAGATCTCAACCCAATAGAGCATCTTTGGGATGTGGTGGAACGGGAGCTTCGTGCCCTGGATGTGCATCCCACAAATCTCCATCAACTGCAAGATGCTATCCTATCAATATGGGCCAACATTTCTAAAGAATGCTTTCAGCACCTTGTTGAATCAATGCCACGTAGAATTAAGGCAGTTCTGAAGCCAAAAGGGGGTCAAACACAGTATTAGTATGGTGTTCCTAATAATCCTTTAGGTGAGTGTACATAACTATGTTTTCAGTGGAGTATAAAGACCTTACATAATGTACCATTATGTTTTTATTACCTTAGAATGAGCCATTTCTATCTACATGCACCGCAGGTCCCCTTACAGTGAAGTAGCCATTTTGCACCGTCATGTTTGTACAGTAGCCCTAAACGGACACTTTTAGGTGCTAGTGCTAGTCACTCTCTGCTCTCTCCGACGACGACATTTTTGTCCTGTGTCGGCCACAGTAGCTTCTCTATGTGCTTCGTAAGGGAGGGGTGAGCGGTGGGTGATTGCAATTCACAACCTCACCGTTAGATACCGGTAAAATTTACACACTGCACCTTTAAAATTGAAATGAAAATATAAAAATAAAGGCTAATTCAAAATATTAACTACACTAGTACACAGGGCTTGACATTAACACCCGCCAACCCACCATTTGCGGGTGGATTTCAGCTGTGGCGTGTAACACAGTCACTCCCACTAGCCACATTGGCGGGTTGAATTTTATTGTAGTCTTTTCAAAAGTCACCTGTTATAATAGCGAAAATTTCAGCAGCGAAAATAGTTTCAAACAAAGATCACAGGAGAACCACAGCACATCTGATGTGACTGGCATAATAATATTCACAAATTTAGGGACCGTCTCTAAAGTTACATACGACATTGGTATACACGTTTCTAACTTCAATAGCATTTGAAGAGAACGACTTACAGTCATAAAACCAACTATAACGCGTTCATCTGGGTGTCAAGTATGATGCACACCTTTTAGATTTTTAATAAAATAAACTGTCAAATCACATGAAAATATGTATTTCACTAGGCTACTGTATGGGCTCATACACAAAATATGCTAGATTTAAATATGCCATAGCTGATAGAACACTGATGAGAATATTGCTTGCTTAACGAGAATAAATTATATTTAAATTATTTTTTTCAGACAAGCAACTGTTAGTGTTTATCTGTCTAGATTAAGGAGTTTTACACACAACCTAATCAGAGCTAAATAGGCCTATTTGATGACCTATCATGAGCAAAAAAAGTTAATGTCAAGCCCTGCTAGTACATAAATAATAATTAAATAAAAAGCAGTATCGTGAAGTAAAACCAGTTTAGAGCCACTGGTGTAAAGAGAACAAATCCAAACTGAACTCCACACAAACATCAGTTTGTGCTAATAAGACAGTGAGGTTCAGAGAGAGAGAGAGAGAGAGAGAGAGAGAGAGATGGTCAGGGATGAATAGGAGGATTGAGCCATAATTACTTTGACAACCTGCCTCCACACACACGCGTTTACTCTTCAAAGCTTGAGCCCAGGGGAAGCTTTTCTATTAAGTGTCCAGAACATGTCAGAGCTCCGATAAGACACACCAACAAGACCACAGGATCCTCGGGCATGGGCCAACATGTATAACATCACACACACACAGTTTTTCAGTCCAATGTCTGCAAGAACACGACCAGTGCGATGCGTAACTCTTACAGACTAGATAAGATGGCCCCTCTAGGGGGACACAATCTCTAAAGGACCTGAACAAGTGGATGAGAAAAAGTGGAAGATGGGACAAATTAAATCAAAGAAGCCAATTTCACCCGTCAAGAGAGCAGCAGCATGTTTCTCAGACAGGGACTTGTCCAGGCTTAGTGTTCCTTGCCTGTGGGACTTTATTTAAGAGAAAAACTGGTAAATTAAGGGAGATAAGAATACAAGTTATTAATTTTTCCCTTTTTTAACTATATTTATTTATTGTAGAACTGTGAACTAGTTTGGCTGTTTGAACACAGATAAATGTTTGATAAAGCTAAGAAAGCAATAAGCCACAAAAAACTACATGTTAAAGTGATGTTAAAATGACTGTGATTGTAAAAATTAAGAGTCAAGTTGCTTTTGGCATTTATAAAACAGCTGTAACAGCAATTAAACAGTTTTTTATTATAATTATTAATATAGATATATTTTATTAAAATAAAATGGCTGTTGCAACAATTTTGGGTCTCAGATGTCTTTTAGTCATTCATATGGTTTCAAATAAGGATAACCCAATCAGAATTTAGAGTCTGTTTTATAATGCGCGTTTTTGAATGCTAAGGGTGCTCCGATCACCGATCGTCAATCACAGGAAGCAGTATCTGCCGATACAATCACCAATACCGATCTATTTGAAGCCTTCTTTTTATTATGTAAAATTATTTATAGGGATGCTCCAATCAGGATTTTTACAGACATTGACATGACATGAAAACCCAGTCGTAGCATCAACTGTACAGTTCAAAAGTTTGTGATTGGTAAAAATGTTTTATGTTTTTAAAAAAAAGGTTTCTTTTGCTCACCAAAGGCAGTACAGTAAAAAATAATACAAAATACAGTAAAAACAGTAATATTTTGAAATATCATTACAATTTATAAACTGTTTTGTATATGAATTAGTGCTGTCAATCGATTAAAAAAAATGTAACTAGATTAATCTTTTTTTTTTCCTGTGATTAATTTCAATTAATCACAATTAAAAACACTTAAGTTTTTAATATAAATGTTTATAAGTTTTAATATTTTATAATGTAATAATTTCACAGTTAATCTCCAAATTAATGTAGAAACAACATAAAGACAGTAGCCTATATTTTAAATACTTGTTTAATGTCATCTTTTTATGAATGAAGGCCAGTACCACTGATCCTAATATAGCTACATGTTTTTTTTTTTCAATTTTAAACATTAATTATAACCATTCAACATTATAGTGTAATTGAAAGCTATCAAATTTTTAAAATGTATAAGGCTTCAAAAATATAACAACTTTTAATTTAAGTGAACTTAAAACAATCCTCACATAAACATTATAAATGTCTTTACTGGTCACTTTTGATCAATATAATGCATCCTTTCTGAATAAAAGTATTAATTTCATTAAAAAAAAAAATAATAATAATAATAATAATCTTACTGATTCCAAACTTTTGAACAACTACTAACATTAAAAAGCATTATTATTTATAAAAACATGGCATTACCATGGTACACGTAAAAAAAAGGTATCACCATGGTGCCACGTCTAAAAACCAGAGATATGATACACAAGACAATTTTACAATAACGTTTGCTACCGAACTGCCCTGAAATTCAACTCCTTACACTACATCTGACGATGACTGACAAAGAAAAATCGAACATTATGTACAGCATTTACATTGCCTGTCTCAGGGTGCAAAGGAGTCAGAGTGTGTTTGTATGCGTCGTTATACTTCTGTCCTGAAGTGGTGTGCTGTGCTGAAGTGTTTGTAGAAGAGTCTCACCAGCTGTTTGGCTTTCTCAGACTCCTGGCGCGTTTGTACTCGCTCTCTCTGCACCGCTCGAGTGATGTCCTGCCGTGCTGCCTCTCTCTCCTTTCGTGCGATCCGAGCCAACTCCTCCTGTATAATGGCCTGCTGCTGCTCATACCTGTGCAAGCACACACACACACAGCTTTATTTACATGCCTGTTGCCAAACCATGATTCACTCAGTGCAGTTCTTAAACCTACCACTGAGAGTCAGTGTTTTGTCCTTTGTTCTTATGCTCGTTTCAACTACGATTCACACTTGAATAGAATCCAGGAAAGAATGAGTCCCCTTCTAATTTACAGACTTAACCCTCATGGGAACTACTAGAACTCATATTTATGAGCAATTCTTTAGACATTTTCCATTAACACATATATTGTCAGATTAGAAGCATAATAAATGTGAAAATGCAAGTTGAGTTTTAAAATGTCAGCTTCACACATGCAACAGATTTGCATGAAGTAATTCAGGAAGAGTTAGAAAGGCTCTTTAGAGCTAAAATTAAAGGTGTGCCAAGTGGGTGTGTGTTTAGCAATAATATTGCTGTATCAAGCTCAAAGTGACGCTGTTCTGAGATGTTGATATATTGTTGATATATAAACAGCTTTTCAGTCCAAAATCCTGTCTTGGTGTGCAATGCCAAAAACTAGACTAGAGCAGGGGTTTAAAACCTTTTAGATGCCACAGACAATTTAAAAAGGCAACAATATATTTTCATGTAAAAAGACTTTAATTTAAATTGATATACTATACCAATTTTAAAACGTTATTTGGAAAATTATTTAGTTTAGTTAAATTTGAACACATAAGTGGCTTCACAGGCAAGGCTCAAGACCCGTTCACACCAAGAACGATAACTATAAAGATAACTTTATTAGCGTCCACACCAGAGGACGATATCGTTCTGTTTATTCTAAGCACGTGCTTGTCTGTCACTTTAAATGCTCGAGCTCGCTAAAGCAGGATGGATTCTGATTGGCTGTCAATGTTTTTATCGTTCATCAGAAAGTTCTGAAAGTGATTCCAATGATATTGTTTCTCCATATCGATATTGTTATAGCTGTGGTGTGAACTCTGCTATTCTTTAATATTGAGAATGATTTTTTAGAACTATATCTTTATCGTTATCTTTAAAGTAGCGCTGTTAATCGATAAGTTAACCAATTAATTGCACATTTTTTCTGTAAATTGCAATTGGAGTTTTTAATAATTTTATATTGCAATAATTTCACAGCTACTCTCCAAATTAATGTAGAAACAACTTAAAGACAGTATATTTTAAATATTTGTTGTAATGGCATCTTTTTATGAATGAAGGCCAGTATCACTGATACTAATACAGCTACTGATGTCTCTATGAATTATTTTTAAGCATTAATGATAGACATTCAACATTACAGTATCAACATTTATTAGGCTTTTAAAAAAAAATTACTTTTAATTTAAGTGAACTTAAAACAATCTTCACATAAACCCATTATAATAAATGTCATATTTACCTGTGGCTGTCCTACCTGTTAGACATATACAGAAATTGATACAGTCACTTTAAGATCTGCTGCTGCTGTACATGACGCAGATCTGACGGCTGTATCAGTGTCCTTATTTGCACATATTTCATTTAAAGAAGACGTGATTAAATATGTGCGCATACACGGTGCTTGTTCATGTTTAGAGCACTAGAGTATATGAAATATGTCCATAAAAACTTGAAACGCGCTTGCTTCAGTCCGTATATGATTTGCGTTGTGAGCATTGTTAAACTCATTGTGGCGTTCCGCACAGAAACCGCTCTCATGCGCACTCTGCATAACACGTTAAACTGAAAAACTTAATCGCATGCGTTAAAGCACTAATTTGGACAGCACTACTTTATAGTTATCGTTCTTGGTGTAAACAGGCCTTTAAGCTAGTCTAAAATGCATGTTTGAGCTGTCTTAACTGAAAGCAACTTGCACTGGCATATCTTAAAAGGGGGGTCTAATGCTATTTCATGCATATTTACACTGTTAAAGAGTTGTATTTTAATGCCAAACATGGCCAACATTTCAAAAAACAAGTTGGACGTATGAGTATTTCTGTGCCAAATACACTCCTTCAGGATTCACTCCAATAAGTTTCAGAACGTTTTTTTTTTAGTATGGCCCTGTATGACGTTATAAATGGCGGAATTCCTAGAATGGGCACTTCTCCCGGATGAACGTGTGCGCACGTCAGCCAGAGGGAGAGCAACAGAGCACGTCCATCAACGCGCTTTGTTCATCATTTTGTTTTTAGACCACAAAACGTATAGTGAACCGAAAATTATCCAGGGATAATGCCATGATGTATTTTGTGTGTGTGTGTGTGTGTGTGTGTGCTCGTGTTGTGACTGTTTAGCTCCGCCCACTGCACGCCTGCACGAGTTTGGCTGTTTTCGGAAAGAATCGGTACAGCGTATCTGTCTTTTATAAATATGATAATACTAAAGACTCTTCGGATTTATGAAGGATGCAATACTACTCTATAGGTACTCAAGATTAACATGAGATTGGCAGAAACTGTGTGTGTTATGCACCCTTTAAAACATGTCACTGCCATTGTTTTGTCTCAAGATGCACACCATTAATGGTGTTTTCTAAGGCACATTTATTAAAGCTTCTTAAATGTCCTAATTGAACTAAGGCCTAATCCTGGTTTAATCTAAGCCCTGTCTGTGAAACCAGGCCTAAATTTATTTTTCTCTAAAGATTAAGTTTTGTTATAACACATTAATTATTTTTTCTAATTTTTTTCTACTCACAATAGTACTGTACGATGAGATGTATGCTATTGTTTTTTATATAAGAAATGAATAAATTGAATTTTTATTTCTACTTTTGTTTATTATTTATTTTAATATAATTTTCATTTAATTATTTTAATATAACTGTTATTTATTTTTATTTTAATCTTTTTATTATTTATTCATTTTTTTAATTTTTACACAGTTTTTCTCTAAACTTTTCCAAGGACCCCCTGCGCACTCTCAGTTTGAAAACCCCCAGACTAGATTACCTCTTCCTGAGCTCCTCTTTAGTATCAGGAAAAGTCGTCCTGGCCTGTGTTTTTTGAGGTTGTGGGTCAGATGTGCTGGACGTTCGAGCCTGCTGACCTGCAATGTTATAGAAAAACGAAAATAAGTATTGCTAACATGCATTACAAATTAAATATCTCAATAACTGCATCTTGTAAGCATACAGACATATAAACTGCAAACATTTATGAACATGGAAAATATTATGTCATACCTAGGTTTTCTTTATTGTTGACAGGTGGTCTTGGATCAGCACTGACATTCCTCATGCGCTGTAGCACGTCTTCAGACAGCTAAGAACATGAATGTATAAAAATGACTCATAATTTAGGCTATTATCGTTCTGTTTTTTTTTTCCTTCTATCTATAGCCTGACTATAGACTATATATCTACTTTTTTTTTTTTTGTCACTTAGAAAGCTTAATCAATCCTTGCAGATTTGTAAACACACAATCATTAAAGGGAGGGTATAATGCTATTTCATGCATACTGAGCTTTTTACACTGTTAAAGACTTAGATTCCCATGCTAAACATGGACAAAGTTTCAAAAAATAAGTTGGACGTTTGATGGAGTATTTCTGTGCCAAAAATACTCCTTCCGGTTTCGGAAAGTTTTTTTCGAGTATGGGTCTGCGTGACGTCAACAAGGGCAGAATTTCCTTGTATTGGCACTTCTCCCGGAAGGGGCGCGCACACATCGACCAGAGCGAGACAGCGAAAGCAGCACGCCCATCAACGCGCTTTGCTTGGCTTTAGGGAAGTCGTCGGCTGCGCTGCACAGGTCACAGGACTTCACGAAATCAACAATGTCACCAAAGAAGTGTGTTTTTGGTTGTCAGGGCAAGACAACCCTGTACAGCTTCCCAAAGAACCCAGCGTTAAGGGGACAGTGGATGGAGTTTGTTTTTCCGGAGCAGCAAAGGAGTTGTGCAAGTGGTTTTGTTTCTTCCCTGCATTTCGGCCCAGTTCGACACCGGATTTGTAGATCGTCTAATGCTGAAGGATGGAGCAGTCCCAACAATAAAGGTTCACAGTCGTGCGTTGGAACCGCAGGCGGTGACTAAAACTGCTTTAAATGTCTGTGTTTTTGGCTATCTGTGCGTAAGTGCACATCAAGTAAACAACATGATCACGTATAGTTAATTTATCAATGGAGCATGCGATGTATGGTGTGTTTAAATACATTTGTTTAGCTGACCACTATAGGTGTTTTTTTTGTTTGTATTTGTTTATTGTAAAACCACTCCAAACAACAATACACAAATAGTGGGAAAATATGTTGAACTATAATATATATGTTATAAATATAATAAAACTTTTATAATAAGACTTTTCAGAGATATGAAGGATGCAATACTACTCTATAGGTACTCAAGATTGACATGAGATTGACAGAAACTGTGTGTGATACCCCCCTTTAATAAAGAATAATAAGTGTCAGTATTTTTCTAGCGACATTGAATGAATGATTCAATGACTCGCACATAACACTAGTGCTGTCAAACTATTAATAGCATCCAAAATAAAAGTTTGTGTTTACATAATATATGTGTGTGTACTGTGTATAATTATATAACAAAAATGCATGTGATGCATGTTCACTGATAAAACAACAACCATCAGCAGTCAGTTCTCACCTCCACACACAGGATTTTAGATCAGCCACATCCACAGCCGAACATCTTCTCTCCTCCTTCTCTACACTCAATGAGGCAGAAGTATCTAAACTTCTCCTCTCCAGCCATCCTACCACCTGTCCTCTAGATCCCATCCCCTCACACCTCTTACAAGCCATCTCTCCTACACTCCTACCAGCACTCACACACATCATCAACACATCTCTCTGCACTGGCATTTTCCCTACCACATTCAAGCAGGCTCGGGTAACCCCACTGCTTAAAAAAACCCACATTAAACACATCACTTGTAGATAGTTACAGACCTGTCCCTCTCCTACCATTCATAGCGGAAAAACTTGAGTTGTTTTCAACCAGGTTTCATCTTTCCTCTCACAGTATAATCAGCTGGACGTCAACCAATCAGGTTTCAAAAGGGGCCACTCAACAGAGACTGCATTAAGCCCTGCGGATTGCGAAAGCTGATTCCAAATCATCAGTCCTCATCCTTCTCGATCTATCAGCTGCCTTTGACACTGTGAATCACCAGATTCTTCTTTCATCACTGAGTATCACAGGAATTCCACTCCACTGGTTTGAATCCTCTCACAGGTAGGTCTTTCAAGGTTGCCTGGAGAGGGCAGGTATCCAAAGCACATCAACTGACCACGGGGGTTCCTCAGGGCTCAGTGCTTGGACCTCTCTTCTTCTCCTCCATTTACACTACATCACTGGGACCCATCATACAGGCACATGGGTTCTCATACCATTGCTATGCTGCTGGTGACACACAGCTCTACCTTTCATTTCAACCAGATGATCCCACAGTAGCTGCACGAATCTCAAGCTGTCTGGCGGACATCTCGGCATGGATGAAAAAACATCACCTGCAGCTCAACCTGGCAAAGACTGAGCTTCTCATCTTTCCTGCCAATCCGACTCTACAACACGACTTCACCATCCAGCTAGGTTCATCCTTGATTTCCCCTTCAAGGTCAGTCAGAAATCTTGGAGTAACCTTTGATGACCAGTTGTCCTTCAAAGACCACATTTTCACGCTTCTGGCTGGACTTCCATCATGTGCGATCAGAACGCTTCAAATGATTCAGAACACAGTGGCACGTTTTGTCTTCAACGAGCCCAAAAGGGCCCATGTCACACCTCTCTTCATCTCTCTGCACTGGCTACCACTCGCTGCTCGCATCAAGTTCAAGGCATTGACGCTTGCTTACAGATCCATCACAAGCTTAGCACCCGCATACTTCAACTCGCTCCTACGAATCTACACCCCCACCAGAAGCCTTCGCTCAGCTAAGGAGCGACGGCTCGTGGTACCATCACAGAGAGGCATGAAACCCCTTTCCAGAACATTTTCATTCACCGTTCCTTGCTGGTGGAATGATCTTCCCACCTCCATCCGGAATTCAGAATCACTGACAACATTCAAAAAACAGCTGAAAACTCATCTCTTCTGTGAGCACTTAATCAAACAATTAAAAAAATTCTATTTTCCTCTATTCCGTCCCTATTCTAGCTTGTGCTACTCTAGGTAAAGTCCAAAACTTAGTATTTCAGGCACTTTTTGTGATTTTTCGCCTCTTCATGACGGATCGCTTCCTGTATTCCTCAGTTGTAAGTCGCTTTGGATAAAAGCGTATGCTAAATGAATAAATGTAAAATGTAATGTAATTGCATCTATATATTTAAGAAATATTTGCATGTATATACTGTATATATCTTTATATAAATTCTATTCTATATAAATATAAATATTTTATATATAAATATAATACATTTTTCTTAAATATATACATGCATGTGTGTGTATTTATATATACATAATAAATATACACACACACATATATTATGTAAACACAAACTTTTATTTTGGATGCGATATATACAGTATAAACATGCAAAATTTCTTAAAAATATACATGTATGTGTATTCTAATATACATAATATTTATACACAGTAAACACACATGTATTATGTAAACAGAAACTTTTATTTTGGATGCGATTAATCATTTGACAGCCCTTAAAACACTCACTTATTCTCAACTACTGACCTAATCATGTAACCACTGATTTATATACATCATATGATCTATTAAAGATATATAGTGATCGAACTCAAAAGATTTGTCACTTGGAAGAATCAAACTCTCCAGAGCAAGCAAATCTGTAGTCAACTCTATTTAAAGAGTGTTAAAAGATTACCCACGCGTAATGTCCAGACAGTATCAGTCCAACACAACTTCTAAAGCAGAAGACTCGACTGTCATTAACCAGAGCCCATCTGTCAATCACATGCTGACCGCATACATTCGTGTATTTGTGAAATCTGACCGATACAACATTGTGGCCTGTTTTCACAAACTCGTCCCGTTCATTTAAGGACGTTCGGCTAACCCTGTAGCAATTTCACGCAACACACTCCTGCGATACCAAAAATAATCGAACATAACTAGTATGACTTGAAGGTAATAAATATGGGATGTTGTATTACCTTCACTCCTCGCAGAATCCTCACCCTGTCATCCTCATCTAGGCCAAAAGAAACTCTCCTGGTCGTGCTTTCTCCGGATCCCATCGCTTTTTGTACAGCTTCGTTAATGGATCTTTAGCAAAAGATAAACATGTTTATCCTTTAACTGAAATGAACACAAATTATTTCGTAAATACGCCGATATGTTTGACAGACTCACATTTTACCGTTGGGAAGTGGCAGTTTGTAAGGGCAGTATTCTGAAACGCTATTGGCGAATGAAATTACAATGAGCCAATGGAATCTCAGGATATATCGGCGAGTGGAGAAAAGGCTTCTGGGAGTTAGAGTCCATAAGACTCTGCGCTTATTTACTTAAATACCATTAGAGGGGTTTGATGCTTTAGTGTACTTATTGTGTACAAATAGCGTACAAAAAACATAAATTGTAAAAACAAGAAACCTACAGTTATCCAATAAACATTGAGTTAAATGATTGAAACCGTGCTCCTCCAGTTATGAATCAAATGACTTCCAAAAGCCCAAGAGGGAGTAATGTTTCTTGCATGATGTTAAAGATTCGTTTTAAATGAGTATACTGTTTTTTATTACTTCCAAATGTTTAGTGGGTAAGATGTTCCAAACCCCTTCATAAACAATAGTTGGATAAACACATTCTTGGAGTAATAGGCCTATAATTATGGCTAAAAACCAATTAACTCTATGATCTGATGGGTTTGGCTAAATGAAAAATACATTTTATAGCAACTCTGCATAATCTTTATTCACATCTCTATATAGGTGAAAACACATTCTTATGACAATATAAACTGCTTAAAAGTCATATAGAACTCATATAGAATAAATAAGCTTTCTAAAAACACCCACACAAGATGATTAATATCAATGCTGGCTACATGTACTATGATCAAGTTAATTTGGTAAAGTTAAATTGTTGATTAAATTGTTGCTCCAGGTAAAAGTGAGCAATGAATTATATATTATTAGCCTCTTACATTTAACACCCATAACATACTATTCATGTATTCAGAAAAGCACAACACAAATCATAATCTTCAGGTATTGATTTATTCTCAAATGCCATCATATTCCTCACACAAGGCATCTTAAGCAAGTACTGTACATATAATAACATTCCCTGTTTTACAGACAAATCACAAGAAGAAATGTTTCTATGACGCAAAAGACAGACGTAAATGACAGAAAGCTGCACACTGTTCACTTTAACTTTTGTGACAATGTGAACAGTAAGTGCACAGTAATCAATTTCCTAAACTTTAATTATACCGCAAATATTAATAATAAGACAGGATATTTAAAGAGGCCTGTCCGTTATCCAGAACCGATTTCCATTGAGAATGTCCCAAAACTCCCACCTCCAATGTGGCACTGATGCAGAATAATCCCAGTACTAACTGCTATGACCATGCATATTCCCTTTAATTCAACAGCAGAATTATAATACAGTGCCTCAGGTAATTACAGTGCCATCCAGGCATTTTGGTCTAATGGCTAAATGTGTCACAACATCATGCATTTAATTAAATATTTCAAAAATCCATTTGTAGGAAAATGATTTGAGAATGACTTAAAATAAGATTATTAAACATGACACCATCATCACTGTTAGACAGAGAGCGCCACAGTAGGACTGTCCCAGAGAAAGTAAAATGAGGCAGGGACATGACAGGGATGAAACAGTGTGACAGCTTCAGTGGACAATGATTGTGAATGGGGTACAGAAAATGAAGGGCTTGTGAACCATTATGATTGGCTGGGATTGCAGGGGTCTAAGAGTCATTGACTGACATGTTCTCCACTTTGTTCTCTATATCAGCGTCACCGCCCTGTTGTTTCTTCTTCTTCCCTCCTTCATGCTGTTTCTTCTGCTTCTTGGTTGCCTCCTGATCAATAGGGGCTGGTTTCACAAACTTGATCATTTCTGTTAAACCTGAGTAAAGAAACCATAATATTGAGATAGACAATTGGTGACTTCTTGTAATCAGAGGAAACATAACCAACATACATTAAACAGCTATCTAAAAAGATCCACTCATAGCTCACATATCCAGTTCTTTTTAGTGAATCAAAAACATACAGCGCAACTAGCATGGTCCAATTCCCAAACAAATGACTCTTCTGAGTTGGTTCTTTATAGTGAATCAAAAACATGCAGCACGACTAGTGGGGTCTGATTCTCAAAGGAATGTCCCTTATGAATCAGTTCTTTATAGTGAATCAAACACATACATTGTCACCAGTGTTGTATGATTCCCAAAGGAATTATTTTGAAGAAACAGTATCAGAACCGGATCCATACGATTCCCATCCTAATCTTTAACGACTAGGCTATGGCATCCCAAAACTTTTTCATGCATGTACAATAGGATTAAGGCAAACTCAAGGTAAACCGATCCATGCTCAGAGGTGCTCACCTGGAGGCATGAATGCCTTGAGAGGTTCTGGAACAATAATGCCTTCCTCTGTCTGGAAGTTCTCCAGGATAGCACAGATTACGCGAGTGGTTGCGCACATGGTGGCATTTAGCATGTGCACAAACTCAGCCTTTAAAAAAACAGACACAATGGTCAATCAAACCAACCTCAAATGGTAAATACAAATACCCAGCATCCTTCCTCAGAACAGTGGAGTAGCACTGTACCTTGTCCATCATTTTCTTAGTCTGCCCATAGCGAATACGCAAGCGGCGAGCCTGGTAATCTGTGCAGTTTGAGCATGACACAAGCTCTCTAAAAGCCTGGGATCCTGGGAACCAAGCCTCTAAATCCAGCTTTTTACTAGCTGCATGGTTCAAAGCACCTGTGGAATAAAAGCAAACAATTCATTTAAAGCTTTTTTATAGGAAACTGAGAAAAGCTTTCACTGTTTTCCAACAAATGATGGCTTATTAGTTCCATTGGTGAGCTCAATGGAAAAAATTGGGCAATGTGAACAAACCCGACACAATGTTGACGATGCGGTAGGGAATTCCTAACGACTTATAAAATTCTTCAGCAGTTCCAATCATCTCATCAAACATCTCCCAGGACTTGCCATCATGAGGGGAGGCATACACAAACTGCTCGATCTGGAAAAGCGATGGAGAGTTTGTATTCAGAGAGGTTGTGATTTCATACTTGAAAAATGTTATTCAACAAGATTCTTCTAATTAACACCAGAATTTTTTTCAAGATCTTTACTTATTGCAAAATTTGATAAGCACTGTACCTTGTCTATGTTGCACTGTAGCACTGTACCTTGTCTATTCCTTGTCATGAAATAATATAGTCATCTAAAATTAATATTCCACTGTTCACTCATTATTTTCATGATAGAATTGCTCGGACCTTCTCAAACTGATGGACCCTGAAGATCCCACGTGTGTCTCTGCCGTGAGAGCCCACTTCCTGTCTGAAGCAGGTGGACAGGCCGGCATAGCGGATGGGGAGATCCTCTGGCTTCAGCCACTCATCTCTCAGGAAAGCTGCAATTGGCTGCTCTGATGTGGCAATCAAATACTTTTCGTCTACTGTATTGTCGTCAGACTTCTCGCTCCCTTTCCCGATCACCTAAACAAACAAATTACATTAAATGCTTTGTTTCTGTAGATCAAGTTTTGTTAGTTGTATTAAGTAGTTCTATCATGATGATGTCAACTTTTGTGCAACTAATATATATATATATATATATAAAAAAAACAGGGCTCCAGACTTTGCCCAACTGATAAGAGCTGTCATTTCTGCTACATATGAGAAACATTAAACGGCAAACGAATCGCAAGTGAAATGAAACTGCACTAGTTGTTTGAGTTGCGCTCGTGCGCTGCGCAGACCGCCTATCAGCTCGGAGCAGAACAGAACAGAAGCTCAGAACAGGATTACTCGTGGGCTGATCTTGATACAGCGCTGGGAGATCCAGTGAGAAAACATTTGAATTTGCCGCAAAATTGATAACATCACAGCGAGATCTAGTTGGAAGCGTTAAAATTCAGCACGGAATTGTTATAAACCACAAATATCAGATCAAACAGCGCTGACGTGGAAACAAGGAGAGACAAAGGGCTTCACACTTTTTCCAAAACTTCAAATATTATCCCATTTTAATGTTATTTTTTTTTAATGTGATCATTTGTTTACTACACTAAAAGTTTAAAGATACTAAAACTTTGCTGGAAACAAACTTTTATTTAAAAAAAAAGAAATGAAATTACCACTATTACCAGTAGACGGCAGCAGAAGAGCACTTAATGGCTTAGCCATTTCCACTCCCTATTATATGGAAAAAGGTAGGAAGTCACAAAGTCTCATGCAAAACAAAAACTTTTCTTCAAATTGTGCCTGAATTACACAAAAAAAAAACGATTAAAGGAGCGCTCCTTTTTATTATCACTGAAGCTGTCTGTCAGTTCAGTATGATACTATAGAAATACAATGTTACATTTAATAAGAGTAGAATATATACATTTTTCCTATAAAAATGAGGTTTTTGCACGTTACTGTTGTTAATAAAAGTTAATTTTATCTGCCTATCAATTCAAGGTCAGTGCTTCACTGTTAAATTTCCAATAAACAAACATGTAATAGTATTAGTAGTAACTGCACTTATTAATTCAAAACAATAGTAATTTTACCATTAAATTAACTTTGATAAATTTCCCCCCAGCGCCACCAAATCAGGTGGTGGTGCCACCATCTGTAGAACTTGGTGGCACCGGTGCCACTGCTCTCAAATGTTAGTCTGGAGCCCTGATATATAAATAATAATGGATTGTAATGGATAAGACATTACAAAAGAGAAAAGGGCAGAGGAATATCACTGGAAAAACAAGGGTTATGATCAGGCATTTAGGACCCGCGTTAATATAAGAAAAGCCTTCCAGCGCTGGAGAGACCCGAAGCGAGAAAGCCTGAAAACAGATGCCCGAGGTTGCATTGTTTCTGCTCCTTACATGAGTAACACTGGTTTTGCTGTGTTTCACAGAACCAAGATATGCTGTTATTGTAATGTAATGCAGAGCAATTTTGAGTGTCATTGTTTGTCTGGAGCTGGTGTGCTGCTGGCGACTAACAATGAACTCCTGCTTGTATACACTCTTGTGTACTGCATGTTCCTTTTTTTGTTCTTCCTTGTTGCTTGTTAGTCATCTTCGTTTATTTTTTGCAAAGCATTATTTTGCGTTGCTTCAGCTATGATAAAGAGATTCAAACTTGCATTGCGTGTTTGTGCATTTTGGAGGCAGAACAATGAAGGAACGGGTATGTTGGTTTGGGTTGATTTCAAATATCAACAGCATTTCTCAGAAATCGCTTACTGCACCTTTAAGAAATGTTTTAATTTAGTGGGTAAAAATAACAAAATACATCAAAAGGTCAAAATAAAGTATAAAGTAATAGATTTAGGACAAACCTTATAGAGCTCCTCGTCAAACTGGCTGAGCTGAGCCACCTCCTGCATGACTTCTTTCCTCATGAAGAAGGGTGTGTATAGCATGGTGTAGTTCTTGCTGTACAGGATCCGCAGGGCATAGTTAATTAAAGCCTGCTCCAAGAACACTAAAGGCCCCTGAAATAAAACACAGCCACGAAATAAAAAAATTGGTGCTTAGTGCTTTTGGACTTGTTTATTTCAAAGAACTGACATCAGAACGAGTGTAAATATTGCACGACAAGGAAAAATCGTTCCCACATGCTCAGAATTGAAATGTTCAAATGTGGTTTACACAGAAACGTTTTCCTTCGGTTCCCCCACAGTTTGACAATCCACAAATATTTAATTTTAGGTTAAAGGTCAACAAACCTTTAGGAAGTATCCTCTGCTTCCAGCCACAATGGCTCCTTTTTCCCCTTCGTATCCATCCACCATGACAACCAGGTCCACGTGAGAGTACTTCTTCTGCACGGTGCAGTCACCCCAGGTGCGTTCAACCTTATTATCAGCATCCTGAGAATAAGAAACAACTCTTTACCTTAGGGTATGTTTACACGACAACGATGTAATAAAAACAGACGACAACTTTGTCAAAACAATCCCCATTCACACTATTATGCATGCCAGGCCAGTAGTTGGCGATGTCACTGTCAAGAAACACCCCACGAACACGTAATGCGCATGCGTGAACATATAATACGCATCCACATGATTTCACCGTTTACACAAATTCACGTTGTTGTTCACATGGAGACGGTAAAGGCATCATTTTCAAAACCTTGCACTTTGAAACCCATTTTCAAAAGCTTGTGTTTTCAGGCCCCCCAAAAAATTACGTTGTCATGTAAATGAACGGCCAAAACGCATAAAAAGTTTTCCGTTTTCAGTTGAAGGGTCAAATTATTGGTCTGCATCAAGCAAAGAAAACAACTAAGGAGATTTCTGAAACTACTAAAATTGAGTTAAGAACTGTCCAACACATTATTAAAACCTGGAAGGATAATGGTGAACCATCATCTTTGAGGAAGAAATGTAGTTGAAAAAATTTTTAATGATCATTATCAGATATCACTTAAAGGTGCAGTGTGTGAATTTCAGCGGCATCTAGTGGTGAGGTTGCGAATTGCAATCACCCCTCCCTTTCGAAGCACATAGAAAAGCTACGGGGGCCAACACAGGACAAAAATGTCGTCGTCGGAGAGAGCAG
Organism: Coreius guichenoti; assembly: GCA_039654105.1. Taxonomy (NCBI): domain Eukaryota; kingdom Metazoa; phylum Chordata; class Actinopteri; order Cypriniformes; family Gobionidae; genus Coreius; species Coreius guichenoti. Next base: position 12,135,403 of record CM077178.1, read on the forward strand.
AAAGTGACTAGCGCTCTGTAGAGCAGTTTGTCCGTTTAGGGCTACTGTAGAAACATGACGGCATAAAATGGCGATTTCACTGTAAGGGGACCCGCAGTGTATGGAGATAGAAATGGCTTATTCTAAGGTAATAAAAACATAATGGTACATATCTTTATACTCCACTGAAAACATAGTTATGTACACTCACCTAAAGGATTATTAGGAACACCATACTAATACTGTGTTTGACCCCCTTTCGCCTTCAGAACTGCCTTAATTCTACGTGGCATTGATTCAACAAGGTGCTGAAAGCATTCTTTAGAAATGTTGGCCCATATTGATAGGATAGCATCTTGCAGTTGATGGAGATTTGTGGGATGCACATCCAGGGCACGAAGCTCCCGTTCCACCACATCCCAAAGATGCTCTATTGGGTTGAGATCTGGTGACTGTGGGGGCCATTTTAGTACAGTGAACTCATTGTCATGTTCAAGAAACCAATTTGAAATGATTCGAGCTTTGTGACATGGTGCATTATCCTGCTGGAAGTAGCCATCAGAGGATGGGTACATGGTGGTCATAAAGGGACGGACATGGTCAGAAACAATGCTCAGGTAGGCCGTGGCATTTAAACGATGCCCAATTGGCACTAAGGGGCCTAAAGTGTGCCAAGAAAACATCCCCCACATCATTACACCACCACCACCAGCCTGCACAGTGGTAACAAGGCATGATGGATCCATGTTCTCATTCTGTTTACGCCAAATTCTGACTCTACCATCTGAATGTCTCAACAGAAATCGAGACTCATCAGACCAGGCAACATTTTTCCAGTCTTCAACTGTCCAATTTTGGTGAGCTCGTGCAAATTGTAGCCTCTTTTTCCTATTTGTAGTGGAGATGAGTGGTACCCGGTGGGGTCTTCTGCTGTTGTAGCCCATCCGCCTCAAGGTTGTGCGTGTTGTGGCTTCACAAATGCGTTGCTGCATACCTCGGTTGTAACGAGTGGTTATTTCAGTCAAAGTTGCTCTTCTATCAGCTTGAATCAGTCGGCCCATTCTCCTCTGACCTCTAGCATCAACAAGGCATTTTCGCCCACAGGACTGCTGCATACTGGATGTTTTTCCCTTTTCACACCATTCTTTGTAAACTCTAGAAATGGTTGTGCGTGAAAATCCCAGTAACTGAGCAGATTGTGAAATACTCAGACCGGCCCGTCTGGCACCAACAACCATGCCATGCTCAAAATTGCTTAAATCACCTTTCTTTCCCATTCTGACATTCAGTTTGGAGTTCAGGAGATTGTCTTGACCAGGACGACACCCCTAAATGCATTGAAGCAACTGCCATGTGATTGGTTGATTAGATAATTGCATTAATGAGAAATTGAACAGGTGTTCCTAATAATCCTTTAGGTGAGTGTATATTATATTGCATTTCTGTCAATAGATCCTCATAAATACTACACACTGCACCTTTAAACATTAGGTGAGATCTCACGGTAGATCTCACGGCTAAGTTTAATAGTGAAAGTAAGAGCATTTACACACACACACACACATACACACACACACACAATGCAAAGAGAACTCAAGAGATTGGGGCTAAACAGCTGTGTAGCCTTAAGAAAACCACTTATCCGTGAGGCTAATTGGGGAAAAAAGGCTTCAGTTTACTAGGGAGCATAAAGATTGGACTCTGGAGCAATGGAAAAAGGTCATGTGGTCTGATGAGTCCAGATTTACCCAGTTCCAGAGTGATGGGTGCATCAGGGTAAGAAGAGAGGCGGATGAAGTGATGCACCCTTCATGCCTAGTTCCTACCGTACAAGCCTGTGGGGGCAGCTTTATGATCTGGGGTTGCTTCAGTTGGCCAGGTCTAGGTTCAGTAACCTTATGTGCCCAAAGAATGAGGCCAGCTGACTACATGAATATACTGAATGACCAGGTTTTTCCATCAATGGATATATATATAATAGTATATTCCAAGATGACAATGCCAGGATTCATCGGGTTCAGGGAGCATGAGACATCATTTTCACACGTGGATTGGCCACCACAGAGTCTAGACCTTAACCCCACTGAGAATCTTTTGGGATGTGCTGGAGAAGATTTAGAGCAGTGATCTGACTCTCCCATCTTCAATACAAGATCTTGGAGAGAAATTAATGCTAATTAAACTCTGGATAGAAATAAATGTTGTTACATTGCATGTGTTTATAGAATCGATGCCACAACGAATGCGTGCCGCAATTAAAGCCAAAGGCAGTCCAACAAAATATTAGAGAGTGTGACTATTTTTTGGCCAGGCAGTGTATCTTCACAAAGGTTTGCAGGACCTACCTAGTGTATATAAAGACACCCACTGTGATCGACGACTGAAACTCACCTCATCGTTGCTGATGGGCACAGAGGGATGCAGGAGGTTGCCGATCTCTCTCAGGTACTCAAAGCGCTCCGCCTCCAGCTTTAGACGATCACTGTCTGTCTTCAGCACAGCCTCTTCCACCAGTAACCGCACCTTCTTAATCTGAGTCACCGTGAGTGGCTGCCAGAGACAGGATGGAGAATTAGTGGTCACAGATGGGTTGTGGATCATTGTTTGATGGGTATCTATATCAACACTTCAGCTCCAAAAATAAATTCTACAAAAAAATATTAGGCAGCAAAAACTGTTTTTAACATTGATAATAATCAGAAATGTTTCTTGAGAACCAAATCAGCACATTAGAATGATTTCTGACAGATCATGTGACACTGAAGACTGGAGTAATGATGCTGAAAATGCAGCTTTGCATCTCAGGAATAAATTCAATTTTTTATAAAATACAAAATACATTCATATATTATGCAATCAATATATATATATATATATATATATATATATATATATAGAGAGTACATTGTAATAATATTTCACAATATTACTGTTTTATGGTATTTTTGATTAAATAAATGCAGCATGGTGGCCATAAGAGACTTCTTTCAAAAACTTATGACTGATAGTGTCATAGTATATACACATATAGTCCATTTTACATTAATTATGTGAATTATACAATATTGCTCGACTCACTGATAATGTTTCTCCAGTGAGAGCTTCTAGATTCTGAGCCTCTTCTGGAAGAGTATCATCATCACCAACTGGCTCTTTCTTCTGCAAAAACATCACAAGGCCAGCAAGCAGAATATTATTATTACTCAATGAGAACAGATCAAAACAAATATATGACAGCTGCTTTACGTACCTTCATCTTTTCACCGATGGCTTTGCTGCACAGATTCTTGGCCTTGTTTAGGTTATCTGCAGTGAAGCGACCTGGAGGCATAAAAAAGAAATATTTCTAACATCAATGCATATCACTGATATACTTGCAAGTGGTCTGGCAAAAGTAATCATACAGTTTTATAAATTATACTAAAATTTGAAATACAACAACTACGGAAATGCGTACAGCATTCAAGCTTCAGAAAGTAAATGTGAATTAAGCTACAAGCAATGACAACAGAATTTAATTTCTTTTCAGTAGGTGTATCAGCATATTTTCACAGGACTAGAATAAGGAATACAATACAATATATTGCAATAAAGTAATTTTATTTAATCCAGCAAGATGAAACTTAAATGAATATTAGAAATGCTGCCTTGACAACTAACTGAAATAAAATAAGTTTAAAATTAAAATGAAAACAGGTTATATAAAATTAAAAGCTAATTTAAACTATTAAGATGCTATAATAATAATAATAATAATAATAATAATAATATTATATATAAATAACAGTAAATCCAGCATAAATTAAAGATGATGATGCTTTATTATACATATTTGTGTGTTAAAAATATATCATTATTTCATTATTTTACAATAATGAGAATTGGAGGGAGGCTTAAATTAATTGTAAAGTATTCCTTTCATTGTGTCAAAATAATATTTCTTTATTATGATTTTGCCCTGGACATGTTCTTGTCAGCTTGAATTGATATCTCCCAAAAGCATAATAACAAGTGTTATCTAAAGAATGAAGCGATTAATTGATGGATTACTTGCTCCTATGTGATTTATGTTTAAAGGAATAATTCACCCAAGAATGAAAATTATCCCATAATTTGGAGGATGGCTTGAGAGTGAGTAAATTATGGGAAAATTTTCATTTTTGGGTAAACTATTCCTTTATGTAGGCATGAAACTGAAGTTGCGATAGTATTTTCTTCCCTATTGTGATATATATGCGAGTGAAACAGCTTCTCGAAAAAGAGAAAATGTAGAGTTGATTTTGTACAGTTGATTTTGTTTTTTTTATGTACTTGATTTTGTTCATCGGAATTGATTGGATCCTTGGACGGTTGTGGTTTGCTATTGGTCGATCTCATGTGAGCGACAGGTTGTCCCGCCCTCACGCCAGTAAACACGTCATCGGAGAAGAGATGTCGCTGCAAGTGGGAAGGGAATTTTTTTTTATTAAAGATTGCGAGAGATCATTTGTAATAAATACTGCAATAATCCAAAAAGAAAATAAGAATTGTCGATTTTGATTTCATGGTGACTTTAAAGCAACCCTAAATCCTTAGTCCGGATGACCAGACCGAACTCAAATATCTTAATAGTGAGACTTTTAAATGGATTAAAGGAATAGGGAATGAAATTGTCAAACTGTCATTCCTAATACTTTCACTTTAGTTGCATAGGTAAGAACATCATGAAAGAACAGGCACACAACAGCACTGACAGTCAGCAGCTCCTCCTCCTCTGACATTGAGATTGCATCAGATCCAGCCGGCTGATGCTGCGACACGTTTAACCAATACATACTCATACCTCTCATCCCCGAATAACACCTGATATAAATATATATTAGGCTAAATAACAGATATTAGTTTTATTAACTGAAGTAAACAATGTTAATCACACTGACAGGTGGGTTACCTATTAGCGCATACATGCTACTCCAGTACACCGGTAATGCAGGTTCTGCACGTTTCTACCCGTTTAATTTTAACTTTATTATGTGTTATAGCACAGCCAGTGTTTGTGTTTCCTATTGTAAAGTAATAATGTGTATTAAAAGATGTATTATACTTGTCACAATCTGTTCTTATTCACAGTCTGCCATGTGTTTCATTATTAGCTTTAGCGTTAGCCGTTACTCACATTTTCTCCATTCTGTATCCGCCCGGGCGAGTTTATCCACCAGAGACACATCCTTGAACCGTTTCCTCTGGGTTTCCCGCACGATTTCAGGATCGCCGCCTTTGTCGGTGCGAAACAGGTCTAAATCGAGCACCATGATGCCTGTGGACGCGGTGTGCAGTGCGGATGAATGAAGGAAAGGAATATGGAAAGTATGGAGGAATAAGGAGAGGAGGCGCTAGAGAGCAGCTGCTTATGCATATTCATTACTCTGCTGTGGCGAAGTACCGAATCGAAGGCTGAGCTAATGAATATTAATTACTTTAAATTGACGCTGGGGGGAACAGCCACGCGTAAGCTAATTCATATTCATGAGCTGCTGCCCGGTCGTGGTCGTATTTTCTACCCTTTTTAAAGGATTAGTTCACTTTAAAATGAAAATTATCCCATAATTGACTTACCCTCAAGCCATCCTAGGTGTATATGACTTTCTTCTTTCTGATGAACACAATCGGAGCTATATTAAAGGGGTGGTTGATTATGATTTCACTTTTTAAACTTTAGTTAGTGTGTAATGTTGCTGTTTGAGCATAAACAATATCTGCAAAGTTACGACGCTCAAAGTTCAAAGCAAAGGGAGATATTTTCTTTTAAAGAAATTGCTTTTTAAGTACTACAACAAACAGCTGGTAGGGACTACACAAGCTTCCTCCCAGGTTAGTGACATCACTAACCCTGAAATTTACATAAACCCTGCCCCCGGGAACACACAACAAAGGGGGTGAGATTATCATGACAGAATATGCTAATCAATGACTTGAAGATAGTTAACTCCACATCAGCTACAAATTCATCAACTAACCATTCAGGAACATCTTGTTGCATTCTACATGTTGTCACTTCTTCTTGAGTCTCTCCATCATTGTCCGACTCCGGTTTGAACATAAAAGGCTGAACAGTTTCAGATCTTTTCAGTGTGTGTCTGCATGAGGTAATCAGAGCAAGTATAGGTCTCTGCAGGATAGTAATAGGAGTTACCAGTGGGCGAGGCCATAAACAGAGGGGCATTTTTCACTGCGTTACCTGATTTGCCCACGTCACAGTGTGGGTAGGGTTTAGGGGTGGGGTCGGGTGAAGGGGATCATTTTCATTGCATAGTTTATAAACACCCATCAGTTTGAAAACACCCACAAATTTAGAAACTCTATACTCCATACTCACTAACTGGAGTCCTTGAAGCTCCGCCCCGTGAACAGCAGCACATTTGCATTTAAAGGGACACAAAATGGCACATTTATGCTCACCCTCAAAAAGACAATTTTAACATGCTATAAAAAATGATCTGTGGAGTATTTTGAGCTAAAATTTCACATACACACTCTGGGGACATCTTGTAAAAAGGGGCAATCAACCATCCCTTTAATAAATATCCTGACGCTTCCAAGCTTTATAATGGCAGTGAACGGGGCTCACGAGTTTGAAGCTCAAAAAAGTGCATCCATCCATCATAAACGTAGCCTACTCCACACGGCTCCGGGGGTTAATAAAGGCCTTCTGAAGCGAATCGATGGGTTTGTGTAAGAAAAATATCCATATTTAAAACTTTATAAAGTAAAATATCTAGCTTCCACCAGACTGCCTTCCATATACAACAAGCAGATCACAGCAGCCATTGACTACCATAGTTATACATATATTTTCCCCCCACTATGGTAGTCAATGGCTGCCGAGACCTGCTTACAAACATTCTTCCAAATATCTTCCTTTGTGTTCAGCAGAGGAAAGAAATGTATACAGGTTTGGAACAACTGAGTGTGACTAAATGACAGAATTTTCATTTTTGGGTGAACTATCCCAGGCAAAAGTTTAAAAAATAACATCAGTTTTCTGTGTAACGTTGAAACTTGTTCTTTTGCTCATCTTTGTTGGTGTTGCCAATTTTCTGAACAGCTTTGGCAAGATATTACAAGATTTACTGGCGATGGAATTTACGATTTACTGTATTGTGGAAAGATGTGTTTGAATTCCTTGCCAAAGATCAAATGCAAGAAAAACAATTTTATGTAATACATTTGATGTTGTTGCTTACTAAGTTTTATATTCGTAAATCAAAGCTTTCTAACAGGGTCAGAGTGTACACCAAAACAAAAACATCACATTTCAGTTGAATAAAATAGTCCTAGCTATTTACAAAAGCAATGAAAGTTTATTTGCAAAACATCATGCATTCATGCATTTTCATAAACATTTTATGTTAGTTTATAGCTTATATTCTAAAAACAGATGTGTTACTGCACAACTCACTGAGACATAGGTGTGTTTTTAAATGTGGCTGAATTTCCTTGCATTATAATAATATAAAGATTATGCATCATAAAAATATATAAAAAAATCCTTGCATTATTATAATGTAAGACCTGACATGCACTGACATTTAGGCATTGGTCAAAATAAAATATAATAATAATTTCCCTTCATGTTATACAAACACAGATAACGATAACACCCAATGTTGAGCAACTGGCCTTGCAAACAATATAATAAGGTAATTCAAAATAACACTTCATGTAAACAAATTATACAATTTAAAGTCATTCACTACAATAAATCAAAAGTGTCCTCTTGAACATTTTCAATCATTTTTCCCCCATTTAGAAAGATTCTAATGGAAGTGCATGCAAATACTAGGAATATTCACAGTAATATGATGTTTATCATTAATGAACATAAGCAGGAGCTACACAAATAAGGTTAAATTAATACACATTTACATGAAAAATCATTCACAGCATTCGGCAACGTCACTATACTTCAGGTTCCCTGTAATTTGTTTTTCACAATCTAAAAATCTAAAAAGAGGCCCATGCAACTGAGATAAAGTAGATGGTGCTTGTCTATGCAAAACTCCTGTGCGTGCTTCAGGTGGATGCTATGTGGGTGCTCTGGGTACCTAATAAATTATTTATTTATTTCATTTATTTTTTTACACTGACCCCTTAGCACTCTCTTCCGGACCCCAATTTGAAAACCCCATGCGCTAGGAAATGCGTACATTGCGTGTGACGTGAATTCCGTACAATATACGTGTAATTTCGTAGCTCACACACGTTTATTTTATGTTAGGCTGCATCCGAAATCGCATACTTCCCTACTATATAGTAGGCAAAAAACAGTATGTGACAAAAGAAGTATGTCTGAACTCACAGTACTCATAAATGAGTAAGCAAAAAGTACCTGGATGACCTACTACTTCCGGTGAGATTCTGAAGTGTGCATACGATGAACACTTTACTATCCCTTGAGGCCACGGGAGAGGATTTATGAATGGCAGTGAAGCGAAGATCACATGATAATGACAGCATGGCGAATGTAGTGCGTCCTGATTACATTCATACTACACACAAGCATACTACATAGAACGTAAGGTCTGGACTCTGTCGCAGCTTTCCTTGGTCAAGGACCGCCCCAGAGGACGTTTGACCGACATGTAAAGCAACCAATCACAGTTTGTTTTGTTTCGCGTCATGTTTAGGGGCGTGAAAATGTAAAGTTGATATCCCTACAATAACAGACCGGCGTGCATCTAACAAATGATTCATTCAAGAAGGTTGTGCAAGTTTTCTGCAACAGTGGCATCGCAAACCTCACACACTTTTAAAAATCCAGCGCTTACTTGATCCTGGTTAGTGCTCATTGTCACAGTTGTGAACACGATGGCTTTCCTCTTCCATGAGGGGGTTTGGCGTCATGATGGCTTTGTATCCAGGTGGACCGTTAAAGAACATGACACACACGTCTCCAGGAAATCCTGTAGAATTCAACCAATCAGATGACAACTTTGAAATTTTGTGTGCCATATGCATCAGACTTTCTGCCAACGGTCCATGGGCGTGACATCCGAGGCTGAGACTAGAACAAGAACAACAAGCTAAACTACTGAAGACGGCAAAAACAAATCAACAAGTACTTGTGTGAGGGGACTAAGAGATTCTAGTTTAAAAGAGTGCAAAGACATTTTTATCGCTCATAACTTTTGGAGAGAAATAGCGCAAACACTGGACAAGGATGAATCTTTCTATTGCACGTGTCGAGCGCCAGTGTTCACACACACTATCAAATGTATTATACTTTGATAGGCTATGTACGACTGTGGAAAAAAAATTAAAGTATACTTTGGGGTGTGAGTGCATTAATCGATGCAGTTCTTGAGATCCTTAAGAAATGATTGGAATTCCTACATATTCCTCTTCGGTCGGCTCCTTGGAAATCTGTGCCTTGGCCTCCTGGATGGCCAGCTGTAGTGCAGCCCCAGCTGGGAGTTTACAGTACCCGCTTTCTGAAATGTTCTCCACCTGTAGGTAAACTCCAGGCTTTTGCAAAGCCACTCCGTGAAGATGGGAGAAGAGCAAAGGAAAGTCTTTAGTCAGGGTGTATCTTGAAGCGAGACCTAGTGCCGCTGGGATATCAGACTCTTGCGAATACTCAAAAATGGCCACCATGTATTTGGAGAGGTCTAGAGCTAATGCTTTGGCACGACACAGCTCCTCTCCGATCATGGAAACAGTAGCTAAGGCGGTGTTCTCCAGCGGTTCCTCATCCTCAGACTGGTTCTGATGGAGACCTCGGGAGCAAATGACCAGGACAAAGTCACACTCCTTCATTCTCCTGCAATGCCACCCCATACTGCCCTCCTCCATAATGCTCAAGGCCTCCCACAAGTCTAAAAACACCTAAAAGGAGAATTAATGATAGAGATAATTAAGAGATAAAGAGTCGAAATAACCATGTATAGACATTTTTTTTTTTTAATTCATGGAATTAATTTAAATTACATTATTTTATTTTGATAAAATAATTATTTTATTTATTTTATCCATTTTTGTGTATGTGTATATATATATATATATATATACACACACACACACATACATATACACACATACATACATACATACACAGTGGGGAGAACAAGTATTTGATACACTGCCGATTTTGCAGGTTTGCCCACTTACAAAGCATGTAGAAGTCTGTAATTTTTATCATAGGTACACTTCAACTGTGAGTGACGGAATCTAAAACAAAAATCCAGAAAATCACATTGTATGATTTTTAAGTAATTAATTTGCATTTTATTGCATGACATAAGTATTTGATTCATCAGAAAAGCAGAACTTAATATTTGGTACAGAAACCTTTGTTTGCAATTACAGAGATCATACGTTTCCTGTAGTTCTTGACCAGGTTTGCACACTGCAGCAGGGATTTTGGCCCACTCCTCCATACAGACTTTCTCCAGATCCTTCAGGTTTCGAGGCTGTCGCTGGGCAATACGGACTTTCAACTCCCTCCAAAGATTTTCTATTGGGTTCAGGTCTGGAGACTGGCTAGGCCACTCCAGGACCTTGAGATGCTTCTTACGGAGCCACTTCTTAGTTGCCCTGGCTGTGTGTTTCAGGTCGTTGTCATGCTGGAAGACCCAGCCATGACCCATCTTCAGTGCTCTTACTGAGGGAAGGAGGTTGTTGGCCAAGATCTCGCGATACATGGCCCCATCCATCCTCCCCTCAATACGGTGCAGTTGCCCTTTCCCCTTTGCAGAAAAGCATCCCCAAAGAATGATGTTTCCACCTCCATGCTTCACGGTTGGGATGGTGTTCTTGGGGTTGTACTCATCCTTCTTCTTCCTCCAAACACGGTGAGTGGAGTTTAGACCAAAAAGCTCTATTTTTGTCTCATCAGACCACATGACCTTCTCCCATTCCTCCTCTGGATCATCCAGATGGTCATTGGCAAACTTCAGACGGGCCTGGACATGCGCTGGCTTGAGCAGGGGGACCTTGCGTACGCTGCAGGATTTTAATCCATGACGGCGTAGTGTGTTACTAATGGTTTTCTTTGAGACTGTGGTCCCAGCTCTCTTCAGGTCATTGACCAGGTCCTGCCGTGTAGTTCTGGGCTGATCCCTCACCTTCCTCATGATCATTGATGCCCCACGAGGTGAGATCTTGCATGGTGCCCCAGACCGAGGGAGACTGACCATCATCTTGAACTTCTTCCATTTTCTAATAATTGCGCCAACAGTTGTTGCCTTCTCATCAAGCTGCTTGCCTATTGTCCTGTAGCCCATCCCAGCCTTGTGCAGGTCTACAATTTTATCCCTGATGTCCTTACACAGCTCTCTGGTCTTGGCCATTGTGGAGAGGTTGGAGTCTGTTTGATTGAGTGTGTGGACAGGTGTCTTTTATACAGGTAACGAGTTCAAACAGGTGCAGTTAATACAGGTAACGAGTGGAGAACAGGAGGGCTTCTTAAAGAAAAACTAACAGGTCTGTGAGAGCCAGAATTCTTACTGGTGGTTGGTAAGTGATCAAATACTTATGTCATGCAATAAAATGCAAATTTATTATTTAAAAATCATACAATGTGATTTTCTGGATTTTTGTTTTAGATTCCGTCTCTCACAGTTGAAGTGTACCTATGATAAAAATTACAGACTTCTACATGCTTTGTAAGTGGGCAAACCTGCAAAATCGGCAGTGTATCAAATACTTGTTCTCCCCACTGTATATATATATTGGAATAACTGGAATAAAAATAGTTGTTAAATAGAAATATTAAAACTATGAGAAAATGGCAAAAGTACAATACAAAATTACTAACAACTTAAATTTAAACAAAAAATGAAAATATACAAATGCAAGCAAATTCAAAATATTAATATAATAAATACTATAAGAGTACATAAACAATAGTAAAATAACACTGGAAAGGACTAAATGGCTTAAAATTCTGCTTAATATTCAAAATAATGTGTGATGTGTTTTTGTTTTCAATAATACACAACATACATTCCTATTAATTCATGTCTAATAATCTCAAACAAAACGTTTTTGTAGAGTTTCATGACCCTTTAAAGATTGAAGGGAAAAAACGTCTTTTAAAAAAATACAAATATTCTCAGCATGCTTTGTCTGATAATACACTTACATGAGTAGCCATGTGCTTTTGCAAAAAAGCAGCCAGTTGCAACACAACTCTGACATGGGCAGGACCATCATTACTTGAGTAGCAAATCAGGAGGCGAGGGGGACGGGTGGTTTTGTCCAGCAAAACACACTGTGCTTCACCCAGTTTTTTGTCATAGTACTGTTTGATGATTTCTGACAAATAGGAAATAACATAATTGGCCATTAGTACAAAACATATACATCTTAAGCTGGGTTCACACTGTAAGATGTTGGCCACAATTTGGCCGTCTGAGACAAATTTCGTGAATCCTAAAAGATTCCTTCTGAAATCTGAAGTCTTTGATCGTTAATTTGACATGTTCTCCAACAGCTGATTAATGTTTTGGCACCGGCTATTTGCACTAAGTGAAAATAGCAATAGATTCTATTTACACTATGTAAAAACAGCAGTATTAGTAGTAGTAGTATTTATGCTTATACGTAAATAGTGGCAGATACTATTTGCACCTCAGTGTTGTTGTACATTAAACGGTATGCAATAATAAGTGTAAATGATTATATTTGTTAAAATTATTAAATGGATGCCGCCTTATTGGGACAATAAAGTCCTCCCTACACCTAACCCTAACCGATAAACATTTTATTATTAAACACGTTAGACACTTTATTTCCACTTTTTGAATATTTTCTCAATTTTTATTGAAAATAAATGCTTTTCCGAACTGATATGTGTTGGTAAAAGGGAGTAGAGCGAATTCTGCAAAAAGCAGATTTGAATTTGCGTCATAACTTGCTACTGTTAATAATCCAGCATCTTCTGTAATTTTTTTGTCAGTGGGTGGAGCTAGTGTAAATAGCCTCTGCCAATAAGGCGGGCTATTTGCACTTGGTGTAAACAGACACTCCATTAAATTTTACCTTTTAACCGTCAAATAAAAAAACAATAGGAGAGCAGAACCTGATGACCAATTAGAGAGACAACAGCAAACCATGGTCTGTTTTTCCAGTTTTCTTTTCAAGAGAAGCCATTTGTTTGCTAGCCACCATTTCAGTCCCGCCTGTAAATGCAGTTCACAGTCACGGATTAATGATGTAAAACTCCGGATGAGACTTCTTGTGTGCGTCCGTTTTTAACACGTATTGACTGCCGTACAGTCTGACATTAATGACAACTAAGATCCTAAAGTGAGACATGGCTTACAGCGGGGATCATGTTCATATAGTCTGACAAGAAACAGTTGTAAAGGACTATTATAATTTGAACAGTGTACTTCCAAAATTAATTTATAGCCTTGCTATATTCAACATGTATAAATAAAGAGCAGAACACAATGTGTTGCTTAAAGGGACAGTTCACCCGAAAATGAAATTTGTCATCATTTACTCACCCTTATGTTGTTCCAAACCTGTATGAGTTTCTTTCTTCTGTTGAACACGAAAGGAGATATTTTAAAGAATGTTCTTCTTTATATCTTCTTTTGTGTTCAACAAAAGAAAGAAACTCATACAGGTTTGGAACAACATAAGGGTGAGTAAATGATGACAAAATTTTCATTTTCGGGTGAACTATCCCTTTAACAGTTTTGTCAGTGACCAGTATGTCAATGAAGTACAATCACTAATGGATTTGTTATAAAACCTGGTCTCATTTTGGTCTGGACTTGTTTCTTCTTCAGTCTTTTCTTGTAGACAACGGTGAATGTGAGCACTGCTGTAGCAGCAAGCAGGATTCCCACCGACAAGAGCACCATCAGTGAAGGGCTTTCTGTGAAGTTGGAGGTCGACGGCTCTGATCGTGAGAGGGAAAAAAATACCAAACCGATGACGACAGTGAAGTCTCAAATGTACGTTTCAGTGGGTGTTGCCTCTTTAAAGGCTGCCTGGCGTGTTGTCCCACATGCAGTTACTTTACAAGCAGAAGGCAAAGCATTGAACACATAACACATTTATGTTCAATGACGAGGAGGAAAAAATGCGTTGCATTCAATGCTTTGCCTTCAGCGTGTACAGTAAACTATGTCCTTAAGAGTTTAAATCAGTTTACGCTGTGATCTTTTTTGATTGACAGTTCAAATTTACCTTCAGAGCTATGTTTAACTTCAACAACGAATGTTTTCCTGACTGCATCCACGACATCAGCAGCAATCTGGAGGGAAGAAAAACATAAAAACAACTAAACGTGATAAATAAGGCAATAAATTGTACTTGAAAATGTCTGTAATAAAAAAAAAATTGGGAGTTACGTGTTTACAAAGTGACAAATATTTGCAGAAGACTTTTTGCACAGACTTCTAAAGGGTTGTGACTGAAATAATGTTCTCTCTCATTCAATGACAGTTTAATTATACAGTAGGCTAAACAAACACACACCCACTTCATCTGATAATTGAAGACTCACCTCACAGGTGTAGTTTGTACCTGCTCGGAGATTCTGCAAACGGTATGTATGATGTGTCTTGTTGAGACTGAAATCCTGGATATCAACAAAAAGTATTCTGGGTAACACTTTATTTTAAGGTGATGTAGTTACATGTACTTACTATAGTAATAACAGTAAATTATGCATAATTACAAGTAACCCTAAACCAAACCCTAACTGTAACTCTATAACAAGTACATGTAGTTCATTAATATTACTCAGTACTTATATGAGTTAGTACAATGTAACTACGTCACTTTAAACTAAAGTGTAACCTTACTCTGATTTAATAATTATCAGGTAAACATTTGAGAAATTGTGTTTATTTCAATGATACTACAATAACCAATTCATATTACACTTAATTAAATAACAATAATATCTGTATTCTAAAGTCTATTATAGACACTGTTACTATTGTTACTATTATTTTATTTCACATATGTTGTTTTTTTAAAAACCCACCGGTCTGATGCTTGTGTAATTTCGTAGCCCACCTCCGAAACATGATGAAAAATACTGATGGACTTCAAAGTGCTCAGGTGCAAGGTTAAAGGTCACATAAACATCCTGGTTCTCCTGGTGGACCTCAACGTATCTGGGATACCAGTCTATAATGAATGACAGGACATACATGAACGCACATATCTGAGGACCATGTGCCATGATCAACAGAAACACAGCTACAACACTCACCTTTCTTACACTCTTCAAGGCCATTTTTTTCAGGACATGCTGAAAACACACAGAAGCATTTGTCAAATTTATTACAACTCCAGCATTTGTCAACTGATTGTCTAAATGTGCAGTGGCACAAGTTGTTAACATGGTTAATGACTATCACTAATATAATTAATTAATTAATTAATATAACTAATTACATGCGTTGTTTTTAATTAAAAGTGAAGCGCTTACTTTGTGTGAAAAACGGTTTCTTCTCATAGAACTGGTCCCACTGCTCGGGGATGGGCAGTGCCATGACAGTCACGACATATTTGGTATCCAAAGACAGATGCGTGAAGGGATCTGAGTGATACACCTGTGAAAACCATCAAGGAAATACATTACATCATCTCATGACTTCATGGTAACTGAAAGTTATATAAATATGGAAACACTAACTATAGATGTTCTGAAAAAGATGCTATAGGCCCTGTTTTTTCTTATAGTTTGAAAAAATATTGCACTATTTTAAACAAAAATAAAATGACATCGGATGCTACCTAATTTGTAGAGTGTTTTTTTTTTTAACATACCCTCTGGGCATGTGCAGGGGTGAGGGACAGATTGCTACCCAGGAGAAAGAGCTGACATGAGACCTGAGATCCACCAAGAGCCTGAAGGGTTACTTGAAATCCACGTAAGAATGCAATACCTGTGTACATCAGTCAAATAATTAGACAGATAGATACAGAAGGAACGATAGATAGATAGATTGAACGACAGACAGACTGATAGATAGGCAGACAGACATACAGATCTATTCATAGACAGAAAGACAGACAGACATAGATATCTATCCATCGACGGACAGATAGACAGATCTACAGAGAGACAGATCTATCCATCGACAGACAGACAGATGGATAGATAGACAGATTTATCCATCTACAGACAGATCTATCCATAGACAGAAAGACAGACAGACATAGATACATATCAACTGACAGACAGACAGACCGATCTATCCACAGACAGACAGACAGGTCTATAGGCAGACAGACAGATCTATCCATAGACAGACAGACCTATCCATCAACAGACAGACGGACGGATAGACAGACAGATCTATCCATAGACAGAAAGACAGACAGACATAAATACCTATCCATCGACAGACAGATCTATAGACAGACAGACAGACACCTATCCATCAACCAACAGACAGACAGACAAACAATCAATCAATACCATATTGGCTTGGGTTCCATGACACAGTAATGACATCATATGTTGGATCTTTATTGGCTTCAAACTCGATGTGAATATTGCGTGGTGCTTTAACATAATGCTGGCAGACCTCTGGGGTTTCCTGGCCTAGAAAAGAGTGACAAGGCCAAGGAACGCAACCTGGCCAGGGAGAGGAGTTACCACACAGCTGTTGTTATCTTAATGACCTGATTCTTAAAATGGTTTTCATTACACATGTGGTACACTGTCGAAAGCTAGAAATCTTTGAGATGACACAAAGTAAAAACAGCAGAGAACAAGAGAAAGTCACTTTGATATACATAAGACATAAAATCCTAACACGCTAGTCTTGGAAAGCAGCTGAAAATCATAAATCATATATAGATTATAGTTTGGTTCAAGCAATGCCAAATATGAGTGATTCCTGGAACTGCTGCAAACAATTAGAGTGTAAAACAGCTTGTCTTGTTTAGTGAAATTATCGAAACAACTGGAGGTACAAATGCAACAACAGAGAGAGTAATTATCCTCCATCACGCAACCTGAATTGTGACCGTTACAATGACTGTGCTGTCACAAGCAGTTCAAAATACATGAACAAACAAAGATGCCAGTCATCCTTTTGGAATGTCAGCACTAACTGCTGTGAAAGGGAAATTCAAACACATTTCACATGTTATAATTTAGTAATGTAGCGGATGGATTACAAAATGTACTTTAGTGACCGCAAAAAGCATGCAAAATAAATGAATGTCAGTTTGTTTGCATTGCTGGTCCAGCTGATTCATTTCAAAGAAAAAAAGGGGAAAAAAAAGTTAAATCATTTGCATTTAATTGTAGCTAGTTAAGCATTAGTTAAAAAAATTCCCTTAGTTTTTGGTGCTAAAACTTTGTAAAGCAACCTATTAAATTACGTTCAGACAAATTTGTCCATTTTGAACGGTGGTTTATCTACAACAATATACATTCAAATGGATTTCACTGGCTGAAAGTGATGCCTTCGCTCCTACTGAGTGATCAAATAAGTTACAAAGCTTCATTTCATCAACTCCTTGAACTTTTACAAAGACCATTGGGTTTTTGGCAGAGCTGGATTATGTTATATTAGGGGTGCTGGACATATACATTAAACATGGCTTACTTCCAAAAGGGCTGGAGGAGGGAATACTGGGAGAAATTTGCACATCGTCTGCTGTGATTCGGCAGTATTCACATCTTGGGTTTCCCTGAAAATACACACTGTCCACTTAAAAAATAAACTGTGGTTAAATAGGGAAAATATGAGCTATTACATTTCTAGGGCACCAATCAAATGTGATACGGACCTCGTGAATTCCTTTGTACAAAAGACTGGATTTCTTGCTTCCAACTTTTCACTTAAATTCTTATGCCGACAATATAATTTGTAATTTAAAAAACAGAGTGGCCTTAACTGTATGGCTTTGTGCTTAGACATACAAATACCATGGTTCATGCTTTAATCAAACTAAATAAAGCTGACAGATACTGGAAAAAAAAAAATCTTTATGTACCTGACCTGAAGCAACCAGATAAACCAGATATAAAGGAAAGGCTGAAAATCTTCAAGCATGAGAGAGAAACAAAGTAGGAGTAAAAAGAACTACAGACACAGATTGAGATCAGTCTGAGAGTGATGAAAGCAAAAAATCACTCGATAAATATGCAGTCGACCAAAATTTATTCAGACACCTTCAACATTAGTTTAGAAAATGATAATAAACTATGACAAGAACTCAAGAGTTAAACTGTGTCAGAACAAATTCATCTTGATAATGTCAGAAAACTTTGATAGAAAGGTATGTAATGGATTACAATCAACCAATCAGCTGTTAAATTTAAGTACACAATTAGATAATACCAATTTAGGTCAACCAATTACCAAGCATTGATTAATTTTGTTCAGTCTGTGATGTAAAAGGTCGCATTAGCAATTAAAGAAACAACACTTAAGCAAAACATGGTCCGGTCAAAGTGTCTGAATAACTTTGGTCCCAAATTTTACTGGTAGTCCACTGTATGAAGAATTTTTGGGTATAATATGTCACAGTTTACTTTATTTTGCTATCCTCACTTACATAAATGAACTATAGTGTACTGCACCCACTAGTAAAAAATTATATCTGGTGTCTGAATAAATTTTGGTTTGACTATTTATACATACACACACAGAGACACACTTTGATACAGTTCAGCATAGTCAGTATATACTTGCATGAATTTCAGTAGACAATAATGGAAAAAAATACATTTAATGAATTTGATCAATTTGATTAGTGACCCAGAAATCGTACACTTTTTAACTTCTTTTTATGACAAATTTTTTTTTAATTCTAAACCCTTATTTCCAGGTGCAAATTTGATTTTGAAATTCAGATTTTCAATGGGTCTCATTGGGGAATATTGAGTTCCAACTTACATATATTTCATGGTCAATTGCATAACCATGTCCAAAACATTTATTGTGTATCCTAATATATACATGTATGTTTGTTTTTTTGTATTTGCATAACAATGACTTATGAATCTAACATTAAAGCTTTGCAAAATTGATAAAACAGCACCACTGATCCCTTAAAAGTATTAAGTCTTACCTGGAGGATACATTCAAGCGTGCAACTCTGAGGTTTGTAAGATGTTCGATCACCATGGGCGCCGAGGGACAAACTGACCAGCAGGAGCAGATCCAGGGTCAGTGTGGGTGGCCACATCCCGCTCTTTTTACCTGCCTGAAGAACACTGAAAACTGTCTTCAAACCCCAACACAGCTATGTCCTCAAAGCAGATAAGCCATTTCAGGTCTCTTGAAGAACTAAAGATCAGTTGAGTAAAAGCAGAATGTGGAACGGAAGGGGAGGAGGTAGGCAAAGGGTTGGGAATGAAAACAACAGCAGCTGAGGGAGTGGTGGCCTGGGGGAAATTGTAGATCTGCAGAGACTGTCAAAATCCATCTGCTGTGCCGCCAGGTACATTTAACCTGATTTACTGTTTGAAGCTGCCCTTTTGGCTTCAATGCGCAAATGGAAAAATGACCTTTATAACTCACACCAAAATGTGATATTCCAGCAGGACTAACCAGCCAAAAACAACATTCTGCATCTGTGAAAATAAGACTGACGTTCCCCTAAACGCCATTCCATGAAACGCACCACGAGAGATTCATAGCCTGTGGTTTTAGCCTGTTCTACCTTGCATTTGATTTTCAACAGGGGTGGTTTTACTCCAGGAGACTACAAATCTTTCAAAACTTGAACAACAACAATCTTTAAAAGAGCCTGTAGTAGCGATGGAGCAATCATGAGATGATTCAACAGGTAAACAAACAAAGGTACATAAATGAGGAGTTTATTTTTAAATACGATTCAAGAGATGAATGAAACACTCAACTGACTATTTACAATCAAGGTGGTGAACATCAGTTGTGTTAACAAAAAGTTGTAAAGTCAGGTTAGTGTGTGCAAGATCCGACTATGAGCGTGTGACAAAGAATGTTCACAATCGGCCTTGGTTTAGGCCTCATGTTCACCTATATACAATGAAAAGGTGGGTGCAAACATTTATAGATACTCAAAAATGCTACGCAAGATGAAGCATTTTGCTGCCCGGTGTCAATAAAACCAGCAAAACAGCAAGATGGTTCAGGAACTCTGTACGTCTCATGGATGTGGCATCTCACCGAATCTGAAAAGCAATGCAAAACAGTCTGTAAATGAATCCAACTAAAAACATATTTTTAACCCCAGTAGACCCACAACATTGGCATGATTTATTTGTACTGACATCTTGTTTTCATCTATCGAAAACCATTTTAGCTAGTCCTGGAACACATCGATTTTTGGTTTTGGTTAGGACCATGTCCTGATTACATACATCAAGATTACAGAGCTTCTTTCATATGGTTCTACTACTAAACGTGGCTGCAGGACATTTTGGAGACTTTCATTCAACCCTGACCATTTCAGTTTCACGACTTTCAATATAAGGTCTTTAGTGGAAGATATACTCACTGTGTATTTGTCCCATTTTTTTTCGGGGTCGTAAGGCTCCCAACGGCTGGCAGGGAAGATGTGTTTGTTTTTTTCATACCAGCTCCTCAGCACCACTTTTCCTGCATGAGACTGGACAAAGACAAAATATAGTCATTGATATTTAAACATGTATCCAAATGCAAAACATAATAATTATGTAGTTATATCTGAGAACAATTTCTTAGCTACTAGGGATTGCACAAACACATACATATATATATATATATACACATACATACATATATATATATACATACATATATATATATATATATATATATATATACACATACATATATATATATATATTTTTTTTTTATAGGGATATACACAATGGTATTACTGTTATTAATTTTAATCCTTATTAACATTATATACAAATATATTTGTATATATTTGTTAATAAAGATTACATTTCCAAATTATATTTGTATGTATTTGTTAATATGGATAAAAATTAATACCAGTAATACCAATGTTGCTTTTTTTTTTTTTTTTTTTTTTTTTTTTTTACCAAGGGCGCCAATAAGGATTTCGCCTAGGGCGTCAAAATGGCTAGAAACGGCCCAGGTTGCTACAACTAGGAAAAATGGTTATGCAAGGTTTGTGGCATCAAATCTTTGAAAGACTCTTTAAAGGATTATTTCACCCAAAAATGAAAATTCTGTCATTAATTACGCGCTCCAAACCCGTAAGAACTTTGTTCATCTTCGGAACACAAATTAACATGTTTTTGATGAAATCCGAGAGCTTTCTGACCCCCCTATAGACTGCAACGTTATTACCACTTTCAAGGCTCAGAAAGGTAGTAAAGACATCGTTAAAATAGTCCATGTGACTACAGTGGTTCAACCTTAAATGTTACGAAGCGACGAGAATACTTTTTGTGTGCAAAAAAACAACAACAATTTCTTGTCTCTTCCATCTCATTCTCCTACGCTGTTTACTTAGTAAACACAGCGCTTCCGGGTTCCACGTCAGAACGCCTGCTCACAATTGGCCAGCTCCTGCGTCGTTGTGCTCATGTGAACAGTGTCAGCCAACAGTGAGCCGGCATTCTGACGTAGAACCCGGAAGCGCTGTACTGCGTTTACTACGTGAACAGCGTAGGAGACTGACACAGAAGAGAATTGTTGAATAAAGTTGTTATTTTGGGGGGATTTTGCGCACAAAAAGTATTATACGTTTCGTAACATTAAGGTTGAACCACTGTAGTCACATGGACTATTTTAACGATGTGTTTACTACCTTTTTGGGCCTTGAAAGTGGTAATAACATTGCAGTCTATACGGGTTCAGAGAGCTCTCGGATTTCATCAAAAATATCTTCATTTGTGTTCCGAAGACGAACGAAGGTCTTACGGGTTTGGAACGACATGAAGGTGAGTAAATGATGACAGAATTTTCATTTTTGGGTGAACTAACCCTTTAATTGTTTAAGACACTTAATAATGTGTAAAAAAAACAAACATCCTGGAGCATATATGCTAATTTCACATTCACCAAAACATCACATGGTCCTTTTATATCTAGGTCTCTTCCTGTAAATTTGTGTGGTTCTTGCCCTGAATATGGACAAGACATTATGCTGAAATTATTACCTCATCTTTCTCAACTGTGGCATCGTTTACCAGCCGAATGTCATCGTGCACATCAAAATTGAACAGAGGCCCTGGAGAACAAGAGGAAGGTCTCAATTCAGCACCAAAAACAAAGATACAACATGAAAAAAGCAGGCTAATGCTAAATATAATCAGCATTAACTTTATATTACAAAATATCAGAGCAGAGTCATGTGTGAAATAATACAGAAGCCACATGGGAACCTGTTAAACTAAATGTGGTAGAGGAAGTAGGAACTTACCACTTTTGCCTCTTGCCTTTGTCACGATGAAATCATAGAAACTGTGGTGCTGAAAGAAAAGCATATTTGAGCTATAAACTGTGATTTATTACCACAGGTCTTTGTAATCAGGGAAACACTTACTAAAATGCCCCTAAACATGTAAAAGTTGTACACGTGCTTGTCACAAATTCTGAAATGTAAGCAATGTACAGGCTTGTACAGAATAAAGTGCATTGTAAACAATGACGTATATTGCAATGATTTAAAAGAGACCTTATTGGTCTTACAAATGAGATGATTTATAAGTATTAACATTTACAGGGGCACTTAAAGTTTTGATCCTTTAAAAGCATTACAGTTTTGTTGTGGAAACGTTACTCACATGTGGGATTATCAAATCCTCTTTAATGTACATTAGATGCTCCACTCCTGCTGATCTGAAGGACAAAAACAGGCTTTAATATTATCTCAGTTAAGACAAAAAGTCTGTAACATAAGAAGCCCTCAACATTCGAAGAGCTGTCTTGAGTTTTCATTTAATACCAGCACACTTGTAATTTATATTCATCACTGATATTCTGAAGAAAACCACCATGTTTTTGTAAATCACACACATATAAATAGATATAGATTTCAAGAAACTATAAAACTGTGTTAACTGAATCTAACTTGACTAACTCTTGTGAAGTAAATCTAAGAAAGAGAAAGCGTTTTATAGCAGGTGACAATAAATGCATTTACCTCAGCTCACTGAAGTCTTTTCTCAAAACTTCCAGGGCCCTTTGGAGAAACTGCTGAATTGTGTTGCCTTTCTTCATCTACATGGACAAATATTATAGTATTTGTATAGTTAAGTATATTAAACTGAGTGGATCACATTTTTACAATACAGAACATGTAACAAAGTAACATCTTGGGAATATAATTTTTATAAATTAGAAAATCTGATAACCTGCTCTGTACCTTGACAGTTTTTCTATGCCCTGAGCCATCCCAGTAACTGAAAGTTATTTCAATTTCTTCACCTAAAAACAGAGAAAAAAAAAAAACAGATCAAAGAACAGGTTGAAGAACCGGTTTGTAGTATGCTGTTTGTAGGTTTGCTGTTTTTAGCAAGTGGTTAATGCCTAGACAAGTTGAAATGAATAAAGGATTATGTCCACAAATTCAACTGCACTCTTGTCCAGGTTCAGCGACAGCACATTCTGATCTTCATATCTTACTTTTGATCTTCTCTTGTTTTCTTTCCCACTCCTGCCGGAGTTCCTCTCTTAAACGATTCTCTTCTTCCTGAAACACACATTTTACGCACAATTACACATACAAAACATTGTATTCGCAAGCTTTTTGGTACGTTTTTCTGAAAGAAACTGTATTTTTCAAATGTGCATAGCTGCTAAGTGTAACTTTAACCAACATTGGAGTACTCTAACATATAGACATGGACTACAAACCACAAAACTTGTGGAGTTTTTAAAACTAATCTTTAAAAATAGACAGCATAATGTGATGGCAAAATAAATTATTTCAACATTTTTATTTTGGAGGCAGTTGACGGCATATCAAAGAAGCCCATATATGCTGAAGATAAAGCTCATACATACATAGAGTGCTAATTCCTGTAAAGGATCATCAAGTAATTTATTTTAAAATCTCTTAAAAATTCAGCGTTTTAACTTCTGAAAACAAACTAAAGCTTTTCAATAAAAAACGCTGAGACAGATATACACCGATCAGGCATAACACTATGACCGGTGAAGTGAATGACACTGATTATCTCTTCATCACGGCACCTGTTAGAGGGTGGGATATATTAGGCAGCAAGTGAACATTTTGTCCTCAAAGTTGATGTGTTAGAAGCAGGAAAAATGGGCAAATGTAAGAATTTGAGCAAGTTTGACAAGGGCCAAATTGTGATGGCTAGACAACTGGGTCAGAGCATCTCCAAAACTGCAGCTCTTGTGGGGTGTTCCCGGTCTGCAGTGGTCAGTATCTATCAAAAGTGGTACAAGGAAGGAACAGTGGTGAACCGGCGACAGGGTCATGGGCGGCCAAGGCTCATTGATGCACGTGGGGAGCGGAGGCTGGCCCGTGTGGTCCGATCAAACAGACGAGCTACTGTAGCTCAAATTGCTCAAGAAGTTAATGCTGGTTCTGATAGAAAGGGCAGGGCGCTGCCCAGGGCGCTGTTGCGTATGGGGCTGCATAGCCTCAGACCAGTCAGGATGCCCATGCTGACCCCTGTCCACCACCGAAAGTGCCAACAGTGGGCACGTGAGCATCAGAACTGGACCCTGGATCAATGGAAGAAAGTGACCTGGTCTGATGAATCACGTTTTGCTTTTTACATCACGTGGATGGCCGTGTGCGTTGCTTACCTGGGGAACACATAGCACCAGAATGCACAATGGGAAGAAGGAAAGCTGGCGGAGGCAGTGTGATGCTTTGGGCAATGTTCTGCTTACTTTGACATGTATCACCTACCTAAGCATTGTTGCAGACCATGTACACCCTTTCATGGAAACGGTATTCCCTGTTGGTTGTGGCCTCTTTCAGCAGGATAATGCGCCCTGCCACAAAGCAAAAATGGTTCAAGAATGGTTTGAGGAGCACAACAAGAAGTTTGAGGTGCTGACTTGGCCTCAAAATTCTCCAGATCTCAATCCAACCGAGCATCTGTGGGATGTGCTGAACAAACAAGTCCGATCCATGGAGGCCCCACCTCGCAACTTACAGGACTTAAAGGATCTGCTGCTAACATCTTGGTGCCAGATACCACAGCACACCTTCAGGGGTCTAGTGGAGTCCATGACTCGATGGGTCAGGGCTGTTTTAGCAGCAAAAGGGGGACCAACACAATATTAGGAAGGTGGTCATAATGTTATGCCTGATCAGTGTAGATATAGATGTAGAGAATTTATAGGTCATATATCCAAAGTATAAATGCAAACAAAAACAAAGTACAGGTAATCAGTCAAATCTAAGGATCTTGACAGTCGACATGCCTCTTTGAATGGAAACTGAGCCAAAGAACACAGCTGACAAATTGACACTGGTACGCAGCTTTGTGATAAAGCTCAGGCTGATGTCTCAGTGTGTGCTGACAGACACCAGAGTGACGTCTCTGCAATAATTGTATTTGGTGAATAACTTTATTTGATACATAGCCCAGAGGAAGCTTGTGTTAAACCAACAGCCCTGTAAAACTGCATTCAGATACCTAAAAACAGGGACCATCACTGCACACTCTTTGACACTGAATGCAAAAGGAATTATTTTGATGCAATTTTTTTATCTTATCTGTTAGTTGAATATAAATTAGGTGTGCACGTGTTAACAGAGCATCAAGAGCAGGATATTTTATATCAATTACCTCTCTGTCCCTGTCCGGCAGGAAGCTGGTGTCCACATCTGGGTTTTTCCCTAGTTTTTTCTTTTTTACTGGTATGCCTGTTAAAGACGATGATAAAAACGATTACAAAAACTGAATGAATGAAAATCAATCTATTAAACTGGTACTAAATATCTATTAAAGGGTTAGTTCACCAAAAATGAAAATGATGTCATTAAAGGGGCACTATGTAACTTTTCCGTCCGCTAGAGGTCGCCTATTCAAAACAAAGGCGTAGTTTGATGACGCCAAGTTTCAGCGCAGAATCTTGGGACATGTGGTCTTCACCTCACAGCCGGTGGAAAAGAATCGGGATAGGACTCGGGCAGAAATCATGTTAATGGATGCGATTATTAACGTTACTGTAGTATGAAGCAGAGCAGACCCGAGTGTTGTGGGAGCTGAGCAAGGCCGCTGGAGCGATTGTTAATAAGATGAACGCAACACACGCCTCGCGAGCAGCGGGATTTTTATTATGCCACAGTCGCCGGCGGCATTTCCGCTTTTCTGGTCATGAGTATGAGGTAACGCAGCTCTGTTTATCATATTAGATACATTTGAGTGTATTGAAAATGATGTTATGATGTTACTCTGTGAGTTCGCTCGGCGGCTGCTATGACACTTGTTGCACACTGCAGTAAGACTAAAGCGTTTCTGCAAAATAAAACCGGAAACCGAGGGTAGCGCAGATATGACGCAATTGACAGGCGACTCCCTCACACGTCCCGGTTCCTTGGTTAAAATAGCAATTTTCTCACGATTTACAAATAGTTGGAAACATTTAGGATATTATTAGTACTCAACGGAACAAAATATATAACAATGGCCTAGTGGTTTTTGGATATTTTACTGAAAAAATGTTACATAGTGCACCTTTAATTACTCACCCTCATGTTGTTCCAAACCCGTAAGACTTTTGTTCATCTTTGGAACACAAATGAAGATCTTTTTGATGAAATCTGAGAGTTTTCTGTCCCTCCATTGACAGCTACGCAATTACCACTTCAAAAAGTTCATGAAGAGATTGTAAAACTAATCCATATGAATTGAGTGGTTTAGTCCAAATTTTCTGAAGAGACTTGATCGCTTTATAAGACGAACAGACGCTTTATAAGACGCTTTATTTATTCGCATTTAAACATTGATCAGTGAATATAAACAGAAGCTCAACCAAACCTGCTTGACGCGCAAGAATGAACCTCACTGGCTCTCTCACATGTCATGCTTGAGCTTCTGTTTATCAAAACTGATGTGTAAGTTGATGAATGTTTATATGTGGATAAAAGCCACTGATCTATATAAATGTATCATTTATATAGATCAGTGATAAAAGCCTAAATTAAATCTGTCCATCATATAAAGTGATCTTGTCTCTTCAGAAAATTTGGACTGAACAGCTCAATTCATATGAATTCGTTTTACGGATTTGTTTTGATCTCTTTATGAACTTTTTGAAGTATCAAAGTGGTAGTTTTTATTAAAAATATGTTCATTTGTGTTCCGAAGATGAACGGGTTTGGAACGACATAAGGGGGTGAGTAATTAATGACAGAATTTTCATTTTTGGGTGAACTAACCCTTTAAAACGCACTTTTACTTAGTAGTACAACTTTAAAAGACTGATTTTTAAACATGGTAAACATAGTACTGGTACCATGTACTATATATAGTACTCTGCTCTTATTAGCTGTTAATTTAACTTATGCGCAAAATTGGAATATCGCATAAAACATTTGCGCATAAAGCACAGTTTCCATCCCATGTGTTCAAGAGAACAAAATCGTCACTTTCTGGGAAATTGGTGTAAAATATCTGTAATAAAAATGGAAGTTGCTGCAATCAGGAAAAAGTCTGTGGCTCTTTTTTCCTACATCATAAATGACTTGCATCTCAGAGCGTGCAGATGAAATGCAATAAACGCTGTCATGTTATTTTGCGTTCAGATGCTGGTGTTTGGGAACGCAATCATGTGAGACAGTCCTGGGAGGGAATTAAACCAAATCATTTTGATGACAGATGCTCAGGCATTTCAGAATGATCAAACCAACATTGAGATGCTGTACAATGAAATTGGTTTGCTGGTTAGTCCAGTTATCCAATCACATCCACTGTTGAGGCAAAGTCACATGACTTTTTGCTGTGCATCGAGGGATTTATTTTGTAAATGTGTTCCAATCGTAGTTTATGCGCATGTCTTCTTATCGGATAAAAAAAAAGTTCCACCTCAAATGAGTGCAAATGAGATTTTTTATCCGCATTTTTAGAATGTATGGGCATCTTGGCGTTTCCATCCAGCGTTTAAGCGATATCCCGATATAAAAATAGGTGGATGGAAACATAGCTATTGATAGCTTATTGAAACCTTTAATACAAAGAGTGACAGTTAGGTAAAAATGTATTACACTTCTGTGAAAATCTGCCAAGTAAAATGCCATACATATCTCCTCCATACATATCTCCTCCTCAATTTCCTCTTCCTCTTCTTCTTCCTCTCCTTCATCCGGATTGAAGGATAAACTGGCAATCTTCCTTTTCTGCTCTTCCTTTCTTTTCTTCTCCTTCTGTTTCTCCAGTTTCCTTCAAGAACAGACCAAGCATGAAGCTTTAAAATCAAACCTCACACAAATTTTAAGGGAAAAAGAAAGAAAGCAGGATGCCTGGAGAGTGCAATGCAGGATTCTACAGCAAACTACCCATAAAATTTTAAAAGATGATTAGAAGACATTCATTCATATTGAGAAAATGACATCAAGCAGGAGAGAAGCAAAGTTCAAATAACTGAAAAAGCCTTACAGCTGTAGCTCTTTTGACTGCTCCTTCTTGGCGAGCTGTTTCTCTCGTTCTTTGACCAGAGCTTCCTGCTTCGCTTTCATGTCATTAAGAGTCACCAGACCTGCAGAGATCAACAACAACATCCTTCACTCACAAAGTGATTTAATACACAAAACTGTATGCTTAAATGAAATAATTCCGAAGGAGGTTGTACGTTATGGATATGGTTGCCAAATTCAGATGGGACATGTAACAAAAGTAAAGCCTTTTGCAGTCTTATGACAATCTAATAATAATCAGACAGCTCTAGTCATAACAAGAATCTCAAACCCTTTATGATCATCTTTAAGCTGCCTCACTGAGGAAAGAAAAACACAACAGAAGTATTTCAGAACCATAACAAGTCGTTTAATTTTTAATGCTCACTTACCAACAGTGCTGGACTTGAGCTCTTGCTCCACAGCGTCATAATGAGCGGAGAACTTTTTATCAATGTTGGACTTCACCATGTTGTCCTAGAAAGGAGAATGGGAAGTTCAGTTAGGGGAGATGTTTTACATATAAAAATTGTTGTAATGATCATTTATAACAATATTAGAATATTCTTAAAAAAAATAATAATAAGCTACAATCATTACAGTCATATGATGCTTAAAGATCAGTAGGTTTCATACTGTGGCCACAAAACAGTATATGATTTATCACTTAAAACTTGCTTGAATGTGACTTTAAAATAAATTATATTTTGCTTGCTATATAATGGTTTGTCATACTTTTAAAGCATGGGATTTTAAAAAAAAGTGTCCAAACAATATTATGGGGCACCATATATACAAAAATGTGAACACATATTAAAATAATTTTACAAGCACATGATTGTACTATAGTAAACAAGTAAATTTCTGGTGACATTTATGAAGATTCGTACTCTGTGTTGACGTACCATGTACATAGACCTAGGCTACTATTTTAAAATGTGTTTTTTTTTACATGTACCATGGTCATGAGGAGCCAGTCAGGCTTTTACTTATGGTTACCTTAATACATACCACACTACTGAAGTTATTCTAAACTGTCATAACATCATAAAGTCTTCCCATGTGACTTTATACTGTCTAAAAGGGGCAAGAAGCATAACCATCATATTCTGAGTTTAAGAAGATGTACTATCCTATATAACTAAATACTATATACATTCCATCACACTTTTGAGCTTGCAGCTATTTATTGGAGGCATATATAGTCAGGACAGGTTGAATGGCCAGTGTGTTCATAATGTTTATGTTTATTTTTGTTATTCGGGCTCACTTGCCTCTGCTATCTTCTGTTTTAGCTGCTCGAGCTGTTCTCGCTCTCTTTCTCTCTTCTTCATGAGCTGCATCGCTCTCCCCGCTTCACTTGCCGCTCCTTTATACTGCGCCATTGCGGCTCTTTTACAAGATGTTCAGAAAAAGAAATGAAAAACACTGAAAAACCGAGATAACTCCTGAAATCAGTGAATAAACAAACGAGAAACTTCTCGACTAAAGCAAGCGGTTGTGGGTAATTTACCGCAGTACTGCTTCCGGTTGATGCGCGAAATAACTGCATTCCAAAGTAAAAGTCTTTTTAATAATAATAATAATTAATATTATTACTATTATTATTTCTGCTGTTGATGATAACAATTATAGTTGTATTATATTTTATTTTCTGCATGATTTTAAGCCCATACTAAAAGCATTTAATTTATATTGTCATTTTTAACGTACATATCACTTTTTTAAAATAGTATCGTAATGTATTTTACATAGAAATAAAGGAGGTGTACTTAAATATTTCCACAATTTTTTTGGTTTCTTTCTTCAGATAAACTTCTATGCCACTCGTGAACATGGGCGGACTTTAATAAACAAAAGCCCGTGTTGGGAAAGAATAGAGTGATTCTGCAATCGATTCTCAGCCCTGGATTGAGTGAGGGGTGATTTGGATGGAGATGAAGGCGGTGGTGGTGTCCTCTGTCGGGCTTTTGCTTCTGTTTGCGTGGCTTTCTCCAAGCCAAGCCCTTTATTTCCACATCGGAGAGACGGAGAAGAAATGTTTTATAGAAGAAATACCCGATGAAACCATGGTGATCGGTACGTCCATTGTCCAATCGTCTCTCTGCGATCGGTTAGCTTTGTCGGCTAGCTGATTCATCCATCTGGATTCATTAGAATAATTCACTTTTTGTCTTATTTAACATACTCAACCTGAAGACAGCTGATATAAAATCAGATTTTAGGTATGGATGTGGTTATCTGCATACACCTGTCCAAATAAAGAAGGGCTTTGTGTAGATCAGCATGATCAAGGATGTGGCAAGTGCAGCATCCTGCTTGGGTACCTGACATACAGGTGCAACCAGTTCCTTCCTGCCAGCAGCTTCAGCCTGGATTCATCACTTGTTTATAGTAATCAGAAATAACAGTTATGATGACAGGGGAGACAATGCATGTATATTTGATCTCTAATATCCGTACTGTATAGTGAAATAATAATAAGATTATTAATCTAATAAAATTGTTTGTCAATTTTAATGGCACAAATGAACATACTGTGTTGGGTTTAATTTGTGTGTGTGTTTTTAGGAAGATACAGAACGCAGCTGTGGGACAAACAGGCTGGCTCTTTTCTCCCGTCCACCCCTGGTTTAGGCATGCATGTGGAAATCAAAGATCCTGATGCCAAGGTAGCCTGCGATTTTACACAAATGTAGATGGCAGTATACTTCTGTGAAGTAGTTTTCACATTCTCTCTCTGTTTATTTCAGATCATTCTGTCCCGTCAGTATGGCTCAGATGGACGTTTCACCTTCACGTCCCACACACCAGGCGAACATCAGATCTGCCTCCACTCCAACTCCACCAAGATGGCACTGTTTGCAGGTGGAAAACTGGTACGACTGTAAACTATGATAAATATAGAGAACAGATTAAGTGCTGAACAGTGAACACTGTCATAGTTTCAGTCCAGGATCCTCATCACACATTTTTGAGTAATAAGCTGTCCAATATGCAGTCTCTATATTTAATAAATGACATCTGGTAATATTTATATGTCAAATACAGTGTTATTTTAGTATTATTTATACTCCATTATAGTATTTATTCATATTTTGAATGTTTAATTAATAATTTTGAGCAATAAGCGGTCCAATATGCAATCTATATGTAATAAATGACATCTGGTAATATTTAAATGTCAAATACAGTGTTATTTTAGTATTATTTATATACTATTGTGGTATTTATTCATATTTTGAAATTTGAATTCATAATTTTGAGTAATAAGCTGTCTAATGTGCAGTCTCTATATTTAATAAATGACATCCATGAATATGTATATGTCAAATACAGTGTTATTTATATACTATTATAGTATTTATTAATAGTTTGAATTTTTAATTAATATTTTTGAGTAATAAGCTGTCCAATATGCAATCTCTATATTTACTAAATTACATTAGGTAATAGTTGTATGTCAAATACAGTGTTATTTTTGTATTATTTATATACTTTGATATTATTTATTCAAGTTTTAGTAATTTTATGTGCTTAAATTATTATTATTATTATTTTATTTTATTTTTTTTTTTCAGTTCAGTCTCAGTTCTAATTTTTGTTTATGTTTTAGTTTTTCATCTAATATTTCTGTTTTATTTTATTTCAGCTTTGGTTCAATAAAGAAAATTATTTTAAATAGCATTAATTAACAATAACAACACTGGTCAAATACATTATAAATATGGCTTGTTTTAAAGATTTTGAAATTACCTCTAGATATGAGAAAAAGTCAATTACTGTTTTAATTCCAATATAATACAGTATAACTGAACATTAACATGTGAAACCTTATATCATGCTGTCTTAGAGAGTCCACTTGGACATTCAGGTTGGTGAGCACACCAACAACTACCCCGAGATCGCAGCCAAAGACAAACTGACCGAGCTGCAGCTGAGGGTCCGACAGCTCCTGGACCAGGTGGAACAGATCCAGAAAGAGCAGAACTACCAGCGGGTGAGTTTGAACTGAAGAAACTAGTTTTAGTTTATGGTACAGTAGAGTTCTGTAGGCTGACTGGCCAATTAAACTTAAATCCACAATCGCTGGATCGCTGCCTGCTCAATATGTTTAACATTATTTAGGGCATCTGTCTTGTCGACATTAGTACTGTATCTAGGGCCCTGTTTACACCTGGTATTAAGATGCGTTTTGGTCGATCGGATCACGAGTAGACAAGGAAAACACATTCCCGTTTACACCTGGTGCTTTAGTCCATCTCTTCTGTCCATTTTCCAACCACTTCTGTCCTGATTTCTTATAGGGGAGGGTCTATGGGCGAGTAAATGTATGAGCTTTTTCAGATCTTTCGATTTGAATGGACAAAATAAGCTCACGAAATTTACATATGAACGCGACCGGAGACGAAAAAACATATGGAGAGCAGCAGCTTTCGTTTCTTCTCTAATAGCCACAAGACCAGCCGAACGCGGTTAGTGCGTGTTGGAAATCAGGAATAGTGAGAGAACATTGTGCTTGGTACGTTTTTCATCTTCAAACCAAACTTGTATCTTCAGCCGACAAAGTTTAAATCCTGTCTGGCTAGCGCGCTTCCCGTAATGTTTACGTATTAGGTCAGTAGGCGGAGAGTAGACGGTCTTTTGTGGCTGTTCAAACACATTCGACCACATGCGTGTTTACACTACGAAAGCAATCCGGTCAAATGTGTTTTCAACTACCTCTGGATGTGATAAAAAAAAAAGGACAAGCTCAAAACGCTTTAGACCCCATTTACACCTGTATTTAGCGTCGTCTACTTGTGATCTGATCGACCAAAACGCATCTTAATATCAGGTGTAAACAGGGCCTAGCAATGTTATTATAGTTAACTTAAATGTAACTTTTTGAAATAGATTAACGTTAACTGAAATAAAATATTTTAATTATTTATTTCAGCTAGTTACTGCTTTCATTTAGTTTAACTTGTTCTAAAATAACTAAAGCTAAAATAAAAATTATTAAAAACTATCCTGACATTTAAAAAACACCAATAAAATGAAAAAACACGTGAAAATTACTAAAACTTAATCTAAAGTTAAAGTGAAAACGGAAAATGTAAAACTAAAAATGTATTTAAAATATTAAAGAGGACCTATTATGCTTCTTTTACATTTTCAACTTTCTTTAGTGTGTAATGTTGCTGTTTGAGCATGAAAAATGTCAAAGTTACAAAGCACAAAGTCACTCCAAAGTGGTTATTAACTATATCAGTGCTCACTGTTTCTGAACTCTCTAAAAAATGCCTCCAGTGTAGTCTTGAGTTTTCTTACGGGAACAAACACGTCACAATATTCCTCATTTAAATAATTTCCACTAAAGGCATATGCAAAAAAGGGGGCGAGGCCTGGTTGAGTTGCATTAGTAGTGTGTTGACTGTAAAAAAAATATGGACGTAGTGTCCGTGACGTCACCCATAGGTTTCTGAAGAGAGTTTTTGAAGCCTCAGAGTCGGCCGTTGCCATCTTGGCGCCGCGTCACTGCGTGTCACTCCCGGATAACAGAAAATGGGCAAAGAGGCGGGACGTGGGTGGAGCTGAGGTGACGTGATAACTAACAGACAGCAGACAAACAACAATACACCTGTCACTCAAGTGGCCACGCCCTTAATTATGCAGAACTTTAAGGCTTTATATAATGTAAACGAATGAGTTATAAAAAAATTCACCCCCCTCACAGTTGACATGAAGGGCAAAATAAGCCGTATAGACCAAAACCACAATTTGTACCAGGCTGTAAACATGTTTTTTTCTGCTGTAAAGTTGGGCATTTTAACATGGGGCTCAATGAGATTCTGCTCCCTTTTGGAGCCTGTCCCTAGCGGCCAGTCGATGAATTGCAGTTTAAGTCACTTCCGTATTGGCTTTAAGAGAAACTGGGGGAGGTTGCCGCTTGGTTGAAACTCACAGTTATGGTAAGGGGCGTGACATTTCCAAAACACGTGCAAAGCGGTTGACCAATCACAGCACACTGGTCCAGCCGACCAATCAGAGCACATTTTGCTTTTCAGAAGTAGGGGCTAAACGGAACTAAACAGAGCGTTACAGACAGACTGGGACGAGAGGTGCTACAACAATGTCAAATATGTGAAAAATAATGTTTTTTTTGAACGAAAATCTATTCTAGTAGACCCCAAAAATAAAATCAAAACAAGGGCATAATGTGGCCTCTTTAATACAAACTATAATAGTATCTCAATTATACCAAAATAACACTGGTAGTTGTCAATGTTATATCATACAGCATCCATATAGGTTACATTGCACTGAATGCACTCACAATAAGTTGTTTTTCAACAGTATCGCGAGGAGCGTTTCCGTATGACGAGCGAGAGCACGAACCAGCGCGTTCTGTGGTGGTCTATCGCTCAGACCATCATCCTCATCATCACTGGCATCTGGCAAATGAGACATCTCAAGAGCTTCTTCGAGGCCAAAAAGCTGGTGTGAAAAGCAGAAAGCATTACAAAGACACTAACCCAAGTAACATTTATTACCATTTCGCTTCTCAAGCATGGGAATACTCAGTGCTTCATTTCAATTCACTTCATTCTTTTTAAATTCAGTTCGGTCCAACATTATCCTGAGCAGATACATTTAGACACACAGAGCTTTGAATGAAGTCTTAAACATGCAGAATATTAACAACCCTTGATTCTGCTCTATACCTGATACCCATTTATCATGAATGAATCATAATCATAAATGAATGTTGTTCAAGTGTTCATATTACTAAAAAGTGTGACATGAAAATGTTTTTAAAGTGATGATCATTATGGGTGCATGGAAACTACTGTTGACTTTCAAGGTTGCATTACTGATAAATGTGAAGAATCAAGCCAGCTAATCATTTAAGCATTTCTTAACATTTTTAATATGTATATATTGAGGTATATTGAAGATTTTGACAAATTTGTGGCTTTATTTTCATGTTCTATCTGTCTTGGGCTCTAAACACCCTCAGATTGGTTTGATGTTCATGATCTTGAGGGGAAATGATTCAAGCAATTTGATTGTAGCTTGCATAGTAGCCGTTTAGACCATATTTTTGGGATTTTCTTTCTTTTACTGACTTACAAAATGTGATTTTTGTTGTTGTTGTTCTCAGTGTTCTGTTCCATGCTTTATTTATTTACTGCATTGACCAGATTTAAAATGTTATTCCAGTAGATACAATGAGCAGCAATGTCTGTAATTTAATGAAAACTTGTGGTTTTCTGGGTTCTTCTTCAATTTCAAGACTGTATGTTGTTTATAGGATATTTGAACATTTTTGTACTGGCTTCTTACACGTACCAATTTATAAAAATGCTGGTTTGCATGACACACAATGGCAAAGTCCTCCATGTAATGTGAAAAGTTAATAACAAGGTTATTTATAGGTTAACGCAGTCTCAAGTGTCATTCAAGCTTTGTAATAAACTATCTGTGCACACAGTGTGCATGCACATACTTAACTGTATGCTTGGTACTCCGTTTTTATGCCATTCATAAACATTGTCTTTATTTGTATTATAGTTGGGTTTGTTGGGTTTTTAATGTTTTTTGAATTAAAGGTTTTAAATTGACAAATATTGTTGGTCTTCATGAATGAGTGGCATAATGCATTCACTTATGATAGGATAAAGTATTTTTTTTAAAAAATGTATCTTTTATATATAAATAATAATAATAATTAGTTACATTTATATAGCACGTTTTCTGGGTACTCAAAGCGCTTTACATATAGAAAGGGGGAATCTCCTCAACCACCACCAATGTGCAGCATCCACCTGGATGATGCAACGGCAGCCATATTGCACCAGAACGCCCACCACACACCAGCTGATTGGTGGAGAGGAGACAGAGTGATGAAGCCAATCAGTATATGGGGATTATTAGGGGGCCATGATGGACAGAGGCCAACGGGCAAATTTGGCCAGTACATACACTACCTTTTAAAATGTTTGTATCAGAACTAAATTAATACATTTATTCAGCAAGGATGCATTAATTTGATTAAACATGACAGTAAATACATTTATACTGTTACAAAAGATTTCTGTTTCAAAATAAATGCTGTTCGTTCGAACTTTCATTTTATCAAAGAATCCGGACCATTCTTGTTTATCACGGTTTGTACAAAAGTATTAATCAGCACCACAGTTTTCAACATTGATAAGAATAAGAAATGTTTCTTGAGCAGGAAATCAGCATATGAGAATTTCTGAAGGATCATGTGACACTAAAGACTGGAGTAATGATGCTACAAATTCAGCTTTGCCCTCACAGGAATAAATGACATTGTATAATATATTAAAATAGAAAATGGTTATTATAAAGTATACTAATATTTCACAATATTAGTTTTTACTGTATTTTTTGATCAAATAAATGCAGCCTTGGTGAGACTTCTTTCTAAATAAACATTTTAAAAATCATACCTTTTACACTATACACATAAAACTATACATAAAAGAACAAAAAATATCTATATAAGCCAAACAAACCATTTCATTTTCTCTTATTTTATTGCTCAACTCAACTAAATCAATGAAATATCTACAATTCAACTATCTATTGACAAGATACAAGATGTTATTTGTCACACTGATTAGAAAAAAAAAAAGGATGTTATAATTTCTGTTTTGGCTTTTCACAACTGACCACAAACAGTAAATCCATTAGTTCGACAACACCGTATTAATCCAAAACTTAAAAAAAAAAAAAATATATATGATGTGATTTTCCTCTAAACAAGCATCTAAGAATCAGAACAATCTCTTGCATAGTAAATGGCCTCAGACCCTCAGCGTCTTCGAAACTCCATAAAACAGTTCGTCTCTGCACTGATCTCATTGCACATTTCTATGTTCTGTACCTAAACCAGTGTGGCTGTAGATCAGTGCTAAATTCAACACCAGTGTTAAGGGTGACATGAATTACAACATGAATTACATGACAACACACACACGGCAGTCCTGACACATCTCATCGACACAGCTTTCACAGCAACAAGTGGATACAGAAGCAATACCATAAATGTGCTATTCATATTTACATTTATGATTTTGAACAAAACAATACAGACACACTATAAAATATACCTACACACTTACAGCAACAAAAATATATCCTAGATTTAATTAGATGTTAAAATTAGTTACAACTGATAACATCTAATCTGACTGAAATGACAGAAATAATACTTCACATCTACGATTGGCACAACAAAACTGATCATGTGCTGACCCTGTATCTGCTAAAAATAATCGCAAAAAAAAGGCTAAGTATTTGACAAAGGGGTGGAGGACACTTCTGGAGATCTTTCAATAATAAAACACCTTCAGGAAGTACATTTCGTATTCCAGTTATTAAATTACACTTCTTTCGCCACAGAAGACCAGGTCAGCAGCATTAGTTAAGACATATTAAAGGCCCTTGACTGGTGAATGGTGAGCCCAGTCATTGGGAAAAAGCCCAAGAAGTCCAATATTTAGTTCAGTAACCTTTTTCCCCCCTCATCATTCAATGCTCTGTGACGGTGAGCCGGTCCATTTTCCTGGCTGCTTCCTCATTTACGACCTTTGCCTTTTTCTCTGGACTGGGGCTCGGGGTGTTGGGGTATTCTCTGGTGCCGAAAATAGTGCTGCCGACACGTATGTTGGTGGATCCAACCTCGATCTAATTGGAGAAATATTTCAAATGGATATTAAATTGATCAAAAGCAACTCTGCAATAAAGTAAAATGCCCCATTATGCTATTTTAAAGGATCATAATTTTGTTTTAGAAAGTCTCCTACAGTAAGTTTACATCCATCCAATGTCAGTGTCTGAAACAGTTCAATAAACATCTGGTCTCTTTATACCAGAGGTCTTCACTGCCCTGCAAAGTTTATATCCAACCAGCTACAGCTTGTGATTTTCAAGCGATCCTGAAGAGCTTGATTAGCTAGTTCAGGTGTGTTTGTTTAGGGTTAAAGCTAAACTTTGCAGGACAGTGGGTTGAAGACATCTGCTCTAAACCCTTCCTTTCCAAGAGCCTATTCTGCTCTGATTAGTCAGATGGGCCAGTCTGTTGTGATTGGTGTACTGCTTACAGCACGTGTCGAAAACTAAACGCCCATTACCATATCTGAATTTCAGCCCCAGATCTTCCTCAGCACTTGATACGAACAGTGATGATGGCGTCAGTTTTACCGTATCAATTCGAGCGGGAGTCCTCATCCTTTTGAAGGGCATAAAAAGCCACTTTTCCACTGTCGGGCCAGTGCTAGCCAGGGCTTTCAAAATGCCAGGCTGGGCTAACAGCCTCGGAACTGTAGCACTGAGCCCAAAAAAAAACAAAATCACTTGTTCACACTGTCGGGCCAGAAGTTCCGCAGCCCTTCACTAAAACCCGCCCATAACACGCCTCTCTGGACAAACGTCACACAAACCCATCATTTCACCAACAAATGGAAATCACTGGAAACTAGCGAGATCACAAAACGAACATGATAAAAGCGGACGTTTGTTTGGATCTGTCATTTACTTAAATATCTAAAACCCAATCATCGATGTTTTACCACAGTTTTACAATAATAAGTGATACATTGATCATAATGAATTAATTTGTGTCAAGACTGCACATTAGTCACACAGAAATAAAGTGGTATTTACTGTTATTTCACAAAAGAAAGAGGACACGTACTCAGTCGTTTCTGTTTCTTTGTAGTCACAGGACAGTATGTTTACATCACATTTAGAAAGAATGATCATTTCTACAAATTTGCCACCAAAAATACAACCTGAGGAGCTTTAGCACTCTCTCCAGTGACCGTCCCAATACAGTTATCTTTTCAGTCAGAGAAACAGAGGAAGCTTTATGCCATATGCAGAGCTAAATATGGATATCAGACAGTCCAGTATTAAGAGACGAGACGTACTGACAGATAAAATAAATACAGGATTGTGATAGCCTATGATCTGTCTGATTTCTTCAAGCGGTCGTATTTACCATGTTTACTATGGTAATGGTTAGCGCGCATAGTCTTTTGCATCGCATATAAATATTTCTGCCTTATTTCTGCCCTCTCCTGACTCAGATAAACGTTGTTCGCAATCACTCCTCAAGCCCGAGCTGGCCCGCTTTGGACCAAGGTATTAGGTGGGCCAAAAAACTCTGGCTGTTGGCCCTGAGGAAGCCCCGACGAGGCATGATCAAGCCTCGAAAGTGACAGTGGAAATGCAACTGGCCCTGGCACGCAGTGGAAACGCAGCTAAAGTGGATTTGCAGCGCTGAAAACAGCGTCTTCACGACAAGTCTACAACACGAACCAAACTCTTCCAGCTTCATCTGCAACTGCACTGTTTGAGGGCGGGTCAAAGTAGACGTCGTTCGCGGGCAGCCAATGGAGACCATAGGCTGGCATTATGCAAATTTATTACAAACCTACGTCATTTGGAGCAAGAAGTAAGACTAGAATTACTGACGACGCATTTCAGGCAGTTGAAATCGTTTCTTTTGGAAGACAATAACTCCATTTATCGTGCACTTTCATCTTTGAAACTTTGCAGACCTTTTACATTCACAAACAGCTATATTACACACTGCATGAAAGGTAATATCCCGAAAAGCATAATAGGGCACTTTAACATTGATAGCACATACAACTGGAGAGTATTTTAAAAGAAAGCAACACCTACCGCATGTTCAAAGTCATTAGACATGCCCATACTGAGTTCAATCTGCTCTACTGGGATCTTCAGACTCTCACAAACTGCATCACGATGTTTCAACAGCATCTACATACAACATACACATTCATTTGCATTTTGCATACTATGGTGTAACATGTTGCTAAATTGTTTTTTCGTAATCAAGATGTAAGTTGATTTTGCTGATAAACTTCATAAGCCACAATTTTTAAAAAAAGAAATTAATACTTTCATTCCGTGACAGTAAAGACATTTACAATGTTGAAAAAAATGTCCATTTCTAATAAATTCTGTGCTTTTGAGCTTTCCATTCATCAAGAATTAATGTTTTCAACATTAACCATAATAATAAATGTTTCTTGAGCACCAAATCATCATATCAGAATGATTTCTGAAGGATCATGTGACACTGATGACTGGAGTAATAATGCTGAAAATTCAGCTTTGCCATCACAGGAATAAGTTATATTTAAAATTGTAATAATATTTTACAATATTACTGTTTTTACTGTATTTTTGATCAAATAAATGCAGCCTTGGTGAGCATAAGAGACTTTATTAAAAAACATATTTTTGGGTTTCCTAAAGAACCTTTTGTGCAATGCAAAGGTTCTATAGATGTTAATAGAGTGTAGTGTATGTTTAAAAGTAAATATATGAGAAGTTTCAAGTATGCAAGGCCAGCTGGTGACCCAGCTGATCTGACGCACCTGGAAGTCGGGGTTGGGGCCTTCACTGAGGTCGTAACCGTAACGTCCGATCGTCATGAGCCCGGCGAAGTCAAGAGCAGAACACTGAGATACGACGTGTTTTACCATGTTTACAGTCTCATCAGGTGGCAGGCCATGTTTACCTGATGAAACACATCCAAGAGAGACCATCATGCTGAGGTTTCAGGAAAACAGTTATCTGATACACGGAGAAAAGATTGCATAATGCTTAAGTGTTTTTGTTAGACATGTACCCACTGTGACACTGCAACTATCATCCTGTCCGAAAGTGAATCAAACAACATTTGAACCTTTGATATGGGACATCTCATAACAAATCTGAATCCCACTATGATGCTCCCAACTGTGAATCTCTACATTTTACAAACAAAGAACACCTAATAAAATACAGAGCATCTCAAGTGACTTCATGATATACAGTCAAACCAAAATTTCACCTTCAACATTTTCTCAGTTTATTCGCTACAGTTTAGAAAATGGTAATAAAATATGACAAGAACTTAAACAGTGTCAGAACAAATTCATCTTGATAATGTCAGATAACTTTGATAGAAAGGTATGTAATGGATTACAGTCAACCAATCAGCTGTCAGCTGTTAAATTTAAGTACACAATTAGATAATACCAATTTAGGTCAACCAATTACCAAGCAATGATTCATTTTGTTCAGTCTGTGGTGTAAAAGGTCGCATTAGCAATTAAAGAAAAAACACTTAAGCAAAACATGGTCAGGTCAAAGTGTCTGAATAACTTTGGTCCCAAATTTGTATTAATTTTACTGGTAGTCCACTGTATGAAGAATTTTTTGGGTATAATATGTCACAGTTTACTTTATTTTGCTATCCTCACTTACATAAATGAACTATAGTGTCCTGCACCCACTAGTAAAAAATTATATCTGGTGTCTGAATAAATTTTTT
Organism: Coreius guichenoti; assembly: GCA_039654105.1. Lineage (NCBI taxonomy): Eukaryota > Metazoa > Chordata > Actinopteri > Cypriniformes > Gobionidae > Coreius > Coreius guichenoti. The sequence goes on from CM077178.1 coordinate 12,177,275, forward strand.
GTTTGACTATATAAATATGCAAAGATCCAGCAGTAGTGCATTCAAGGACATTTCACTATAATTCCATTTACTAGTCCCAATAGAGTGCAACAGTGCCCGCCCATTTTTTCCAGCGCGGTTAGTTCTGAAAGTATTTTTTTCCATTCATTTCAGTTTATTGCTAATTAGTCAAAAAAAAAAAAAAAAAAAAAAAAAAAAAAATTTATATATATATATATATATATATATATATATATATATATATATATATATATTAATCGAGATTAATTGATTTGGCAGCACATATTACACACACAAATATTTGAGAGAGTAAGTAGACCAGCTTGACAGTGATTCTTATGAGCGGGCACAGCTAAAGAGCTCTTTTGGTGTGTTTTGCTTCTTGCGACTCTCGGGTGGAATTTTCTGTACAGCATCATGGGTAATATAGCATTTCCCCTGCTGTTAAACACAATTATTTTAAAAATAAGTTGAAATAGTGTGGGCTGATAGCTTTACCAAATACCACTGATTAACAACCTCAGAGCTTACAGTATGTCTATTTAAAGGCTTATAAGTTATCATTAAAAATCCTTATGAGTTTTCACTTATGGAACTGGACTGTTGCAGTCTAGAAGGTTTTTGTAACCATCGTTCTTTTTGATAATGAACATGATCAGAAAGTTGAGTGACTTTTAAATAAAAAATAAAAATGGCTTGAATAATATTTGAAAAATATTTATAAATAAGCAAAATACTGTATGCAGATTTCTATAATAGAGTTTTTAAAATTTTCGGAGTTGATGTTAATAGGAAATAATTATTTGGCAGCAGAACACTCACTTTCCTCTCCGCTGGTGTTGATCTGAACCATAATCTTTAACCTCTGTGTGTTGGCCGCTCTCATTTTTTGCCACGAGCTGTTGACTTTTTCAGCCAGCTTCACAGAGTCGATCGTCTCTACCATATACAGGTTTTGGACACCTGTGATTGAATTCAATGAATGTGGGTTACATCAGGATCAAAAACAAATAACCTATAAATGTCTGACATCACTAAGCAATTACTATAAATCTAGGCTGTAAATGATAGTATTTTTAAGTCAAGCTGAATGCAAATCGAAGTCGACTTTGCTCACCCAGGAGTTTGTTGACATTATTCTTTTGCAGATGACCAATGAAATGCCATTTTATTTCAGGACATGACAACACAACCTACAAAGAAGTTTTAGACAGATCAAGACATCACCCAAAACAACTAAACAAACACATTGAAATTTGCCTGACTTCATACCTGGGGATGGGAAGCTTTCTCAACAAGTTCATTAACCTGCAGAAAAGGGGATATTTCATGTGAAAAATTAGGCAAATGCGGACTTGCATCCATACTTAATTATTTACTCACATAATTCTCTCCAAAGTTTCGTTGTCCATGTTTGTAAGCCTCCACCACCATCTCCGGCGGTTTAGTCTTACTAACTGCAACTAGCCGAGGGGCTATACATGGTAACGTCTGGAATAGAAAAGTAAAATACTGTCACTTGTTTATAATAGAGTGTTGTAGAGCAGTGTCAGAAATAACATTTTTATTTAGGGACAATATTTGCTCCACTAGAATTTATTTTTGGAGCAATTTTTTTTTTTGCTTTAACCATATAAAATCAAAGTATGCTGTCCATTTATGTGAAATGCTTTGAATGAATAAATCATTTGAAATATTCTTACAATCTGAACAATAAATGTTCTGCTAAAAATAGATTTTAAATAATTGTCCGGTCCCTATGTTAGTATAATGTATATGTATAATTAGATAAGCCTAGAGCATACATATTAAATGTTAAATAACAATGTTAAATAATTTTTTTTTAAATGCAGTAATATTGTAAAATGTTAAAATAGTTGATGTTAATCATTGTTAGTTAATATACAATATATGCACTTAAGCAGATTATATACAGATTTATATACGCAAAAAATAACAGAATGATTAAATAAACATGTGTGTGCATTACAATAATACAGTAATCTACAACTTTCACAATTGTTCTTCATTATATTGATTTTAATACTATAACCATCAACCACCATTCAACTTAAAATCTGCATGTGGCAATATATTTGCTCCTTATGTATACAGTGAAATTTTTAATTCAAGGGCGTAATATAATGTTACACACTTTAAAGTGCATGTAATTGACCCGTAGTATCGTACAGACTTCATTTGCAGGAGCGTGACTGCTTAGAATCAGAAATTTCGTGCAACATGCATTCACTCTCTCTCACACACACACACACACACAAAATGTCCTTCTCCTTGGGAAGAAGTTACACGCTATTCGAATTGTATACTGTCATTCTGAACACTGCGATACTTTTACATATATTGGATTAAAAAAAGTGTTAGTTATTCCCTATATAATCAGATGTGAATAATTCCTCGTTACTATATGGAGCTCGCGCGTGTGTAAAGGTTGAACAGATTACATAACCCTGCCATAACAACACGGTGAGCACGAGCGGATAGTATGATTTTATGGTATTTCAAAAGGATATTGTTGTTTCATATCTTGCTCAAAAGAACCCGATCAAAACTGACCTTCGGGCGACGGGAAACCGCTTGATTCACCCGGTCCACCACCGCCTGCAATTTGTTCCCAACCTCCTCCGACATCACTACTCTCCACATAGCCTCAGTGCGCTCACATACATCAGCAATGTGACGTCACGGACTAATCCGGTCAAGTTTCTGACAAAATAAAAGTCCTGCTTCATTAGAGGATTCGATATTTAATTGCATCTTACTGAGGGTTTGTAAATTTTAAAAAAAAGTCACAGGTCCTAAAAGCAAGGTATTGTGACAGCATAAATAAATAACGATATGATAAATGTTAGCTAACGTGTACTAACCTACATTTGCACAACCATATGCAAAGCATATTAACTTTTTTTTTTGTTACTGTATAGTATATTTTTATACAGGATTTATTTTCTTGAACCAGGACTTTTTTTTAAACTCTGATTTGCTTATTTCTATCCTATCCTGTCCTATGATTGTCCACAGAAAAACATATCTATAGCTAGATTATACAAAGAAATCATTTAAACTAATTTTTAAAGTAAAGTTTTCATTTTAATACATTTTTATATAAAACACCATTTGAACTCTTAATAAATCAAGATTATTGAATGGCTTCAAAAGCATAAAGTTACTGAGATGGTGAAAAAAGGTGACTTGAATAAAAAAAGGATAATCACATTGTAATCCATTTATTCACAAAAATGTTTTATGAATTGTGTTCACAAATTTCTACAGACATAAGACAATATATAAAAACAAAAAAAAGTGTTTATATAAAACAGAAAATTTTAACAATCAAGGATTTTTGCATTAGTATTTAGTCTTTGTTGTAAACAGACATGAGAAACCCATTTGCTGGCTGGATGCAAAAAACAAAAACAAAAAAAAAAACAGAAAAGCAGGGAAAAAGCTGGCCATCTTCCTCATACTCGTTCAAGAGCCTCCAACATGATTATACTGTTTCCTCTGATTACCTGAAGAGACACCAAAACAGAAAACAGAAGACCATTCATCACTGCACAGAGAAGAACACATTACAATTACATTACCTTAAGCTGAAGCTGAATTCATGGACTGGGTCGATCTGAAATCCATATAACAATAGGACTAATACCTGAACATTAGAGCAGTGGAATATAAATAGGGCTGAATGATTAATCGCATTTGCGATAATATCGCGATATGATAAAACAATTGTTTAACCGCAAAGGCTGCGATTACACTCTGGTCACGTGACATGGAGAGTAAAGCAGTCAGCTCTAAGGAAGCATCAACTTGGCACACTATGCAACAGAACAGTTTGTTTAATCTATCTAATGTTTTGTTGGTCATACTATACGAGAAAAGATTCTCTCTCTAACGATTCTGAGCTTAGCTTTTAACAACAGATGCGTGATGGCGTTGGGTGTAGAAACCCCCGTATTTCTGTACAGTCTAATCTTTTGCTTTTGAGTACGGGTGAATCTCCAGTTGTCACTGATGATTGTCGTTTGGACCTTTCTGGATTACAATCCGCCATCAAAATGATACGTTGAATTATTCCAGCCGCTGTGAGGAAAGGATATAAACGATCCGCCACCTGTAGCATCCTCACATGCGATAGCCTACTAGCCGGACTCCTTTATGTATACAGACGGGACGTAATGACGCAAAGACATGATCAAACCAGTCCACCAGTACCACTCAAATTATAACACATTATTACAAACTTACCGGTGTGAATTGGGCTAAGGTAAGGAGATGGTTTTGAACACTGGCTGGTTATGTACTTGCTCAAAAATTGATTTTGTATAATTTTAAACCAAAAAAAGTTAGACTGCAGCTTTAAAGGGATAGTTCACCCAAAAATGAAAATTACCCCATGATTTACTCACCCTCAAGCCATCCTAGGTGTATATGACATTCGTCTTTCAGACATTAAAAAATGTCCTGGCTCTTCCAAGCATTATAATGGCAGTGAATGGCAGCCCAAAATTTGAAGCTCAAAAAAGTGCATCCATCCATTATAAAAGTAATCCACACGGCTCCGGGGGGTTAATAAAGGCCTTCTGAAGTGAATCGATGGGTTTGTGTAAGAAAAATATCCATATCTAACATGTTATAAAAGTAAAATATCCAGCTTCCAGTGGACCGCCTTCCGTATTCAACTTACGAAAAAAGCGTAACTGGCGCGACGATGACGTCAGACGTAGTGTAAGTGTTTTGAACTGCGAGAGGCGTTACACTGTCTTTGTAAGTAGAGTACGGAAGGCGGTTAAGTTTCAAATATGGATATTTTTCTTACACAAACCCATCGATTCACTTCAGAAATCCTTTTTTGGGCTGCCATTTACTGCCATTATAGTGCTTGGAAGAGCCAGGACATTTTTTAATATAACTCAGATTGTATTCGTCTGAAAGAATTCGTCATATACACCTAGGATGGCTTGAGGGTGAGTAAATTATGGGATTTTTGGGTGAACTATCCCTTTAATACACCAAAGACTATGCATTGACTTTTTTAATAAATATAAAAGAGCCATATTGTGATAACTACTATATTAATTACTATTAATAAAAGAATTGGAGGAAAAGATGCATCGTGATGCAACGAGAATCGTTTTATAATCGAAACGTTAACCTCAAATCATAATCAAATCGAATCGTACGGCAAGTGAATATTCACACCTCTACTAAACATGGTGTATTTCTATGACTCTTGTGTCGGCAACCATGAGTTTGAGTTATGTAATAGATTGTGATATTGAGTACTGACCACCATCCCAATGGTGTTCATTTGTCCCCCAGGAGCCATTTCTATAGTGTCATCAACGACCAGATTCATGAAGGGATCAAATCCACGCAAGATGCCCTGGACATGACGACCACCGTTCAGCTTCACTGAAAGTGTACACAAAAACATCATCTTCACAAAAGAGAAGCACATCTGAATAAAAATTATTAGACAGTGATTCTGAACGCAGATATTGTTTAGTTCAATACATGCAGCATTATTAGTGTATTATCAACTTTTATTTTATTTTTTTATTTGCACATACGTAGTAACAGGGTTACAATACAAATACTGTTAAAATCAAATATTTTTAGGAATTATTTAGACTTCCAGATACATGTCATCCTTGTATTTTAGACTTTTCTGCATAATATTTTGTGAGGGGAAAAAACACGCATTATACTCACGTGAAAGCTTCTTGTCCATAAATCTTAAAAGGAAAGAATAAAACAAGTATTGTGTTTAAACCAGAATACAATATATTTGTACATTAAATGAGAATAATGCTGGTTGCGAAATACCCGCAGACAAACCGGCTAAAGCAGTAGAATAATGCAATGCTAAAAATGTATCGCAATTTCTAAGACACTTACGACTACATTCAACAAAAAGCTTGAAGTACTTACTTTTTCAGCTCAGGTGGATGTGCTTTGCTCATGTTTATTTAGTTAGTAAGATACTTTTTGTGAAACAAAAACGTTTGAAACACGTTTCAAACAACGGAAAGAAGAACGCGTGAAGTGCAGGAAGCTGCGCCTACGAGGTCGCGGGATTATCGGTACCAGTCACCGTGTGCATGTGTAATGACGCCCCCTGCAGTGGCGGAGGTAGAACTTCAATAACATTGCGACACTACAATGTAACGTCGACAGTGTTCAGGAAAAGATTTTACAGCCAATTTTAATGATGTATTCGTCCTATTTGTGTCCTTTTTTAAAAGCAACAAAGATAAAAACAACTACTACCAAACCTTTTTAAACAATTTATTCAAAAACAATTTCAATGTAACTAGTGACGAGGTAAATTTTCTGACAAACTTTTTTTCAAAGAAAAAGAAATCATGACACATATTGGGACAAAGCAGGTGATACTGGAGGTAGCTGCTAGTAAACAAACCCAGAGATTAATGTAAATTCAAAATGCCTCCAGTCTATATTAATAATAAAAGATTTGAAATATATATATATATATGCACTCATCATGTACAATGTGAGCCATAAAGTGGACTTTATACAGTGTTTAAAGACAAAAAACAATTGTCAGTGCAAAAAAAAGGATGTTTTGCTGTCAGGAAGAGAAAATGTTAGAAGTGTTACATAAAACATCAGAAACAAATTAAGATTAATAAAGGTTAAGAACCCCCGATAAAGAAATTAAACAAAAATGCAGTAAAATTTACTTTTTCCTTTAGCATGATTCACCTAATGAGACAGATCTGAGGTGTCATTTCTGCACATAGTTCATGCTCCAGTATATATTATCTACAAAAAAAAAGTATATTTGGTCTGATAGCATAAAATATTGTGTATATAAAACATGCTAATATCTGTAATGCTTCTACAATTTAACATGTTAGACTAAACACAATGTTCAGCAGCAAACCTCTGACTTTGAAATACAAATGATCAGACTCTGTGATATTTTGACTATAAAATGTTATAAGAATAAAGCTTACTTTGCTTCCCTTATGAAATACAAAGATACATTTCACAATGCTTAAGTAGAATGCAATACAGGCCAGATAAAACAGGCTGTAAAACTTCAGTAGCCACATCTCACAAATCCAAATATATTATGTCCCCCAACTTGGCAGATAACAACAAGGACATTCATTTAGCTGGTTTTGTGTTTCAGCAAAGGCACTGGCCATTTAGAAAACAGACTACAGACAGACTCAAAAAAATCTAATCGCCATATTCTCACAGTAATATAATGGATATACTGTATGTCCTCTAAGTCTGTGTGAATGTATGGAAAAACATTCATCCTGGAGCAGAACTACGCTGTGAGTAGAAGTGGTTTTAATGGGTACCCGTATCTGACAAAATAATATTGGCTTGTCATTATTATCGAAAGGCCTCTATTATTTGTCAGCCAGTTTGGCTCAGAGTAGTGGAAGTGATACAACATTATACCAACATTATACCTCATAAACCACAGAAATCAAAATCTGTACAATACTGATAATATTTAGACAGTTTACCCAAACCAAAAATGCCTGATGAATGTAATTCCTGATAGCCTAAAGCATCTGCAGAAGAATTTCCCTGCCCGTAAAAGGATAGTTCACCCAAAAATGAAAATTCTGTCATCATTTACTCAACCACGTCTTTCCAAACACATTTTTAAGAATGTTGGTAAATAAACAGCTTCAGTTCCCACTGACTTATACTGTATATACAAAAACAAATGAAAGTCAATGGTAACCGCAGTAGAAAGATAGTCATACAGGTTTGGAACAACATGAGGGTGAGCAAATGATGACAGAATTTTCCTCTTTAGGTCAACTATCGCTTTAAATGATCAGTTCACCCAAAAATTACAATTTTGTAATTATTTAATCACCTTCATGTCATAAAAACCCCCAAAACTTATTTTCAACAGTTTTTGGAGCACTTTAATGGTGCTTTTTGTCTAAATATATGCAATGGCTCTTTAAAAAAAAAAATGTTTTTTAATGTTCTGTGAGAAAATAATTGTTTTTGAGTGAACTTTTTTTTTTTTTAAAGGAAGCTCTTTCAGTCATCACTGAATTCGTCTTGATTCTCACGTAGCAGATGTTTCTGGCAGTGCTCTAGAAAAGCGTCCAGGGCTATGAAGGCCTCGGCACATGGCACACAGTGATAGACTTTCTTTTCACAATCTTCTGGAATCTCAGAGAGGGGAATCCCACCTGCACACACACTACAACACCTGCACGTGTCGGCTGGTTGCTGAACTTCTTTAGGCACTTCCTCGTGGACTTCCTCATGCACGCGCAGAGCAGTTTTGGAGCTAAAGACCTGATCGCATGACGTACAAGGATACTCGCCATCCTCGTCTTCATCGTTGTCATCCTGCCTATTCCTTTCCACTTCTTCCTCTTGCTTGTTTTCCATCAGAGCAGGTAGATTTTTGGTCCTCGGTCTACCTCTCTTTGGTCGATTTTCTTGGGAAGGTCTGAGATCCTTAGGTGCCTTTGGGTCGAACCCAGCTGCGTCAGCAGCAGTCTGGGTCTGATGGGGAGCGGTGCAGTGTTTGAAATGCGCCCAGCGCGTCAGATGGTGCGGGAACTCTTTTCCGCAGTGGCGGCATGGGTACGTCTCACCTTTCTGCCTTTTCCTGATAGCTTTCCCCGAGTTCTCCTTTCTCAGAACTTTCTCCTTTATTTCACGACGGTGTTCCTCTTTCCTGTGCCGGTGGAGCAGTGATGTTTTAGGAAATGATTTGTCACAGGAACGGCATGGAAACAACGTACTTGAGAGGAGAACTTTCTTCTTCTTCGTTCTGCGACGGTGTTCCTCTTTCCTGTGCCGTTGGAGCAGTGATATCTTAAGAAATGATTTGTCACAGGAACGACATGGAAACGACGTCTTCGTGCTGCTTTTCATATGTGCGGGGGAAAAGCGCATGTGGCAGGAGAGTCCAGCAGAAGAACGGAACGTTCTGGAACACAAAGTGCATGCAGAAAGAGACTCGCTGGCGCTTGGGCTAGATGGTGGCAAGGAGGCGTAGGAAGGTGAAGGAGGTTTGAGAGTCTTTGCGGGCTGACAGCCTCCGGCCTGCTGGTGGTACAGCAGCTCTTGCTTATGGCTGAAGGCTTGTCCGCATGGGGCGCACGCATAGGGGCTGCCGTCTTGACTGAAGGGATCTTCTGGGCGACGTGGGCCTGAAGGTTCGCTCCCGCAGGAAGGGCACGAAGAACTCCTCGTGGGTTTCCCTCTGCACGTCTGGCACATAGATGAGGTGCCAGAGCACTTGTGTAGCTGCAAACTAGACAGCAAAGCAAACTTTTGGCCACAGCGTTCACAGCAATGTAGCTTTTGTAGGGCGTGCTCTCTTTCCTGCTGATGCACAAGGCCGTTCAGTTCGGACAATTCGTGGCCGCAGTCTTTGCGGATGGAGGAAGATGCCTGTGGTTTTGGTTTGTACTCCATGCAAGTGATCAATTGAGCCAGTTTTGATAAGGTGTCTGACATTGGTCTGGACCTAGTGGATATCTGATCACCTTTTGCTCTATCCCAGTTGCAATGTACGGAATCCATATTCCTATATTTGAAAAGACAAAAATTAAATCATAAATCGTTTAATTTCCATTTGAATTTTTTTAATGCTTTTGTAAGAAGCCTTTTTTTTATGCTCACCAAGGCTGTATTTATTTAATCAAAAATAAAGTAGTAATATTATCACAATTTAAAATAACTGTTTAGTGATACACTATCATTCAAAAGTTTGAAGTAAGATTTAAAAAAAATATATACATTTATAATTTTATTCAGCAAGGACACCTATTAATCAAAAGTCACAGTAAAGACATTTTTAATGTTACATAAAATTTCTATTTCAAATTAATTCTGTTCAATTAACTTTCTATTCATTAGAGAATCCTGAAAAAAAAATCCACAAAAATATTAAGTAGCAAAATCGATATTCAACAGTGATAATAATAAGAACCATTATTAATAATCGATAATAACTGAGGACCAAATTAACATATTAGAATGATTTCTGATTCTGAAGGATCATGTGACCGAAGACTGGAGTAATGGCTGCTGGAATAAATTACTATTAGTATACAAGTTTTTAAATTGCAATGCAAGAACATGTTTACATACTTGACTAGGAACAAAACGATTTAAAAAAAATAAGGAAACAAATGGATATGCTTAGCTATATAATGAAGACACCTAGATAAACTACATGGAGCATTAAAGCAACACTGACACAGGAAGAGTTTACTAGCTGTCTTGCTACGCCGCTGACATACAAACTCACCCACTCGAGGACTTTGTATCACTCAAAATGTGTTTCTCGCCCGTCTATGTGGACATTACAGCAGAGGTTTTAAGTTCATGAACGCAAAATGCACGACGTTTTGAGGTTACACGCAAACGGACTTTGACTTCAACTACCATGCACTTCTGCCAAACTAGTTCAGGCAGTTTTAAGAACTACAACTCCCATCATCCCATATGCACATTTATGACAGTGCGGCAGATTTATTGTCACCTATATTATTTATGTATTTTTTATATAATAAATTCAATATGACCCCAGAAAAGACTTCCTTATAAGAATTCCTTATTTAGAAATGGCTTACACGTTTGATTAATTATTCTAAGTGAATTTATTAAGTGTTCAACAGTGTTGTTATTGTTACCTAAAATTATAAAACCGTTTTTGTTAATTGAAATAAAGCTGAAATAAAATAAAAATATAAGTATTAGATGAAAAACTTAAACTAAAACTGAAATAAATAAAAGTGCCAAAAAGCGCATAACAAAATTACTAAAACATAAACTAATATTAAAATAAAACAAGCTAATTCAAAATATCCATAAATACTATAATAGTCTATATTTATAAGTTTTAGTAACATTTCTATTTTTTATGAATGTAATAAGAACGCAAGTAGTAGACTTTTATTATGAAATGTACTCAAACCGCACAACATCGTCCCCTAGTGAGTTGGAATGAAATCACACCCCTCTTATTACGATTATTAATATCTGTTCGTTAATGTCATGGGTTTTATCTACATATGTCATTTATTACGACGATTTAAACAGAATGCGCCAGTTTAGAATTGAAATCATAATATTTTAGTGTTTATGTGACATTGTGTCCTCCTCCGGTCCAGTTGGCGGCAGCTGCACCTGTCCGCACGGTCATACATCAGAACAGTGTGTTCCACATCCTCACAACCGGCAGCTTATGAAAGCTTCACCGGTTTAACCTCAATCGGTGTCGGAGGAATCGCAGGAGAAAGGACTATTGTTTCAGTAGATGTTTGTCTTGAAGTCAAAATATGATACTAGCAACTTAAGGATCTAGCGCTCACTGAAAAACAGCCGACTCATTTATTCACATAGAGATGACAGCGCGCGTTTGTTTATTACCGTGTTAATCGTGTTATTCAAGATTATTCGGCATAATTTTACACACATAGGAAAGGTCACGCTATTTTATTGATGGCCGTGTCAGGGGGAGCCCGGAGGATCCCGATGGGTGTTCGGACATTCAGTGACTTTCTGGAAATAGCGACCGTTGGTCCGTGTCGCTCCAGCAGCCCGTTTAAATGCAGAGAGCGAATACAGCACTGGCCCATCAGGTAAAATAGCGCACTTACAGTTCATCGGTCCGGTTTGAATTATGGAATATATTATATAAACATACAAATATTATATACACACCACATAAGAGGGTTTTATTGAACGAGTGACGTGTCACATCGCTGAACAAAACGCACCTCACAAAATTACCATAGTAACATTTCCGCTAAAATACCATAGTTACAATAGTTAAGAACCGTAATTATGTTGGGATGTCGGTATCAAAAGCTTTATTTATTTTAATGGTGACCATTTTACCCCGATATTATTTTAATAACACTACTGTATTTGTGGCCTGTCCCTGGACCCCCAGGGGTCCCCAGAAAATTTCAGAGAATAAAAAGACAAAGCAAAAATGGATAAAGTCTACCGAACATTCTAACTGTTTTATTTCTAAATGTTTCTTTCCTTTCTTGCCGTACACACATTTCAGAATTGTTTATGTTTGCTTTGTATCTTTCTAGTGAGTTTTTCTCACTAGTCCCTTTATCTTGCTCATTCTTAACGCATGTAAACTGCTTACACATGCATTTATTGTGAAAGTTGTTTATACAAATAATTTTTAATTGAAAATGTTCTTCAGGTTTATACATCCAACGTTATATAGCCGATTTAAGTTTGGAAACAATATGTTGTATTTATAATGTCACACTTACTGTTTATCTAACAGTTTAAATGTTTTTTCATACATAAAAAATATAGATGGATTTTAGGAAGAAGGTCCCTCATAAAAGGTTCATCATAATTGGGATCAAATATGGCATCATAAAGTTTGAAAACTCCTGGCCTATAATATGGTTGCCATTAGAAAAATGTACCAAGGAAGATATTTGGAAGAATGTTTGTCACCAAGCAGATCTCGGCAGCCATTGACTACCATAGTATTGTTCCCCCACTATGGTAGTCAATGGCTGCCGAGATCTGCTTGGTTACAAACATTCTTCCAAATATCTTCCTTTGTGTTCAGCAGAAGAAAGAAATTCATACAGGTTTGGAACAATTTGAGCGTGACTAAATGATGACAGAATTTTCATTTTTTGGGTGAACTATCCCTTTCACTATAGAAATAATTACTACAGTTATTGTTACAATAAAAAACACTGTGTGAACTTATTAGCCATGCTTATTAAAATAGTAAAGAGTAAATAAAATGACAGAATTTTACTCTTATACTAGGCTTACTTATTATGATTTTTACAGAAGTAACATGAAGTATAAATAATACCGTGGTTGGGGGAACATTCTTAAATTGCATAATTTGACTGCAGATTAAAATTTGACTCATGGTTTATGCTTGATACAATGGGAATACCATGTTTTGTGGACATGTATCATGGTAGTTCCATGAATCTTTTGGTATCATAGTATAATGGTATAACCATCGCAGAACCATGGTACTTTCACATGCACTGTATTAAACAGAATCTTGCGTCTCATATTTGTCCTTTTTGTCAGACACCTGTCCTCCTGCGGGATCCTGATGACTCGCTATCCTCGCACTCTCTGTCTCTCCGAAGTGGATTTGACTCCCACTCCTCACAGGAGATCTTTCATCAGCCTCACCAAAAAGAGAAAAGAGTATTCAGAGAGGAGAATACTAGGGTAAGTTGACTTCTACCCTTCCCCTAACTAATGCTTGCCCCCAGTGTCTGATCCTGAACAATGAGGGCAAGCTTTTGTGGTGTTAAATAATAAATTAACAGAGCTATATTGATCTAGTGGAGGCAGGGCAGCTGTAAACATAGACCTAATACAGTCAGGGACATAAATATACAGAAATATGACTGAATAAAATAAGTAGTACAGTAAAAATAAAGTACAATACAAATTAAAGCTGCAAGCAGCGATGAAAGGGCCCTCGCACCCGGGAGCACGTCCACCCGGTGGCCTCAGGAAAACAGCGAATAATATCCGGAATATTGGCATGTTGACGTCTTCAGGCCAGGACTATTATCAAACATGTGAAGTTTGGGGCAGATCGGACATTGTATGCCTGAGTTACAACAACTTCCTGTTTCGTGGCGTAAATCACATACATTAGCATTTAGCCACATGTTGCTTGATTTAATGTGTTTCTAGCATGTTTGGGACTTGATGGCATATTTTAATGTGTTTCTGGGAGTGAATTACAGTGTAAAGCATGCCATTTCCTGTTGCCAGCAGGTGGCGCTATGACTAACTAATATTGGCATGTAGATGTCTTCAGGACAGGACTCTTATCAAACATGTGAAGTTTGGGGCAGATCGGACATTGTATGCCTGACTTACAACAGCTTCCTGTGTCATGGCCAAACATCAGACTTTGACAGGCCGCCACAGACACACCCTTCAGCGAAAACTCAAGATCTTCACAATTTAACATCACAAAGGCCTTAAGATTAGACTGACCAAACATGATGTTGTTCTGGTTAAATCTCAATAAGGATACTCAGCACAGTGTAAAACATGGCTTTTCCTGATGCCCACAGGTGGCGCTATGCCTGTAACTGAATATTGGCATGTAGATGTCTTCAGGCCAGGACTCTAATAAAACATGTGAAGTTTGGGGCAGATCGGAAATTGTATGTCCGAGTTACAACAACTTAATGTTTCATGGCGAAACATCGAAATATGTCAGGCCGCCACGGACACTCAGGGTGTTTTCAGGGAAAACTCAAGATCTTCACAATTTAACATCACAAAGGCCTTTAGATTAGACTGTGCAAATATGATGTTGATCTGATTAAATCTCTAGGCGGAGTTGATTAAAGTACAACGTCTGGAAATGGCAAAATTTGCAACAATTTTGCAAAGAAAATTCAAAATATCTCACTTCCTGTTGTTTTTCAGATTTCGTACCAGGAGACTTTTTTGTAGGTATTGGGCTGTTACATGTGTGTACCGAATTTCATACCTGTACGTGAAACGTAGCGGGAGGGGCACTTCGTTGAAATGTTGTAGGTGGCGCTATTGAGCAATTTTGCCATGCCTAATTCTGAAACTCATATGTAGATGTCTTCAAGCCAGGACTCTTATCAAACATATGAAGTTTGGGGCAGATCGGACATTGTATGCCTGACTTACAACAGCTTCCTGTGTCATGGCGAAACATCAGATTTTGTCAGGCCGCCACGGACACGCCCTTCAGCCAAAACTCAAGATCTTCACAATTTAATGTCGCAAAGGCCTTTAGATCAGACTGACCAAATATGATGTTGATCTGGTTAAATCACTATGAGGAGTTAATCACAGTGTAAAACATGCCATTTCCTGTTGCCAGTAGGTGGCGCTATGACTGTAACTGAATATTGGCATGTAGATGTCTTCAGGACAGGACTCTTATCAAACATGTGAAGTTTGGGGCAGATCGGACATTGTATGCCTGACTTACAACAGCTTCCTGTGTCATGGCCAAACATCAGACTTTGACAGGCCGCCACAGACACACCCTTCAGCGAAAACTCAAGATCTTCACAATTTAACATCACAAAGGCCTTAAGATTAGACTGACCAAACATGATGTTGTTCTGGTTAAATCTCAATAAGGATACTCAGCACAGTGTAAAACATGGCTTTTCCTGATGCCCACAGGTGGCGCTATGCCTGTAACTGAATATTGGCATGTAGATGTCTTCAGGCCAGGACTCTAATAAAACATGTGAAGTTTGGGGCAGATCGGAAATTGTATGTCCGAGTTACAACAACTTAATGTTTCATGGCGAAACATCGAAATATGTCAGGCCGCCACGGACACTCAGGGTGTTTTCAGGGAAAACTCAAGATCTTCACAATTTAACATCACAAAGGCCTTTAGATTAGACTGTGCAAATATGATGTTGATCTGATTAAATCTCTAGGCGGAGTTGATTAAAGTACAACGTCTGGAAATGGCAAAATTTGCAACAATTTTGCAAAGAAAATTCAAAATATCTCACTTCCTGTTGTTTTTCAGATTTCGTACCAGGAGACTTTTTTGTAGGTATTGGGCTGTTACATGTGTGTACCGAATTTCATACCTGTACGTGAAACGTAGCGGGAGGGGCACTTCGTTGAAATGTTGTAGGTGGCGCTATTGAGCAATTTTGCCATGCCTAATTCTGAAACTCATATGTAGATGTCTTCAAGCCAGGACTCTTATCAAACATATGAAGTTTGGGGCAGATCGGACATTGTATGCCTGACTTACAACAGCTTCCTGTGTCATGGCGAAACATCAGATTTTGTCAGGCCGCCACGGACACGCCCTTCAGCCAAAACTCAAGATCTTCACAATTTAATGTCGCAAAGGCCTTTAGATCAGACTGACCAAATATGATGTTGATCTGGTTAAATCACTATGAGGAGTTAATCACAGTGTAAAACATGCCATTTCCTGTTGCCAGTAGGTGGCGCTATGACTGTAACTGAATATTGGTGTGTAGATGTCTTCGGGCCAGGACTCTAATAATACATGTGAAGTTTGGGGCAGATCGGACATTGTATGTCCGAGTTACAACAACTTCCTGTTTTATGGCGAAACATCGAACTTTGTGAGGCCGCCACGGACACACCCTTCAGGGAAAACTCAAGATCTTCGCAATTTAATGTTGCAAAGGCCTTTAGATTAGACTGTGCAAATATGATGTTGATCTGATTAAATCTCTAGGAGGAGTTCGTTAAAGTACAACGTCTGGAAATGGCAAAATTTGCAACAATTTTGCAAAGAAAAATCAAAATATCTCACTTCCTGTTGGTTTTCAGATTTCGTACCAGGAGACTATTTTGTAGGTATTGGGCTGTTACATGTGTGTACCGAATTTCATACCTGTACGTGAAACGTAGCGGGAGGGGCACTTCGTTGAAAGGTTATAGGTGGTGCTATTGAGCCATTTTGCCACACCTAATTCTGAAACCCATATCAGATGTAAATTTTCACCACTTTTGACGCATGTGCAAAGTTTCATGAGTTTGAGCATGTTTAGGCCCTCAAAAATGCGATTAATTTGGGAGAAGAAAAATAATAGGCTGAGCAATTCCAATAGGGTCTTCACACCATCGGTGCTCGGACCCTAAAAATAAGCTATAAATAAGTACAAGACACATTTATAGCTATTTGTATTGTGCAAAAATAGCTAAATCTGTGTTTATTTTGTGTTTTATTGCAGTGTTTTTAATATTAGCTCTATTTTTATATTTTCAGTTTTAGTATTTTGTTATTATTTAGCTTTAATTTCTATTTAGTTTATTTTTTTATTTCAGTTTTTTATTAATTTTAGTACTTCACCTTAAGCATATTTTATTCCTGTTAGTCGCCAAGACAGCATATCTAATTTTCATTTATTTTATTTATGCTTTATTTCAATTAATGACAAAAATGTCCATTTTTGAAAGTGTTTGTAATTATTTTCAATTTGAGATTCTGCTTAATTTTGAAATTGGAAAGATGTACCTGTCTTTTGGTCTTTAGGTACTCGATGCAAGAAATG
This sequence comes from Coreius guichenoti, assembly GCA_039654105.1. Classification (NCBI taxonomy): domain Eukaryota; kingdom Metazoa; phylum Chordata; class Actinopteri; order Cypriniformes; family Gobionidae; genus Coreius; species Coreius guichenoti. The sequence continues at coordinate 12,194,359 of CM077178.1, forward strand.
TATGAGGTGGTAGCCAATGTGGATGACTACAAACACTTTGTACCGTGGTGTAAAAAGTCCCAAACCATCATGAAACGGGCCGGTCACGCCAAAGCCCAGCTGGAAGTGGGCTTCCCTCCGGTTGTTGAACGATACACTTCTATGATAAGCCACGTCCGTCCACATCTCGTCAAAGTAAGTCATCCTGTGTGTGCTTTTCAACACCTTCAGAAACACAAAGTAAGAATTCATAACTAATTTTATTTCACCCCATCCCATTTCAGGCGGTGTGTTCGGATGGTAAACTCTTCAATCACTTAGAGACAATATGGCGGTTTAGTCCTGGTATTCCTGGCTATCCTCGCACATGTACGGTAGACTTCTCTGTAAGTACCATTTACAAACTTTTGCATCTAGTTTACCTTCGCTAAGCTCCACCCTAGATATCCACCACTCTAAGCTTATTGTTGCTAGATCTGTCAAGCTTGCAGAACTTTCTTTAGAACCTCCTAAAATGGAGATTTCTACAGTTTTGGAGGGTGAAACGATCTTCCAAACACACAAAACTGTCATACAATTAAAGGGGACCTATTTTGCTTTTTTACATTTTTAACTTTCTTTAGGCCCTGTTTACACCTGGTATTAAGATGCGTTTTGGTCGATCGGATCACAAGTAGACGAGGGCGACACATTCCCGTTTACACCTGGTGTTTTAATCTTGTCTCTTTTGTCCACTTTCAACCACTTCTGTCCTGATTTCTTCGAGGGGAGGGTCTATGGGCGGTAAATGTATGGGTTTTTCCAAATCATTCGATCTAATGGACAAAATAAGCTCACGCAATTTACATATGAACGCGACCGGAGACAGAAAAACACAGAGAGCATCAGCTCTAGTTTCTGCTCTGAGAGCCACAAGACCACGACGAACACAGTGAGTGCATGTTAGAAATCAGAAATGGTGAGAGAACATTGTGCTTGGTGCTATTTTCGCCTTCAACCTAAACTTGGGTCTTCAGCCGACAAAGTTTAATCCCGTCTGGCTAGCGCGCTTCCCGTAATGTTTACGTATTAGGTCAGTAGGCGGAGAGTAGACAGTCTTTTGTGGCAGTTTGAACACATTCGACCACATGAGCGTTTACACTACGAAAGCAATCTGGTCAAATGCGTTTTCAACTACCTCTGGAAGTGGTCGAAAGTGGACAAGCTCAAAATATTTTAGACCCCATTTACACCTGTATTTAGCGTCGTCTACTTGTGATCCGATTGACCAAAACACATCTTATTTATCAGGTGTAAACAGGGCCTTAGTGTGTAATGTTGCTGTTTGAGCATGAAAAGTGTCTGCAAAGGGAGATATTCTCTGTATCAGTCAGATCAGCACTGTTTCTGAACTCCCTGAAACACCTCCATTGCAGTCTTGAGTTTTCTTTCAGGAATGAACACGTCACAATATTCCTCATTTAAATAATTACCACCAAAGGCATATGTATAAAAAAAAGGGGGGAAAAAAAAAAAGTGAGCGAGGCCTGGTTGAGTTGCATTAGTAGTGGTAGTTGTCATCGGCATGTCCTGTTTTTTCCACCCCGGGTCTAACACGGTTATGGTAAGGGGCATGACATTTCTAAAACACGCTTGAAGCCGTTGACCAACCACAACACACTGGACCAATCGGAGCACATAGTGCTTTTCGGAAGGAGGGGCTTCATGGAGATCGGAACTAAACAGCATTACTGACAGACTGAGAAGAAAGGTGCTGCAACAGTGTCAAATATGTTTTTTTTAACATTCAAGCATGAAAACCTATTCTAGTAGACTTTCAAAAACAAAATCAAGACTTTGTAAAAGGGCATCATATGGCCTCTTTGTGTCAGGCAAACCGACAAAATAGTGTCAGATCTTGGTGGGAGCACTGGGCAGCAGTTTTATTTTAGTATCATTGTTAGTTCACCCAAAAATGAAAATTCTGTCATTAATTACTCACCTTCATGTCGTTCCAAACCCGTAAGACTTTTGTTCATCTTCAGAACACAAATGAAGATCTTTTTGATGAAATCTGAGAGTTTTCTGTCCCTCCATTGACAGCTACCCAACTACAACTTTGACACTTCAAAAAGTTCATGAAGAGATCGTAAAACTAATCCATATGAATTGAGTTTAGTCCAAATTTATTGAAGAGACACGATCGCTTTATATGATGAACAGATTTAATTTAGGCTTTTATCCACATATAAACATTGACAGAAGCTCATCCGAACCTGCGTAAACACACGAGAATAACGGGTTCTCACACGTCAAGCAAACATGCTTGAGCTTCCGTTGGTTTACGACAACTGATGTTTGAGTTCATGAATGTTTATGTGAATAAAAGCCTAAATGAAATCTGTTCATCACTTTAATGTATCATAGAAAATTTGGACTAAACTGTTCAATTCATATGGATTAGTTTTATGATCTCTTTATGAACTTTTTGAAGCGTCAAAGTGGTAGTTGTGTAGCTGTCAATGGAGGGACAGAAATCTCTCAGATTTCATCAAAAATATCTTCATTTGTGTTCTGAAGATGAACGAATATCTTATGGGTTTGGAACAACATGAGGGCGAGTAACTAATGACAGAATTTTCATTTTTGGGTGAACTAACCCTTTAATATAGTACTATAGTATTTGTTAATATTTTTAATTAGTTGTTATATTTTGTTATTATTAATTTTGTTGTTTTAGTCAATTTTATTAGTTTTTTTTTTAATATGTCTATTTAGTTTTTATTTATTTATAATACTTTAAACGAAAATTAGAAATGTTTAAAAATGCAACAACCAAAATAAAATAAATGTTCAAACGAAGTTCAGTATTTTATTTTATTTAACTTAATGTTGATTTCAATGTCATTTTCAAACGTTTTTTAATAGTTTTAGTTAATAATAACACTGGTGGACGGCAGCCGTTTCTAGGGTGGGACTGTTGAGTGATGTTTTATCAAAGAGTCAGTGTTTGTTAGGAAGCAAACTTACCATGTCTGTAAATGTTTCTCTTTCTCTCTCTGGATGTCGTTGGCTTCCCCCAGATCTCGTTCGAGTTCCGTTCACTGCTTCATTCGCAGTTAGCAACCGTGTTTTTCGACGAGGTGGTGAAGCAGATGGTGGCGGCGTTTGAGCGGAGAGCGGGCAAACTGTACGGGCCCGAGACGAGGATACCCCGTGAGCTCATGTTTCACGAGATCCATCAAACGTGAGGTGCATCATCACACTGGACTCGTCTGCATCTGGAACTCACGAAACTCTTATCGCATGACAAATCACATCACTAGATTACATTGGGATGGTACGATGGATACCATTTACTTTTAGACAATATTTCAGTTCATTTGAGGTATTGCACCTTAAACATGTTTCTTTTTGGTTGCTTTTTGACTGTGAATGAAGATTAATTGATTTACTGCAGCTCTGAACGGTAAGATTTAGAAGTTGAGGAGCAAACACTCGGACGTTTCATTAGGGTTTCATCTCGTTTACATGTTCTTTCCTGCTATGGGTTTGTTGGGGCCAAATCTGAAGAACTTATTACTGAAACTAAAAGGAATATTTTAGGTGAAATGTTGCACGCTGTTGATTACCACAAAATCATTTCGGTTTGTTACCTCAGTTTTTAAAACACACAGCACGACCATTGTTTACTTGCCTCGCTGTAAATGCGCAGCTTCCACGCATATTACGGTTTTAAGTCAATATTATTTTCGGTGGTATACAACTAGATTTGAATATAGTGAGAATTCAAAATGGTTGAATTTGAACACACTTGCAATGACCTACTTGACTTTGAAACTGCACTGAATTTATAATATTCATCTCAAGAAGTCACACTCAAGGCTTGTGGCTTCAGTCAATACTGTAAATATAATGAATAATAAATTATACAGTTAAAAGTTATTTCTCCCACCTAAATATTTATCCTTATAGACAACAAAATAAACTTTGTTTATAGAAGTAGCGTATTGTAACGAAGGTGAATTTAGAATATTTAGCATGCTTTTGCTTTCTTTGGATGCATTCACACAAACTCAGGGCTTTGGAGAAATCCAAAAGGAAGAAATGTAAGAAGTCAGCCTGTTGTTCCCTAATAGTGATCCCAGATTGTGCCTGTTCATGTAGACTGTGCCATTTTTGTTTTGTTGCTACATTAATGTCTGTTTAAACACTACTTTATTCATGCGATTTCTTCGAAAAGCTACAGGATACAAGCATAGCGAACTGTTATTTTATGAGATTTTATTTTTAGCCATTTCAATGCCTTATCTAAGTGTTCATGGCATTTATAAATGACTTCAAATAACATTGAACATTGTAATTGTCGAGATGCCGATTGATAATTTGTCCGTGCTTTATCAAACACCCAGTCTTCCATGGAAATAACGTCACCATCAGATTTCTAGGGTGTATCATAAAAAAAAGAACTTGTTAAATGTCTGTTAAGTGAGAATGTTTGGTTGAACAACTGTGAATAACAACCAAAGAGAGGATCAGTGCTTCATAAGAGCAAGAAAAGCAGTTTTAGGAACAAATTCTCTATGAAATGAATGTTCTGTTCAGTAAACCTTAATTGTTGTCAGTGTTATAACCTTGCACAAGCATTTATTTTAATTTCAGAATCTATAAATTTATTTCAAAACATATGTGTGTGTTTTAATTGAACTGCTTGAGAACAGATTCATTTGGAAGCGTGAAGTACAACGTGTTGGATTTGGATTTTCTTTCTTACCTCCAAGTTGTAGCACATTGCTAGATTTTTCAACTGTGTCACCGCTGAGGAGATACAGGAGTACTTGTGAAAACATAACAGTGGTGAACACCAAGGAAACAAAGAATACAACGTGAAGCTGGCAGTGGAGGTTGAGGAAATCTGAGTAAGGCTGTGGTATCTGGGTCATGTATTTATAACAGCGTGAGAGACTATAGTAAGAGTTTCTGCCCTGACCTGTAGATGTTTTCCATGCAGATCTTTACACAGAATTCACCATTAAAACTGAACTTGAATAAACTAATCCATTAACTCTTTCCCCGCCAGCTTTTTTGATTTTTAAAGTTGCTGGCCACTGCCATTTTGATCATTTTCACAAAAGTTTCAAGGCACCCCAGAAGGTCCCCCCCCCCCAAAGACTACAATGTGCATAAGAAAAGTAGACATTCTACTAACTAGAAGTAACTTTTGCAACTACATGTCTACTAACTCTCATTAGAGTATTAGTAGACTGCTCGGGTTAGTAGAATAAGTTTTAGTAATTGCAGTTACTTATAGTCAGTAGAATGTCTGTCGGGGAGCATCAAAATAGTGTTAGCAGATATTAAGCAGACAGTCTACTAATAGGGTAACCTGGGGTAAAGATGACCCCACCCTACCCTAATTTTTTCTCCTGACCATAGATGGCACATCTCATCTTAGTACTTTTGATGAATGTCTTCGCTATGTTTAATTTTGTCTGAATATCAACATTTGTGAGATTTAGTCTGCCAAAAATTACTGATGTAATTTTGTGTCTCTGGAAAATAGTGATCTATGACATTGTATTGTTGAATATCAAAGTTTTTGTGTCTATTTGTTAATGAGGGACACATTAATGTTTTTGGATTTGTGGAGTAAAATTTATAGTTTTTATTTTGAAGTAAAAAGATAAAATTAGACATTGGGGTAAGATGACTAATATTTCAATGGTAGTACTTCAAATTTAACTTCAGTAAGTTGCAAAGGCAACATTTCTAATAGTCATTTAAGTGTTTCATATATTTATATTTTATTTTAATTACAGACGTTTTTAATAGTTTTAGTTACTAATAACAAAACTGCTCCAATGTTGTTTGGTTCCCAATGTTCTTCAAAATATGTGTTCCGCAGAAGAAAGCAAGTTGTAGAGGTTTGGAATGACATGAGTATGACAAGTTTCCATTTTTGGGTGCACTATCCCTTATATTTTGGTTATGCCTTTATTCCTTAAAAAGAAAAAAGTAGTTTAGACATTCCAAAGCTATCGAAATATGGCATTTCTCTGTTTGACTTGTTAAAACAGCACCCAGATTTAACTTAATTTGAACGTGCAAATATAAATGAGTATTATGAGTGGATATTCCAAATACATGAAATTTATGAATTATAAAGTAATATACCAGCTCACTCTTAAAAAGAAATGTTCCATCAAGGGGTTTTCTTCCTTGGACGTTAAAGGTTTTTCAAGGAACCATTAAAGAACCTTTATTTAACCCTGAAACTCATTTTTAATTTAAAAAAAAAAAAAAAAAATTGGAGTGTTCATCAGAGTGGTTCAAGACCTTAGGACTTTTGTCACAATTGGACCAGGAAAAAACACACACACAAAAATCCTTCCCTCACGGGTCAGTTTGACCCCTTTAGAAATGAATTGAATGCAAGGAATGCTTCAGTATACATGGAAATCCTAAACATGACCCAATGTGAGATATTTTGAGCTGGTTATGCACACATTATTATTAATAGTTATTTTGAATTCAAGTTCAAAGAATGTGCTTATATTATGTATTGATAAAATCTAGAAATGTAAAGGTAAATAAATCTATCAAATAAATTTATCAAAATGAAATAAGCGTTCTGGTTATTTCATTTTAGGGTTTTTAGGGAAGGATTTGTTACAGAATGCAAGGGGAGGATGAGAATCTCTTATTTGGGTGTCTAGTAACCAGAATATTGGCTTGAGTTAATGTTTACACTTGCAACTACATTATGGACAGCTGAATGGTAGAATATGATCAAATTTGATTAATATCAGAATCTTATGCATATAAATACAATGAAAGTGATTCATGTTGAAAAAAAAAAATCCTCAAGGGTTTGTTAAAAACATTTATTGGTTTTTCTTTTTTTGTCAAGTTTTCCCATTTTTTTCTTATTTCTTCATATTTGTTCACCTAAGCTTTTTTCCCCTCCAATCAGTCCAGACACATTTGAACCCCATTCTCTTGTTCCCCTCCCCATTTTACCCTGGTGGATCCGACTTCAACCAATTCTCTCCATATTCACATACCTCATTTAAATTAACCCGACGACGCTTAACCCAATCACGTACATCATGATGAAAACAGTCACACACTGGAAAAGGGCACAGCAAACCAGACAAATAATCTCACGCTATTAGATGAGTGGGGTTATACGCACAGAAAATGAAGATGGGGAGGAAAGTGCCATTGGAGTGCTTATGGACTGACTAGCCTAAATAGCTGCTAGATTATCCAAAAACAACCTGAGAGCAAGCATGCAAGAGAGCAGGACCCATGTGTGCCACAGCAGAGGTCAGATCCGGCCAATCTCATGTACAAGTCATGTTTTAAATTGCATTAAAGGTATAGTTGATTTAAAATAAAGGGTTAAGTGAGTCATAGATGGTTTAGGTATGGTGAGACTGTTGATATGCAGTTCATACATTCAAACTATATTTACATGAATAAATAAAACCACAAATGATGTATACCTACACAAAATGACAGCTTCTCTTTATACAAGACATCATTCTTCAAAACACAGAGGAAAAAAAAAAAAAAAAAGGGAAACAAACTCTAAACAGGTAAAAAGATGGCAGATTTTGGATGAACATACAAAAGTGCCACAAATTCGACTTGCTCTCAAGATGGTACATGAATCACCTGCGACTACAATAACTGTGTAAATGACACAAATCTTTAACAAATCAAAGCCAATATGTCCACCGATGAAATGGGGGGGAATGGAAGAACTGGTTATTTTAAATAAAAAGGGCAACACATGTGCCAAACAACATACAGGAAGATGAAGACGATTGGTTGAAGTCAAGGAGCAGTACCCTTTTAAACAAATATACAAGCTTCCCAAGTTGAACTGAACTCATAGAATCAATTCTATTGAGAGAGGACCATTTTGCCACCATGGAGTGCTCTTACAAGGAGAAACGTGATGTTAGCTAGATGAACGCATAGTCAAACTTCGAATTATTGGACAGGCTCGGAGCAGTGTTTTTTTTTTGACGATTCGCCTCCTCGCACAAACAGAGGTTTAAGTGAACATCTGATCTCGGGAGAGTAAAAATACAAGACTAAAACTGAAATGGTTGATGTGACAGCTGAGGATAGGGTTTATTTACATACTAGGTGAACTAACTCTTCTGAACTAGTATTCAATAGTCATTCTTAGTTTAAATAGAGAAGTGATTTCAGGGAAGATATCTTACGCTCGGCTGTGTTCTTGGACAATAACACAGCCTTCTCCATCAAACCACCCCACTACATCCATAGCTGCGTCATTCAAACTGGTCATTCGGTCTGGAAAATTCAGCAAGAAATGCGGGAAAACTGAAGAGGAGTGACCACAAGCGATGATTGTGTAATGCGTCTACACATTTCCCGTGAAAAAGTAGCTGTAAATGTGTTTTTGGGAATGAAAGACTAATAAGAGTGTAAATGGGATGTGTAATCTTGACATTATATATATTAATAAAGGCCCTTTTTAGATGAAATTTAAAAGTGTACTGTCTCTTTGAATCCTTTAGCCCAGAGACTTGTTTCTAATAGTTTAAGCTCCTCCCCTTCCTGTTCTCACTCCGCTGGCATGGTCTCTCCCTCTCTAGCCTGATTTGGCCCCAACTAGAGTCATGAGTCCGTCCGTGCTCATGGACTTGGGACGCTCCAGAGGGAAGCCAAGCGCTCTGCTCCACACCAGCTGGGCGAGGACACCCAAAGCCCGGGATACGCCGAACAACACAGTGTAATAGTTCATCTCAGTCATGCCATAATACTGCAAAACACAAGAGTGAAAATATGAGAGGATTTCAACAGACTGAAAAATAGATGTAAACTGTACAAAAATAAAATAAATTGATTTCATATATATATATATATATATATATATATATATATATATATATATATATATATATATATATATATATATATATATATATAAAATGATATATGGTAAATAATTACATATTAAAAATAAGGGAATAAAAAAAACGAATAAACATACAGAATTTACATACAGAAAGGTAAGATGCATATACAAGATATTTTAGGGGCACTTGACAAATGATACAGATCTGTACTAAAATGCCACGGATCATCTTTTAAAATCACATTTATATGTTTTATAGGCTGATTTCTGGTGTCTTACTTGCAACAGGACTCCGCTGTGTGCATCTACGTTGGGCCAGGGGTTCTTGGCCTTGCCCTGCTCCAGAAGCACATTGGGTACGATCTTGTAGAGTTGAGCTACCAACTTGAACATGGGGTCATTGGGAAGGTGCTTGAGAGCAAACTCACGTTGACAGGTGTAGCGGGGATCTGTCTTCCTCAGCACAGCGTGGCCATAGCCTGGCACCACCTGAATAATGACAAGAGAGAGAACAATCGGTGTGAATAATCATCCATTATATTTTGATCCTTCTGAAAACCCCATCTTTTATACGTTCATGCATTCCCTATTGAAACAGGAAGTTGGAACATAAAGGCACTCACTCTGCCTGATTTGAGTGTGTTCCAAATGTAATCTCTCATTTTCTCATCGGACACCTCACCACCGAGCTCCTTCTGCAGGGCTGTCAGCCACACCAGCACCTCCTACAGGACAGAGGAGGAAATGCATGAATAAAATGCAAAGCTGGTCAGTATTTCATAACCATATGTCCTGTGCAACACTAAGCACATTAAGGCTCAAACCTGATTGGCCAGTCCGTGCAGGGGTCCGGCCAGGCCATTCATAGCAGCACTGAAGGAGAGGTAGGGGTCAGATAGGGCACTGCCTACCAGGTGACTAGTGTGTGCGCTGACGTTTCCACCCTCATGGTCACTGGAAAGGAATAGAAGCACACAAAAAGTTAAGGTTATGGTCAAAGATTGTAGACAGGCAAACTAACACAACCACATGAGGGCAGACTTGATTCATTTGAATATTCTATACAAAAGTCATTCCTCTCTTACGCCACTCTTCTGTCCTAACAAGTACACTAGCAAGCTGGGTATTTTCTTGCTGACTGAACAATAAGTGTACAGTCTGAAGTCACTGGCCAGAGGGAGATTGAGAGATATCAGTAAACCTTTAAAGTAGCAAGCCAAGCACCACACAATCCTTTTTCAAAATATAAAGTTTACGAGGTGTGTTAGTTTAACGCCAATAACCGTTAGAGAATTTAAATACACAGATGTTTTGGGGATTTAAAGTACAGTATTTAAAAGTAGATTTTTAATATTAATTTAAGTAGTTTAATAATTACTTAAGGCTACTTATGTGCTTCAGTTGCATCCATTTAATCAGCAATAAAAGTGATAACAGCTTTTGTTAGCGTAGATTGGAGGTCTCACCAGTCTAAAGTCCTATTCAACATTGCTGTGTATTAAACATCTTATCTTGATTAATATATTTATTCATCCACTAATCAGATAATCCACATCTTGATCAATGATCATTGCAGCCCTAGAAAAAGAAAAAAAAAAAAAAAAACTTAGCAGGGTTTAGCATGTTCCTGCAGAGGAAGTTAGAGCAAATTGTTGGCTTTTAATATTACACCACTGCTCTTCACTTCATTTTCAGTTTCAGATTGTGCCAGTTATTCTATGAAGAGCCAATTTACAGTATTGTATTTGTGCTTTTGATGTTTAATGGCCTGAATGATCCAGTTTGGTCATAGACATCAGGTGCATTCAGGTCTCCACTGGAAACACAAGCTTTTCTCCCTGAGGCTGAGGTAAAAATCTCAATGACTCATAGCGAGCACTAGAGAGATTTTCTGAGGACAATCACAAAGGTTAAAAGTCCAAGCTGACCTCATTCCTAATGAGTGCCTAGAACTAAACAGTGGAGGAGTTTATGACGAATGAGTCAGTGAGTTTGTAGGTCATCACCTGTGAATGGTGAGGTACAGCCTCATGAGTTCTGTGAACTGTGGCTCGCTGTAGCCCAGCATGTTGGTGAAGTTGTGTGACCAGTCCAGGTTGGAGTCGATGGCGCCGATGCTGCTGCCTTCACGGTACAAGTTACGGTAAATCTTGGCCGCCACGCAGGGGAGCTTGGCGATCAAGTCCATCGAGTCTTCGTACACGAACTGCACAGAAGTGACGTGAATACTTGTGACAAATGTACAAATACAAATGTATCATTTGCTTTAGATGGCAAATAAATATCTTAGTCAAGAGTCATTTTAGTCTTATTTTCATGTTTATCTTTACGCACTTCACCTTTAAAGTTTCTAGAACAAATATTTTCAACGACTCACCTCCCAGTACTTGGCCTTGTTAACTCCCTCAGAGTAAGCACGAGCAAAACTGCTCTCACTGTTCAGAGCCGTGATGGCGGCGCTGAACTGAGACATAGGGTGCAGGTTGGTGGGGAAGTTGTCGAGCATGGTGACCACATGAGAGGGAAGGGCCGCGCGCTTAGCCCACTCCTTAGACAACCAGCTCACCTGAGGAAACAGCCGACAAAGAGTTAAATGAGGAAAGATATTTTTGTGGAAAGTTATTACGTGGGTACTCTGTATATAGAAAACAAAAATAAATCACTTACAAGAACAAGGAAGCTAGTTGAAACTAGTTTTAACTACAAAATTATTTTGGTAAGCAATCATGTAAGCGGGATGATAGGATCCTAAACACTTATTTTGGGATAAATACAGACTGACTGTACATTTTCATTTACCTAATGTAAATATTAAGATCTACGCAAAGATAGCCAGAACAAAACTCTTTGTTTCTCAATAGATATTTGTAGATTTTGGTCTATGGCTGCCTGTTCAGGGCATTATTTTTGGCAGAGGATCGGTAGAGAAAGAACAGGAAGGGGGAAAAAAGAAAAAAAAAAAAAAAAAAAGAAAAAAAAAAAAAAAAAGGGAAACAGAGTGCTTTAACACATTTAACATTTCCTGATTCTAAGGCCACATGTCCACCAAAGCGTTTTTAGCCAGCTGGGTGCTCTGCTAAAGAAAACAAGAAATTGAGAACGTTTTGGCAGTGCAGCGTTTTTTTTCTTATTTCAGTTGAGAATCTTTTCTTGCTGTGATATGGAATATCCGCGGAAGTGTTAGTATCTCATTTCACAGATAGTTTGTTTCTGTATTGATTCTATATAAAAATGTCGATACAATGTAAAGTATTTGCTCTGGCTCGTTATAAATTATTTTGCTCCATTGTTATGCTTGTTGTCATCTGTTGACGTTGTACAAGCGGTTGTATGGCGGTTGGTCGGTGTTGTATTTGTCCTGCCCCTCCTCCACTGTGATTGGTCAGCTGGGTAAAAAGTGACAGTGACGAGTGCTGCGTTTTACTCAATGTTGAACATTCTTCAACTCTCAGCGACCAGTAAAAAATGTTCAGCGCCTTGTTGCGCTCATGGCGTTTTTAAAAACGCGGCGCTCCCATTGAAAACAATTGTATACGCCAGCCAGCCGCGTGAAAAAGCGCTTTGGTGGACACAGCCTAAATGCTAGGTCACGGCTCTGCCGATATTTGCTCCATTACGCCCTGAATTTCTTTGACGGGTAACACTGCAGTGAATATGAATGCATTCCTCCTCACCTGCTCCTCAGTGGGCACCTGTCCTGTGATCAGCAGCCAGAACAGACCCTCTGGCAGCGGCTCCTCTCCACCAGCAGCCTTGGGCAACAGCTGCTGACATTCTGGAATGCTGTAACCACGGAAACGGATGCCCTAAAGATGCGATCGATAAACACAGGGAGGGCATCAGTACATTCGATTGAATAAAGTAAACAGTGAGAACTGCCGTGTCAAACTCTGAGCGGGTTCAGGGGTTAGTAGGATAAATACTAACCCAATGTATATATTTATCCAAAGCACCATGGTGCCACTTTCTATTTTTAGCTTACAGCAGCACAGCTGTACTGTGCAAATAATGAGCTTCTATGACATCATTCATGGTACATTTTCAAAATCTAAAATTAGTATTTTAGATGTCAAGGATAAAAGTTCAAAGCACATTGATGGCTCAATTAATTTTATGGAAGACAGGAGCTTTTAGCCTGTTTTGAATAATTATAATACTAAAATAGTACATATGACAAATAATAACAATAAATATTAAGTCATAAATACTACTGTATTGCTACTAAGACTTTTATTAATATTATAATTTCATAACCCTTAGCATTGTGACAGGCCTATAAAAAGTATTACATTTATTTATAATTAAATGTTTAAATAAATATAACCTGGTTTAAGCTACACTTTAACAATACCAGGTTGAGACATGACTGATTGTGTGTGCGCGCTCACCTCATCAGGGTCGAGTACAGAGGTCTCGTACACTAAACCCTTCATGCCTCTCATTCCTCCATAAACCTGTAAAACAGAAAAACAGCACTCAAACATTACTGAGATACTTCTATCAACAGTCTTTTCTGAGGCCTCCAAGTCCTATCTCTCATCGATCGCCTATATTTCTTGTGTCATATTTTGAGTAATAATACCCCTCAGATGCAGTTTAGTCTGCAATGTAGAATAACTGGCAGTGAGACAAAGACCACATGACTCAGCTGAAAACAACCACGAGAGCAGCAGCTCTCACACCATAGCCTGAGGGTCCTTGAGAAAACGGTCATCCAATCAGAGGGCAAAAAACTATTATTGTGTTTGTGGGGGTGTGCAGCACCACATCATGAGAGATAGAACTGGCCAGGCATGTTAGGCAACACTTGCTCATGTCATCAGTCAGGCGAAAGGGGTAATATGCTCTAAATTTAAGCCAATGACTCCCAACCAGGTGTACCAGATACTCAGAAAGAAAAAAATACAATATTAGTAATTGTATTAATTTTATTAGAAAATTATATTAACATATTCAGTAATATTAATGATAATCCTGAATGATATCCATTAAAATACGAGCAACTAGGAAACATTTCTGGCTGATAAAGGGGTATTTGAGTCTTAAATGGGGCTTAAAGGGTTAGTTCACCCAAAAATGAAAATTCTGTCATTAATTACTCACCCTCATGTTGTTCCAAACACGTAAGACCTTTGTTTCTTTCGAACACAAATGAAGATATTTTTGATGAAATCAGAGAGCTCTCTGAACCCCCTATAAACAGCAACACCATTACCACTTTCAAGGCCCAGAAAGGTTGTAAAGACATCATTAAAACAGTCCACGTTGTGTAAACAGTGCAGCGCTTCCGGGTTCTACGTCAGAACGCCGGCTCCTGCGTCAGCACCACACGCATGTGACATGGTGCTCACGTGAACAACGTCGGAGACTGACACGGAAGAGAAAAAAAAAAATTGTTGAATAAGTCGTTATTTGGGGGGGAGGGGGGTTTGCGCACAATAAGTATTCATTGTTTCACAGAATTAAGGTTGAACCACTGTAGTCACATGGACTATTTTAACGATGTCTTTACTACCTTTCCGGGCCTTGAAAGTGGTAATGGCGTTGCAGTCTATCGGGGGTCATAAAGCTCTTCAGAAAGGATTTCTTAAAAAAAAAAATCTTAATTTGTGTTCCGAAGATGAACGAAGGTCTTATGGGTTTGGAACGACATGAGGGTGATTAATGACAGAATTTTCATTTTTGTGTGAACTAACCCTTTAAAGGTTAGGAAATGTTAATTTAAGCAATAAGGTGCTGTAAATATTATTACGATTAAAGGGCGTTGTTTGTCCCGACAGTCATGGCGTTGCAGGCGTTTTATTTACAATATAGCACAGCCTTATTGCTTTCACACAACAGTTAATACATGATAAAAAAATAAATAAACTATTCTAAGCAGAAAGAGCCATCCTTCTGCTAAAAGAGAATCTCTGATATGTAAACAAAGTGTGAGTGGTGTTGCAGTGAATGACTAGAATGATGTATCAGTGCTGTGATTGTTAAAAACAAACAACTAAAAATTGTTAATTTGTTAATTGACATGACAAAAAAAAAAAAATGTTATATACTAGAAGAAAAAAAAAAAAGTTGCCTTGGCAAGTAACTGAAATAAAATGAGTTTAAGTTCTACAAACACCCTTACAGACATGATTTACAGTGACGGTAATTGCAGTGATGTTTCTCTCACCATGTCCACCGTTATCTGACCGATTGAGGTTTTGCCATGCTGCTGTTTGAAGTTCTTGATCCTGCTCTGTTCTTTAGGGATGAGGTCTGCCAAGACATCTTTTAAATTCTGGTCAATGGAAAAAAGGTCAGTTTTTGGTTAGTAAATCTTGCACAAACAGATTTAACAACTGTCTAACACGTATTATAAAAGACAAAGCGCTTTTTGAGGTTCGAAAAAGTAGACACACATGTGATAGTGACTCAACCTTTCAAAAGCAAGGCTGTAATCTTATCTCAGTAGTGCAATTAACATCTAAGTTTGGTTCTGGCTGTGATCACAGATCCAGGATCTGAAATGATGCAGATACATACCGTGGACGCGCTGACATTTCTGGCAGCCACAACAACGCATGCTGCATTCTGGAAGAGAAAAGAAAATAACGACTTTGATGAGAGATGCAAAGCAGGGGAAGTTCATCATTATCACAACCAGGGTTAATAGAGAGATTTCACTGCAGAAGGCCTGCTGACAGCTGCAATGCAGGCGACTTTAGTCGCACAATGCAAAACACAGTTGCCAAGGCAATGCTTTTTCTTTGTATTCAAATTACAAGGATTCTTATTACAATACGTTTTGCCTGACCAACTGTTTTCAACTGGGTCTGAAGTCAAAAGCCCAGAAAACACAGTTTACATATACAGTGATAGAGCTTACTACATATAAATGTGTAACCTTTGAAGTATTTCTCTATCATCTAATCACAACTGTGCCCATTAGCAGCTTTTTTATTCTGTCCTAAAGAGTTACAGCACACTTATTACATAGACACGACTGCTAGAGCAACTAGATGTGAAGTGTGACGAACTATCACCACTGTGCCATTGATCATGAATACCTTATGTGGGATTCAATACTACAAATATAATGCAGAGATAAAAGGACCTAATACAATTTAATTATAGCAATTTCACATGAACACAAAGAAGCCCGGTGCAACACAATGAATTCTGCAAAGACAGATGTATGGGTCCAAGCTAATTCTATTACAGGATTCCTTCAGGAAGAATGATGAGTTTTTCCTGTATGGCCCAACCCTTTCCTACATCAAGATACATCCTTCATTTCTATATATAGCTTTAGATTAAGAGCCCTGACTGATTGACACAGCAGGACCAGAGATAAACTGCCACTGCAGAATGACTCCAGCGCAGACGTAAGCCGGGTCAGATTGGCAAGGCATGTGGGGAGAACATAGTCACTGGAATCATCATTGATCCTCCACTCTCAAACTGGCAGCTGTCAATAGCATTTAAGATGTAGGTTGAAAAAAAAAAATGAAAAAAAAAAAAAAAAAAGTAATTCCCTGCTGATTATTAGTTTATATTAAGTAATCACCTAACAACCCAATACAATATGTCAGCAAGTATTATATAGAGAAGCAGTGCTCACATTTTTAAAAACAGTGATGCACCGATATTCAAATTCTGGTCGATACTGATAAGCCAATAATTATTTTGATGGTATGGCCAATAACAGATAAAATTATATTAAATTGGTATACTATTTTGTCAAAATAAATTCAAAATAAGACACTAAAAACAAAAAAAAGCCGACTAGTCGATTAAACATTAGTGCTGCTGCTAGTCGACTTGGAAAATACTAGTCGTTTACCATTCTTTGGATTTGCTTTATATATATATATATATTTTTTTTTTTACAAAGGCTATGTTTAAATTACCGTCATGTTAGTGTTACAGTTTAAAATATATTATTTTGAAAAGTGTATATCTACAGCGGAAAACAAAATAATGGCTAACGTTGCTTAAGTGAATGCTCAAGTTTAATATACAATGATCATAATGCAAGGCAAACATGACATTTATCTGACCTATTTTTAGTGGCATTCAGTATGAGATTTGACTGTTCATAGATTAAAGGGGTGGTTGATCAGCTTTTTTCAAAGGCTTGATTGTGTTTATGGGGTGCAGTCTAACATGTGTTCATGCTTCATTTTTAAAGAACACGCATTATTTTTCACATAATTTAGCTTTATTCTACACCACTGTGTCCCTTCTCGTAAAAACACTGATGGTTTCCTGGTTATATGAAGACCCTCTCTCAGAAATACGCAATGGGCTCAGATTGGTTAGCTGGCCCAGTGAGTTGTGATTCGCTAACCGCATAGCGCACGCTGTCCGGAAACGTCACGCCCCTTACTATTACGAGCATAGACCATCTAGGATTACGAGTAGCCTAGTTGCATGTGCTTCGGTGTATTGTAAATAATGGCATCAATATTGCCTTATCAATTTGAGCCCGAATCAGACACAGAATTTAGTGAAGAGGATCAATCATAACATGTACAAGAACAGCTGTTACAGGACGTTTCAGAATGGTATTTTTTTTGTAGTTGTCTCATACTTATATACGCTGTTATTTGTAAATGCTACTGCTGTTTATGTTCATACACACAAAATATCCATGCATTTCATATAATCGTTCTAAACACGATACAGTCCTCGAAGGGATTATTTGATGACAGACTGCGGATCTATAGTGATTGCTACTGACTGTAGAGCACCGTTAGTTTTGTCTTTATAGAACAAGTGTAGCCAAATATCTGTCGCCAGAACTATGAGCACATTACGAAGA
This sequence comes from Coreius guichenoti, assembly GCA_039654105.1. Classification (NCBI taxonomy): domain Eukaryota; kingdom Metazoa; phylum Chordata; class Actinopteri; order Cypriniformes; family Gobionidae; genus Coreius; species Coreius guichenoti. The sequence continues at coordinate 12,212,019 of CM077178.1, forward strand.
CCAACTTAACTACATGAAAGAATCATGTTTACACAGAACCATGTTTAGTGTGCTACGCAGCCAAACAAGCATGTGGGTAAACACTATAAAAGCTCTAATCAAAGAATAATTTACACTGATCACATAAACACCAACACACAAAGTTCGCTGATGGATTAAAAAGAAGTTTGTAGGTGCTTGTCGGATAAATTTGAATTAGCAATTTGGTAACTGGCGTTAGTGGAGCCAAACTACAACATAAAAAAACGACAGAAACTAGTTATGGAATCAACAAAGAATAAAACATACTTACAGGTTGTGGCCCATAAACTACAGCTTCTGCTTTTAAAGTAGGAACTGCTCCATCTTTCAGAACAAGCTTTTTCGCGAATCCTGCATTGAACTCGCGCAGATCGACGGCATGACAACAACACTACCACAGCAACTCTTCCTCTTCTCAGCATGGCCTCACCCCCTTTGTTGCGTGTTCCCGGGGGCAGGGTTTATGTACATTTCAGGGTTAGTGATGTCACTAACCCTGGAGGAATTCATTGTAGTCCCTACCAGTCATTTGCTGTAGTCCTTAAAAAGCAATTTCTTTAAAAGAAAATATCTCTTTGCTTTGAACTTTGAGCATTGAAACTATGCAGATTTTGTTTAAGCTCAAACAGCAACATTACACACCAACTAAAGTTAAAAAAAGTCAAATCATGATCAACCACACCTTTAGGTGTTTTTTCAAACAGGATCGCATATACAGACTGCAAAATTTTTTGTTTAAACTTATGAAATTAGCCGTTGCACACATCCCTAATAATGTACAGTATGAAAAAAAAAAAAGATTTGCAAAAAATTACATCTAATAGTGTCATTGACTATGATTTGCGTTAAAGCGTTAGAAAGCGGCAAACTATTTAAATGTAAAATGAGTAAATGAGCGTGCACGATTAAATAGCTAATATTGATATACACACAAACTCTAACATTGCCCTTGAATGTATTATTGTGAATAAAAAAGCCGTTGAAAAGCTTAAAAGGTTTTTTTTTTTTTTTTTTAAATGTAATCTTTCATATCCAAAACAAATAGCACAAGGAAGAGAAAACAGGGCTGCAGTGCACATACTTTGCTTTCACCTGAAGGGTCAGACTAAGACTAGGCAATTGAGATTGATTATACAGGGAATGACTGCACTTTGATGAACAAGAGCCAACACCTCCTACACAGTGAGCCTCCTGATCGCCATGCAAGTCAGTACACTGACACCAGACACCCGTCACTCTGCCCTACAGCTAGAGATTTCTCTGTCCAGAAATAAAGAGCAGCCTGACACACCTTGCATAACATACAGTAGCTGTGTGACCAGAAAAACAATCCAATCGGGTTTAGAGCTCATTTATGGGGTGGCCTTTATTGTTGATAAGTAACTGCTAGTCTCTGACCTTCCTTCAAGTCTACAGCCGTGTGTAATCTGTGGGAAAGCTGAGGCTACCGGCAGCTTTTAGTTTGACCCCAGTGCAGCAAAGAGAAGGGCGATTACATAAGCCTCTGTACTGTAGTTGCTGAATTCTGTGAAAACGATTCTACTATGTCTATTTGACAAGTATGTTTGACAAGTACGATCACAGCAAAATCCAAAATTGCACATTCACAAACAGTATTTTCAACCTACGGTAGCGATCAAAATTAAGTAAATCACCTTTTGAAAGTAACTTGATGTTTCAAAAAACAAATTATATCGATTACACTGTTACACCAGTAGGTGGCAATAAATGACTTTGTCATTGAATCATTCAAGAGATTTGTTCAAAAATGGCATACACAGCCAGTAAGGAAACAAGTGAAGTATTTAGGAGTGAGACTGAGTCATTGAATCTTTCAATCAAACCGATTAAAAAAAATAAATAAATTCAAATTAAATAATTAATTAAAATGACATGTTATTTTGTTTAGTTGTCTATTCAGAATCGTGGGAGAACGGTGATCTCTATTTAAAAATAAAAAAAAAGTGATTATGTGAAATGTGATATCCAGAATTGTGGAACTCTAGGTGAATGTATAACATAAAATAGTATAACGTAATAAACTGATACAATATAATATCAGTGTTTCCCTTTTAATTCCCAAACTTGCATAATTTCTAACATTTTTGTGGAAGTTTACAGTTATGCATGTGATCTACTGACAACGCGCAAATTAAAGAACACAGACGCAGCAGGATCATTTTAATAATGACCAACGCAATCTACCTGTAGGCGTCTGATTTAAGACGTGCTTTTTTGGGCAGTAAATAATGGCGCAAACATCAGTAAATTGACGAGCGCAAACCTTAGTAAATAACCTTGCATGATTCATTTAAATACTCTCCTCCCATAAATTTTGCGCCTGAGAGGGAAACTCCTACAAATGCATATGCAATAAGAATAAAACAAGTAACCCTGTCCACGCCTTTTCAGTGATCATTTTTCTTTAGTAAATCCCGACTATACAGTCGTAGTTTTTTAACGCCAAAAGAGGGTTTGCGCTGTTTGTAAATCTGGCCCAAAAGCTCTTAATTTTGCTTTCAAAGTGCACTAGCATTTAACTTTAAAATGTACAAAAGTTTCTTACAGGGGAGCACGTGGGAAACACTGATACAATATAGAAAAATTACTATAAAATACATTGTATTTTAATAAAAAAAACTGCACATTTTTGGAGGAAAATGTGACAGTTTGTTTTCCTACAAGGACAACAAAAATGTTAAAAAAAAAAAAATTATATATATATATATATATATATATATATATATATATATATATATAAATATAAATAACTGCACAAATACAAATCCTATGCTACAACACATGCTATAACAATGGCATTGGCGGCAGCAGCATCAAGGTAACGACCACCTCACAAAGGCTGCAGAGAATAGTGCATGTGCAGGCTACTGGCCAGCTGGCTTAGACATCTCTATGACTCTTGACTCATTTCCTCCTGTGACTACTGCAGCAGTCAATACTGCAGTCCTATTCTACGGAGCCAGTAGTGCTGGGCGGTATACCGGTTCATACCGAATACCGGTGTTTATTTTTGTTATGATGTGAATTTTTATAATACCGCAATACCGATGTATGTCGCTTAAACAGCGTTCAGCGCGGCGCAGCTGTTTAAGAGGGGACCCTTTTCACTGTTGCACTGTAGTGACGGCACAGGTGACGTCGCATTACAGTGGAGAATTCCAAGTATAGGTCTCTGCGGGTTAGTAATAGGAGTTACCAGTGGGCGTGGCCATAAACAGAGGGCTGTTTTCCACTGTGTTAGCTGATTTGCCCACGTCACAGTGTGGGTAGGGTTTAGGGGTGGGGTCGGGTGAAGGGGATCATTTTCATTGCGTGATTTATAAACACCCATCAGTTTGAAAACATCCACAATCTGGTGCTCTAAACATGGATCAGCACCGTGTGTGCACACATATTTAATCACATCGTCTTCAAATGAAATATATGTGCAAATAAGGACACTGATACAGCCGTACGTCTGATCACATGACGGATTATTCTGATACACAGAAGACAATGATGTAGACCGACAATTCAAATAAGAATGGGCAAAATAGTAACTATGTCTTTATTCTTTCTGAGTTAAACTGACGTGTGTCATTTGTTCAGAGAATAGTGCTATTATTGGTTGTTGTGCATCACTTTGTGAGGCTTTGCAAACCTGTATTAATTCTAGTGTGGAGTTTTTCTACAATATTCACTCATCATGACAGTAAAATAGGGCTTTCTAAGTCAATCTACTGCAGTATTTCCTCTCTCAATCAGTAGAAAACGTGATTAACAGCCAGTCACGCATGAGGAAAAAAATACCGCCATCTACTGCGAAACCGATATAATTTAGAAAAATACAGTGATATACATTTTTGGTCATCCACCCAGCACTAGGAGCCAGCCTATATAACAGACACAAGGGTTGGCGTGTTAGCGGGGATCACTAGTAATACCATATGGAAGATATCCTGCACAGACAAGGGACTCTTTCTTTAGGAAGGGAAAATGTATAAAATATTGACAGGTAATGCTCTAATGAATTCCAAAACCCCTCTGTGCTTTGTTTAGACGAAAAGATCTCGTTTTTCTATACTCAAAGCAGATGACAGGTTGGTCAGACGTGCTGGAGAGGTTGTCCACCACCTGAATGCTTTATCAGAAACAGCTCTTTATACCACTGCATTAAAATCCATTCAATAGCTAAGCAAATCTTCCTGTAATGTCATTTAAGTCTACTTACTTCAAGTGTTTACAAAGCAGACTACTAGGTCTGAACAAGGTCCAACACATTACCAAGAAAAAAAGAAATTATGCAAGTACAGTACAGAAATGCACTTTGGTCACTCCTATAAACTGACAATCAGCAGATTACATAAATGTAATACATAGCAGAAGAAAAGGCAAAGAAACTCTCCATGGTGTACAAAGGTCATCTAGGGGTGTGAGCGGAGCATTAACCCTGAATGACAAGAGCACAGTAACCTATATTACTATAAAGTCATTCAGACACAACTGAGACAGTATATGGACAAGCACAGGTTTTTATAGGTTACAAGTGACACTTCTTCCACTCATTTTTTGCTCATCACAATCTACATGTCACATGTTAAACATCACCGGTCACACACGTCACTCAAGGCATTTCAGATCAAGCAGAATATAACTTCATTGAGGAATAAAATTTGTATGGCCTATGCCTTTGCCTTTGTCATCATTCAGGAAACTCTCATGCTCAATTTTCACATTATGCAACTTATAAAATGTCACAAGCTTTTACGAACTAGACCAGGGGTTTTCAAACTGGGGTATGGGTATAATATTGTATGGGTATGTATATATTTTTTTTTTATTCATCTAACAATACAGTACTATAGTGAGTAGGTGAAACCCTGATACAGAATGCACACACCCTATATAACCTGTTTAACCTATATAACCTGTTTTATGGCGTATTTATAATGATCTAGCAACTCTGCAAACTACTAAAACTATTCAAACATTAATAAATGAATGACAACCATGAAGGTCAAATCAGCCACAGAGAACAACAAAAAGCCTGACCTGTCAGACTACAGCTGAACAGGTGCAGATGTCAAAGTGACATCTAATGTTCAATTTTAGTTACATTAGAGCAACTGAAACTGGTTGTCCTGTGAAAGGACGAACTACACAGCCAGACTTCAGAATCGCATACATATCAAGAAACACCTCAGTAAACCAAATATAACGGTTTCTGTGTCATCTATGTATCTTTAAATAGCTCAATGAAAGCATTCTTGAGCTAAAACACAACTCTATATCGGATGTGCCGCAGTTTTGTCTCAATTTCCATGTCTTTCGCAAGTTCAAACACAATTTTGAACGCCTATGTTTAAAAATGCTATCCATGTAGTCAGCACAATTGGTATTGAAAGACAGTCGCTGGTTTAATTATAGGCTTGAAGGGGGGAGATACATAAACAGAATTGTTTTCATGCATAAATGACCTAAAGCATATGTTCGATATGGTTTATTAATACTGGCTATCTGTTACTAAGGTAATCTATGCTAAGCTAAGCTAACCTAACCGGGGAGCAGCCTGTGTTCCCCTCAGTCAAATTAAAATAAAACTTTCCTACCTTTGAGCTGAGGAGCCTTGGGGCTAGTCTGCTGATAGAGAGGAAGGACATTGTTCTTGTATGTGTGTATAAATATTACAAGTGGTTCTTTATCGACCCCTGCTTGAAGGTGCCCCTCTCGCTACCGTGCTCGCAGTGAAGGTTGAAAAAGGAACTCGGGCCCTGTTGTAGGCGCGGTTTGGGTCAGATAGGGCCTGGTGAGGCTGGAACGGCGACGCGCGTTCTGATTAGTTGAAAACATGAAAGATGATTTTGATTGGCGACAAGTCAAATCGCTTTTTTATTTGATTGGCTCAAAGATAGAACGTCCATAAATTATTCAGACGTATACGTTCAGCTGTAGGTTGTTCTTTAAACTGCCTGTCTAGAAATAGAATGACAGATATGCTCATGTAAAGTCATGTGCATTTTTTTTTTAAAACAAGTTATTTGTTAATTTTTTAACTTTAAGGGCACCTTGACCTACACAAATAGAGAATGTATCTCCAAAATTACGTGCCTTTTGAATGAACAATATTCAATAAAGGTTTGAATTATGTCAATATCAACTAGTCTGATGTGAATTACATTCCTTTGGCTGCTTAGACATGTGCATTGTCCTGTAATGACTTGAAAATGCATGTACACAAAGATTTCAGACTTTATTGGAAAAGGGTCATTAAATACAAATATATAGATACAGAGGCTCAAGGACGTTCATTTCAGACTTCATGCTGCCTGTAACATTGTCATAGCTCTGGTAGGAAGGATTTTCTTGGACCTACAACACAACAGAACATTCTGAGATATGTAACTTGCTTAGTTGCATCACAATGTCAACACACAGAACTTACAAGGTTTCTACATATACATTTCAGCAATACATGAAGGTCACAAAAAATAGGTTTAATAAAATAATTTTTTGATTGGTGAATGACAAAGTTGAAGGCAGGTGGGGTGACTGAGATCTTGTGTTCTATGACTAGAAACTTTAAAATACTTATAATACTTTTTATTGCCAAACTGTTTTTCTTATAATCATAATCATCATTAGATTATGGTTTAAAAAATGTCACTGTGTGAGCTGGTGAACTTCTGGACGCTCAAACTTGCATATATCGATAATGACTACTGTTCAAAAGTTTGGGATCAGTAAGATTATTTAATGCTTTCGAGAAAATATGTGCAAGGAAAATTTCTTATTATTGATATTGAAAACAGTATGTTGCTTAATATTTTTGTGTACACTATGATACTTTTTTTCATAATTCTTTGATGAATAAATAAAGTTCAAAAGAACAGTATTTATTTGAAATAGATGCATCCTTGCTGAATAAAAGTATTAATTTCTTTAATAATATCTTACTGACCCAAAAGCTTTCAATGGTAGTGTATAGAAAAGCATATATGCAAATACAAGCTTTTTTTGGACATTCTATGGTAGTTGATAATTCAGTACCATGGTGTATATAAAAGTACTCTGTTATTACCAACCAATAACTTGAAACGCTGCACACACACAAAAATCTTAAACATGAAAAAATATTTACTAAATGCACAAACTGCCACATTCAAAACTGTAACACAAGTCAGTACCAAAAGGTTTGGTCACAGAGTATTTGGCACATTTGATCTGTAAACAAAATCTGCATATGCATGACAATGGCAACGGAAAGAGTTGTGTTTGCTTGCCAGCTAAAATATAGTTACTCTCAGTGTGAATCTGCACACAGCAGGGCTCGACGTTCATGAAGAAATATGATGTATGCTGAAGACCTTATGAGGCTTCTGTAAACAGCAGCATGCAGTGTGATTCATTGATTTCATACCCTTACAGCGAGGACAGCCTGTGTACTTACACCGCAATATTTTGGAGGTGTTTAAAACTCGCTGTCTGTGCACACTGTGCGCTTTGCAATTTCTACATTTTTATCATCAATTTCGCTCTATTGTGTTTGGCACAGATATTATGAAAGAGTCAGAGTATACAGCACCATGCAGCCAATTTGTCATGCATATAAAGAGCCAGGTTCAAATAACATGTTGCAGTTTACATTCAATCAAATCTTCCACAGTATAGGCTAGATCAAAACACTGGCCATTTACAGCCAATAACAATGTCTGTTTGGCTGATTAACAGATGTTCGGTTTGGTGTCAATGAATTGGAAATTACTTCCAATTTTCTAGTGAACATTTAATACATATTGTGTAAAACAGGCATTAATTTCATGTCAGCAATCTCATTTGCGGTCATTATTGTAGTGTGTGTGTGTGTGTGTGTCTGTGTGTCTGTGTGTCTGTGTGTCTGTGTGTCTGTGTGTCTGTGTGTGTGTGTGTGTGTGTGTGTGTGTGTGTGTGTGTGTGTGTATCAGCATTATTGTCCACTCTTCTTTCTAGCATTGACTAATAAAAAACCCATATCGGTTCAGTGTTATTTTAGTATTACCGTATTTATATACTACTATAGTATTTATTAATATTTTGAATTTGGTTTTATTTTTATATGTTCAGATTTAATTTTAGTTTAAGCTTTAGCAATTTTGTTTAGTTAAATTAATAAATAAATTAAAGCTAAATAGAAATATTTAAAAATGACAAAAGCATCATTTTTAAATATTTCTATTTAGCTTTAATTTATTTGTATTTTAGTTGTTTTAATTTTATAGTACAACTTAAACTTATTTTATTTCAGATAGTTGACAAGACAATTTTTTAAGTTATGTTTTTCATCTAATATTAATATTGCATTGATTTCAGCTTTTAGCTTAACTTCAGCTTTCAATTAACAAAATTACTTTAGTAAAACAATAATAACACTGTATCTGTTGACCACTAGTATTTCCATCTTCACTGTCCATGCTGCACTAAACATTACTTCTCTTTCACCACAAGGTGGCGTTACAACATCAAGGCTTATCAACATGCCTATGCAGCATCTTTTACCCATTTTATACATAAACTGACTAAAGATGTTTATTACATGGGTTCCTTAGACATTATACTGTGTGTGTGATTTACTTGAAAACTGTAAGAACCAGAGCAGTTGTGTTTCATCTAACTGGACACTCAACAAGAGACATTTACGGTTGCAGTCTGAACAAAAAAACATCTCAAAGTTGAGTTTGTAGTAAATAGCTGGTGGATTTGGTCCTCTTGATCTCCATTTTGCTCCCTTTTCCTTTGGTGAGATAACGCAACCTGAAGTTAGTCACCATAATGGGCACCTTTGAGGACCGAGAGCAGACACAGTGGAAGAGATCACTCTTCCTCCTCGTCCTCCTCCTCTTCCTCCTCCGTGGTGAGGAAGGGGTCGTATTTGAGGCAGTTGTGGAGGTACTGAAGGAGGGTGTGGTGCAGGTGTTGACTGCTCCGCTCTTCTCTCAAGGTGTGGCCTTCATCTGGGTACAGCTGAAGGGTGTAGTTGGACTCTACCTTCACCAGACGACTCAACAACTCAGCGCTATGTTGGAAATGTACCCGCTCTAAACACACAAACAAGTGAAATATTACTTAAAATCCACAAATGATGTATCTGATTTTAAATTTCATTATTATGTAAGCTAACCATCTGCAGTCCCATGTATGAGGAGGAAGTTTTCATCTTTTAGCTTATTGACGTTGTCCAACAAAGACGCAGTCTGCAAAGACACAACAGAAATGTGACTTTGTTAGGTCAGTGAATACATTGGCAGACGTTAGTTGGTAGATTTTATATTGGTATCTCAATTACTATATAAAAAGGTAATTGTAGTTTTATTTTTCCCCAATGTGACTTTGTATCCAATTATGGATATAAATAACTGTAACTTTAACTTTATATCTTTATATATATACTTTAACAATGTGACTTTAAATCCAAAAATTTTGATGTTTATGTACCTCTAACATATAGTCACATATATGTGACAAAATTTCACAATTGTGATTGTTTTTCATAACTGTAACGTATGTCACAATGTGACTTTATATCTCACAAAGGTGACTCTCATAACTGTAATTTTGTCACAACGTAACTTTATATCTCACAATTGTGACTGTTTCTCTTAACTGTAACTGTCACAATGTAACATTATATGCCAATAGTTTCTCGTAACTGTAACTTTGTATGCCACGTGACTTTCACAAATGTGACTGTGACAAAGTTAAAGTTATGAGAAACAATGTAACTTTATATCTCTTGATTCTCGTAACTGTAACTTTGTTACAATGTAACTGTTACAATGTGACTGTTTCTCGTAACTGTCAAAATGTAACATTATATGCCACAATGTGGCTTTATAACTCACAAATGTAAATTTGTTGCTCGTAACTGCAACTTTGTCACAATGTAACTTCATATCACACAATTGTGACTTTGTTTCTTGTAACTGTAACTGTCACAATGTAACATTATATGCCACAATGTGGCTTTATAACTCACAATTGTGACTGTTTCTCATCACTGTAACTTTGTATGCCACAATGTGACTGTTTCACAACTGTGACTGTTTCTAATAACTTTAAAGGGGGGGTCTAATGCTATTTCATGCATTCTGACTTAATTACACTGTTAAAGAGTTGGATTCTCACGCTAAACATGGCCAAAATTAAAAAAAAAAAAACAGAATATTTCTGTGCCAAATACACTCCTTCAGAATTTGAATAAATTTCGTAAAGTTTTTTTTTCGAGCATGGCCCTGTATGACTTCATAAAGGGCGGAATTGCTTGTATGGGCACTTTTCCCGGATGAGCGTACGCACATCAACCAGAGCGAGAGCAAGAGCGCGCCCATCAACGAGCTTCGTTTCGTTCAGGTTACGGAAGCCGTCAGCAGCGCTGTCATTTTGTTTTTAGACCATGAAATGTCACTAAAGAAGTGTGTTTTTGGTTGTGAGGGAAAGATTTCCAAATAACCCAGTGTTAAGGAAACAGTGGATGCAGTTTGTTTTTCCGGAGCAGCAACGGAGTTCTGCAAGTGTGTTTGTTTGTTCCCGGTCATGAGTCGAAACCACAGGCGGTGAGTGAAACTGCATCAAATGTCTGTTTTGTTGGCAATCGGCACGTAAGTGCATATAATGTAAACAACACAAATGTATAGTGAATCGAAAGTTATCCAGGGATAATGCCATGATGTATTGTGTGTGTGTGTGTGTGTGTGTGTGCACGCTCGTGGCTCTTTAGCTCCGCCCACTGCACGCCTGCACAAGCTCGGCTGTTTTCGGAAAGAATCGGTACAGCCTATCTGTCTTTCATAAATATGATAAAACTAAAGACTCTTCGGAGATATGAAGGATGCAATACTACTCTATAGGTACTCAAGATTAACATAAGATTGGCAGAAACTGTGTTATGTACCCTGTAACTTTGTCACAATGTAACTTTATATCTCTTGATTCTGATAACTGTAACTTTGTTACAATGTGACTGTTTCTTGTAACTGTAAGTGTCAAAACGTGATTTTAAATCTCACAGTTGCGACTTTGTTTCTCTTAACTGTAACTGTCTAATTAAATGTAACATTATATGCCACAATGTGGCTTTATAACTCACAAATGTGAATTTGTTTCTTGTAACTGTAATTGTCACAATGTAACTTTAAATCTCACAATTGAGATTTTTTTTTGCTCTCAATTAACTGACAATGTGACCTTAAATCTCACAATTGTGACTGTGACAAAAAGTTACATTGTTACATTATAAAGTCACAGTTGTGAGAAACAATGTAGCTATATTTAACTAACTTTTGTCACAATTTGACTTTAAATCTCACCACTGTGGCTTTGTTTTTCATAACTGCAACTTTGTGTTACATTTGTGTATTTGTTTCTTGTAACTGTCACAATTGTGACTTTGATACTTGTAACTGTAACTTTATTGCACAATTGTGTCTTTGTTTCTTTTAACTGAAAATTGTCACAATGTAACGTCTTATTTTACACTTATTCTCACAATTAGCCTACCTTTTTTATTTTACTCAGGGGCGGAAGTAGGCTTCTATAACATAATGCTTGATAATGAATGAAAAAGTTATGGATGCAAAAAGCCCACCATGTATGAATGCTCCTCTTTAGTTGGAAGGCCTAGATATCTCTCCGAGAAGGCAGCACCTGAAAAACAAGGTTGAATCCATTTCCACACATAAATCTGAAATGAAACTGTAGTACACTACAGATTAAACCATTTCTCAAAAGGATACCCTTACAAAAAAAGTAGTACCAGGACACTTTGATATATACCATGGGACTGAATGATTACCATATCATATACCATGGTATTTTGAAGTACTCCAAGGCACTTCAAAGAAAGTCCAGAAATACTGTTCTTCCAAATTGCTTTTTTTTTTGCTAGTGTATGGAGCTGGAACTCACTATAGAGCTTGAAGTCTGTGATGGGAGCCATGACAGCGGCACATTTGAACATCTGATCGGTTGCCGTCAACATCTTCAAACCTAAATAGCCACCGAATCCCTGTGAGGACAAATGAAGGCTGATGACAGAGCTCTGCAACTGAAGACTGAATTCAAAGTACATATCCTAAGTGAGAATATGATGCAAGCCTACAAAGGGATTAATTTGCTAAGAAGATGTGTATTAAAGCAATAGGCCACGAGAGGCGGTACTTTAGATCAAATTGACCACTTTTAAGTGGTGCTATTTGGAGTAATGCAAATACAGAACACAGAAACCCCCTTAACCACTGTAAAAATCACTGTAATTCTATAAAGTTTGGGTGGTTTTTAAACACCAATGTTCAGTAAAGAAAAATACGTTCATAATAGTAATCACAACTACATTTTCTATTCTAAAGAAAATATGGGTGGAGCTGGCAGTACAGCAAGTGAACATTTTGTCCTCAAAGTTGATGTGTTAGAAGAAGGAAAAATGGGCAAGCGTAAGGATTTGAGTGAGTTTGACAAGGGCCAAATTATGATGGCTAGACGACTGGGTCAGAGCATCTCCTAAACTGCAGCTCTTGTGGGGTGTTCCCGGTCTGCAGTGGTCAGTATCTATCAAAAGTGGTCCAAGGAAGAAACAGTGGTGAACTGGTGACAGGGTCATGGGCGGCCAAGGCTGATTGATGCACGTGGGGAGCGAAGCCTGGCCCGTGTGGTCCGATCAAACAGACGAGCTACTGTAGCTCAAATTGCTCAAGAAGTTAATGCTGGTTCTGATAGAAAGGTGTCAGAATACACAGTGCATCGCAGTTTGTTATGTATGGAGCTGCGTAGCTGCAGACCAGTCAGGGTGCCCATGCTGACCCCTGTCCACCACCGAAAGCGCCAACAGTGGGCACGTGAGCATCAGAACTGGACCACGGAGCAACGGAAGAAGGTGGCCTGGTCTGATGAATCACATTTTCTTTTACATCATGTGGATGGCCAGGTGCGTGTGCGTCGATTACCTGGGGAACACATGGCACCAGGATGCACTATGGGAAGAAGGCAAGCCGGTGGAGGCAGTGTGATGCTTTGGGCAATGTTCTGGTGGGGAACCTTGGGTTCTGCCATCCATGTGGATGTTACTTTGACACATACCACCTACCTAAGCATTGTTGCAGACCATGAACACCCTTTCATGGAAACGGTATTCCCTGGTGGCTGTGGCCTCTTTCAGCAGGATAATGCGTCCTGCCACAAAGCAAAAATGGTTCAGGAATGGTTTGAGGAGCACAACGAGTTTGAAGTGTTGACTTGGCCTCCAAATTCCCCAGATCTCAATCCAGTCAAGCATTTGTGGGATGTGCTGAACAAACAAGTCCGATCCATGGAGGCCCCACCTCGCAACTTACAGGACTTAAAGGATCTGCTGCTAACATCTTGGTGCCAGATACCACAGCACACCTTCAGGGGTCTAGTGGAGTCCATGCCTCGATGGGTCAGGGCAGCAAAAGGGGGACAAACACAATATTAGGTCATAATGTTATGCCTGATCGGTGTATATAATATAGCTCATTAGCCTAACTGTAGACTTTTTACAGTTGCCAACATGCAAAAATCAGCTATTTATTCAAATGCTCATCCAATCAGATGTTAGAGCTTGCACTCTAAATTTTCAGAACATATATTTTACCTTTCCATAAACAGCAATTCTTCTCCCATCAATGTACGGCAGCTGCATTAACCATCTGCAATGAAACATGCAAATTTTAGTTGGCATTTAGCAGTTATGATAAATGGCTGGTCTTTTAAAAGCAGCCATGTATTAACTCTGCGGAGACATTGCTTTTTTGCCTTGAGCAAGAAGTAGGTTAAATTAAATTAGCCAAGCAGGCTTTCAACAAAATATGAAAGAAAACTCAGCATCTGTTTTAGAACATAAAGCATTTCCTAATCAGATATTTGGTGGCGTTATGTGCAAAATGACTTTTCTATTAGAGGTATTATTCTTAATAACTTAAAAGAAAGAATGACTCACTCCACGACTCCAAGTTTGTCTTTAATGCGGAGGGAATCCAGCTTACGAGGGTCCAGGATGCTGCTTTTCTGTCCCTGTGAGGCCCGACTTGTGCTGTCGATCCAGGCCAGTGCCACTCCGTGCAAGCTGGACAAAACCTCCGGCCAGCCCAGGGCAAACTCCTCTGTTACCGACTGCCTGCCAGGAATACTGTCACTAGAGGTGCAGAGAACAATGGATGGATGGAGGTGTTGACACATTATGTCACACTGCAGATTAAAAAGACATTAGCTCACTGATCTTCATTCTGTAAATGTGTTCACACTTGCTGAACACTTCTTGCATCTCAATCGAGCATGTGCATATTGCTTATTAATAACGCAGCATTCATAAATCATGTAGCCTAACCAACTACGACAAGGGAGAGGAGAGTCTTAACTAGATTTGCATTTCCACAAGGAGATATAGCTGCTTGCAATGCAGCAAAAGAAGTTCTATGGTAGGTAAGCTTAAGTTTCCTGCTGAAAATCAGAGCTGCTTTGTCACCGTCAAGACACTCAGCACGCATCTTGTTTTTTGAATGCATGCAACACTGGCTTATTATTACTTATGCTACAGTATACTGCCTACTATTTAAAAAATTGTAAGTAAAACAGTAAGCATCAGCTCAGCATGGATGTTTTAAGCAGTAGAATGCTACATTCTTGTCACATTACCTTCTAACGTTGCAATAATTCAGCAAGTAGCAGTTTAATTTTTTTTAAATAAAACTTTTTCCAATTTTGTGTACAATTTGAAAGTTTAATCACATAATTAGTAGGGCTGTCAAATCAATTAATCACGATTAATCGCATCCAAAATAAAAGTTTGTGTTTACAGTGGGGAGAACAAGTATTTGATACACTGCCGATTTTGCAGGTTTGCCCACTTACAAAGCATGTAGAGGTCTGTAATTTTTATCATAGGTACTCTTCAACTGTGAGTGACGGAATCTAAAACAAAAATCCAGAAAATCACATTGTATAATTTTTAAGTAATTAATTTGCATTTTATTGCATGACATAAGTATTTGATTCATCAGAAAAGCTTAATATTTGGTACAGAAACCTTTGTTTGCAATTACAGAGATCATACGTTTCCTGTAGTTCTTGACCAGGTTTGCACACACTGCAACAGGGATTTTGGCCCACTCCTCCATACAGACCTTCTCCAGATCCTTCAGGTTTCGGGGCTGTCGCTGGGCAATACGGACTTTCAGCTCCCTCCAAAGATTTTCTATTGGGTTCAGGTCTGGAGACTGGCTAGGCCACTCCAGGACCTTGAGATGCTTCTTACGGAGCCACTCCTTAGTTGCCCTGGCTGTGTGTTTCGGGTCGTTGTCATCCTGGAAGACCCAGCCACGACCCATCTTCAATGCTCTTACTGAGGGAAGGAGGTTGTTGGCCAAGATCTTGCGATACCCCCATGGCCCCATCCATCCTCCCCTCAATACGGTGCAGTCGTCCTGTCCCCTTTGCAGAAAAGCTCTCTTCAGGTCATTGACCAGGTCCTGTCATGTAGTTCTGGGCTGATCCCTCACCTTCCTCATGATCATTGATGCCCCACGAGGTGAGATCTTGCATGGTGCCCCAGACAGAGGGAGATTGACCGTCATCTTGAACTTCTTCCATTTTCTAATAATTGCGCCAACAGTTGTTGCCTTCTCACCAAGCTGCTTGCCTATTGTCCTCTAGCCCATCCCAGCCTTGTGCAGGTCTACAATTTTATCCCTGATGTCCTTACACAGCTCTCTGGTCTTGGCCATTGTGGAGAGGTTGGAGTCTGTTTGATTGAGTGTGTGGACAGGTGTCTTTTATACAGGTAACGAGTTCAAACAGCGGCAGTTAATACAGGTAATGAGTGGAGAACAGGAGGGCTTCTTAACAGGTCTGTGTGAGCCGGAATTCTTACTGGTTGGTAGGTGATCAAATACTTATGTCATGCAATAAAATGCAAATTAATTATTTAAAAATCATACAATGTGATTTTCTGGATTTTTGTTTTAGATTCCGTCTCTCACAATTGAAGAGTACCTATGATAAAAATTACAGACTTCTACTTATTTTTGATCAAATAAATGCAGCTTTGGTGAGCATAAGACATTAAAAATCTTACCAACTGCAAACTTTTAAATGGTAGTGTGACCTTTTGTATCTCATAATGCAACTTTTTTGTTTTACATTTTATCTCATAATTACCTTTTTACTTTGACTCTAAAGCAGAAATGGGCTTCCATACAAACTAAAGCAGCCTTACTAACAGTATCATACAGGCGCTGGTGAAGTGCGGGGAGACACTTACATGATAATAAGGAGAGGGTGCAGGTTTCCCTCGTACCCAGGGGGCAGGGACATCTTCAGATCTAGGTCTGTAATTATTCACAAAGGCAGTTAAAACAGAATAAACGGCCGTTTCTACTGTACCATACTGCAAGGAAGTCTTGGCCGGCTCATCAATATTCTAACCACTGGCAAATGAGCTCCCATGAGCCGATTGGTTTTAACAGACTCTCAGTAACACACACACACATGCACAAACAAACACAGTCGGGGGACCTGATGTACAAAGCATGTGCAATTTATATACACAGATGTGCAAGCAAACCCCATCATGCAAGCAAAAACACACACGCAAACAAGCCACGATGGGCTTCCCCTAAAGGCAGGTACCGCTGTGAGGATCCAATTATAGCAAAACCAGAACAATTACCTGATTGATTCTTAAATCTAGTTGGCTTTGTAAAAGGTTGAGATCAATTCATGCTGAAAAGAGGAATGTATTCAGTTTACCGCTGTTGTCGGAGGAAAGCGTCTGGAAAACAGTCTCAGAGAGCCTCTTGGTTTCAAGAGACATTGCGAGGAGGCTGTTGTCTTCCACCACCATGTAACCTGTAAATGCAGCACACAGACTTAATATATTTTTGCCATAAAACCAGAACGGTCCACCACCATGGAGTATTTAAATATTAAATCTGTGATAATTAAATTCAAGAAGCTACCATGCACTTTTAGTTTTAATGAACTCTCTCACTACACCAAACTCTTAAAAAATACTCACTGGGGTGCTTTATTACTAAAACATCTATTTTCTTGACAGAATCATTTTCTAAAGTGGTTGCGTGGTTGCGTGGGTGTTTCTATGTGGTCACCAAAGTATTCTAGACTGTTTTCTATTTTAATATATTTTGAAATGTAATTTATTCCTGTGATGGCAAAGCTGAATTTTCAGCAGCCATTACTCCAGTCTTCAAGACAAATTCAACAATGAGCCCATCAGATAGGTTTCTTCATATAAGTATTTAGGTTTATTTATTGATATTAATCTATTGTTGGACATGCATGTCGATAACCTGTCATAAGGTGCAACAAAAAATTTACTTGCTCCAGAGGCTTATGCTTTTTGGAGTTGCCCAGAGGGTGATGCTATTGTCTTATGCTTTTATTGAATCCATCTTCCAGTATTGTATATCTGCTTGGTTTGGTAATCTGACAGTTACCCTCAGATCTCAGCTGAACCGTCTGGTGCACACAGCAATGAAGTTCATTGGTGTGGGGCTTTTACCCCCCTACTTTAATCTATATTTAACAAAATTGTTTTTAAACAGGCAAGGAAAATGACTCTGGACACGCTCTATCCAGAAATTGTACTACCATCCGGTCGATGTTTTCGCACCCAAGTTTTAGATGCAACCACTGTAAACCCTAACGCTAAATATGCTAAAATAATGAATTGGTTTGAGTAGCGCCAACTCAAATTAAACAAATGAGTTCAATCAAACGAAAGAACTTTCTTTTTCTTTTGAGTTCACAAAACTGACACATTTTAAGTAATCTGAATTGTTTCATTGTTTTGAGTTTTATGATCTTGTTTCTTTTAATTTAGACAAACTTAAATTTAACTGAAACTGGGCTGGGATTTCTATTTCCCAGCATGCTTTGCCATGACACTCAAAAGGGAGAGTAAATACTAAATTTAAGTGTTATATAATGTTTTTGGTGCAAGATTAATGTTAATTGGGAGATTTAGTAGTGTTTAATGTTTTGTTATGCTAGTTTAGAAGAGTTTCTGTTATGTTAGTTTTTTGTAGGGTTACCATCATGGTGACGAGTGGAGCATGAGCTTAGTTTGAGAACAGATATATGTTAAATGTTTAATATTGCTGTACTCATTCAGCAAGTGCTATGCTATGCTAATGCTATCAAAGCATTGTTTCACCAATTAGCAAGGTGGCATTTATTGAATTAGCTAGTTAAAGCTAGCCAAGTTTCCACTACTAAAAATATTTAAGTAGAGATTACATGATAATTTTAAAGTTAAATGCATGAATTAGCTTACTCAAATATTTCAAGTTAAGAGCAATTCAAATGTATGTATGCAAAATAAATAATCTCCAAATTCTGCTTACTTAAGCCGGGGACACACCAAACGGCTGTTAGGCCGATTATGAATGGAATTTGGTTGTTACGACTGATCATGCTCAAACGCGCCGAATCAGGGACAGTTGCGTTCAGTCGGTGTGAAACTCATGCAGTGTGCTGTATCTAAAGATTCTAGTCTTAGAATTTAAAGGACCAGCTGTTGCCAGTCGTCCTCACAAAGATTTTATTAAACATGTTTAATATTTGCGACTGGCGCAGGCGATTATGCTGAGGAGATGCGTTCCCTATCAAACATCATTCTTGTAATTTTATCAAACACAATCTTTTTGATGTTTCTTTTGTATTAATTCATAAGTTAACATTGCAAGTTAACTGTTTTAGGCTATTCATTTTGTGCTGCAGAAAAAGTGAAACTGCATTCTGTAAAAATTCAGAATAAGCAGTGATTTCTCTCATTTTAAAAATAGAAATAAAGGGCGTTTTTACACTGGCAGTTTAGTTCAGAACGTGGCACGGTTCACATGAAAAATTGGTAATGTGAAAGCTGTCATGCGTACCTGGGAGCGCACCAGGGTACCGAACCCGAGACTACCTGGAGGAGGTGCTCTGAGTTCGGTTGCACTCGAACTGTGCCGCGATTCGCGTGAACATTGTGAGAAACACGGACTTGTGCGCTCTTGTTTAGAAAAGTAGCCTGCGCATTCGTTTGAGCCGATTATAGTTCAATAAAACACATGTAAGGAATGATAGTGTTGATGATTTACCTTGGATACGAGCGAGAGCGAGCCTGCAGTCTCCTCAAGAGTCCCTTTGCAAGCATGCAGCAGAAAGCCGCCTTCATCCGACACACATACAGTAAACCCAAATGTCATTTACTCAGCTGCGCATAATAGCACCAAATTCATAATGATAATAATAATAAAAAACAATATATTGACCCACGTTCTGTCTTCTATCATGCATGTGCATGTCTGTGATTATGTAAGATGCACGCAAATGCACCAGGGTTCAATAGAATCAAGTTGACCAATGCTGCCGGGGAAACCGGGAACTATCGCAATCGGACATGGACTGCAGCAAACGTGCCCAGTGTAAAAACGCCCTTTTCTTTTATTTCGACTTGGAGTCAAAGTTAAACAGAAAAAAATGGTAGCTTATGTAGGCACGGCACTTGTTTCAGAATAGTAATGTTAATGTTAATGATTGATAGCCTAATTTTAATTTAAAAATCTAACGAATAAAAAAAAAAAAAAAAAAAAAACAAACATGACATTTGTAAATAAAATTATTTTATATATATATATATATATATATATATATATATATATATATATATATATATATATATATATATATATATATATATATATATATACACTAATACACTCATATGATGAGGAAATACAGTTATTTGAATATCTCTGCAGCTCTTCTGTCAAATGAAGTCATGCTTTCAAAGTTTCCAGTGTTGTCAATCCAGTTAAATGGTTTTGTACACTTACTGTAGACTGATAAAATGAAAATAAAAATATAAAAATAACATTTTGAATGTTGTTGGCAGGGTTTTTCCTTGTTTTTTTTTTTCTGCACAAATTGCACTGCAAATAAGTAGTGGCGGCTGTCTGTTGACATCCATGTTTAAGATCTCACAAAGATGAGTTCAGCAGAATGTCATGTTGTGACTCACTTATCGTTAAGTGTGTTGTGTGTATCGTTAACTCAGTCGTAAACATTTGTGCTCTTCTCTGACTGTCAAAGATTAAAATCTGCTCCAGTCGAAGGAACAGTCTTTAAGTGTGTTCAGTTCAGTCTTAGAATGTTTCAGCTAGTTGTTAAGTGTGTCCCCGGCTTTAAACTTTAAATTTCTTAACTTAAAAAAACATGATGTGACTGATTACCTACATTTTTTTGCAATAGCAATCTTTTGCAACATTCGAAATGTCTTTACTGTCACTTTTGATCAATTTTACGCAACCAAATCTTGTGGGCTCTAAACTTTTGGATGATAGTGTATGTGGGATTTTTATCGTTTTTATCATTCGTCAGATGAAAATCCTGATCTGAGTTTAGACAAGTTAAGAAGTCAAAGTAAATGTATCTTTCATCTTCATAGTACAAACATCCTAGATGAAATTACACAGATAAATGTATTAGGATTATGGGTTTGTTTGAATTCCTAACCCTAAGTATGAACACTAATAATAGAGCGTACTAGAGCGAATAGGGTGCATTTATAGAAAAAATGGTCTACTTTTTTTGACAATTTTATTAGCAATTAAAATCTTTCTTTCCTAAAGCCACACGTGGCTGACTAAATAACAGCTCTTAATGAATAACGTATTGATTGTACTCACTGGAAGGATCACTTGTGCTGTGAATGGTCACCTTTGGGACACCTGGGCCTGTAAAAGTATGACAGAGATGAGACATGTGCATCTTTATTCATCAGCCTGAATGTGTGTTTGCATTTGTGAATGAGCGACAGTGACCTTACCCAAGCAATAGAGGGTAAAGTATGTCTGATTGTGGCTGAAGTCCGCTTTGAAGAAGCTGCACCACTCAAACAGGTTGCATGTCAGACACTGCCGATGAAAAACTCCTCCAAGCTCCACGCTAGTCAACAAACATGCATTTCATTATTTCACAACCCATCATCTTAATGCCATCAACCTCTGCCAAAAGTGTTTTGTGTGAGTACATCGATTAGAATATACATAAAATTTAAATTTACGGTCAGGAGCTGCTACCGCCATCAATGACAATCATACTTGAAATGCCTTTTTCATCAGTAAAAAATGAACACTCTGTCATAATTTACTCCACCTCATGTCTTTCCAAACCTGTCTGACCTTTTACTGTGGAACACATTTTTAACCCTCTGGTAGTGATCCGGTCATTTTGATCTGGAGAGAATTTTCTTTTTACTGAAAATGCTAGTCATTTTTAACACATTGGACTAAAACTTGCTGAATTTTCCTCACACAAGGTATAACAGCTTCCCAAAAATATTTTGATATTTCTGTTCTTTAAAAAAAAAAAAAAAAAAAAAAAAGAATTAATGAATCTTTTTATATGCTATGTTAATGTCAAATATTGGATTCAATCATTTAATCAGCTTGTTCTCTTTCAATTAGGACAGGTTTTGCATTTCTTTTTAGGAAATACCTAGTTTAGTCATGAAACTAAGCAGCCAATTGGCCACATATTTCTATCTAGGCTTGACTTTTATTCCAGTTTGACCAGGCAGCATGTGTTACGTACTGCTCTGAAACACGGGTTGAGGATCCAAACGCAGTAGTTTATTAGGGTAATCCATAATCATAATCAATATAACAGGCTTAAAGTCACAACCACAGAGCAAACCATCCAGATATTAACAATAGTCCAAGGCACAGGCAAACAGGGAGATCCAAGGAGACAGGCAGAAGATCAAGACCATGGCACAGAAACCAGAAGTAGCGCTCAGAAATGCAGTGTAACACACACAAAACTTAGCAATGAATGACTGAATAAGCAGAGTTAAAGGGATAGTTCACCCAAAAATGAAAATTATGATTTACTCACCCTCAATCCATCCTAGGTGTAAATGACATTCTTCTTTCAGACGAATACAATCGGAGTTATATTAAAACATTTCCTATTACCTATTTCCTACTCCGTATTCAACTTACGGAAAAAGCGTAACTGGCGCAATGATGACGTCGGACGTAGTGTAAGTGTTTTGAACTGCAAGAGGCATTACACTTTCTTCGTAAGTCAAATGTCATATACACCTAGGATGGCTTGAGGGTAAATTATGGGATAATTTTCATTTTTGGGTGAACTATTCCTTTAACAAGGTTAATGATACACAGCTGACAGCAATCAGGGATGATGAGTTCTGGGAAAATGTATGAAATGAAAATGTTGATATGGCAATGGACTAGGGAGGAGTGCCTCTGGTGGGTATCAAGGGCACTCCAGCTGGTGATCGTGACAGCATTAGACTGCGCGCTAGACTTAACCCTCCTCCGCCCCAGCACCACCTGTCTAGATCTGCTATAGGGTCTCTTATTTGCATCAGCACTTTCACTGTCACTTTGTGTCTTACGAAGCAAGTCTTTGTACTTGCTCTGTAGCAGCAGCATGTTTTCTTTCTGTTTTATCGTCGTCTAGCAGAGCGAGTCTGTGTACTTGCCTGCAGCCACAGCAGCAGCAGTGTAGCAGATCTAGTCAAACCCATTTACATCAATATTTCTCATTAATAAAATATTGTGTTTCAAACTACTCGGAGAGTTGTCATGACTGAACTGATTGAGGCCTCACTGATCTGAGCTTATGCACCTCAGTTTTTGAGGTAAATAAGGCCTACAATCAATCAGTTCCAAAAAGAAATACAAAACCTGTGCTAATTGATTGGATCCAATATTTAATGATAATAATATAGCATAATGGGACATTTAAAAGGCTAGTATTTTTGACTGGGAACACCAAATTAGGAAACAGATTTTCAACAGAGCACAAGGGTTAATAATGTTCATGCTGCTCTTTTCCATACAGTGAAAGCATACAGTGACCAGGATTCAGGAAGCGTAAAATGAACACTAAACTTTTTAGCTTTTGACAGTCCCTGGTCACTATATGCTTTCACTGTATAAAAAAACTGCATGAAATCTTCAATATGTCTCTTCTTGCATTTCATAAAAGAAAGAAAACCATAAAGAATGACATGAGGATGAGTTTTCAGAATTTACACCTCAGTTTGGGGTCGATTTTTCATGTTCTTTTGCTCATGAAGCCTGCATTTATTTGATCAAAAACACAGTAAAAACATTAATATTGTGATTTTTTATTTTTATACATTTTAAAATGTAACTTATTCCTGTGATTTTCAGCATCATTACTCCAGTCTTCAGTCACATGATCCTTCAGAAATAATTCTAATATGCTGATTTGCGGCTCAAAAAACATTTCTTATTATTGTCAATGTTGGAAACAGTTTTGTTCTTTTACTATTTTTGTGGAAACTGATACTTTTTTCAGAATTCTTTGATAAATAAAAAGTTCTACAGAAAAGCATTTATTTGAAATAGAAATCTTTTGTAACATTCTAAATGTCTTTACTGTCACTTTAGATCAGTTTAATGCATCCAATTTTTGGCTTAACTATCCAAATAACTTCCAGTATGTGATGCACACGTGCTGAGCTAGTTTTCCATTATCCACTTGCTTTAAGGCCATTGCTGGACCTTTGCACTTTCACCATATATTGCTCGGATGGTCGCAATAAAAAATCTATGAGAACTTATGGCCCACTGAGAGCAAGTGAGAGGCTTAAAGCATTAATCAACGGTAAAAGAACACCCTTTAAATCGTTGTGAGGCACAGCACCTCCCCCTCTGCCCGTCTCCTTTTCAACCTTCTCTATCTCTCTCTGCCTCTTGCTCTCTCCCTCTAAGCTGCCGTTCCTGTTAAATGAATTAGCTGGGCTTCTTGCCTGGAGCTCACTAGAGGAGGAAAAACTCTATTGGCTTTTCACGAATGTCCCCGAAACGCATTTCAGATACGTTTCGATGTAGACTGGAAGGATTTAAGTGATTACAACACAAGTCATCGATGAACATACATACTCAGAAACTGGAACATCAATGCACATACAGAATGTCAACAGGATATGGGCGTCCAAAACCCACAAACACTGAGGAAATAAAATATCTCACAACACAACAGGGTGTGCAATTGCTGTCAGATTGATTTAGATGCAAATGTGCAGCACAGCATGAGAGGTGCAGAATTCCTAGACATTGATGATAGAATACTCAATTACAGACTAAAAGACGTATCGTTTGGGACAGAACCCACCTGTATAAGTGTCTACTCTGCTGCGACTCCTCCGTGCTCAGAAAATAGCTACAGGGGAAAGACACATTAAGAAAATTTGAAAAGGTTTTTGAGTTACTATTTGCAGTCAGTCATTTATCCTCTAATAATAGAGTCTACTTCCATACTGCCGTCATACAGCTGCATGCCAAGTACGTTTGTATCTGTTACACATGCAAAGTAGGGAAGACTGTGACATACAATTAATCTGGTACTGACATAAATGAATGCAAGTCATTGATTTATGGGCCTAAACTTTGATTTGAACTATAGATCTGACTATTTATAAATATTCATGCATTGAAAAGATAAAAAAAAAAAAAAAAAGTATTTCTTTCTGAAAAAGCTATTACTTCTGGCATGGTTATTCAAGAGGGTTTGTTTTATGCAGCTGCAATTAGAGAACAAAGCCGGGGAGAAAATGACAGAGTCATTACAGCCAATTCAACATTAAATTACTGTATTAATTTTAATTAAGTGCCATCTATGCTGATTCAGTGGGCTAAATGGGATTGCTACGCGTAAATAATTCTATAATTACTCGTATTAGGTAGTTTGGTTGACTAAAAGATGCTTTATGACACCATCTTGAGGCTTTTGAGTCAAAATGGTTTGCTCATTAAATTCGATCTGTCATACATTTTATCATTCTCCTCATCAAGAGCACACAGCGAGGTTACATCCCAGTTTCCTGATGTTAGAAAGCGAGGAGAAACAGAAGGAGTGGAAGCCTGAAGAAAAAGAAAGAGAAAGAGATAGATAAAGCTTATATGAGGTCTAAAGAGAAGGCGGGTTATAATGGAAAGCAGTGGAGAGGAAGATAAGGAAACATTAGAGTGAAATACCCAATCTAAAGAAAATGACAGACAAATATATAATATATATACACTCACCTAAAGGATTATTAGAAACACCATACTAATACTGTGTTTGACCCCCTTTCGCCTTCAGAACTGCCTTAATTCTACGTGGCATTGATTCAACAAGGTGCTGAAAGCATTCTTTAGAAATGTTGGCCCATATTGATAGGATAGCATCTTGCAGTTGATGGAGATTTGTGGGATGCACATCCAGGGCACGAAGCTCCCGTTCCACCACATCCCAAAGATGCTCTATTGGGTTGAGATCTGGTGACTGTGGGGGCCATTTTAGTACAGTGAACTCATTGTCATGTTCAAGAAACCAATTTGAAATGATTCGAGCTTTGTGACATGGTGCATTATCCTGCTGGAAGTAGCCATCAGAGGATGGGTACATGGTGGTCATAAAGGGATGGACATGGTCAAAAACAATGCTCAGGTAGGCCGTGGCATTTAAACGATGCCCAATTGACACTAAGGGGCCTAAAGTGTGCCAAGAAAACATCCCCCACACCATTACACCACCACCACCAGCCTGCACAGTGGTAACAAGGCATGATGGATCCATGTTCTCATTCTGTTTACGCCAAATTCTGACTCTACCATCTGAATGTCTCAACAGAAATCGAGACTCATCAGACCAGGCAACATTTTTCCAGTCTTCAACTGTCCAATTTTGGTGAGCTTGTGCAAATTGTAGCCTCTTTTTCCTATTTGTAGTGGAGATGAGTGGTACCCGGTGGGGTCTTCTGCTGTTGTAGCCCATCCGCCTCAAGGTTGTGCGTGTTGTGGCTTCACAAATGCTTTGCTGCATACCTCGGTTGTAACGAGTGGTTATTTCAGTCAAAGTTGCTCTTCTATCAGCTTGAATCAGTCGGCCCATTCTCCTCTGACCTCTAGCATCAACAAGGCATTTTCGCCCACAGGACTGCCGCATACTGGATGTTTTTCCCTTTTCACACCATTCTTTGTAAACTCTAGAAATGGTTGTGCGTGAAAATCCCAGTAACTGAGCAGATTGTGAAATACTCAGACCGGCCCGTCTGGCACCAACAACCATGCCACGCTCAAAATTGCTTAAATCACCTTTCTTTCCCATTCTGACATTCAGTTTGGAGTTCAGGAGATTGTCTTGACCAGGACCACACCCCTAAATGCATTGAAGCAACTGCCATGTGATTGGTTGATTAGATAATTGCATTAATGAGAAATTGAACAGGTGTTCCTAATAATCCTTTAGGTGAGTGTATGTATATATGTATATATATATATATATATATATATATATATATATATATATATATATGTATATGTATATGTATATGTATATGTATATGTATATGTATATGTATATATATATATATATATATATATATATATATATATATATATATATATATATATATATATATATATATATATATAAAAAATATATAATAATATACACTGATCAGGCATAACATTATGAACACATTCCTAATATTGTGTTGGTCCCCTTTTTGCTGCCAAAACAGCCCTGACCCGTCGAGGCATGGACTCCACTAGACCCCTGAAGGTGTGCTGTGGTATCTGGCACCAAGATGTTAGCAGCAGATCCTTTAAGTCCTGTAAGTTGCGAGGTGGGGCCTCCATGGATCGGATTTGTTTGTTCAGCACATCCCACAGATGCTCGATTGGATTGAGATCTGGGGAATTTGGAGGCCAAGTCAACACCTCAAACTCTTGTGCTCCTCAAACCATTCCTGAACCATTTTTGCTTTGTGGCAGGACGCATTATCCTGCTGAAAGAGGCCACAGCCACCAGGGAATACGTTTCCATGAAAGGGTGTACATGGTCTGCAACAATGCTTAGGTAGGTGGTACGTGGTACGTGTCAAAGTAACATCCACATGGATGGCAGAACCCAAGGTTTCCCACCAGAACATTGCCCAAAGCATCACACTGCCTCCGCCGGCTTGCCTTCTTCCCATAGTGCATCCTGGTGCCCCTCTGTTGGCACGGTGGACAGCGGTCAGCATGGGCACCCTGACTGGTCTGCGGCTATACAGCCCCATACGCAACAAACTGCGATGCACGGTGTATTCTGACACCTTTCTATCAGAACCAGCATTAACTTCTTAAGCAATTTGAGATACAGTAGCTCGTCTGTTTGATCGGACCACACGGGCCAGCCTTCGCTCCCCACGTGCGCCCATGACCCTGTCGCCGGTTCACCACTGTTTCTTCCTTGGACCACTTTTGATAGATACTGACCACTGCAGACCAGGAACACCCCACAAGAGCTGCAGTTTTGGAGATGCTCTAACCCAGTCGTCTAGCCATCACAATTTGGCCCTTGTCAAACTCGCTCAAATCCTTATGCTTGCCCATTTTGCCTGCTTCTAACACATCAACTTTGAAGAAAAAATGTTCCCTTGCTGGCTAATACATCCCACCTACTAACAGGTGCCGTGATGAAGAGATAATCAGTGTTATTCACTTCACCTGTCAGTGGTCAAAATGTTATGCCTGATCGGTGTATATACACAGTATATATCCCTCTATGGTACGGTGTTGCCTCCAAGCAACATTGTCTCATTTTATAAAAAATAAACTAAAATAGACACCCATTTATTGGTCAAACCTATCTCAGGGGAGAAAAACTCAAATACATTTTCATTTCAAATGCATTTTTCACTAATTTGCATCCAGTTAATCACCCACAAAAAATTAAGTAACCTTCACTGGTAAGTAAAGAAGTATTTTCAAGAACTTTACATTATATATCATCAAATATTTTAGAGGACATAACAAAAAACTGTGTATTGCCTCAAGGCAACATTGTACCATAATGGAATCGCATAAGGCCATACCAGGCATACTAGGTTGGAATACAAATATAATATATTTGTAAGGAAAAGAGTTAGAATTATCTAAACGTATTTGCATTTTTGCATGATTTTGTAATGCACTGAATAGTAATTCACATACTATATCTGCATATAATTTGTCCATTGCGGTACAATGTTGCCTTGATGCAACAAACTTTAAAAAAATAAATACATTAAAAATTAAATGAAAATGTTTATTGATATTGTTATAGTGTCCAATTTTAAGCAGGAAAAACACCATAAATTACTTTTTTCTCATTGATATCATATTGCGTACCATAGAGGGATATGCATACAGTATATATATATATATATATATATATATATATATATAAACAAATGTATATGTTTAGTTTTATATTTTAATATTAATATAGGCTGTAATGTTTTTTTATATAGGAATAGCCTATAAGAACAAATTGTTCTGTGTTACTTCAAGGTCATGATATCAATTCGTAAATGACTTCAAATAAAGAATAACAAAAATCTAAATTAACAACTATTTATTCAAATGAAAGTCTAAGTTAAAATGACAGAAAGATTTTACAATACACTAGGGAGAAACACTTTACAATACACAGGGGTTCAACATCCCCACGTCCATAAAAAGTCACATATACGTTTGGTACTTCAGGTTTCTAATCACAAAGTTTATGAGTGCATCTAATTTCATTGTGCATAGCGTGAGTATGAAATTGTTCCATCCACAGACCTGAGTGGAGAGGCTGGCAATGTGGAGAAACTCCCCACGGGCCCCTTGCTTGGCAGGCAGGATGAGGTAAAACAGAGAACCATCTGCTGTGAACAACGGCTCCTCCTGTAGGACAAGCCACCATCAATATACATTCCTTTAACAGATCAACGAGAGACGACACCCTTTTGATGCAATTCATTTCTGTCCTGCAGCTTTTAGGAACCAAAGAACAGAGCCTGAGAACTGGAGAGAGTAAAAGAGAGATAGAGAGAGAGAGGCTGACCTTACCTGCCGCTGGTTGTTGTGCCAGAAGTCCATAGCCATTTGGTGCTTCTAAAGATTAAAGATGTTTTAAAAGGATTAGACATGTCATATATTATAAGTCAAATAAGTTTTTAAATCATTTGTTCTCTTCTGCCTGCCAGGGAGAGTTGTACATCATAACAAACTCCACCGCTAACGCAGAGTTTCAGTCAATCCATCATTCTCATTGGCATCACATTAAGGAAGTGCATGTTTCATTTTTATCTGCAGTTTAGATGTGCTGTCTGGTACATCTAGAGTTCCACATCTTTTCTATTAGGCTGTTCTAAATTTTAACTTTATTTAAGAATTACGGTACATACTCATTTTCCTTTTTACATTTAGATTACCATTGCTGTTATCTAACACTTAGGGCCTTATTTTAACGATCTGAGCACATGGTCTAAAGCACACGGCACAAGTGCACTTAGGGCGTGTCCGAATCCACTTTTGCTAGTTTAATGACGGAAAAAGCGGTCGACGCACCAGGCGCATGGTCCAAAAGTGTTGGAGCGGTCGTGAAGGCATTCTTGAGGTGTTGGAACGCTTCGGTGGCTAAGGGGGTCCAGGACAGAGACTTGGGCAGGTTCCTGAGGAGTGAGGTGAGCTGAGGAGACTGTAATTCTGGATGAACCTGCGATAAAAGTTGGCGAATCCCAGGAAACGTTGGAGTTCCTTGACGGTGACAGGTTGGAGCCAGTTGTGGATGGTGTCCACCTTCCTCTGGTCCATTTGGATACCATGTTGGTCGATGATGTACCCCAGGAACTGAATGGATGGTGTGTGGAACTCGCACTTCTCCAACTTGAGGTATAGGTGGTGTTCTATCAGCTTCTTGAGGACCTGCGTCACGTGTTGGCGATGTTCGGCCTGGTTCCGTGAGTAGATCAGGATATCATCGATGTAGGCAATGACGAAACGTTGGAGGTACTCCCGGAACACCTCATTCATCACCTGGTACTCGTAGTGGCCTGCCGGAGTGATGAATGCCGTCTTCCATTCGTCACCCTCGCGTATCTGGATGAGGTTGTAAGCGCTCTGCAGGTCCAGCTTGAAGAAGATCCGAGCTCCACGGAGCTGTTCCAACGCAGCAGGGACCAGAGGTAGAGGATACAGTGGGGAGAACAAGTATTTGATACACTGCCGATTTTGCAGGTTTGCCCACTTACAAAGCATGTAGAAGTCTGTAATTTTTATCATAGGTACACTTCAACTGTGAGTGACGGAATCTAAAACAAAAATCCAGAAAATCACATTGTATGATTTAAGTAATTAATTTGCATTTTATGGCATGACATAAGTATTTGATACATCAGAAAAGCAGAACTTAATATTTGGTACAGAAACCTTTGTTTGCAATTACAGAGATCATACGTTTCCTTGTTCTTGACCAGGTTTGCACACACTGCAGCAGGGATTTTGGCCCACTCCTCCATACAGACCTTCTCCAGATCCTTCAGGTTTCGGGGCTGTCACTGGGCAATATGGACTTTCAGCTCCCTCCAAAGATTTTCTATTGGGTTCAGGTCTGGAGACTGGCTAGGCCACTCCAGGACCTTGAGATGCTTCTTACGATGCCACTCCTTAGTTGCCCTGGCTATGTGTTTCAGGTCGTTGTCATGCTGGAAGACCCAGCCACGACTCATCTTCAATGCTCTTACTGAGGGAAGGAGGTTGTTGATCAAAATCTCGTGATACATGGCCCCATCGATCATCCCCTCAATACGGTGCAGTCGTCCTGTCCCCTTTGCAGAAAAGCATCTTCAAAGAATGATGTTTCCACCTCCATGCTTCACGGTTGGGATGGTGTTCTTGGGGTTGTACTCATCCTTCTTCTTCCTCCAAACACGGCGAGTGGAGTTTAGACCAAAAAGCTCTATTTTTGTCTCATCAGACCACATGACCTTCTCCCATTCCTCCTCTGGATCATCCAGATGGTCATTGGCAAACTTCAGACGGGCCTGGACATGCGCTGGCTTGAGCAGGGGGACCTTGCATGCGCTGCAGGATTTTAATCCATGACGGCGTAGTGTGTTACTAATGGTTTTCTTTGAAACTGTGGTCCTAGCTCTGACCAGGTCCTGCCGTGTAGTTCTGGGCTGATCCCTCACCTTCCTCATGATCATTGATGCCCCACGAGGTGAGATCTTGCTTGGTGCCCCAGACCGAGGGAGATTGAACTCTTCCATTTTCGAATAATTGCGCCAACAGTTGTTGCCTTCTCACCAAGCTGCTTGCCTATTGTCCTGTAGCCCATCCCAACCTTGTGCAATTTTATCCCTGATGTCCTTACACAGCTCTCTGGTCTTGGCCATTGTGGAGAGGTTGGAGTCTGTTTGATTGAGTGTGTGGACAGGTGTCTTTTATACAGGTAACGAGTTCAAACAGGTGCAGTTAATACAGGTAATGAGTGGAGAACAGGAGGGCTTCTTTAAGAAAAACTAACAGGTCTGTGAGACCTTCTTACTGGTTGGTAGGTGATCAAATACTTATGTCACGCAATAAAATGCAAATTAATTATTTAAAAATCATACAATGTGATTTTCTGGATTTTTGTTTTAGATTCCGTCTCTCACAGTTGAAGTGTACCTATGATAAAAATTACAGACTTCTACATGCTTTGTAAGTTCTCCCCACTGTAACTGTACTTGACTGTTTGGGAGTTAAGGGCCCCTTCTTAGCCACGAAGAAGAAGCTAGATGCGGTGGGGGATGTAGATGGAGGGAAGAAGTGCTGGTTAAGAGCCTCCTGAACGTACTCCTCCATGGCCTTCTGTTCCGGGATAGACAAAGGGTAGATCTTACCCATAGGTGGAGATGCCCCAGGCAGCAGGTCGATGGCGCAGTCCCATGGCCGATGAGGTGCAAGACGGGTCGCCAACCGCTTACTGAAGACATCCTGGAACGCCCGGTACTCTGGAGGAATTTCAGCTTGACTCTCTGTTTCAGGGCTCTCGACGGAGGTTGAATTCAACTGAAGTTGGGAGGAAGAAATGGTGTGATGTTGGCAGTCCCTGCGTATTGATGGTTTGGTAACAAATAATAGACAGTCCATGAAGCAGGCTTCATTCCACTGTAGAATTTCTCCAGAGTTCCAGTTGATGGTGGGTTCGTGTTGAGTCATCCAGGGGCGTCCCAGGATGATGTCAGCGGTTGAACCTTCCAGCACCATGAACGAGATCTTGTCCTCATGCAGGCAGTCGACGCGGAGCGTGGCGGTGGGGGAGAAGTGGCGAACACGACCACGACCCAGCATGAAGCTCTCCAGACCAACGGTGTCGTCATAGATGACCATCTGGTGACGCACTTCGGGATTCAACCCTTGATGAAAGGCGGTAAGTAGAGCCGTCTCATTCCAGCCACTAGATGCCGCTAAAGTGCGGAACTCCAAGGAACAGGCACTGATAGAGGATTTACCTTGTCGCAGGTTGAACAGCTGATCGTGGACAGATAATACTGAGGTGGTTGGGCCGAAGACTTCTTAAAAATGGTTGGTAAAGGTGGCTTGGGACCAGCTTGGGACCAGGCTGCCGGATTGCCAGATGGATTGCGCTCATTGGAGAGCTCGTCCTGACAGCAGGGAAATCATGAAGGCGACACACGCCCATTCTGTGGCGAAAAGCTGTGGTTGCATCTCAAAATAGAGAGAACATTGAAGCTGAAACCCGCTGCAATCCTCCGCCTCACCGGTGTATGTTGCTGGCCTGGCCATGAGACAGGCAGAGGCAGGTGGAGAAGAAGTGGCAGGTGCAGTAGAGAGATGGTGACGAACTACTTGCACGGGTTCCGTGAGGGGATCCGGAGGATGTTCTGTGCTGGGTTCAGCCAGACTCTGCATTGTGGTCTGGTCTTCTGTCACAACACAGAAGGGAACAGACAGGCAGGTAAGTGCAATAGATGTTTATTAAGCAGAGTGAAGGTGAATCAGCGTGAACCAGGTGATGGGAAGAGGATGGTGACTCAGCTGGTGATGATACCGGTAGTTGTGTCTGGCAGGTGACGAAGGAGACGAATACAGGAGATCGGGAACCAGGCAGACGGACAAAAGACGAGTAGGTTGATAGGTAAGGAGTCTGACGTGAACAGTGTATACTGAGACGAGACCAGACAATGAGTGAATGGTGACTGGGTGAATATATAGTGAGAGTCTCTGATGAGGTGCAGGTGCAGCGAGTCAGTATTCTGATGATTGTGAACGAGTGGGCGGGTCCTGGTGATTGGGTGATGATTGGGGCTGTGACGGTGTGGTTGACTCTGTGACAATTACTGTTTTTACTGTATTTTTGATCAAATAAATGTAGCCTTTTCAAAAACAAATTCAATCATCAATCATCGCTCAACAACCTCAGAGTCTCGGCCTTGAGATGTTTATACATTATTGTTAAAAATCAATTTCTCTATGGAGAAAATTAATGGGATTTTTACTTCCAGAAGCGAACAGTTGCACTCTGTTGTGTATTTCAACAGCTCCCAATGCCTCCAATTATAAAACTCTGTTGACGGATTTATCAACACACAGGGTGTAGAAATCAAACATCCCTGTCAGACACAGATACTCCTGTGCGCATGCATTCAATCACTTGCAAGCACGAACATAAAAAGGGAGTGACCTTTAGGCATTAAGACAGGCTGCACATTAAAACCGAGGCTTAAAAGTAAAGCTGAGTTAGTCTTTTGCGCCTCCAGAAAGATATTAGGCTGAGCTGGCAGAAGAGAAGCAAGAGATTCTCTGCATGTTCTGAGCAGAATAAAGAATGAGAGCCAGATCGATGGACACTTTAAAAGTAAAGATACCCAGTGGGGAGCAGTGGATGAGCTGGTAACCCCTCACCTCTGAGCAGGCTCCTGTCGTGGCCTCACACACACACAGCACGGACTGGTTCTGGACACGGTTCAACCAGCGCACAGTTAGACGGGTGCTGCTTATCCAGCTCACCATAGAGATATAGCTATCTCTAGAGAAAGACAGAGAGTAGAGTGCATTCAGAATCACCACTTTATTGATTATGTCAGCACTTCACAATAAGGTTTCATTTCTTACCATTAGTCTGTGCATTAACTAATGTTGACAGATATAACTTTGATTTAAATGTAGAAATTGACTTGAACTAACAATGAACAATAATGATGACTAATGTTAATAAATGGATCATTATTGGCCAGAGGAGAATTGGACCCCTGACTGAGCCTGGTTTCTACCAAGGTTTTTTCTCCATTCTGTCACTGTAAAAAAAATATTGTTGGTTTAACTTAAAAAAGTAAGTTGTCTTAAAATTTTGAGTTCATTGAAATTATATTTTGAGTATATATTTGAGAATACAATAAAGGAGATAGGTTTAATAAATAGAAACTCAAAATATTATGCTATTTGAACCACATTAATTATTTATTATACAATTAATATTCAATATTATTGCTCTGACTGCACTGACACTATTGGATGAGAACTTAACTGAGCTGGACGATGACATCACTGTTTTCTGCAAATCTGCTTTACAGATGAAATGAACTAATTAATAATTGATAATCTTTACATCTTAACTGAATCAACGCTGACTTTAGCTGAACAATGAAACCGTTTTCTTTAGAGCTGCTGTACAGCAAAAAGCAACTTTGTTCGCATAATTTTCCTGTTATCACTGTAAAGCTGTATTGAAACAATCTGTATTGTATAAAGTGTTATATAAATAAAGGTGACTTGACTATTGTAAAGTTAAAAGTTTAAAAAATATATTCTTCCCCATGAGGTAACTTTCCATGCATTGCTAAAATGACATGTATATTAATTATAAATTACAAAATATTTAATTTAATACAATACAATACTACAGAGCCATTAAGAAGGGACATGGTGATGGAAAAAAATATGAGATGGGAGGGAAAAAAATATTTCAATGCGTTTGCTCACAAAAATTTTGCGTTCCCCTCGAGAAACTTTGCGTTCACTCGCAAAGAACTCAAAAGTTTTGCGAGCGAATGCAAAATTTCTTTGGGGAAAGCAAAAGCATTGACATTTAATTTTTTTCTTTCACCATGTCCCTCAGGGTTCCTCAAATCCAATCCTGGAGGGCCACTGCCCTGCAGAGTTTAGTTCCAACCCTAATCAAACACACCTGAACAAGCTAGTCAAGGTCTTCAGAGTTACTAGAAAATTGCAGGCAAGTGAGTTCGATCATGGTTTGAGTTAAACTATGCAGGACAGTGGCCTTCCAGGGCTGGATTTGAAGAACCCTGGTTTAGCGGCTCCATACTATACAGTATTTTAAAGTACAAAAAAGTTCAGTCTAACTAAAACTTGACTATTTTATGTGTGCTATACAGTATGTTTTTTAAAAGGTATTATATATATAAAGGGTATTTTTTAAAGGGTAGTATGTGAATATTACATTAGTGAATACATGATAATAAAATTTTAATTTTTGGGTGAATTATGCCTTCAAGGTTACTAGCGTATTGCGCTTTTAGCTTAACAACATGCAAAATCAAACTGTATTGAAACAGTCTATTACAATCAATTTTGAGTCAAGAAGACTACCCAGCAAGCAATTTTGGGTTTAAAAGACGTCTAATAGCCGTCCAAACACAGCCCTGACGTCTAGGCTAAAACAAGGCAAAATTTGGGCTGTCAGTGAAAATGGAGTAGACGTCTAACCATAGCCCAAGAATAGACTAGTCATCTAGAACATGAACATGTCAAAGAAATGAAACCAAACACCTTGTAATCACTGTTGACTTTGCTTAAATTATAGAATATCATACATCTCGCAAATTATTTTGGCAAAAATGACATGTAACCAAATTCAAGGTTCTTTTGGCTAGAAGTGGGTTACTCATAGCCGGATTATATCGGATCTAGTTAACCTAGACAATGAAATGACGACTATTGCTTGCTGGGTATGGCTGCATCCGAAAACTTAGGCAGCTGACTTGTTGCCTCGCTGCCTTATCAGGCAATGACTTTGTAGGCAGCATTTGCACATGAAGGTACCTCACAAAACTGATTTCGGACAGACTTCTGAGGCAGGGTAACGGTTTAATGATCTACAGCAAAACAGAATGAGCTTTCGAGATAACTAAGCGAATATTTAATTACTACAATAGTAATTTATCGCTAAAAAAGACATCAGAAGTGGAAAACGTTGGTCAAAAACGTACATTTACACACAAACTGACCAGCAACCGCAACATTCAGACACCATCATTAATTTTTAGCTCAGCTCTCACAGAATGGAGAGCAGAGTATTGTGGGATATCAAAGGCAGCGAAGGATACATCTATGCTGCCTTCAAAACTTGATCAGATGAAGGTATCTCAGGAGACAGGAAGTGAACCTAACATTGGATTCGGACGTGCCTTGACGCCTTCCTACCTTGGAATGCATCCTCCAAAGGCAGCATTTTATACAGACACAGCCCATTTATTCTAAATGGTTTTAGAACACAATTTCAATACTTTTTCAACAAAAATGTTGGTCCGTGTAGTTTAGTTGGCTAAACTCCTTTTTAACATGTTTGGCTTGGTTCTTTTATCCAAAATAACTTGCAAATGAGGAACACAACACTACAAGCAATATTAGAGCCTTGCTTTATGTTTGTTAATATACTGTGATGTTTATTGCTGCTATTTTGACCAGGCCTATCTAGCAAAATGAGACTTTAATCTCAAGGGACTATTAACCTTATAAAATAAAGATTTAATTAAATCACGCTCTGGGGATGATTTTTCACCAGGAGGAACTATAAAGCTGACTGCCATCAAGAACAAAAATCAGCCTGAAAGCTATATGTTTAGAGTGAAGATTCATTTTCCAGCAGGACAAAGACTCGAAGCACACAGCAAAAACGATGAAGAATGAAAAAACAGAAAACAGCCCGAGCCAAGGCTTGAATCCAATTGAAAATCAGCAGTTAAGACCTGAAATTGCTGTCCACCAGCATTCTCCATCTAATCTGGCAGAACAGGACCATATTTGTGCTGAAGAATGGCCAATAAATCCACAATCTAAATGCGAAAAAACTCACACCGACAAACCTAGGATGATGCAGGCTGTACTTTTTGCTAAAGGACCATGGGGGTTGGGGACAACGTGAAAAAAAAGCCCTTTGGAGCCCCTGCCCCTTTAATCGTGAAAGTGCCCTTTTCGATCGCACCGCAGTGCCCCTGCGAACACGATTTCTAATTTCTACCGGAGGCGATTTAACCAACACCCCCGAACGCTTACTGAGGGGGAACCCCCCCAACCCCTGAACACCCCCCGCCCCCACCTGGAACGCGATTGCCCCTGCCCCCGCAGAGGTCTGTGCACACCACTGACTGCAAATATGAAAAAATCTTCAGTAACATCAAACCACTCTTAATCCATTGCACGATGTTGCCACAGGGCAACAAACCCATTTTCTTTGGGTTGAAAATGCATTATGCATTTAAAATGGCAATAAAAGTGTTAATAATGAAGGAATTACTTTGAATAAACTACTAAAAACTTCATCTTTGTAACACTACATCCATTTCCAAGTCTTATTCTGGCAGTATGCAATGTGGAGAACAAATGATCATAATGTTCACCCATTAAAAACATTCACATTTTGTTAGAGAGTAAACTTCATTTTAGAGTCATACAAATTATTTGCATATCATAAAGAACTTCTTAAATGTGTTTGTTGCCTAGACTGGCAACACTGTGCGACTCATTTGCAATGTTTTTAACCTCATGCATAAAAGATTTAGTTTAATAAATAAACAGTTAAGACACATGTTTTAAAAGGATATTCAAAATGAACAGCTCTGTATCCATAGCCTGTGCACGGCATATGTTGCACGTTCGTGATTACGGACACATGTTAATGAAAGACAGACTTCACCTGCTGTTCTGGGAGTCTGGAGGAATCATCTCTAATGTGTGTGCTGGACCATATAAATTCACCACAAACAGACTGGCTGATGGGATTCTGGAACCCGCCTGTACAGAGCAAGTACTTTTAACATCATCGAATCAAAGACTAAATGCGCTTGCAGTCTGTAAATAGTGCAAATGTTTGCATTCATTATTCAATATAAACTTTTATTGTGATATTTGATTCATTTCAGGTTATTTTGTCATGTAAAAGAAATTAGTATGCTGCACGTCAACTGTTTTTACCTTTGGATATGGGTAGAGGACGTTAGAAGGGTAGACCCCACCCAGGAAGTGATGTATCTCCATAAAAGGAGTTGCTGAGTTGTTAATGGACAGATACGCCAGGCGTGCGCCGTCTTTGGCCCACCAGAACGCAGGATATTTCAGCAATATCTCCTCTAAAGATTAATAAGATAAGGGACAGAAATTAAATTTTGATGAGGCTAATTAACCCACACACATATCATCGTAGACCTACGCTGATGATCATAAATCTCATTTACCTATCTCATTGTGAATTTATAAGGCTAAATGAGATAATAATCTCTTCATGAATACTGCAATGTCTTCAAGGGATTGTCAAAATTGTCTCAAAGCACACATAGAATTAAGGCGACTCATTATGGTGATGAACTGAGAGAGAGTATTGGGGGGGAGTATTGTAAGGGGACAACACATCCAAGATCACTGACCCTCATAGGTCCAATCAGACAGCCCATTAACCACCATTCCATTTCTGCCCGTGGCTGTCAGACGCATCGCCTTGCTAGACACATCTGGTTTGTAGTAGATGTCATTCTCAAAGATATAGACCTGGAGTCAACAAAGAGAGACAACCAGCATTAACAGATGAAGTCATAATCCAACACTCTTAAAAATAAAGGTTCCAAAAGGGTTGTTTTTTTTCACAGTGATGCCATAGAAGAACCATTTTGGGTTCCACAAAGAACCTTTCAGTGGATCGTTCTTAAAATAACCATTTTTTCTTAGTGTGATGAACATATGAATATTCTAAAGAACCTTTTTACACTATAAAGAACCTTTTGTGGAATGGAAAGGTTCCATGGATGTTAAAGCTTCTTCATGGAACCATCAACGACAATAAAGTACCTGAGTAAAGATGATTACAAGGATATTAAAAAAAATTAAGAGGGCAGTGTGCACATTAACAGCTGTAATATTACAGCTCGGTAATTATTTTAATGTTATGGCCAATACTAAAATGTTTCACTATTATATCTATATATTAAAAAAATAAATAAAGCATATCTATAAATCAACCATTTTAATTTTAATAATTAAATCATATAATAATTGCAATACCATTAATTGACTTCATAAGATGATTAATATAAACTGATTTATTTCCTTGACTGATTTATTTTCTTGCCAAATTGTAAACAACCTTTTAAAAATAATAACACAAAATAAAAATAATAATTTATTTTAAGATGATTTAACTCTCTGAATTAAAGGAGCAATGTTATGAGGACATGTGACAAACCTAGTGACAATGTAGCATAGTAATATTTGAAATGTTTATCGTAAAATAAATGACTATCTATGGAGAAACTATCTTTTACGGTGACTGGGAGGGGACATGTTTGGTTCACTTAGTTTTGTTGTGGCCACGACATATAAACTCGTGGGAACGTCATATTAACTTGTGGGAATGTGATACTAAGTCAAGGCCACAAGATAATTTTGTCAAGGTGATGACATCATTATGTTGTATGTTATGTCATGTAAGTCGTATGTACGACTTCATATTTTGAGGAAGCGACATCCATTTCTGATGGCCATGAGTTAAATGCGTAAACAACCTGCGCGACCACAGCAACCTGGAATTACCAGAAATGAATATGCCTATAATAATATTTATTTTTAATTAAGAAAGAGCGCGGAATTAAGAAATCATTAGTAGGCTATATTAACATATAT
This sequence comes from Coreius guichenoti, assembly GCA_039654105.1. Taxonomy (NCBI): domain Eukaryota; kingdom Metazoa; phylum Chordata; class Actinopteri; order Cypriniformes; family Gobionidae; genus Coreius; species Coreius guichenoti. Next base: position 12,251,843 of record CM077178.1, read on the forward strand.
TGTATTTTGAGCAATGGTGCCTATAGACAGCAAGCATTCGAATGAAGTTTGTTATTATCAATAAATGCTAAAAGAATATGTAAGAACATAAAATAATAGGCCTACAAGAAAACATTTTTATCCATCCCATCTCACAGCCTTTTAAATCTATTCACTTATTAGCCTATTTTATATATATATATATATATATATATATATATATATATATACAGTGGGGAGAACAAGTATTTGATATACTGCCGTTTTGCAGGTTTGCCCACTTACAAAGCATGTAGAAGTCTGTAATTTTTATCATAGGTACTCTTCAACTGTGAGTGACGGAATCTAAAACAAAAAACCACAAAATCACATTGTATGATTTTTAAGTAATTAATTTGCATTTTATTGCATGACATAAGTATTTGATACATCAGAAAAGCAGAACTTAATATTTGGTACAGAAACCTTTGTTTGCAATTACAGAGATCATACGTTTGCTGTAGTTCTTGACCAGGTTTGCACACACAGCAGCAGGGATTCTGGCCCACTCCTCCATACAGACCTTCTCCAGATCCTTCAGGTTTCGGGGCTGTCGCTGGGCAATATGGACTTTCAGCTCCCTCCAAAGATTTTCTATTGGGTTCAGGTCTGGAGACTGGCTAGGCCACTCCAGGACCTTGAGATGCTTCTTACGGAGCCACTCCTTAGTTGCCCTGGCTGTGTGTTTTGGGTCGTTGTCATGCTGGAAGACCCAGCCACGACCCATCTTCAATGCTCTTACTGAGGGAAGGAGGTTGTTGGCCAAGATCTCGCGATACATGGCCCCATCCATCCTCCCCTCAATACGGTGCAGTCGTCCTGTCCCCTTTGCAGAAAAGCATCCCCAAAGAATGATGTTTCCACCTCCATGCTTCACGGTTGGGATGGTGTTCTTGGGGTTGAACTCATCCTTCTTCTTCCTCCAAACACGGCGAGTGGAGTTTAGACCAAAAAGCTCTATTTTTGTCTCATCAGACCACATGACCTTCTCCCATTCCTCCTCTGGATCATCCAGATGGTCATTGGCAAACTTCAGACGGGCCTGGACATGCGCTGGCTTGAGCAGGGGGACCTTGTGTGCACTGCAGGATTTTAATCCATGACAGCGTAGTGTGTTACTAATGGTTTTCTTTTAAACTGTGGTCCCAGCTCTCTTCAGGTCATTGACCAGATCCTGCCGTGTAGTTCTGGGCTGATCACTCACCTTCCTCATGATCACTGATGCCCCACGAGGTGAGATCTTGCATGGTGCCCCAGACCAAGGGAGATTGACCGTCATCTTGAACTTCTTCCATTTTCTAATAAAAAAATGGAAGTCACCAAGCTGCTTGCCTATTGTCCTGTAGCCCATCCCAGCCTTGTGCAGGTCTACAATTTTATCCCTGATGTCCTTACACAGCTCTCTGGTCTTGGCCATTGTGGAGAGGTTGGAGTCTGTTTGATTGAGTGTGTGGACAGGTGTCTTTTATACAGGTAACGTGTTCAAACAGGTGCAGTTAATACAGGTAATGAGTGGAGAACAGGAGGGCTTCTTAAAGAAAAACTAACAGGTCTGTGATAGCCGGAATTCTTACTGGTTGGTAGGTGATCAAATACTTATGTCATGCAATAAAATGCAAATTAATTATTTAAAAATCATACAATGTGATTTTCTGGATTTTTGTTTTAGATTCCGTCACTCACAGTTGAAGTGTACCTATGATAAAAATTACAGACTTCTACATGCTTTGTAAGTGGGCAAACCTGCAAAATCGGCAGTGTATCAAATACTTGTTCTCCCCACTGTATACTGTATATATATATATATATATATATATATATATATATATATATATATATATATATACATACACATACATACATACATACACACACACACACACACACACACACACATCTCCAGAGCTCCAACTCTTCTGGGAAGGCTTTCCACAAGGTTTAGGAGTGTGTTTATGGGAATATTTGACCATTCTTCTAGAAGCACATTTGTGAGGTCAGGCACTGATGTTGGTCGAGAAGGCCTGGCTCGCAGTCTCCGCTCTAATTCATCCCAAAGGAGTTCTATTGGGTTGAGGTCAGGACTCTATGCAGGCCAGTCAAGTTCCTCCACACCAAACTCGCTCATCCATGTCTTTATGGACCTTGCTTTGTGCACTGGTGCGCAGTCATGTTGGAACAGGAAGGGGCCATCCCCAAACTGTTCCCACAAAGTTGGGAGCATGAAATTGTCCAAAATGTCTTGGTATGCTGAAGCATTAAGAGTTCCTTTCACTAGAACTAAGGGGCCAAGCCCAATCCTTGAAAAACAACCCCACACCATAATCCCCCCTCCACCAAACTTTACAAACTTGGCACAATGCAGTCAGGAAAGTACCGTTCTCCTGGCAACCGCCAAGCCCAGACTCGTCCATCGGATTGCCAGACAGCGAAGCGTAAATCGTCACTCCAGAGAACACGTCTCCACTGCTCTAGAGTCCAGTGGCGGTGTGCTTTACACCACTGCATCCAACGCTTTACATTGCACTTGGTGATGTAAGGCTTGGATGCAGCTGCTTGGCCATGGAAACCCATTCCATGAAGCTCTCTACGCACTGTTCTTGAGCTAATCTGAAGGCCACACGAAGTTTGCAGGTCTGTAGCTATTGACTCTGCAGAAAGTTGGCGACTTCTGCGCACTGTGCGCTTCAGCAAGCGCTGACCCCGCTCTGTGATTTTACGTGGCCTCCCACTTCGTGGCTGAGTTGCTGTTGTTCCCAATTGCTTCCACTTTGTTATAATACCACTAACAGTTGACCTTGGAATATTTAGTAGTGAGGAAATTTCACGAATGGACTTATTGCTCAGGTGATAACCTATCACGGTACCACACTTGAATTCACTGAGCTCCTGAGAGCGACTCATTCTTTCACAAATGTTTGTTGAAGCAGTCTGCATGCCTAGGTGCTTGATTTTATACACCTGTGGCCATGGAAGTGATTGGAACAACTGAATTCAATGATTTGGAGGGGTGTCCCAATACTTTTGGCAATATAGTGTATACTAAAGTGTGACACTAAAATAACACAGTTTGCAGTAGACAGTATATACAGTGCAGTATAAAGTAATATAGTATTCCATTCTGAACACAGCCTAAAAATTCATTTTAAAGGGATTGTTCACCCTAAAATGAAAATTAATTAATAAATTACTCACCCTGGTGTTGTTCTAATGCCGTATGCCCTTATTTCTTTTATGGACCACAAAAGCTTGCGACCAGCATCATTGTGCTTTTGTTAATCTTCATTTCTCACAACTTGTGTGGTTTTTCTTGTAGCTAGACACACTGCCATTATATTGACGAGCCCGAGTGGGACATTAAAATTCTCCTATTGTGGTCCATAAAAGAAAATAGGGCATACAACATTATAACACCAGGGTGAGTAATTCATGACTTAATTGTCATTTTTTGGGGGGAACTATCCCTTTAAAGGTGCATTGTGTGAATTTTAGCAGCATCTAGCGGTAAGGTTGTGAATTGCAATCACAAAACGCTCACCCCTCCCTTTCGAAACACATAGAAAAGCTACGGGGGCCGACACAGGACAAAAATGTCGTCATGGGAGAGAGCAGAGAGTGACTAGTGCTCTGTAGAGAAGTTTGTCTGTTTAGGGCTACTGTAGAAACATGACGGCGCAAAATGGCAGTTTCACTGTAAGGGGACCTGCGGTGTATGTAGATAGAAATGGCTCATTCTAAGGTAATAAAAACATAACGGTACATTATGGTCTTTATACTCCACTGAAAATATAGTTATGTACAGTGGGGAGAACAATTATTTGATATACTGCCGATTTTGCAGGTTTGCCCACTTACAAAGCATGTAGAAGTCTGTAATTTTTATCATAGGTACACTTCAACTGTGAGAGACAGAATCTAAAACAAAAATCCAGAAAATCACATTGTATGATTTTTAAATAATTAATTTGCATTTTATTGCATGACATAAGTATTTGATCACCTACCAACCAGTAAGAATTCCGGCTCTCACAGACCTGTTAGTTTTTCTTTAAGAAGCCCTCCTGTTCTCCACTCATTATCTGTATTAACTGCACCTGTTTGAACTCGTTACCTGTATAAAAGACACCTGTCCACACACTCAATCAAACAGACTCCAACCTCTCCACAATGGCCAAGACCAGAGAGCTGTGTAAGGACATCTGGGATAAAATTGTAGACCTGCACAAGGCTGGGATGGGCTACAGGACAATAGGCAAGCAGCTTGGTGAGAAGGCAACAACTGTTGGCGCAATTATTAGAAAATGGAAGAAGTTCAAGATGACGGTCAATCTCCCTCAAAATGGGGCTCCATGCAAGAACTCACCTCGTGGGGCATCAATGATTATGAGGAAGGTGAGGGATCAGCCCAGAACTACACGGCAGGACCTGGTCAATGACCTGAAGAGAGCTGGGACCACAGTCTCAAAGAAAACCATTAGTAACACACTACGCTGTCATGGATTAAAATCCTGCAGCGCACGCAAGGTCCCCCTGCTCAAGCCAGCGCATGTCCAGGCCCGTCTGAAGTTTGCCAATGACCATCTGGATGATCCAGAGGAGGAATGGGAGAAGGTCATGTGGTCTGATGAGACAAAAATAGAGCTTTTTGGTCTAAACTCCACTCGCCATGTTTGGAGGAAGAAGATGGATGAGTACAACCCCAAGAACACCATCCCAACCGTGAAGCATGGAGGTGGAAACATCATTCTTTGGGGATGCTTTTCTGCAAAGGGGACAGGACGACTGCACCGTATTGAGGGGAGGATGAAAGGGGCCATGTATCGCAAGATCTTAGCCAACAACCTCCTTCCCTCAGTAAGAGCATTGAAGATGGGTCGTGGCTGGGTCTTCCAGCATGACAACGACCCGAAACACACAGCCAGGGCAACTAAGGAGTGGCTCCGTAAGAAGCATCTCAAGGTCCTGGAGTGGCCTAGCCAGTCTCCAGACCTGAACCCAATAGATCTTTGGAGGGAGCTGAAAGTCCATATTGCCCAGCGACAGCCCCGAAACCTGAAGGATCTGGAGAAGGTCTGTATGGAGGAGTGGGCCAAAATCCCTGCTGTAGTGTGTGCAAACCTTGTCAAGAACTACAGGAAACGTATGATCTCTGTAATTGCAAACAAAGGTTTCTGTACCAAATATTAAGTTCTGCTTTTCTGATGTATCAAATACTTATGTCATGCAATAAAATGCAAATTAATTACTTAAAAATCATACAATGTGATTTTCTGGATTTTGTTTTAGATTCCGTCAGTGACAGTTGAAGAGTACCTATGATAAAAATTACAGACTTCTACATGCTTTGTAAGTGGGCAAACCTGCAAAATCGGCAGTGTATCAAATACTTGTTCTCCCCACTGTATATTATATTGCATTTCTGTCAATAGATCCCCATAAATTCTACACACTGCACCTTTAAGGAAGCTCACTATAGTACAATAGAACAAAGATCCTCACCAACTGGTTCCCTTGAGGTCCCCACGCTGCGTACTGAAGTACAGACGTATCCTCCTCTGATGGGGTGAGGTCCATAATCTCCCTAAGATATGCAGACAAAAACACACACACCGAGATTGAACTATTACATCACAGACATATGAAGCACTACATAGTGCAAATTCGTCAGGTTCTGGGTCATTTTAGAGAGCTTGAAAGGGCTCGTAAAAACAGCACGATGCAGATGCAGAGTTAATGCAAAATGAAAGTGAAGTATACAGAGAGGCAGGGGTCTGGTCATGCAATGAAACCACAGCTAAGGCTAAATGATCGGTGAATTCTGCCAAAACAAGCAAATGGGCTTCAAGACATTCTTTTAAGTTTCACTGCTGTTTCATAACCACAAGCAAGAATCTCAGGCTTTTATCAACAAGCAGAACACAGCAAATCCCCGTCAGGGCATTCAGTAAATTGCAGGTTAGTGAAAAAAACAATTCATCCAACAGAGACCTGTCAACTTCAGAACAAATAGTACATTTTCCATACTTTTATGTAATCAATGCCTGATGGATAACTTTGGATAAAGCACAAACGCAGAGGGACCTGTGGACTGGTTTTTAGTTGTGCACATGCCCAGTACAGGCCATGCAGTGAGGGACCTCTGTCTCTACCTACCCGCTGGCCACTGTGTAGATTGCAAAGGATGCTGTGAAGGACTGTGAGAATACCTGGAAAGGGGCAGAGGACATGGTGGATCCCTGAATTGTACACACACATGTTATGGCTATGTACGGAATAGCATACTACCACACTATTCTTACTATTTCTGCAGTGTTTAGTATGTGACCATATTCAAATTTTCAGTATGCATGAATCTTCAGGATTATAGGATTATACTATTTTATGCTGCCAAAATGTGCAGTATAAGAACTAAAAAAAACAAAGAATACTATATGTAATGCACTCAACTAGACCATCAATTTCCAGTGTGATGAGTAAACCAAAAGTTATATTAGTCACAATATTATTTATGAAATATGTAAATAAAAAAAGTTTAGGGGCAGTAAGATTTTAATGCTTTTTAAGTCTCTTAAGCTCACCAAGGCTGCAATTATTTTAATTGGGGGGGGTTATGCTGCTTACGCTGCAAACTGCGATACATATTTTTTCAAGATTCTTTGACGTTCAAAAGAACACCATTTATTTGCAATAGAAATCTTTTGTAACATTATAGAAGTCTTCACTGTCACATTCATTGTTAGGGAAAGTTACTCTTAAAAGTAATCCATTGTAATATTGCGTTACTCCCTTAAAAGGGGGGTCTAATGCTATTTCATGCATTCTGACTTATTTACACTGTTAAAGAGTTGGATTCTCATGTTAAACATGGCCAAAATTTCACAAAAAACGAGCTGGACGTATGACGGAGTATTTCTGTGTCAAATACACTCCTTCAGGATTCGAATACGTTTCAGAAAGTTTTTTTTGAGCATGGAATTGCTTGTATGGGCACTTCTCCTGGATGAGCACGTACACACACACACACACACACACACACACACACACACATCAACCAGAGCGAGAGCAAGAACACGTCCATCAACGAGCTTCGTTCAGTAACAGGGAGCCGTCGGCAGCGCTGTCAATTTGTTTTTAGACCACGAAATCAACAATGTCACTAAAGAAGTGTGTTTTTGGTTATGAGGGAAAGATAACCTTGTTCAGCTTCCCAAATAACCCAGTGTTAAGGAAACCGTGGATGCAGTTTGTTTTTCCGGAGCAGCAGCGGAGTTCTGCAAGTGTGTTTGTTTGTTCCCGGTCATGAGTCGAAACCGCAGGCGGTGAGTGAAACTGCATCAAATGTCTGTTTTGTTGGCAATCGGCACGTAAGTGCATATAATGTAAACAACACAAACGTATAGTGAATCGAAAGTTATCCAGGGATAATGCAATGATGTATTTCGTGTGTGTGTGTGTGTGTGCACGCTCGTGTCTCTTTAGCTCCGCCCACTGCACGCCTGCACGAGCTCGGCTGTTTTCAGAAAGAATCGGTACAGCGTATCTGTCTTTTATAAATATGATAAAAGTAAAGACTCTTTGGATTTATGAAGGATGCAATACTACTCTATAGGTACTCAAGATTAACATGAGACTAACAGAAACTGTGTGTGTTATGTACCCTTTAAAAAAGTAACTAGTTACTTTCTATAAAAAGTAATGCATTACGTTACTTTTGCGTTACTTTTTCTCTGCTGATTTTTTTTTTATAACAAAAAAAAAAGTTCTATTCTTGGCAAATGTAATGGCCCTTCACACCAAAAGTGAAGTGACTTTTTGAAATGGAAAATATGCAAATTCACACCTGTACACCTTTCAGCTGTGCTGTTATTCTAGATACATAAATACATAAAGTATTTTCGTACTCTGAATATTCTGGGTTGGCAATTGGTATTACACTGTTTTTATTCATTTTGAGGAATACTCAATCTGTTTTTGTGCATGCTCACATTTAGTCTAGATCTACAATAACCATCATGTTTATACAGCGCGCACAACGCCTCTAAACCTTACTCGCGATTTCTCTCAACATGGTGACAGGAGAGGTGTCAGTCAATAAATGGGAAAACGCAGTAACTTATATTATTATAGTAAATTATATTTAAAAGTAATATGTTACTTTATTAGTTACTTGAAAAAAGTAATCTGATTACTTGCAATGCATTACCCCCAACACTGAACACATCTGATCGTCCTTGCGGATTATAAAATAATAGTTCTTGTCCTTGATGCTGACTGGTCAATAACTATTTTATTTACGATAAGGGGCTGACTATATTTACAATACAGCACAGCCTCTCGTACCTCATTGCTTAGATAAAAGTATTCAAATCTTACTGACCTCAAACTTTCAAAAGATAGATAGTACATAATACACTATTTGTTAAAATAAATAACTAAATAAATAAGTCTGTGTATACTGTGTAGTATGCAGTATGCTAGTATTCCATTCTGAACATAGCACACGCTTGTGCACGCGCTCACATAATTCTTACAGCTCATAATATCTTTCATTCTCTCACTGCATGACAGCACAATATGGGTTCTGGTTAATGAATCATTTCAATTTCAAGCTTCATTCAGCTGATTCAATTGAGGAGCATCATGAACAAAAGAAGCAATTCTTTAGAAAACAAGCTAGAAGGGACACAGGCCTCCAAACTGGTTTGACTCTTATGAGAACGGTACATCACATGTATGGGGTCACATGACAGAAGAATAGCTCACACGCCCTATCAACGTGATCACTGGGGTCAATATCCGTCCAAAAAAAGGATTCACTTGCATAACACATTCACATCAGCTTGAAACCCACTCCACTGGATTAGCAGGTCAAAGATGACCTAAATCAATAGAAGTGTCCTTTGGGCCTCTAAGGACAATTGTGCATTTTGTCAGTACAGCAGGACAATATATTGCAATGCATTTGGCTATATGAAGATATATTGATCAGTAGGTCTGTAATGATTTGTGTAAAATTAGACGTATCGATTGCTGCAGCATCAGTACAGAACGCAGTATAGCGACAAGCTTCGAACTGCACTAATTTCCCAAAAGCCTAATAGGATTGAAAGTCATGCCCCGCACTGCATACTAAAAACAGAACAGCCGACTGTCGCACTGTTTGGCACTGTAGTGATGTTAAACAATTATTTAATTGAAGAATGAATGTTTGAGGTCAGTAAGATTTTTTTTTGGAAAGAAATTAAGATGTTTATTCAGCAAGGACACATTAAATTGATCAAACATGGCAGTTAAGACATTTAAAATATTACAAAGAAAATGATATTTAAAAAAAAAAAGCTGTTCTTTTAAACTTTCTATTCATCAAAGAATCCTGAATGAAAATGTATCACTGTTTCCACAAAAATAGCACAGCACAACTGTTTTCAACATTGATAATAATAAGAAATGTTTCTTGAGCAGCAAATCAGCATATTAGAATGATTTCTGATGGATCATGTGACACTGAGGACTGGAGTAATGATGCTGAAAATTCAGCTTTGACATAAAAACGTAAAAACCAGTTATTTAAAACTGTAATAATATTTCCCAATATTGCTGTTTTACTGCATTTTATATGTAGCCTTGGTGAGCAGAAGAGACTTCTTTCTAAAACATTTTTTTTAAATCTTACAGACCCCAAACTTTTGAACAGTACTGCCTCTAAATATTAAAAAGACAGACTCAAGTGTTTGTGTGCATATGAGTTACAATCTCAAAGTGTCTAGTTTCAAGTTTAAGAACATTTGTTTATTATAAGAAAAGAGACTGTGGATACCCACTGAGAGTCATAAATCCTCTTTTTGCAAGGATTCACAAAATTAATATCCATACGGCAAACAGTGGAAGAAATATTGCATGTGGGAATTTGTATGGTTGTGACATTGCCATAGTAATTGCACAAATTTGCAGTACTGATGCCCACACAATTCTCAGTGCCAAAAAGTGCAAGATCTGCCCTAGTTTGCCTTCCCGCCTGCCTTTTTTCATTCTGTTCTGTTCTCTCTGTAGTGTTGATTCCAACTGTAAAATCTTTCGATTAATGTTCATCACAACACGTCTTCCTCTGGGATTTGCCCTGGTTCTCGTAATGAGTACCTCTTCATTTCTGAATCCATGTAGACATTTTAGCTTTATTTCCTATAACACTGACTTCCTTCAGCACTGTGCCTTCAAAGGAATAGTCCACAATCACAAAAAAAGAAGCAAAGCGGTCATATACAACTTGTGAGAAGTGTTTTGAAGTCCAAAGATAGCTTTGTGTGAGAAACAGACCAAAATTTATATTTACTGATAATTTTCCCCTCCATGAGCTGTTAACCACTGTGACTGGATCACTGAATCAGTGAGTACAGTGTACAGTGAATCAGAATCAGTCTGATTCATGAACGAATCATTCAGGGCTGCATTTCTCAAAAGCATCGCAAACCTAAGTAGATCGTAGAGACCTTTGGAGCCAATTGTTTCATGCTTTTGGGAAACAGTCCAGACCAGTTTTGTGAACCAGATCAACTAATTTGTTGATTTGCTGAATTATCCCTTTACATTTCTTTACCACTCTCAGCATTCTCTTTAACTCAGTGTCTTTTGATTTGACTCAGGCTATCACTCATGCTGTCTTTCGCAGTTTCTATTTCACTCACTCAATATACATTTCGCTTACACCCTCTTTTTCTTTGTGACACTCGCCTTCCTTCCCTTTTGCTTTTTCCCTTTTCCATTTTCTTCCTTCCCTTGCAATTTCGCCTCACTATTCTGGTGTCCCCTTTCATATTTTCCCATCTCCCTCTTTCCCTTATCTCCTAGTTTCCAATCTCTCTGCACACATTCACACTTCCCAATTCATTCCATCCCTATGTTTGATTTCGATTAGACAGCGGGATCTAAGGGCGACGGCAGATCACATCATTTTTATCCTTGTCTTCTTCAGTCACTGTACCCCCCACCCCCCCTCCCTTCCTTCCTTTGTGACTTCTGTGTAGCTGTTCTCAGTTCAGTTGCTTGAGCTGTAAACTGCCTCAGTCAGCACATAATCTCTAGAGATAGTGGGAAAAGGGGGGCGAGAGATCAAGGAAGAGAGATAGCAATTGTGACTAGAGGAGGTGGAGAACTAACAGAGAAATCCCATGTTTCCCTGCAGATGTGACCACACAGATTGGCTTCATCTATATATGAGATCGGAATGTGTCCAATATCAAAAGAACAAAAGAAATCTTTAAAATATTTTAAGATTTCTTGCATTGTGACAATTTTCTCATGATAATTCTAGTTTGTTGCTTGTAAACGTACCGACTGTCTCTACACTGGCAGCGCATCACAATTTTCTCAAATAATCAAAGAAACACTGTATACTGGAAGCACTGGATATGTTGATTATATACATTATATACAACTATATTGAAAAATATAAGGTAAAATTAATCGCATCCAAAATAAAAGTTTGTGTTTATATGTGTGTGTACTGTGTACTGTATATATATATATAAATATAAATACACACTGTATACATTTAAGAAATATTTGCATTTATATACTGTATATATATATATATATATATATATAAAATTTATATTATATATAAATATACATTTTTTTTCCTAAAAATATACATGCGTGTGTATTTATATATACATAACTGTACACAGTACACACACATATATTATGTAAACACAAACTTTTGTTTTGGATGTGATTAATTGCGATTAATTGATTTGACAGCAGCACTCTATATATATATATATATATATATTCTCAGAAAAAAAAGGTACAAAAGCTTATTTTGTATTAAAAGAAAAGCTTATTTAGCATATTAGTACCTTAAAGGTACATATTGGTACCAGCTTTTATATATTTATATATATTAAATGAAATCTTACCTTATACCTCTTATCTTATATACAAGAAATATATACACAACAAATATATATTGTCATTGAATTAATGTCACAATGCAAACCATAAATAATAGTGCTAAAATAGGCTCTACTTTATATTTTATTTATGCAGAAATAATTTCTTATTTCTTATTTTGGGGTGAAATGCGATGTGGACATGTTTAATTCACCACATCCACCACATGTCAAATGCCTCGAGACAAATGCACAATACAGAACACATTTAAATGAGCAACAAAAAACGATATTCACAAGAGATGTTGAGAGAGAGAGAGGGAGAGCGCAAGTGCAACTCAGGAGAGAGGGTATGGATTGTACTGTCATTGTTTTCACTCATTGCCTGTTTTTTTCCTCTTTAACCGTTTTTTTTTCTCTATTACTCATGTCTACACCCTACTTGGTCATTCTCTTTTGAGAAGAGAGAACACTATTGCAGAGATGATTATTTTCTGAAGTGAGGTTTTGGCAGGGGGATAAGAACTACAGATTGCTGTGGCTGCTCAGACAAATAGCCTACAAGTTGCTTATTTTCAGCCTGTTACTAAAACCTGCTGTAATCACAAAGGCTTGCCCCAGTGTGATGCTCATTACAATTCAGTGCCAAACAGCTTCTCTCTTCTGTTTCCATCTCTCCCTCTGCCTGTCGGTATCCCTTCTTTCTTTCTAAACACCCCAGCACCCCATATGTTTGAATATTCTATTCCTTCCACGTTTGCTGTTGATCGTAGCAGCGTTCATTGTTGAACATGCTGCAGAAATTATGGACGAAGTAAGTGGTTTCTCCTGCTGGTCTGAAAGAGTTTTCTCCAGTCCAATAGATAAAAGATGTAGTTAATTCTACTAACACTGGCAGTGCACAAAAATGCTTGTACCATCAATAGATGCATGACATATAAAATCCAAGGTTTTTATTTTAGGGCTAGAGTTAGTCTAATGTATCTGTTTGTAATGCCTCTTTAAAAACACATAACATTATTGTGATATCTTCCTCCAAGTAATCAAAATATCATTTCCGGTTATCCTTTCATAGCAGTTCATGCAATCTAATTAAAAAATATAGTTTCTGATATTATATGTGACATTTAAAGGACATTATTTGTCATATGGTCCCAATTAGACCAAGAAACTCTATTGGCAAAGATGTTGGTACTAGCAACAGGGGATAGACAACAGCTGTCTAATTCAGTGGCTAAGTTTGCAAAATGGTTAAAATTGCTTGTACAGCACTTTTATTAAAAACAATAGTCAAAGAGAGGCCTCCACTGTGATATAAAACGTTGTAATGGCACATAAAGAAGATAATTTCTGGAAGCAATAAAAAAAATAATTTTCTCTTACACACAGGTAATGTGGAAATGAGACCACTGCTTCTTGGTGTTTTTCTGTTATTACTCACATGTTGGATATTATATGCCATCAGGATGGAGCTCTTATCAGCTGAAACCTGGAACTTCATGGACTTCAGATCCTAAAACGGGAACCCAAAAATAACATCTATGATCTTAAAACAATATTTTAGGTTAAAAACAAATTAAGCTGTATCATACACATCTATAGAATGCTCTCAGTTACCAATACTTTATATTTATTATATTGGACAATCTTTTCTACATTTATATTATATTATATTATATTATATTATATTATATTATATTATATTATATTATATTATATTATATTATATTATATTATATTATATTATATTATATACCTATCAGGCATAACATTGTGACAGGTAAAGTGAATGACACTGATTATCTCTTCATCACGGCACCTGTTAGTGGGTGGGATATATTAGGCAGGGATATATTAGGCAAAAGTGAACATTTTGTCCTCAAAGTTGATGTGTTAGAAGCAGTAAAAATGGGCAAGGGTAAGGATTTGAGCGAGTTTGACAAGGGCCAAATTGTGATGGCTAGACGACTGGGTCAGAGCATCTCCAAAACTGCAGCTCTTGTGGGGTGTTCCCGGTCTGCAGTGGTCAGTATCTATCAAAAGTGGTCCAAGGAAGGAACAGTGGTGAACCGGCGACAGGGTCATGGGCGGCCAAGGCTCATTAATGCACGTGGGGAGAGAAGGCTGGCCCGTGTACTGTACTGTAGCTCAAATTGCTCAAGAAGTTAATGCTGGTTCTGATAGAAAGGTGTCAGTATACACAGTGCACAGTGCAGCATGGGTGCCCATACTGACCCCGTCCACTGCCGAAAGCGCCAACAGAGGGCACGTGAACATCAGAACTGGACTACGGAGCAATGGAAGAAGGTGGCCTGGAATCACGTTTTCTTTTACATCACGTGGATGGCCGGGTGCGTGTGCGTTGCTTACCTGGGGAACACATGGCACCAGGATGCACTATGGAAAGAAGGCAAGCTGGTGGAGGCAGTGTGATGCTTTGGGCAAAGTTCTGCTGGGAAACCTTGGGTCCTGCCATCCATGTGGATGTTACTTTGACACATACCACCTACCTAAACATTGTTGCAGACCATGTACACCCTTTCATGGAAACGGTATTCCCTGGTGGCTGTGGCCTCTTTCAGCAGGATAATACGCCCTGCCACAAAGCAAAAATAGTTCAGGAATGGTTTGAGGATTACAACAACGAGTTTGAGGTGTTGACTTGGCCTCCAAATTCCCCAGATCTCAATCCAATCGAGCATCTGTGGGATGTGCTGAACAAACAAGTCCAATCCATGGAGGCCCCACCTCGCAACTTACAGGACTTAAAGGATCTGCTGCTAACATCTTGGTGCCAGATACCACAGCACACCTTCAGGGGTCTAGTGGAGTCCATGCCTCGACAGGTCAGGGCTGTTTTTGCAGCAAAAGGGGGACCAACACAATATTAGTGTTATGCCTGATCGGTGTATTATATTATATTATATTATATTATTTGAGGCTTATATATTTTGTGTGTTATAACGTTTATTTAGGTGCATTTCCTTACTCTATGGATTTCCATTGAAAGTGTATTACCACAATTTTAGTTTATTTTAGAAATTCGCTGTGGAAACCATTGCATGGTTTCACAGAAAGGGCTTAGATTAAGCCAGGATTAGGCCTTAGTTCAATTAAGACATTTAAGTAGCTTTTATAAATGTGCCTCAGAAAAAAAAACATTAAAACAATTATTTATACAATGATTATATTTTAAGATGTCAGTGCAAGTGTCTTTTAGTTAAAACAGCTCAAACATGCATTTTAGTCTGGGACTTGGCTTAAGCCTAGTTTGTGAATCCAGGGTATGTGTGCCGCACGTCTTGAAAAGTGAAGCCAAAACATTTTGATCGCCCCCTGGTGGTTGGCTGCAGCATCTGTCATAAACCCGGCCTCTCCATGTAATCGAATGGGACGTGAGCCAAACTAGATGGTTCCAAAGATGGTTTCTGTCATTTTAGGAAGTTCATCATCACGCTGATGTATGTTCAAGTGTTGGTTTTAGTTAGCTATTTGATGCAAAAAAAAATCTGGATGTAACATAATGATTGACAGCTGTGCTTGCGATTTAATCTGCAAGAGCAGAAGTATGAGCGGGACCTTGATACAGCTGCTCAACCTTAGGACCACTACTGCGCAGACTCGGGCTCCAAATGAAATAATCGGCAACGACCGTTTCTGGGATATTTTGGCTTAATTTTTCTACAGTGGAAAGAAGTAGAGACACGTCGTCCATCTTTTCTTACAGTCTATGATGGAAATCAACAACATGCCATGGAGCTCAACTTGAATTCTTCTCTTTAAAACACCCACAATCTGCAGACCATGAATGCAGAAAGTGCATCGTGGGTAGGAAATGTTGTTGGGGCATAAAGCCAATGTGACGAGTGTAACAGTGTTGACAGTGTGGGTAGAGGCTTCAGAGGAGAAGCATCTGCCATCTCAACAACATTCGATTGAGCGTCTGAGGCAATGACCCATATATGATTCTCAGTGTAACCCAGCTGCAGCGTTCAAAGGGTGGCCCTGCTGAAACAGTCTCTTTGAAGACACATGCTGCGGGATCAACTGGGGAGAAGTGCAGAAAGGGGGAATAAAAGACAAAGCATTAACTATTATTATAGCCTTGGAAGCCGAAACACTATCTGCTCTTTCTCTTTGCTAATTTCTTAGCATTCTGATTCTTTCTTTAAAGACGTTTCGCTACCAGTCCATACACTCTCTCTATGGAGTGACCCATTTGTCAGGTTCCATGAGAATGGAGCTAATGGAGTTGTACGTCTTGTCCTGCTCACATGCCTTAACAGGGTTGTAATTCTCCAGAGAATTGCTCTATGCCGGTGGTTTGGGACGAGGACAAGACTGTACGAGTGTGTGTCTTTGCATGGCCTTTATTTACTATTCTGCTGTCTTTTATGTGAATGCATGCATGTGTAAGTATACACTCACCAAGGTGCTATTGTCCAATAGCGTGGTGGTTAGATTTGAGCTGAGATTGTGAATTAAAACGTGACCCTCCTGGGTGCAAAGTGACACCTCGTTCTCTGTAAAACATAAAATTCAACATTCAATAGCTGAGCTCCAGACTGACCTGCATCTAGACTGCATCCTAATAAGAATATGTGCTTCGCTGGTGATGGGAAAGTCTACTACCATACCGTTAATATTTTTATCCAGCAAAGATGCACTGAATTGATCATAAGTGAGAGTAAAGACATTTACGTTTTTACAAAATATAGATTTATAGGAATATTTCAAATAAATAAATGTTCAGTTCTTTTAAAGACCCCATGTGGTGAAAATTAAGTTTTTAATGTTGTTTATATGTCTATGTGGTGTTTTTAATATGCTTTTAAAACAAACCATGTGCAAATTCATAAGTCAACACCATTGCTAAGTATGTTCTCCTTAAAACTGCAGTGAACCAAAGATGCCACTCTATGCCACAAACTACCTTGTATCCAATCAGGTCAACGTATGGGCTATGCTGTGAAACAGGGGAGTCTCAAGAGAAGCCAGGTTATCCCGGTATATATTTATAGACGAGCCTGTGTCAACTCTTTCACTTCTTCTGAATCAGTTTCTGGTTCAAACATATATGGCTGAATTAAACCAATATTTCCACTTCCCATTGTGCAGCGTTTACTACAGTAAAAGTTGAGCGAGTGAATCTCTGAGCTGGTGTGAGTGAGTGGAGGCGGGTCTAATTTGCATATTCATGGCTCCCCGTATACTAAATGAAGCAAGGGTGTAGAGTTACATTCAAGCTATTTTAACGCATGAATAAAAAATGTTCACAGGAAAAACGTTTAAATATGCCATTTTGGTGATCAAAGATTTTTAAGGGATAAAATTATTGACTACAGGGGGACATTAAACTTTTTAATGGTCAAAGAATTCTGAAAAATTATTATGGTTTCAACAAAAATATTAAGCAGCAACTGTTGTCAATTTTGATATTAATAAGAAATAAAAAGCACCATATCATCATATTAGAATGATTTCTGAAAGATCATGTGACACTGAAGACTGGAGTTATGATGCTGAAAATTCAGCTTTGCATCACAGGAATAAATTACATTTAAAACATTCGAATAGAAAACAGTTATTTTTAACTGTTATAATATATCACAATATTACTGTTTTACTGTATTTTTGATCAAATAAATGCAGCCTTGATGAGCATAAGAGACTTTTTTCAAAAACATTTTTAAAAAATCTTACTGACCCCAAACGTTTGAAAGGTAGTGTACATACTTTTGGGTATGCCAGTATTTTTCAGGAACTCAACTGTCACATGTCTGTCTTGTCTTTGTGGGAGCACATGGCTGGTATTTGTCATTGCTGGCCATGTGCTTGTGTTTGTCATGTTTGGTGTGATGCCATGTCTCATGTCTATTGTCTTGACCCCGCTCCTCTTGTTACCTGATCATTGATTTATTTGCCCCACCTGTTCTCCCTCATCACCTGCCTTGTTTGCTCCCTATTTAGTCTCCTTGTGTTTGCTGTACTGTGCTGGATTGTTGTCTTCTGTTCCCTGTTGATGCTTCTTGTTCCTGATTGTGGTATGCTCTGTTTTCCCCCTCGTGGTTATTTTGTTTGTTTTATTTTTGTTATCAATAAATCCTAAGTCCTCCTGCAATTGAGTCCTCACTCCTTTTCTCCCTAACCCATCCTGACATCAACCTATAAAAGACTTTCTTATAATAAGTCAAACTGCATATCAAAATGGGGTAGGAGTAGGAGTAAATCCAAATATTACACACGTCAATTTTAACTTCTAGATTCATATGCAGGCAACTTCTGCAGCTCACATTCCTGAAAAAAAACACATCCTGTCTCCTGTTACATTTCAAGACAAATGAATTGTTGCGATCCAGGAGCTCTAAATGTCCACACAGATCGAATCAATGAACCTAAAACATTCACTTAAACACTGTTTGTAAAATATAATGAAGTTTTTACCATTTAGCCACGTCGCACATGGGTCGTGAATTCTGAAATCCTCACTCTCTAGGTTCTCCAGAGTGAGACGAGACAGCAGCTGGAGGTGAGACTCGTCTGAAATACAAGATCAGGCAGTCAGTTAAGACATAGACAGTAAAAATATTGCATGTAAACCATATAGGCCTGGTTTCACAGACAGGTCTTAAAGTTCAATTAGGGCATTTAAGTACCTTTTATAAATGTGCCTTAGAAAAAAACATTACTGGTGTGCATCTTGATACAAATCAATGTTTCTGACATCTTTTAAGATATGTCAGTGCAAGTTTCTTTCAGTTAAAACAACTCAAACATGCATTTTAGTCTGGGACTAGGCTTAAGCCTTGTCTGTGAAACCAGGGGATATTGTTTTAGCTCAAAACTAAGTTACCAGACAATTGGTTTTATTTACCGAATATGTGTTTTAAAAGAACATATTATTGTTTAATATTCTGTTATTCTGTGATTTAGAAGAACTTCTATTATGTTGTGAGTCGGTTCCAAAGTGAACATGTGCCAAGCGCCAAAAGTGGATAAAAAAAGATTTGGACCTCACAATATAACAGAAACACTTCTAACACCTTTTCTCATCTTGCTCAACAACAAATAAAATAATTACATTTAATTTCAACATTTATTCTCCCTATCCCGTCACCCGCAAAGCATGCTGGTAAAACAGAAAGCTCAATGAATGAAAACAAAGCACATTTTGTAGGTAGTCCCAATGCACACAGATTAAGCAAGCTTCTATTATAGAAATAGACCTAAACAAAACTGCTTCTGTTGCACAATCTCATTTTAAGAGCTAACCTGCATGCAACAAAAATCCATTCTGAGTGTTGCTTGCTTTGTTTCCGCTTGTTTTTTCATATTTTTGTTTTGTGAATGGATGTCTTATATATGAGCTCGCTCACATAAACCCTCTATAATCTTCTGTTGTGTTTCCCATCTCTCTTTCTTCCATTATTGTAGCTGATCTCACATCTCCCTTCTTTTATCCTTGGTTCCCCACCTCATTCAATTTATATTCATTTACTCCTTCAGTCTCCATCTTACCGGGGGTGAGGAGAAAAATTGAGAGGGTGACCAGAGACATGACCCCTAGGATGACCACCATGGCGATACCAATTCCCTTCCAGTTCCGAGGAGGTCCTCCCGTGCTGCCAAGGTCCTGCTCAAAAAACGAAATAAAAGTAACTGCATTAACTTTCCTTCCCTCATATACATAGTCTCCCCACCGCTGAGGGAGAATGTATTAGTGCTGCCTCATTTGCACCGCCTCAGAGCAGGGATTTCATGTGAGACGTGTGTATCAGTGCAGCAACCCTCCGGGGGAGAACGAAAGGACTCACTCTGACAGAAATCTGTGTCATTTAGAACAATCCTTCATAAAGCTGGCAAGAAAAGAATTCCTCAAGTGAAAAATGAGAAGCTAATTGAGTCTCATATTTCTGTTATGTCTTAATTTCCACCAAATGGTGCCTCATTTCACCTTTTTAATGGGGTGTTATGTGTGATAAAGTGTGCGTGGGGGTGTCATTTTATGCTATGCGGGGTGCGAGGTTAGCACTTCCGGGCTTGGAAGCTTGCAGAGATGCGCTCTCGACTGTTTTTCGAAGCTGAATCTACTGCAACAAAGCAGGGCAGATGAGACGAGCCGGAGTTCTGTTATGAAACAGTATATTAGATGTGTTTTCAGCTCGCAGAATGCCTCTGTGACAGCCAAGGCTGAAGCAAAAAGCTTTAGCGGTCTATCTGACAGGCATGTTGGGACGGTTACGAGACCATCAGTCATGATCAGGAACAATAAACAGCCATTCCAAGGCTAGTGGAAAATCACTACTGGTGGCAAAGAGGGGGGGACCACGGAGTAAGTGTTTACTCACTGACTGTCCATAAAACTTAGTCTTCATTATCTCTGTGTATTATGGTTGTGGTTTCAGAGGGAGAAGTTAAGCCACCCCTTCTCACCTTCCCTCAGTGGTGGAGGTGAATGAGAGATCTTTGTTAGTTGAGAGGGGGGATAAAACTAATTTCTTTACCAGTTGGTATCCTGGCAGACTCCTTAACCTCGACTGTCTCAGGACAAAAAGAGCAGCACAAGAGCCGACCACCTGCCATATTTCACCTAAACACCTGACAGGCTGGTAGTGCTGTATACACCATCACAGTAAGCTGACGTGAATGTTTTTGTTGTTGTTGTTGTCAAGTCCTGATAATAAAATTAATCAAATTGGATTAAAACTACAAAATAAATATTTATTTTCAAAGATATTAACTAATAACGTTAAATAATACATATTTAAGACATTAACCGTTGTGCATCATATATAAATACACATACATGCATGTATATATATTTAAGGAATATTTGTTATACAATATATTTTATATACTGTATATATCATTTATCTTATATATAAATATAATTTTTTAATAAAAATATAAAATTTTTCTTAAATATATACATGCATGTGTGTGTATTTATATATACATAATAATTATACACAGTACACACACATATATTATGTAAACACAAACTTTTATTTTGGATGCGATTAATCACGATTAATTTTTCCCCAGCACTAGTTAAAATCTAAAACTGCTAGAAAATTTAAGTAAAAACTAAATAAGTTGTGTTCCAAATTTGAGGTTGATATCTCAAAAAATGATCTTTCAGTAAGATTTTGTTTGGGCGCTGTACCAAATTTTCCCCATTAGATACCAGCAAAGCTCCACTGATACACACAGTGGTTGGATTTGTGATTTGCAGTAGTTTTTCTCTCTCAAATATTACACACACACAATTTTTTTATTACACACATACAAACCACACCCTGGCAACCATGACAAAACACCCACACAATTATAGCTGCATAATTTATCCAATTAGCTCTATAATATGCAGACGCAGAAAACATGAATAAAGCGAGTATTTGCTTTGGCACCACCTATAAAAAAAAAATATATATATAGTAAAAAAAAAAAAAATAATTTTGAAGCCTTGCCAGCAAAATGAAAGCCTATTAACCAAGACTGCATTATTTTATAGTTAAATGGCCCTGGGGTTAAAAATGGCCATTTTAATGGGTTTCAATGGGGACATTTTTGTCCGTAAGGTCCTGAGTGTAACTATTTTGTGTACCTAGTGTAAAATAGATTTATTAAAGGAAATGGGGGTGAAATAGTAAAATTTCAAAAAAAATTTGTATTTTTATTGGTATTTTACTTGTGCCAAAATGTATGCAGTTGGTAACACTGGCAAAATGATTAAAATAAATGAAAAAAAATGTCCATAAGGACGCACAAGGGTTAAATAATAGTCTGGAAAAATCTACTTTTTTATTGAACCTTTAGATTTGAACCTTTTT
The DNA here is from genome assembly GCA_039654105.1 of Coreius guichenoti. Lineage (NCBI taxonomy): Eukaryota > Metazoa > Chordata > Actinopteri > Cypriniformes > Gobionidae > Coreius > Coreius guichenoti. The sequence continues at coordinate 12,273,579 of CM077178.1, forward strand.
TTGTTGAGAATCATATTTGATACATCAGGTTTTTATGGCTCCTAATAGTATGCTATAGTGAGAATATAGAGCTCATACTCAGAGTGGAAAAAAACACTATTTTGTTATATGCACAAATAGGCAATTTGGTGCAGATGTTATTTATATGGCCAAAAGGTAAGATGAAGCTTGTTATGCAAGCAGACAACATAAAATGCATATAAATATCAGTTGTCACTCTATATCTTTCAATAAATTGTCTTAATAGGATATTAGTGTTATGTGTTAGTTTTATGATCAAAGCTTTAAGTAGTTTTAATTGTGGAGGCAAAACATATAATGGAATCCAATACAATGATGATTGAGAGATGTACAAATAAACGTTCCCCAAAGCCTGTTCCGGAGGGGTTACAACTAATAAAATATGTTAATAAAACATGTTGAACTCAAAAACTGAAAGGCTACAACTAAAAGGCTTTTTACTTGCTAAAAAACATTTAAAAAAAGACGACTGAACGCATGTAGTAAGTTGTGTAGCCTACGACAGGTTTTGTTACAGTTTTAATCATGCTGATAATTTAGAGGCCTTAATTTGCGTATCAAATATGATACAGTAAGCTTTATAGGGTTAAATGCATCATTGCATTGTATCAAGGCTATGTTCAGAATGGAATAATTTACTGCTATGCTGTATGATGCCTACTATTTATTTCATTTATTTGTAAGTGAAAGGTATCATTCTATGATAAACATTTAAAACAGTATGCTACAGTGTCAAATAACCTTATCAATTTGCATATTCAATTCACTAAGCAATGTTCAGCTATCATCTTGGAAATGAAATCAAATTTGTAAATTGGCAAGAATTTATTTATTATTTGAACATGTCAGCAGCTGTAGCCTACTATTCTCATTTGTCAATAACAAAAAAAAAAAAGTAAAAACAAAAAAAAAAAATTTAAAATAAGCATACATTACTTCTGGTTCATTATCACACTGGAAATGGATGGTCAAGTTGAGCACATTGCATTGTGGGATATAGTATTTCATGCAGAATACTATGTTGGAATTCCATTTCAATATACTGTAGTAAGTCATCCAGATATTCTATGACTGAATTCAGAGTAGCACACTAGCTTACAACTCTTACATTTGTACGTGGTAAAAATAGTAAGAGTATTATGCTATTCCAAATTCAGCATTTGCTTATACAGTGTATGAAGTATTAAAGTATCCTGTTCCCAAAATAGTCAATGCATAACTAAAAAAAAAAAAAAGTAGGCAGAATTTAATGTGCAGTATGCGGTAAGAAGCATGCTAGTATTGTAGTATGTTTGGAAAACATGTTTGGAAACAATTATATTTGCAATTCTGATGGAGACACAAATATAGCTTCCAACAACTGTAAATATTTCCAAACATGTACATATGGAAATTAGCGGTTATGTTTCTATGGCCTAAATTCACAGCTTCAGAAAATCTAATTAGAGCCTCTGAGTTCTTGGATGCTGTTCATTGTTGTGAAACAAAAAGATAACTTCAAAAGCTTCAGAGATTGCCAGCATGCATTCTAGCCAGAGGCTTATTATTAATAGATCTTACAGGAAGCTTCACACAATTAAAACAGCTGTTGATAGTGTCTGATAAATCTATCTGCACTCATGTAGCAGAGAGAAAACAAGAATCATAATACAATTGGCTCTCTTTTGAGATTCTGCAGATCTATAACACTTGCTCTTCAAAAAATAATTTCCTTACATCAAGCCTATTAACCATCAGTTTAAGCCTATCAAGGCTGAACTTCATTATCATGAGGCACAATATACTAGTATCAGATATAAATCATACTGTCTGCTGCACTGAAAATAATCATTTTATCAATACATTTTTCTTGGTTACTATAAAAGTACAAAACTTTGGGGTCAGTTAGATTTTTATTTTAAGAAATTAATATTTTATTCATCAAAGAATGCTGGAAAATTGTATCAGTTTCCACAAAAATATTAAGCAGCACAACTGTTTTCAGCATTGATCATAATAAGAAATGTTTCTTGAGCAGCAAATCATCATATCAGAATGATTTCTGAAGGATCATGTGACACTGAAGACTGGAGTAATGATGCTGAAAATTCAGCTTTTCCATCACAGGAATAAATTACATTTTAAAATACACTATATTGCCAAAGTTTTGGGACATCTGCCTTTACATGCACATGAACTTTAATGACATCCCATTCTTAATCCGTAGGGTTTAATATGGAGTTGGCCCACCCTTTGCAGCTATAACAGCTTCAACTCTTCTGGGAATGCTTTCCACAAGGTTTAGGAGTGTGTTTATGGAATTTTTTGACCATTCTTCTAAAGCGCATTTGTAAGGTCAGGCACTGATGTTGGGCGAGAAGGCCTGGCTCGCAGTCTCCGCTCTAATTCATCCCAAAGATGTTCTACCGGGTTGAGGTCAGGACTCTGTGCAGGCCAGTCAAGTTCCTCCATACCAAACTCTCTCATCCATGTCTTTATTGACATTGCACCAGTGCACTGGTGCGCAGTCATGTTGGAACAGGAAGGGGCCATCCCCAAACTGTTCCCACAAAGTTGGGAGCATGAAATTGTCCAAAATGTCTTGGTATGCTGAAGCATTAAGAGTTCATTTCACTGGAACTAAGGGGCCAAGCCCGACCCCTGAAAAACAACCCCACACCATAATCCCCCCTCCACCAAACTTTACACTTGGCACAGTGCAGTCAGGCAATTACCGTTCTCCTGGCAACCCCCAAACCCAGACTCGTCCATCGGATTGCCAGACAGAGAAGTGTGATTCATCACTCCAGAGAACACGTCTCTACTACTCTAGAGTCCAGTGGCGCCGTGCTTTACACCACTGCATCTGATGCTTTGCAGGATTTTATACACCTGTGGCCATGCAAGTGATTGCAATGCCTGAATTCAATGATTTGGAGGGGTGTCCCAATACTTTTGGCAATATAGTGTATATTATAGAAAACAGTTATTATAAATTGTAATAATATTTCACAAATGTTTTACTGTATTTTTGATCAAATATATTTAAGAAGCAAAATGACAAAGAAGACTATGTCAATTATTACTTTTGATCCTGTTTTAATCTGATTTTTCAACTCAACTGGAAATTGTTTTTCATGTATTAATCGCAAATTTAACACCATTAAGAGAGGTCTAACAATTTGCCAGTGGGGTATAAAATAAACTGGAAAACAAGAAAAATTACAAATTAAGATGATGCTTTTTTCAGTATAAGATTGTGACCCACTCACACTCCCCCGTTACAGTGGTAGCCACAACAACACAATTAATGTAATTTGTTCACACTGTTGAATACAAGACTGAGACTGTTTTCATTTCAAAGGCATCTCTCTCATTACGGGCTGAGAGCCCAGTATTTTCTGAGTTAAAGCTTCATCAGCTCGGTTTCCGCAGGTCCCCTGAGCCCTGAAATGATACTACACTCCCAATTAGGATGGCTGTGTTGGCAAACAGGGGAGAACCCTGCATCATAGATGAGAAAGTATCTTGCAAGTTAATGCATGTTAAATTTGGAGAGAATTCCCCATCTGAGGGATGCAGTGCTGTCTTAACCTCCAGATAGTGATAGTGATTGATGGGTAAGGTATATGACCAATTTCATGGTAACAGTTAATCACAATAAATCACAAAAAAAAAAATTATATTTAACAAAAATACATTATTTTAATTTAATTTAATAATTTAATTAAATGTAATGCTTTTTGAATGATCAAGTGAATTAACTACTTGACCAGTAATCAAGAAAACGGAGGTATTTGAAAACGATGACACACGATTAAGTCATGTGATGCATATTGTACCGATAGATATTCATTACCGGTACTGTGCCTGTTATGTGCTATTCACTTTCACACTGTTGCTAAAGATATGTTACTTTGCACACTCTTCATATCACAGAGTCCTGCAAAGATGACAGAAAATTTACTCGCATTAGCTGTCCTGCGGCAAAACATGAGAGCAGTTGTGTTTAAGACCAAACATACTGTATAATGGTTGACAGAGCAACCTGGACACATCAGTGAATGGTGAGATATTTTGCTTAATAAAATGATCCTGCCAGAAGAATTGCGTGATATCTTTATTATGTCTTGTTCCGTCTGTATCATCACAGTGAGCTTTTATGAGGGTTTACGCATGTGCAGTAAGGTGAATTTAGCGTTTTCTGATGTTTCAGTGTGGATGAGAAACTTTTGGAAAACGCTAGTGTGGACCAAGCGGCAACCTCCCGCGGTCTCTCTTGAAGCCAACACGGAGGTGACTTGAAATGCAATTCATCGACTGGCTGCTAGAGACAGGCTCCAAAAGGGAGTCAAATCTGTATCTCCCCCATGTTAAAATGCCCAACTTTACAGCAGGAAAAAAGCCTGTTACAAAAAGTGGTTTTGGTCTACACAGCTAATTCTGCCCTTAATGACAACTGTGAACGGGTGAATTTTTTTATAACTCATCTGTTTAAATTATACTAAGCCTTAAAGTTCTGAACAATTAAGGGCATGGACACTTGAGTGACAGGTGGATTGCCACTATGGTCGAGCTAGGTGGGCGTGGTTTCAGCAACCAGGCACCTCAGCTCCACCCACGTCCCGTCTCTTTGCCCATGTTCAGTTATCCGGGAGTGATGCGCTGCCAAGATGGCAACGGCCGACTTTAGGCTTCAAAAATGCTCTTCAGAAACCTACGGGTGACGTCACGGACACTACGTCCATATTTTTTTACAGTCTATGGTGTGGACGGAGTGCGCCATTTTCAAATCTATCCAGATTAATGTAGACGTAACCATAGTTTAACGATTTGGCATTTCCCGAAACCCTAACGAACATTTGCAAACAGCATTGCAAACTAACATGGTTGGAACTACAGCTCTCGACCTGGTTAGAAGGATAGTTTCTTGTTAAAGGTGAAGTGTGTAGTATTTATGAGGATCTATTGACAGAAATGCAATATAATATACTATAACGATAACTATGTTTTCAGTGGTGTATAAAGACCTTACATAATGTACCGTTATGTTTTTATTACCTTAGAATGAGCCATTTCTATCTACAGACACCGCGGGTCCCCTTACAGTGAAATCGCCATTTTGCGCCGTCATGTTTCTACAGTAGCCCTAAACAGACAAACTTCTCTACAGAGCACTAGTCACTCTCTGCTCTCTCCGACGACAACATTTTTGTCCTGTGTTGCCCCCCGTAGCTTCTCTATGTGCTTTGCGCAGTGTTTTAAAATGAAAACGATCCTTGTCCATACTAGCGTTTCCATTGCGTTTCAGGGTGCTTTCACACCTGTGTGTTTGTTTCGGAACCTGGTGCGTTTTCTCCCTTGGTTCGGTTCGTTTAGGCATATATGAACACGTCAATCAAGCTCGGATCCAAAACAATCGCTCGATTGCAAACGAACTCTGGGACGGTTCACTTGAGGTGTGAAAGCAATCCGACCCAACGGACCAACAAACCAAATTGTATTATAAATAATAAAGGGGAATGTGCTATATATAAAGCAGTAGTGTCTGATTCTGTGAGTGAGCACATTAGTTAACACAGTTGAAAACCAAAAGAGCACCTCTTCATCTTAAAACTTGCGCTTCTCGGCAACTGTTTACGGCAACTGTTTATTGTCGTGAAAAAACGGCGGAGTCAGAGGGCCGAGTATACGGAGGTCAGTGAGCTCACGCGTGCCTCACTGTCTCACCAGAGAGATGTGTCGCCCATGCTGTTTTCCCGCTCGAACCAGCTCCCCCCCACTCGACGCCAGGGTCTTGTCTCATCCAAGCCGATCCAGTGGGTCTGACGGAGACCCACATGAAGAGCCGTGTGATGACTCAGTGTCACTGGCGGCATCTGATGCTGAGGATTGGTCGGGCTCCATTGAAGACCCCGCCCCCTTGCCGCCTCAGCACCGCAGCAACTCCAGGGCTGGTGTGGACGCCGAGCCAATCCGCGTTCTCACCAAGGCTGTTAGCGAGCTCGGCCTGGACTGGGCCTTGCCTGAGGAGCCTGCATGCAGCTGTTTAGACAAGTGGTTCCTGCCAGGGCGATAGCAGGCCCCTCGTCAGAGAGCCGCACCGTTCTTCCCAGAAGTCCACGAGGAACTGCCGAAATCGTGGCAAGCCCCCTACTCTGCCCGCCTGCATTTATCTTCCTCGTCTGCGCTCTCAACCATCGACGGCGCCGAGGAAAAAGGCTACGAGAAGCTGCCTCCGTTGGAGGAAGCCGTGGCTTCGCACCTCTGCCCACCCTCGACGATCGGATGGAAAGCTAAGGTTTCCCACCCGTCGTTATTAAAAAAGGGGCTATAGAGGCGGTCCCGCCAGCCCAGAGCGAGTTGGGCTTCTACAGCCACTACTTCCTTGTTTCCAAAAAAGATGGCGGCCTCAGGCCCATTCTAGACCTCAGACATCTGAACAAGGCCCTTATCAAACGGCCTTTCAGAATGTTAACTCTGAAGCAAATCTTCGTGCAGGTTCGCCTGATGGATTGGTTCTTCTCAGTGGATCTGAAAGATGCTTACTTTCATATCCAGATAATTCTCCGTCACAGACCGTTCTTGAGATTCGCGTTTGACGGGACTGCTTACCAGTATACAGTCCTACCATTCGAACTGTCTCTGGCCCCTCGCACTTTTACAAAGTGCATGGATGCAGCACTTTCCCCTTTGAGAAAAATGGGAATGCGCATCTTGAACTACCTCGACGACTGGCTCGTTCTGGCCCGGTCAGAGGCGGAACTGAATTTTCACAAATCTGTGCTCCTCAGCCATCTAGAATGCCTGGGTCTCAGAATAAACACAGCCAAGAGCTTGTTGCTTCCCAGGCAGAGGATCTCTTTCCTGGGTGCGATTTTAGACTCGGCCCAAATGAGGGCATAGCTGTCAGACTAGAGCTCGCTGACTATCTGGCGGCTCGCACGCTTGTTCAAAGCGAGGAACCAACAGACCCATCAGAACCTTTCAGAGGATGCTAGGCCTCATGGCCTCAGCTTCATCAGTACTTCCGCTGGGTATGCTGCACATGCGCCCCCTGCAGTACTGGCTGAAACCACAGGTTGCTCCCCAAGCTTGGCGCTCGGGCCGTCTTTTGATCAGAGTAGGCCACGGCTGTGTCAAAGCCCTGGCCCCTGGTCGAAACCCAGTCTCTTCGAGTCAGGGGTGAACTTGGGGACAGTCTCGAGACAAATGGTTGTCACCACAGATGCCTCCAACACGGGTTGGGGCGCTCTGTGCGAGGGCGAACCGGCCTTCGGCTCATGGTCGAGCACAGAGACATGGTTGCTAATCAACTGCCTGGAAATGCTGGCAGTAGTGCTAGCCCTCAAGACCTTCCTACCACGTCTCTCGGGTCACCACGTCCTGGTCCTGGTCCGCACGGACAACACAACAGTGGTTTGCTACATAAACTGCCAAGGCGGGCTCAGGTCGAGAAGGCTGTACAAACTGGCCAGAGGTCTCCTCCTATGGGCGAATGGCAACCTGCTAAGGGCAGCGCACGTGCCGGGCAGACTGAACCAGGGAGCAGATATGCTGTTCGGGGCCAGTCAGTGGGCAGGAACGACATGATTGTCCACTTCCTAAAAGGGGCCAGAAGGCTTAACCCCCCACGGCCCTATACGGTGCCTTCCTGGGACCTATCACTGGTCCTTCAAGCTCTGAAGGGGCCCCTATTCGAACTGTTGCAAACGGCTGAATTAAAGCCACTCTCGTTAAAAACTGCACTACTGCTAGCCTTAGCATCAGTTAAGCGAGTTGGTGACCTACAAGCGCTCTCTGTGAGCGCTTCTTGTCTGGAGTTTGGTCCAGGTGACTCTAAAGTCCTCGGCGAGCCCAGCCCTTCACAGTTAGCGCTTTGGGGTCTATAACTCAAACGTCCCTGCACTGCAAGCACATAAGTCCCTTCACCACGATTGTGGTGGTCCCTTCACATTTAAGGGTCTTTGCCCCCTTAATACGATATGTCAATAAACTTTAGCTTGGGACCCTTATGTTAGCGTCCCAACTTGGGTAGAGGTACATGTTGTTTCGCTTATCATAGCACGGCGTGACTGGATAGGTTCCCCTAGCGATAGGCTCCCCTCGGATAGGTTCCCCTCGGATACTAACGTAACCTCGGTTCCCTGAGATAAGGGAACAAGTATTGCGTAGACGGCCATGCTATGGTGCAAACGACTAGCGATCGTCGCTTCAGGTGATAAAACCTGAATCCATGGCAATTTGAGCGTCTTTTATAGGCAGATCCATTTCGGCGGGCTCTGCGCTCAGCTCGGCGGGCTTCACACCGATTGGTTACGCCGCTCTGCCATTGATTCGTGCAGTTCCCACTGACCAGCCAATAGCATGCGAGTAAGCCTCAGCACTGTTATGGCTGTGCAGTAAGCACTGCGTTATTTCATAAAAGGCTTCAGTATTTCGGAGAAAAGGAGTTTTCCCCTAGCGTCTAGCAAGACGCAATACTCGTTCCCTTATCTCAGGGAACCGAGGTTACGTTAGTAACCGAGTACGTTTTCAAACTAAAACGCACCTGCAGCATTTCCAAAAGTCTTGTTTTCGATGGTCGAAAACTCTGGAGTAGTGTAGATGCCAGGCGTAACCGTAGCAAAAGTTATGCGTTTTACAACGAATCAGCGCCGTTTTTGAAGAGTGTGCATGTGCGGAAGGGAACTATGATGTATGAGGGAACCCACGATGAAACAAACATCAAATAATGCAAAATAAAAATAGTAAAAACAGTGTTGTAGTCATTAGGTGACATGTTCGTTACACCAACATCTCGAAGATCTCGAACAGATTAATTAGCAGAATTTATTACTCCTCCAACTACGCGTGACGTCATCAACAACAGTCCTATATTGTTGAACCAATGTGGTTCAAACGACAGAGGTGCAACCATGTTACTACGGTTTTGGGAAACAGTCGTGACTAGTTGGTTAGTTTTTCCAATGCATCCTAATGGTAGTTAAAGGAATAGTTCACCCAAAAATTAAAATTCTGTCATTAATTACCCACTGTCATTCAATCTGTTCATCATATAAAGTGATCGTGTCTCTTCAGAAAAGTTTGAACTAAACTGCTCAATTCATATGGATTAGTTTTACGATCTCTTTATGAACTTTTTGAAGCATCATAGTGTCAGTTGCATAGCTATGGAGGGACAGAAAGCTCTCCGATTTCATCAAAAAGATCTTCATTTGTGTTCCAAAGATGAACGAAAGTCTTACAGGTTTGGAACGACATGAGGGTGATTAATTACTGAAAGAATTTTCATTTTAGGGTGAACTAACCCTTTATTCTGTGAGTTACATCGCTGTACGGCAAATGCACCTCAGATCAAGAGATTTAACGATTCTGAGAGCCGTTACAAAAAGAGAGTTGACAAATAGAGCCATGGAGTAAAAGTGAAAGCAGCTGGCCTTCAAAAACCTTGGCACTGGTGTCAAAGTGACACATTTTCAGCCAGGCAGAGTCCCAAGCAGACAGATTTCTCATTGTATTCCACTCAAGCGCTCAGTTCACAGAGCAGCACCTCTACAAAGCTGTCAGTCACATATATTGTGCCACTCCTGCAATGCAGAAGCAAGGCTCCGCGTGGGCGACAATCTCATCAACGATGCTCCTGTGCTATAGGAGGAAGAGAAACATGTTTAGAGGTTCAATAATGGACATCACATTTGAAAAATCTTAACGTACCTAACCTCAGAACAAGCAGAGGAGATCGATACCAATGGAAGTGAGGGGAACTCCAGTGGGAAATTATTAATGTGAGAGAGGGGAGCTAATGTGAATGTTCTGAGAGACATACAAAAACCTGCGCAGAACAGTGAACTGTGATCCATTGGGATTACATGTGGGCCAATATGGGTTTGTTAATGGGAGATGCTGATATCGAGACCAAAGTGGCTGGCTACATACACAATGCTGCTATACACATAATATAATTTAATAACAGCAAATGAGATGTACACAAAATTGCTTAAATTAAATGAATGCTTATTTCACTTAATATATGCTCAATTTAAAGAAAACATATTTTAGTATCCATTATAATACCTTGAGAAAGCTATATCATTCCCATTAATCTTGATAGCAGCAAGTCAGCTGGAGCATGTCCTCTGAAAGTACACAGTTTTAATACTGAAATTGATTATGGGAAAAATGCTGTCTGACATGAGAGTCGGACCCTCTAACAAGAAGGCTAAAGGCTGCAACCTCTAGCGTCAGTCGCTAGAGCGTCTCGAGATTAGAAGAGTGAGGTTTACTCAAACAGCAACTACTAGCTGGTCTCTGTTACACTAGAACGACCTGGTCCTGCAGATTTGCCCTTCCTATTGGAACACGCTACACAACTCCTTGTCCGAGCTCTAGTTCTATCCAGACTGGACAATTTTAATGCTCTCTTGGCAGAATGCACTGTCAAACCTCTGCAACTGATCCAGAATGCAGCAGCGAGAGTGAGTGGTCTTTAACAAGCCGAAGAGAGTGCATGTCACACCTCTCGTCATCAATTTGCACTAGTTGCCAATAGCACTTTGCATCAAATTCAAGGCACTGATGTTTGCCCTACAGAACGACCACTGGCTCTGCACAAGGGACAAGGGAGCTAAGGGAACCAGGCAAACACAGGAAGTGAAACACAGGAACAATGTGAACAGAAAATACACTTCAACATAAGAGTCAGTGAGAACAAAACAGGGGAAATGAGACAGGAATGTAACAGGATCAAAGAATGAAAACAAAAATGAAAGCCAAAAAAAAAAATCAGTTATTACATAAGTGAATCCTATTTAAATCCTAAAATTATATTTTCAAATGCTGGTAACTGGGTATTAACATTACATTGTTATGATATTTTTATATTAATACAAATAATACCAATTAATTTTTCTCCACCTTCAACTCTGTCACCCTTATTGCTACAATTCTGTCAAAAGAACAAAATACAGAAATAAAATGTTTCTGAATAAATGCATGTGATTGATTTAATGTTGTTATTTCATTTCAAAGCTTATTAGCCCTTATTAAAAAGAACATTGTTAACCATTTATTTTATTTGAAAAAGTTGCCATTTGGAAAGGTGGACCACGTCTCGGGTTACGACTGTAACCCTTGTTCCCTGAGAAGCTCCCTTAGCGTTGCGCGTCTAAAGCATGAATGAAACTAGACCGATCTTGATTGGTGCTACATCATGACGTAGTATGTGACAGCATACCCGGAAGTATAAAGGGACGCCGGTTCACAACAGCGCTAGCTTTTCATGATGAAGCAAGTTGTTCCCAGGCATGAAGAGGTGTGGCAAGGCGATGCAGTGTCTCGTTCCCTTCTCAGGGAACAAGGGTTACAGTCGTAAAACCGAGACGTTCCCTTTTGAGGGAACTCGCACTGCGTCAGAACGACACTTTGGGGAACGAAATGCCACCACGAACCATGCCCTAGTGTGAAGCTGGAACCCAGGCACACTTAGGATGAGAGCACCCTAGCGCCTGGCGTCGCAGGGTTAGGATGCGTGAGAGAAAACCATAGTGGACAGTGGGACATCTCTCGAGACGCGAATAGATCCACTTCCACTGGGCCGAACCTCTCGCATATGGACTTCACCACCTCTGGGTGAAATCTCCACTCCCCGGGCCTCAGCCCCTGCCTCGACAGGATGTCTGCTCCCTGATTCTGGTCCCCGGGGACATACATCGCTCTGAGAGACGACAGTTTCCCCTGGGACCACAGGAGGATCTGATGCGCCAGTCTGCATAGAGGGCGAGACCTCAGACCCCCCTGATGGTTCAGGTACACGACCACTGACATATTGTGGGATCGCACCAGAACATGGTAACCCCTGAGATCTGTGAGGAAGCTCCTCAGAGCCCTGAACACAGCCCTGAACATTGCATCTCCAGGCAATTTATATGCCATGAATGATGATGGTCCTGCCACAGACCCTGGGTAAAGCGGCCGTCCATGACCGCGCCCCAACCAGTGAGGGAGGCGTCTGTCGAAACGAATTTCCGGCGACATGACGCTCCCAACACTGGCCCCTAGGACAGAAACCAAGGTTTCTTCCATATTGATAGGGAACGAAGGCATCTGCGCATTACCCTGATCATACGGAATGGATTTCCCCTCGGGGAAAACCCCTTGGCTCTCAGCCACCACTGCAGGGGTCTCATGTACAGCAGGCCAAAAAGGTATTACGTTGGACGCAGCTGCCATGAGCCCCAGCAGTTTTTGAAACTGCTTTACAGTGATGTTGCGGCCTAGCTTCATGCTGGAGACCATCGCCCGTATGGACTCGATCCGTGCGGGAGACATTTGTCGAGTCCCATACTACTCCCAGGAACGTGGTCCTCTGGGAAGGCTTTAACACGCTCTTTTTCGTGTTGAGTCTCAACCCAAGCTCTGAATGTGGCCAAGGACGACATCTCGATCCCGAACTGCCATTTCTTGCGGCTGGGCCAATATGAGCCAGTCGTCGATGTAGTTAAGTACACGGATACCCTGGAGTCTCAGTGGAGCCAGAGCTGCATCCATGCACTTGGTGAACGTGCGAGGGGAAAGAGCTAGGCCGAACGGAAGAACCCGATATTGGAACGCTTCGCCCCCGAAAGCGAACCTCAGGAACTTCCTGTGAGAAGGGCTGATGGAGACATGGAAGTATGCGTCCTTTAGATCTATCGTGACAAACCAGTCCTCGGACCGAATTTGATTCACGATAATAGGTATTGTGAGCATTTTGAACCCGAACCTCCTCAGAGACCGGTTCAAATATCTCAGATCTAAAATTGGACGCAACCCTCCGTCCTTCTTGGGAACTATAAAGTACCGGCTGTAGAACCCCGACTCCCTGTCTGGCGGAGGAACACGTTCTATGGCTTCTTTCACCAACAGGGAGTGTACTTCCTGTTCCATTACCCGAGCCCGCTCTGGGACCACCGCAATACAGACCACCCCATTGAATTTTGGTGGGCTGTGGCCGAACTGCAGTCTGTACCCCTTTTCTACAGTCCGCAGGACCCATGGAGACACATTCGACAGGCGTTGCCACGCCTGGAAGAAATCTACTAAGGGAATCAGCCTCTCGAGACTGACCTCGGGCGTTTTTTGAATACTGTTCTCGACCCCCTGGAGCGGCTGACCGGCAGAGAGAGGTCGTGGACGATTTTCGGTGTGCGGATGCCATCGCTGCCTGCCCGAAACCCCTCGGGCCGGACGAGGCAGCGCGCGTACGCTGGAAACCGATGTGGCCCGAAGTGTCATTGACGGCGGGATTACCACATCGATTTCCAGAGGGCTCCGCGGAGAAAACGGCCTCAGCCGCTTCTCCCCGGAGGGGACTGCCCTCAGAGGTCCTACCACGGCTAGGACCTGTTTCCCCTTCGGCGCTCTCGCCCGAAGCCAACTGTGCGGAAGGTCAATCTGAGGACCGTCCTTCAGGCGAAGGCGGCTTCGGGCGAGAGCGCCGCCTCTGTTGCCAAGCTCCCTGAGGAGGACCTCTAGAAGCGACACTCTCTTTCTGTACCTGACAGTACAAGGAGCTTGATGACGGCTGGGGCTGGTCGTTCTTAGATCCAGCCCCTTTAGACTTAGAGCGGCGAGGGATGAACTGCTGAAACGCCGCAGACTGCCTCTTCGCCTCCTGAAACCTGTCGACAACCGTACTGACAGCGTCGCCGAACAGGCCAGAAGGCGAAAGAGGAGCATCAAGGAGGAAAGCTTTGTCCTTCTCCTTGATGTCTGACAGATTTAGCCACAAATGTCTCTCCGTGGCCACCATAGCTGACATGGAGCGGTCCACAGCGCGGGCCGTCTCCTTGGTGACACGGAGAGACAGATCTGTCGCTCTGCGGATCTCTGCAATGTCTTCTGGTGTTGGTCCCCTTTGCCCTCATCTAAGTCTTTTAATAGGTCGGCCTGGTATGCCTGCAACAATGCCATGGTATGCAGACATGCACCAGCCCGACCTGCTGCCATATATGCCCTGCCCACCATAGCAGATGTATCGCGACATGGCTTGGTGGGCAGCACCGGGGTTTTTAGGGAGGACGCCGCATCAGGAGAGAGGTAGCTGGCCAAAGCCTCCTCCACACGCGGCATCCTCCCATAGCCATTCTCTCCCGCCCCCATAATGTTACTATAATCCAACACTGTTGGATTAGAGAGGCGGGAGGAGTGTGGTTTGTACCATGATTTGCACAACTCATTGTGCAAATCTGGGAAAAATGGCAAACCCCAGCGTTGAGGTTGGGACCTGTGCTGCACTTCTGCTGGCCAGCTGATGTTTAGTCTGGCCACCGCACGAGTCACAACCTCTATGAGCTCCTCATAAGCAGGCACATGAGGTGACGAATGAGCCTCAACGTCACCCGCCTCGATGCTGAGCACATCCACATCCTCAGATGCAGATAGCTCAAACATCGGACCCTCTCCTCTAGCAGAAGAAGCCGCAGCGCGGGCTTCTGCATGGGGAGGAAGGGCATCAGAACTGTCTGATGATGACCGGGAAAGTGCCTCGGCAGTCCCAATCTCATCAGCCAGCTCTCTTTGCGTTCCCCACGATCTGAGCCACCGCACCACCGTACAAGTCTCCCTCAATAATTGGAAATGGCCAAATTAAAACTACTCAACTTTTTTAATGTAATTTTGCCATTTTGAATTTAATATTTAAAATAGAAAATATGCTATTATTTAAATTATGATGTCATTCATAACTGAGTGTGACGAAACAAGTTTTTTTTTACATTTTTTACATATTAGACATACAAACAAGAGTGCATGTATGCATATTTTTAAATAAAATATTATTTGCAAATGGTTTAAATGGATATAAATATATAGGCTATAATTAGACCAGGAACTTTTACCATTCTTATTTCTTTATTCCCTTAAATCCTTTTAGTCCTTTAATTATCTAATTTCTTTAAATAAAAAGACCACCCCCCTCCCCCTTCAAAAAAAAAAAAAAACCAAACAAAAAAAACAAAAAAACACTTTGGTCCTCCCCAATGTTCAACACATGGTTACAGCCTTGCTTCCAATCCCTAATCAGAATTACTTTTAAATCTGTTTTGACCCTTTGTGTTAATCTGTAAAACATTTAGAGATATGAGCAACAGCCTTATACACCGATCAGGTATAACATTATGACATTACCACAGACAGGTGAAGTGAATAACTCTGATTATCTCTTCATCACTGCACCTGTTAATGGGTGGGATATATTAGGCAGCAAGTGAACATTTTGTCCTCAAAGTTGATGTGTTAGAAGCAGGAAAAATGGGCAAGCGTAAGGATTTGAGCGAATTTGACAAGGGCCAAATTGTGATGGCTAGACAACTGGGTCAGAGCATCTCCAAAACTGCAGCTTGTGTGGGGTGTTCCTGGTCTGCAGTGGTCAGTATCTATCAAAAGTGGTACAAGGAAGGAACAGTGGTGAACCGGCAAGAAGGTCATGGGTGGCCAAGGCTCATTGATGCACGTGGGGAGCGAAGGCTGGCCCGTGTGGTCCGATCAAACAGCTACTGTAGCTCAAATTGCTCAAGACCTTAATGCAGGTTCTGATAGAAAGGTGTCAGAATACACAGTGCATCGCAGTTTGTTGCGTATGGGGCTGCATAGCCGCAGACCAGTCAGTGTACCCATGCTGACCCCTGTCCACCTCCTAAAACGCAAACAGTGGGCACGTGAGCATCAGAACTGGACCACGGAGCAATGGAAGAAGGTGGCCTGGTCTGATGAATCACGTTTTCTTTTACATCACGTGGATGGCCGGGTGCGTGTGCGTCGCTTACCTGGGGAACACATGGCACCAGGATGCACTATGGAAAGAAGGCAAGCCGGCAGAGGCAGTGTGATGCTTTGGGCAATGTTCTTCTGGAAAACCTTGGGTCCTGCCATCCATGTGGATGTTACTTTAAAACGTACCACCTACCTAAGCATTGTTGCAGACCATGTACACCCTTTCATGGAAACGGTATTCCCTGTTGGCTGTGGCCTCTTTCAGCAGGATAATGCGCCCTGCCACAAAGCAAAAATGGTTCAGGAATGGTTTGAGGAGCACAACAACGAGTTTGAGGTGTTGACTTGGCCTCCAAATTCCCCAGATCTCAATCCGATCAAGCATCTTTGGGATGTGCTGAACAAACAAGTCCGATCCATGGAGGCCCCACCTTGCAACTTACAGGACTTAAAGGATCTGCTGCTAACATCTTGGTGCCAGATACCACAGCACACCTTCAGGGGTCAAGTGGAGTCCATGCCTCGACGGGTCAGGGCTGTTTTGGCAGCAAAAGGGGGACCAACACAATATTAGGTCATAATGTTATGCCTGATCGGTGTATATGAATTCTACCCCTTTTAGAAAATGAGAAGTAAGCACATACACCTTACTGATGTCTTATTGATGGTTGCCTTTCTAGCTGGAAAACATAAAATGAAGCAACAGCACAATTTTTTACTTTGCTTTCTAGGGATTCTGCCCGCTTCCGTGGGGACAGAGTAATTTATAAGTTAGACTCATGGGAACTTCTGAACTGCATTGTTTGGCCATGCTAAAAAAAATAAAAAAATAAAAAAATCAAAAAAAATCAAAAAAAAAAAAAATCACAGTTGCATTTTATTTTACAGTACGTGCACTTACGTGTACTTACAGTGTACTTACCTAAGAAACTACGGGGTAATATAAGGTAACTACATGGGTTAAGGTTAGGTTTAGTGGTAGTACCTTTCTGGGTTAGTACTTTTTTAACCAGTTATTGCAATTACTATAATAAGCACGTAGTATGCACATGGGGAACAGGACTGTAAAATAAAGTGCTACCAAAATCACTTTGAGCAGAATCACAGAGCTAATGCGACGTATCTGAGCTTTGCATAATCTTGAAACATATAGTGGAATCCTGTTAAGCTAAATTGAAGGCAGTCTTTAAAACCCCTGAGGGCAAACAAATGACCTGCAATCCAGTAAATATCAGCTACGGCTGATAAATAGAAGCATATGAAATTAATATTGACAAATTCATTATACTGAACTGAAGCCACACCGTGTCTATAATTGTGATGCTGACTAAATGGATGGAGCCATAAATGATTTCCATAAAATGAGCCCCTAAATGTGTTATTTTGCTAATGTGTTAGCTATTGACAAACGAGGAGCATTAAATTGCTGAAGGTGTTTAAAATAGTTTGACCGACACCATTTATGTAGTCAGTCTGAATGATAGCAAGCATTGAACACAAATGGTTTGTTTTGGAGTACAAGACTGCTTCAATTAGAACACATCTCCAGGGGTGAAGGATAAAAAGTCCATCCACATTACTGACAGCAACTTTTTCATTTCTTTTCTTTTTTTTGGCAACCCACATTAAGACAGACACAATTTAATTAACTACAGCACCGCACTGATTGCTGCCAGGAAATAATTGCTGTTGTTTTGCCAATCATCACACACACTGAATTCAAAAACCGCATTCCCAGAAGTTAAGGAAGATAGAGAGAAAACAGCAGATATTTGAACAGTCGTATTATGTAGTCTCTGTATTTACATTTGCATGGGGAACGACCAGTGATGTTCAGGTGCCCACAGGAGAATTAGATATTCATAACAGCTAGAGAACACATGAAAATTTTCAGTTTCACAAGCAGACGTTTCTTGGATTTTTCCCGTTTGCAAGCAGCTTCCATGCCATGTTCACACAGCAGCAGAATATGGTTGTTCATCCTGTATTTGCGTCCTTAATGCGGTTATGTCCACACACAGTTCAGTTATTTATGGCAATGACAAATGCATTCTATAACATAACACCTGCAAATTTTTAGGATTCACAACTGCATTCTCAGAAAGCCCTTGCTGCGTGAACAGAACTGGACTGGACAACTACACTGTAAACACAAATAAGTTGGCAAAACTCAAAATATTGAGGCAATCAGCTGCCTCAATTTTTTTAAGTTAAGAAAATGTATTTAAGTAAGAATTTTTTTTAAGGAAGCAGAACTTGCAGATTTTTATTTTGTATTCATACATTTTAATTGCTCTGAACTTGAAATATTTGAGTACGCTAATTCATACATTTAACCTAAAAATATAAATGTAATCTCACATTTTTTTGTAGTGGAAACTTGACTAGCTTTAATTAGCTAATTCAATAAATGCCACCTTGCTAATTGGTTACACAATGCTTTGGCATTAGCATAGCACTTGCTGAATGAGGACAATATAATACATTTAACATATATCTGTTCTCAAACTAAGCTCATGCTCCACTCGTCACCATGATGGTAACCCTACAAAAAACCAACATATCAGAAACTCTTCTAAACCAGCATAACAAAACATTAAACACTACTAAATCTCCCATTTAACGTTAATCTTGCACAAAAAAAACGTAATATAGCCCTTAATTTTGGTATTTACTGTCCCTTTTGAGTGTCATGGCAAAGCATGGCAAAGCATGCTAAGAAATAGGAATCCCAGCCCAGTTTCGGTTAAATTTAAGTTAGTCTAAATTAAAAGAAACAAGTTCATAAAACTCAAAACAATGAAACAATTCAGATTACTTCAAATGTGTCAGTTTTGAGAACTCACAAGAAAAAGTTCTAAATACTCATAAAAGTTCATTTGTTTTAACTAATTTGTTTAATCTGAGTTGACTCTACTCCGACCAATTCATTATTTTGAGCGTTAGGGTTTAGTTGTCTGTCATACAGTGCAAGAGAGCCGTTCTGGTTTCGGTAATGTATAGCTACGAAGATATGAGCTGTGTGTTATCTGAAGGTTTTAAATCCAGTCATTGTTCTCCACCAGAGCTGCTCTCATCAGTTTTGTGCTCTTGCTGTGTTTACATTGCCAGCGAGACAAAGCCACATGATCCAATTAATTTCAATGGAGGGCAGGCAATTTCCTGCGACACAAGCAAGAGTAGCTGCGGTTCCATTACCCTTCAAATTGCGAATTGAAAATACACCCAATGGAAACACGTCAATTTCGTAAAAACTCCAATATAATTGACTGCAATATTCATGAACCTACCAACATCCGTTTCCATGATTTTTGGAATGACTTATCATGAGACGAAAAAATTATTAGTCACATAAGATCGGTTAATGGAAACGCAGTCATTTCGCAGTAGTTTTTTATCAACATTTAGAAAATATCACAAAAGTTTTGAGCAAATCTGTAATGGAAACCAGGCTAGTGACCGTTGGCGACAGGATGTAAGCGTGTCCAGCGATGTGCCAAAATTGTGATATGTTTAACTTTATGCAAATGAAGAGTGACAACCAATAGGAGAGGGAGCTGGACGTCAAGCTCCACCCATTGGCTCTGCAGTGAGCAGCCTCTCGATATTTTAGTGGTCAGCAACTATCTTATAATTTACGCTATGTCTCTGTATACTGTGGTACTCACCCTGTTGACTCCGAGCCTATATGTGTTCATGAACCCAGATAGACCGGCGCTTGCGTTTTCGCTGCAGATAAATAATCGCAATGGCAAAGAGCGCTCACTGTTTCTCGTTCATCTTTAATATTGATGTACTAGTGGGAAGAAAACCGGTGAAAATAAATAAATACATGACATGGTCAGTGTCTTGTTGTGATAGCACCAAAGAGCCACAGAGTTTCCACTGCTCTGGGTAATCAACCATATTGTTGCCTGTGCACATTAACTGGGATAGAAGGTGTTTTAACAGAAAGATTACATGCTTCACTTTTAATAGCATTCAAGATCAAACTAAAACAGTCTAACATAGTGTATACTAACCAACAAAACAGACCAGCTATAAATTCATAATGACCTGTTCTTGATGTGAGTTCAACACATTGGTGCCAAACATATGGTGAACTCCATATGCTCCGCTTCCGTGACATTATCCAAACTGAAAACACTATTCCAGGACAGCCTACATACTGTAACCCCCTGTGTGTAACTTCGTGACACCAGCCAATGTAGTGTAACATGATTTCTCCTCTAAATTTCATCATATGAATATTGAATTCTTTCACTTTTTCATCATTTTAATGCCTGTTGTTGATACTGAGTTACACCATGTTGCTGTTTTGCTCCTGCAGAAGCTGTCACTGGCCGGACGGGAAGGATGTCATAACACGAGGAGGTGGAGAGAAGGCACCTGCAGACCTTTCATTATCTATCCACAGTGTAGCTCTGGATTCAGAGTCATTGCCGTGTTAGTAGTGCCTCCTCTGTGTGCTCCCTTAGCCGTCAGAAAGTCTTACCACCCCTCCTTCACTTTTCAAACAGCCCACAGGTCCTTGGCTTCACAAAGAACCCCGTGGCTAGAGCACGACAACCCCCGCAAAACTGTCTCCCTCATTCTAGCTACACAGCAAAACAACTTAGAGATGGTGTTCATACCACCGAGTGAATCATACATGTCAAATATGAGTAAGCAAGGATGACAGATTTATATGATGTGAACTTTCTGAAAAAGTTTGTATTACAGTGTCAAATCTACACATAATTAATGATGAAATACATCAATGATATTGTACAAATAAAGATTCTGCTAAATAAATGCATTGTAAAAAATTGACACACTTCATTGTTAAGTAACTAATTCATTTAACTCAGTTCTTGCTTATGTAATTACATGTTCAGCACTATAATGTGAAGTGTGACCCAATCCTCATTAGACAATTAAATGATTTAGAGAAGTCATTGTGGGATACAAGTGAGCGTTGTACTTGTGACAGGGCTCTACATTTTGCTTATACTGTGATAATTAGAGGAAGCTTATTTTCCACAATTCATTTTGAAAGATGTCACTGCATGCAAATTGTCTGACTAATCACTGCAATTTAAGCACCAACCTCAGAATACAAATATAAATGGGCATGATATGTTTTGTAATATAGTCACATTTGTTGATGGACTTCAAGAGTGGATTAGTATACACGGTTTGCGCTCTTAGGAGTTTATTTTCCTCATTCCCTGGATTGTCTTTTCACTTCATCATTTTTACCACTTTCCCTTCCCCTCTTTTCCTTTGTCTCTACCTGCTCTTTTTCATCTTCTTGGTGCACAACAGATACTCAGGTCAATATTCATATCATTAATGAATTAAAAAAAAAAAAAAAAAAAACGAAGACACTGGCACAAGAGCAGATTGGTGAGCAACACTGACTGGGCTGTAATGTGTTTGTACAGTACAGGGCAAAATAAAATATGATAAAATAAAAATCCTGCTATTAATATTAATATTTATGTATGTATATACATATATCCATACATTTATATTTACATATATATATATATACACACACCGATCAGGCATAACATTATGACCACTGACAGGTGAAGTGAATAACACTGATTATCTCTTCATCACGGCACCTGTTAGTGGGTGGGATATATTAGGCAGCAAGTGAACATTTTGTCCTTAAAGTTGATGTGTTAGAAGCAGGAAAAATGGGCAAGTGTAAGGATTTGAGTTTGACAAGGGTCAAATTGTGATGGCTAGATGACTGGGTCAGAGCATCTCCAAAACTGCAGCTCTTGTGGGGTGTTCCCAGTCTGCAGTGGTCATTATCTATTAAAAGTGGTACAAGGAAGGAACAGTGGTGAACCGTCGACAGGGTCATGGGCGGCCAAGGCTCATTGATGCACGTGGGGAGCGAAGGCTGGCCCGTGTGGTCCGATCAAACTGACGAACTACTGTAGCTCAAATTGCTCAAGAAGTTAATGCTGGTTCTCATAGAAAGGTGTCAGAATACACAGTGCATCGTAGTTTGTTGCGTATGGGGCTGTATAGCCGCAGACCAGTCAGGGTGCCCATGCTGACCCCGTCCACCACCGAAAGCACCAACAGTGGGCACGGGAGCATCAGAACTGGACCACGGAGCAATGGAAGAAGGTGGCCTGGTCTGATGAATCACGTTTTCTTTTACATCATGTGGATGGCCGGGTGTGTGTGCGTGGCTTACCTGGGGAACACATGGCACCAGGATGCACTAAGGGAAGAAGGCAAGCCGGCAGAGGCAGTGTGATGCTTTGGGCAATGTTCTGCTGGGAAATCTTGGGTCCTGCCATCCATGTGGATGTTACTTTGACACATA
Source organism: Coreius guichenoti (assembly GCA_039654105.1). Taxonomy (NCBI): domain Eukaryota; kingdom Metazoa; phylum Chordata; class Actinopteri; order Cypriniformes; family Gobionidae; genus Coreius; species Coreius guichenoti. The sequence continues at coordinate 12,295,666 of CM077178.1, forward strand.
CCACCTACCTAAGCATTGTTGCAGACCATGTACACCCTTTCATGGAAACGGTATTCCCTGTTGGCTGTGGCCTCTTTCAGCAGGATAATGTGACCTGCCACAAAGCAAAAATGGTTCAGGAATGGTTTGAGGATCACAACAACGAGTTTGAGGTGTTGACTTGGCCTCCAAACTCCCCAGATCTCAATCCAATCGAGCATCTGTGGGATGTGCTGAACAAACAAGTCCGATCCATGGAGGCCCCACCTCGCAACTTACAGGACTTAAAGGATCTGCTGCTAACATCTTGGTGCCACATACCACAGCACACCTTCAGGGGTCTAGTGGAGTCCATGCCTCGACGGGTCAGGGCTGTTTTGGCAGCAAAAGGTGGACCAAAACAATATTAGAAGGAATGGTCATAATGTTATGCCTATTTTAGATATCAGCATCAGCATTGGCCATTAAAAACAATATCGGTCAGCCACCATTTTCTATAGTTCAAGCCCTAAGGGGCCACCATCCGATTCATCCGATTTTTTATATCTCGAACGGTTTGGCCGTGGTGAGGCAACATATTTATGGTGAAAAAAGGGAAACAGGAAGTGTCTGCATACATTGACTGATTTTGATAAAACTTCAACTGTATGTTCATTTAAGGAGGCCGATCAGACTATTGTGAGTCATAGCACCATGCACCAACTGGCACCAGGAAGTTTGTCATTTTCAAAATGCTATGAAATTGCCCACTTATTTTTACCCGATTTACTTTATCAGAATAATGTCAAGACACTGCAGATGTACACCTGTGGAAGGATTCTTGATATCTTAAATACTGTTGTCATGGCAATGCGTCAAAATTCAATATTGTTTTTGGGTGTTTTTGAGGCTCTTAGCATGCAAATTGCATGAAACTTGACACACACATCAGAGTTGGGCAAAGCCTTAGAAATGGGTGTGGTGGAGGGGCTCTATAAGTTAAAGGGATAGTTCACCCAAAAATGAAAATTAGCCCATGATTTTCACACTCAAGTCATCCTAGGTGTATATGACATTCTTCTTTCAGACAAATAAAATCAGAGTTATATTAAAAAAGTCCTGGCTAATCCAAGCGTTATAATGGCAGTGAACTGTTGCCTCGTTTATGAAGTAAAAAAAAGTGCATTTATCCATTATATAACTGCTCCACACGGCTCCGGGGTGTTAATAAAGGCCTTCTGAAGCGAAATGGCGCGTTTGTGTAAGAAAAATATCCATATTTAAAACTTTATAGATTAAAATAACTAGCTTCCGGCGGTCAGCGGTGCGCGAGTCGACTTGCGCTAAAAGAGTAACCCCAGACGCTACGTTTTGTTTTGCTCTATCCTCTGCGCTTTTGCGTTCGTCAATACGCATGCGTCAAGGGTTCAAGGGTTACTCTTTAGCTGTAAATCGATGCGTACTGTAATCCGCCAGAAGTTAGTTATTTGGATAGTAGTTAGTCTATAGTTAGTCACCTAGGATGACTTGAGGGTGAGTAAGTCATGGGCTAATTTTCATTTTTGGGTGAACTAACCCTTTAATAAGTCTATAAATCTAAAAGTCTAAAGTTAGGTGTTAGTTTTACCTACAGTCACCAAACCCGGTACATGTGTTGTTCTCATTGAGCCGGACAACTTTCTAATTTACAGTCATTAGCTCTGACCAACAGGAAGTCAGATACTATTTTTGTTTGAATGTGGATTTTTTTTTAATCAAGCTCTAATTGATTAATTTTTTGTCATTTTTAACTACTGCTCTAAAGGGCTTCATACGATTCACACCAAACTTTCTCAACATGATGCCAATATATTGAAGATGCTAATCTGCAAACAGGTATTGGATATCTTGAACGGTGTTGCCAAGGCGAGGGATTAAAGTAATGACAAAAAGGAAAACGGGAAGAGTCTCATATCTTCTAAATAATAAAATATACACAATTTATTTCTATATAAAATAATAGATTTTAGATAGATAGATAGATAGATAGATAGATAGATAGATAGATAGATAGATAGATAGATAGATAGATAGATAGAGAAAAAACAAAAGCTTTGATTAATACAAAGTACTGCATCAGCAACATAGAAGTTTTGGGGATAAATCATTTACAGCTGTCAGGCAATACTGTCTAAGAAATATGACTTACATTTAATTGGCATCTGGTCAATGAGAAGACACTAAGCCTTACTCACAGAGATATTATACATAGAATGCTTTATTAAGGATCTTTCAAGCAAACAGAAAGCCCACTCAATCATGATCAGTCTAGTGGTAACTGTCAGGATGTGCTCAGTATCTGCCTAAAGCGGATAGCACAAAGTCAGCGCAAATCATGGTTTTCCTTCGGCGGTAATGAGATGCATTGGTTCTACTGAGGTTTAGGGCATGAAATATTACCATCAGAAAACAAATTTGCATTATGAATAAATAACATCTAACTGGAGGTGTTTGCAGTCATATACTTTCACAGATATACGCTACCTCTGAGGAAACTTGTCTATCACAATGTTCTGAATTCTGATTGCTAAAGCCTCCTAAATAGTGGGATCAAAAAAAGAGCAAGGACCAAATTATGGCTGCATGCAAAGAGGAACCGCACTAATCTCCAGCCAACTCTGTTTGATCCAAAACCTCCTGAATATTGAACGCTTGCAGCTCCTCGTGAATAGAGCAAAAGCAAAGGAAAGGCTGGAAAGGTTGTTATGCAGTTCAAATCAATGACACAAAGTACAGTTACATAATTAATGACCTGCACAGCATCATTCATCTTAACATTTCGAGCAGGTGAGAAAGTGGTCACTGTCTCAGGAGACCTTCCTCTTGTCAATGAGCTAGAATTCTAAATATCATTTCCTCATATGTATCTCAAAATGGGTTATAGGATTTTTTGATGGATAACACTTTCCAAATGGAACAATGGATTTTTGCTACATAACATTTTAATATTATTTGATGGACTAGATTTAGTGTTATTTTAGTATCATTGAGATACTATTATAGTTTTTAATTAATATTTTGAATTATAGATTTCATTTTTATATTTTCTGGTTTCTTTTTCATTTTAGTTAAAGTTTTAGTCATTTTGTTGTATGTTTTTGACATTTTTATATATATATATATATTTTTTTTTTTTTTTTTTTTTTTTTTTTTTTTAAATATGTACTATATTTGAAACTATATAGACTACTAAATAATACTATATAGTTTTTATTCATTTTTGTTTTAATTTTAGTTATTTTACATTACATGAAAATAAGAAATGTTTCCTTGTTTTCCATTTTATTTTATTTCAAGTAACAACATTTTTTTTTATGGTTTTAGTTTTAGGTAACTATAAATAATAACCCTTACTGGTCTTTTTTTTTTTGGCCACCACAATACTAGGATAGTTGCCAGTGTCACATTCACGTTAGTTTGGACTTGTTATGTTTTGTCATCACCTGCCTATGTCACTCATTTGTTGTGACGGAGACTAATCACGTTCAGCTGTGCACTCATCAGTCACCATCATTAACACTTGTATGTTCAGTTCAGTGTCCGGTATTGTCCATGTTAAGTGTGTTGTGCTGATGCCCGTCTACCTATCTTGCCTTTCTATGAGATTAAATCACGTTTGGAATTGTATCTACCTGTCTTCATCTTCCTGCCTGCACACACCCATGACAAAATACCGGACCTAACAAGTGAACGCGTTTGTACGTTATTTTCTTTTCCAGTTTTCGTGTTCAGTGTTTTTGTTCCGTTTTCACCCCTGTTTGCACCATGGACTTTCCAGCAGTTCAACTCATGTGCCTTGAGCAAGGAGAAGGCTCTCTCGAGAAACATTTAGGAAAATTTCTGGATCTCGCCCATCAGACTACCTTCCCGGATTACTGCCTGTGCACGTTCCTGGATGTCGGACGGAGAGGAGATTTGTCTAGCCCCTGTTTTGTTGCCCGAACCTGTCAGTCTCCTACCTGTCTTGCTAGCTTCGCCCAGCCTCCCTCTCCCACCACCTCTCCAAACTATCCCTAACATATCCCTAATAATTTTTTTTTGGTTTCTGCATTGGACTTCAGTCTCTCCCCCAGTCTCCACCCATCTGTGCCACCCAGTCATCTCTGTCACCCTTCAGTCCCTCGGCACCACCTCTGACTCTCAGTAGCGTGGTACCTCCTCGGGCCTGTCTGGAGCCATCTTCTCCTGGGCATGAGGAGCCCGAGGCTCCGCCTGCAGACTCGGTGCGCTACGCTCTGCTTCGACCTGTCGCCCTGGCTCCCGCACTCCTTCCACCCTCGACCTCGGCGTGGACCATCGACCATTCGGTCTCGCCGGGCTCCCTCGGCACGTCGGCTCCACTGAGGTTGGACATCGCTTCACCTCCACTGCGGACTTGCGGACCGTCCGCTGCTCTCTGGTCCTCCACCCCTTCTGCTACGGCTTGCTCCTCCCTACCTCAGGCTCCACCTACGCCCTCGGTCGCTCCAAATCGCCCTCAGACCTCCGGATCCCCACCTCGCTCTCGGGAGGTCGTTGCTGCGGCTCTGTCGCGGCCTCCAAGATCTTCCCCATCTCTCCACCACCTCGGCTCATTGGCTGCGCGGTGGGCTCCATCCTCGCCGCCGTCGCCTCCGGGCAGCTCCATGGCGGCCCTCATCAGTATTCCTCCATGGTTCCTACCTCGTCTACGCCGCCGTGGGGCACCATTCTGGCTGTGGCCTGGATGAACAGCCATCATCCCCTGCTCAAGGTCATCCCTTGGCTCCCTCCACCATCATCTCCACCTTGAACTCTGTTGTTCGTCCTCCTCCCGGTTGTCCGTCCACCTCCAGAACCTCCTCCTACCTGTCTGTGCTATCCCTTCGCCAGCCTCCTTAACCATCCCTTTGCCATCCCCTCATCCTCGTCGTCTCCTCGTCTTTACAGCGCGAGTAGGTCTTGCCTTTCTATGAGATTAAATTGGAATTGTATCTGCCCGTCTTCGTCTTCCTGCCTACACACACCCGTGACAGCCAGGGTGTTGCTATGTGGTTGCTGAAGTGTTCTGAGTGCTTTTTAACAACATGCTACTATAATATAATATATAATATAATATAATATTTATTATGTATTTGGAACAAAACACAACTTATTTTCAAGCTACATTGCAAAATGTAGCCTGGAAGGTTCATTCCAGTGTGCTGGATGGGACAGATCTTTTCTTGCTGAGGTCAGCAAGCATAGGTTTGTCTGACATGAGGAGAGAGTCATTTCAAACCTTCCTGTCATGTCAATAGAATCATTTCCTGTCACTCAACATTCAGATGACAACCCATCATTTCAAAGGTGCACTTTGTCCTCAATGTCATTTTGTCCTCATTGGAAATGATTTATACATAATAAACTGAATAGTACTTTTGTAAATATGTTTAAAATCATATCACCGACCAAATAAAACCAATTGAATTTTCCAATTGTACGCGGCTAGCCGAGTACTATTCACTTTATCGCTTATTTGTGGCTAGCGCAATTGCGTCGTTAAGTGAAAACACTACGCAAAGCAAAAACACGACACTGAAAATCTGAATATAATGAATATAATTCCTATGTAGTGTTTAATGATATCTGCACACTAATTACTAGGGCTGCACAATATTTAAGAAAAGTGTGATATGCGGTAACTTAACAGTAAATAATAATAATGCAGTACGATAATGAACGAAACAGAAATTTAAAATTAAATGTAAAAAATAAAACTTTAGTCTTCACTGTATGAATTAAACACTGATTCTTATTAAAGCTATAAAAGTTATTCAGTCAAGAGCAGTGAGTGATTTTCTCTTTTGTTGTCTTTTGTTGTTTGATTAACATTAATGACACAGATGGCAGCAGGTTTATTAGGCTGCTGTCACTTTAAGAGCTGCACAGATCCAATATACTGTTACACACGCGTTTTCTTTCTCAACTGTTACGTTCACTTATAGGGGACCTATTATGCCATTTTTCACAAGATGTAATACAAGTCTCTGGTGTCCCCAGAATGTGTCAAAATACCCTACAGATCATTTATTACAGCTTGTCAAGTTGGCCCCTATTTGGGTGTGAGCAAAAATACGCCGTTTTTGTGTGTGTCCCTTTGAATGCAAATGAGCTGCTGCTTGCCTTTACTGCTTGTGCTTCAGATACTCCAGCAACAACAAAACTGGAGAATGTCACGCAGCCAAAATGTCAGAAATTGTTAGCATTGTTCAGCCTTATAAATTATGTTCGAACCGGAACTGGACACTGAAGTTACAACTTTTAGAATGCAAATGGATGTTTTTGAATGGTTAGTGGATAAATTTATGTAGTTGTTGTGGAGTTAAGTTGATTCAACTCATGGACTAGCATGTACCATCATGTTAATCTAAAAATCTTTCAGAAACAACTTTTGTGCAAATCCAGCGTTATACTGACCCTCGTTTGTGAAGCAGTCCGGTGTAAAATGATTTGCGCAAATATGTAACACTTTTACGACTTTTTAAGACTGTATGTTCGTTGGTACATCCAATAACAGAACATTTGTAATGTTTTTTTTAGCGCAGACATTGTATATCTCCACCTGCTACAGCGAGGAAACAGAAATGGCGGACTGCGGCTAATCTTTGCTAATAGGGCAGATCGTCACCAGTCATGGGGCGGGGCTAAATCTGGAACTGCTCGTTTGGAGAAACTATTTATGATTTATGGATATTATAAAAAAAGGAGTGGGTGGATTTTTACCATTATAGGCTGGTTGTTTACACACACTGTGGACACACATCTGTGTTCAAACACCTTATAAAAGTGAATTTTGCATAATAGGTCCCCTTTAAGGCATAACCGACTGTGTTTACGTAAATACTCACCAAGAGTTATTTTTTTCGCAGGTTATGGCACTTAACTCTTTTTAACATTAAGCATATGACACATATTATGTAACAGTCATGTGTCCAGTCTGTTCTCTGCTATCTGCATCAACCCAAAATTTTTACTTTACATAACTTTTTGAAGCATTCAGTTGTTGCGAGCCATTGTGATATATGCATATCACGATATGTAGTCGCGATATTTCGATAATTTTGATATATTGTGCAGCCCTACTAATTGCACACTGAATTCCATCAGTGCTATAGTTAATTGAAAAACAAATTACAGGAATGGTGCAGAATATTAGTTTTCAGATGTGAAGGGGGAAATACAATGCAAAAGAAACTAATTACTCTGGGTGTTTCTTATCGGCTGGAAACAGAGCAGTATGCACAGTCCCACTCACTCTAGATACATGGTAATAGAATTTATTATAATGGAGACATTGATTAATAGAAACTGCACATTGCATGTTTTCTATCTCTAATCTTGCATTTGGCATCAGAGTATTGACATCCGTTGTCCACCTAGAGTTAACTGTTGTTGTTTTTCAACCCCTTTTTATTCTCAAACAAATGAAGAAACAACAATTACATTTTGTCATGGTGACACTTCTGACTTGTCAGCAGTTCTCTGGCTGTTTATCGCCATCTGTCTACAAGCGCAGGTTGCTCTTAATGGTCGTGGCACCAGGCAGAAGATATGCAAATGAGGTGGAGACTACAAAGGGAGGGAGTGATCTGATTATGTTTCAGTTAAAGATGCATCATTTGAGTCATCTGCAACCATAGATGAGAAACACTGCTCCTTCACACTCTCTTACACTCTAACAACCTTCTAGAATAGGCTCTTACATAAACATTTTAGAAATAAGTGCCATCTTTATCAGTGCAGCATGAATTACTATGCAAACACTGACCAGGCAAGGAGATCCAAATCTGTATTTGAAAGGGATGTGAAAATAATATTTATATGGGTGAAACCTGTCAAGAACATGTCCAGTCATATTTCACCCCAAAGTCAAAGGGAAATTAAGAAAATTAAACCTGTTTTAGGACCTTTTACATTGACATTATTTTCACAACTTTTAAAGTTGGCATGAAACAATAGTCGTGGTAATCTTTTCTTGTAACGTATATCCGAGTGAAACAGCTTCTCGAACAAGAAAAAATGTAGGATGGGACTTGATTTTGTCTATCGAGAATTGATTGGATCATTGAAATGTTGTGGTTTGCTATTGCTGTGATCTCATGTGAGTGACAGGTTGTCCCGCCCTCACGCGAGAAGGGAAGGGAAGGGAAGGGAAGGGAAGGGAAGGGAAGGGAAGGGAAGGGAAGGGAAGGGAAGGGAAGGGAAGGGAAGGGAAGGGAAGGGAAGGGAAGGGAAGGGAAGGGAAGGGAAGGGAAGGGAAGGGAAGGGAAGGGAAGGGAAGGGAAGGGAAGGGAAGGGAAGGGAAGGGAAGGGAAGGGAAGGGAAGGGAAGGGAAGGGAAGGGAAGGGAAGGGAAGAGAAGAGAAGAGAAGAGAAGAGAAGAGAAGAGAAGAGAAGAGAAGAGAAGAGAAGAGAAGAGAAGAGAAGAGAAGAGAAGAGAAGAGAAGAGGTTGCAAGTGGGAGGGGAAGTTATTTTGACAAACAAAAAATACTGCAACATTCCATAAAAAATTTTTATTGCCCCTATTATGGTTTTTCGAATATTCCCTGTCATGCAGTTTGTAATATAGCAGTTTGTAAATGTAAATGTTCTGTAAAGTTGTAAAGTTGAAAGTGCTCGATAAATAAAGTTATTGTCTCTCAAAAGAAAGAATTGGCTCTGAACCGCCTATACGAGTCATTTGTATTTCGAATCCCACTGCGTTATGGTTCTACGTCACTAGAAAAGACATTTGCACAATGCCACCTATGTTATACATTGTCCGCCCGCGAACAACTTGTCCCGCCCTCAAACACGTCATTTTACTGATGACTGCTCAACACAGGATTTGCAAAACGTTTGCTCTTGAAAGATGGGTCAGTACCCAGTTTATTTGGACCAGCTTGCTCCTCAGAATCGCAACCTGTAAGTATGAATAATTATTGATGTATATATTTTCTACCGGGTGTATATTGTGTATGTCTCTGGCTAACTGGCTAACACACATTATTACTGTCTTACTGAAATACTACTGTAAATCAGCTGTGGGCCACTATTACCTAAAACTGTGTCTATTAATGCAGATTGTCTGTCGTTCTTACTACTTTGAGTAAAGATAAAGGATGGAGCAAGATTTGTTTTGCAAACTTTAAAGGGGTCATGAACTGCGTTTTTTTATTGTTTTATGATGTTTCCTGGGGTGCACTTATAATGTTAGAATGCTTTTTACATCAAAAATTGTCAATTTATAAATAAAAGGCATTTTTCCTACCCTGATTTTAGCCCTCTGGTTTGAACGCTCTGTTTTAAGGGGCGTGTCTGGTGGAGACTTCAGTGTAAACACCCACTGCTGTGATTGGCTAACGTCTTTCCATTTGAAATAGCTAAGTATTACTCTCTCTTTTAGCACGTTTTTACTATTACAGCTCTCATGGTTAACTAATCGTGAAAAGTGTTATATTATTTTTTATATTAAGCATTATATTTAGATCTATGGCATTATATTTATATCTATGGCATTATATTAAGATTGTGGCATGAAAGGTTGCAGAGATAAACATTGTAGCCGATCACAGACATGATGAGCGCATGAAAGCAGTGATCTCGTCATTGGAACTCAGTTTCTGTACACTAACGAATGCTTTCATCTTCACTAACAGTGCAAACGTGATATAGTTAAGAGATTCGTTGAATAAAACGGGAGTCACTGATAAACGCGTCACTGATAAACTCTCGCCCTTTGATTGACAGCTGCAGCGCGCACTGCTCCAAAGATTGCAAAGGGAGCTTTCTTTGATCGCTTTCTTTATAGAATTTAATCAGATTATTTTCATCCTACTAAGAGAAAAAACGCAAGTTGGTTTAGTCGCTGGTTTGATTTACTGACACAGACAAAGAACATCTGACTGTACGTGAATCATTAATTTTCAGATCAGGCATTAGAATGAACACAGTTACTTACATGTTGCATTACTGTCGAGCCCAGGCACTGCACAATATTTTGTAATCCTCAATGGCATGTTTATTGCTTGGTAGCTCGATCTGGTTTAACACCATGTAGGCCTACTTAGGCTACCTATTCTTTTGCATGTCATGCGGGGATAAACAAACAGGCAGCGATGAAGTAGGCGTTGATCTTCTTCTGCAGAGGCGGTGCTTGCCTCCCTTTGACGTCATAGATCCCCACTTTGAAAAACCTGTCGTTTGCTGGGCCTGGTGTCAATAAAAGCTTTTATTGGACTAACAATGAAGTTTTCAGTTCTAAAACTTTTATTCTTATAGTATCTTATATGTCAAAAGCTCAAGTAAAATTTGATTTCTCAGTTCATGACCCTTTTAATGTTCCATCAGTCATTCACGTTAGTGCTGAGTAAACATATGCGCCATTATTGATACAGTTCCCTCATGTGCACCGCAATAAATTAGAAATATACACATGGGTTTGTTGATGGACATACACTTGTTAATGCTGATAGTGAGGAGTTACAGCTGCAACATCTCAATGTACCTCAAAATGAGTAGCGTATCACTGAGAAACGTCCTGCTCAAGTCATCCTTGCGATGGAGGTTCGGGTTGAATAACTAGTCCTTCCAATGTTTTATCATCGAACTCGTGCTCGGATTGATATGGTAAAATCGACTCCATCCTTACGGTCTTTACAGTGTACAATCACTGAGCTTTAGGAAGCGGAGATTAAGTTTATGGTAATGGGCATTTCGACGTGTGCTGTACGCTGTAGACCAATCGTAACAGACTGGGCCGTCTGACCAATCAGAGCAGAGCAGAAAGTATGATCTATATATGCTGCATTCCAGTTGGTTTTTATAATGCCCTTCACTTGCTAACTTCCCTCCGTCTCGTTCACTCGGATGTGCGTCATTGCTTACGTTGCACGAGTGCGGAACCTTTGCAATGGGCTGAATTGGAACGTCCTAAGCCCTTGATCACTTGGAATCCACTATGGAGTTGATTTATTATTTATTTTCTCCCTTACAAAATTGTTTAATGCAGCATTCTATATGTATATAGGTGTGTTTGGGTTGTTTTAAATATTTTTAAAAATAATTCATATATCATAGTTGTTTGTGGTGGGGTAAATTAAACGCGACATGCAGTGAGGTCACAATTGTGTTGCATTGTGGTATATGAAGCTGCCTGAAGTGTACATATGAAGTAGACTCGCTCCCTCGGTCGAAATCGAGGGAGCGAGGGTCTGTCCATATAAACTTCCCTCGTCCACTTCACGAAGTGGAACGCACTTCAGAATGGTGGCAGGGATTCCTCCGAGGGGAAGTGCTTAGGGAAGTTCGCAAGTGCGTGTCTAAAAGTGGAGTGGAACGCAGCCATAATATGAGTGTGTGTAGTATGAATGTAATCAGGACGCACTACATTCGCCATGCTGTCATTATCATGTGACCTACAGCGTCAGTTACGTCGCTTCACTGCCATTCACAAATCCTCTCCCGTGGCCTCATGGGATAGTAGTGTCCATCCAGTATTAATTTCGTTGACGAATAATTAACAGAACTGATGTCCTGTGTAATAGATGCGCACATTTGAATTGTAACGTGCTGATCCAACCGCGGTAAAACACGGCACTGTTCTACAGGCTCACGCGACAGCGCTTCAGAGCGGTTCACAATCAATGAATAGCGCACATTTATGCCAGGTAATTGTTTATGAACTAATGCTGATGAATAATGGCAATGTTTACTTTACGGTGTTTATATAGTAATATGTTTTAGACGGTTGTAACAATGCATATTTTATCTCCCTCATCTGAACTTGAAAGAGAAGCTGCAACTGCAACAGTAAGGCATTTCAAAGGCGAGTCAATGTGTATTTCGAGCTTGTTTATAATTAAAAGTCACGCATTAAATATACGTTTTTGGTTACACAACAAACTGTATTTAATTTCATTCCCATTTAATTCATAGTCAGGGGGAAAGACTAAGAACAGTATTTGACACATATTATTCAATAAAGTATCAGGGTTATAATAGTTAACTAAAACCATTAAAAAAATATTCATTACTTGAAATTAAATAAATGTTAACTGAAATTAAAAAAATAAACAAACTTATTTGAAGCTTTAGCTTAACCTGATATACTAACTAAAACAGAAGTACAAAATTATAAAAACTATATAGATGTTTTTAAAAAACCAACAAAAAAGTCAGTTGAGCTCTCTTTCGTGTATTTTTGCGCTTGAAACACAATTATGTCAAAATGTCAGTTTTGACATGTATTCAAGTAACAGTCGGTTATGTAATGCTTAAATGCTCAATGAATGCATTAGAATTTAACTAAAGTCATTAGATTTTAGTAGATTTTAAAATCTTATGATATTTAGTCGACTAAAACTAAAAACAATTCAGGTGACCAAAATATGACAAACTAAATGCCATTTTAGTCAAAAGACTATGACTAAAACTAAATCAAAATTTGCTGTCAAAATTAACACTGCATTGTACGCCGGAAATGCATTGTACGCTTTTATGAGTACTGTGAATTCGGACATACTTCTTTCGTCACATAGGCTACTGTTTTTCACCTACTATATAGTAGGGAAGTATGCGATTTCAGATGCAGCCTAAAATTTTTTTAAATATTTCATGAGACATTTAAAAATAAATTATATTTTTGAAAGAAATTTGCTTAACTGCTTATTTTTAAAGAAATATTTAAATATATTTACCAAACTACCATTTCCTTAATTTTTTAGCTGCTTAATAGGCTACTAGCTGCTTTTTTTTCTCTTATAGCAACCTCTGGACATTTTTCATATTTTTAACTTTAAACCCTACAAATAACATTAAAATTACATTTAAACGTTTTAGTCATGTGTATTCGAGTCATTTTTGTATGAACATCACAGAAATGTTCGTCAGATGGATAAAGACAGCTCTTGCCATCTCCACAGCGAATTTACATCAGTTCAGTTCAGCTGTCTGATTCGATTGCGCTGCTAAACAACACACATTTCGAACTGAGATATTAAAATCATAAAGAAGTAGTTGAAAGCGGCAGCCTGATATTAAGCTGATATTAAGATATTAAGTCGGAAAAGCCCTACTTCAATTAGTCAGTGAGTCACTGGTAAGCACTGCAGTAGTAACTGGTGTAACGGAGCGAAACAAACGGAGGGATACGGACAGCTCCTCTGAAAGTATGAATGAAAACCGAGCCGAATCAATGTGAGCAACACCTGTGCTGAACAAGGATGCGTTTAATATACTTTGGCGGATAAATGAGTTGAAACAAGCTTAGATACAGTTTATAAACAGGGTATAAAAGGGTCGTGTGCACAGATTTGTATTTTCTCGCACGTGCACGCGCTCATTTGCTGCGGCTCTAGTACACACAGATGTGTAAAAAAAAACAGCATCAAAGCGCATTTTATCGTCAGACTGTATTATTCTTTGTTCATGCAGGAGATAAAACATGCTCTTTAGCTTTACCAGCTCTGTTGTCATGTTCTGCTGTGTGGTGGCAATCATGTTTGCAGGATTCAGCGCCCAATTTCAGTACCGATAGCTCCTAATGCAGTTCACTGCTCTTCCAGCACTTGAAAGCCTTGTTTGAGTTGGTGCTGCAAGTTGCTCTGCACACCCCACTGGCGGATCTCTTTAATAGGACGGTGTAAAATTGGCCATATCTCTCTCTCTCTCTCTCTCTCTCTCTCTCTCCCACAGTTACAATGCACTGAAAAAACAGGAAAACACATAATTCTCTAAAATGTGCAATCTACTAGATTAAATTATTTGAACTATAGTTCCCAGCATGCTTTGCTTAGGACTTGACAAGTAGAGTAAAATTGTTGAAATTAAGTGTTATTTTATGTGTTTTTGGGCAAAATGAGAAAAGGGGGAGATTTTATATTGTTTAATAGTGTTTAATGTTTAATTATGTTAAACATTAGACCCATTTAGACCCATTAGAACCATTTAAATTACACTGGGTTACCATAGTGGAGAAGAGCGGAGCAATTGCTTAGGCTGTGGATTGATACAACACATGTCATTAAAGAGTATGTAATGCTTAGCATTTGGTATGTTTGTTATGTCCTATTGTTGGCTAATAGAATGGAAGCTATACAGTTTTATAAATTGTTTAAAGAGGCAGGGTCTCAAACCCCCTGGTGCACACTACTGTTGTTAGGGAGCCATATTAAAATGATTGTGAGACTACTCAGTTCGGTTACTTAAAAATTACTTCATTCCGTGATGTTGAAATTATGTGAACAAATTATGTTTGTTTAACTTAATTGGTTCATGTGGAACTGATGTGCATGATTAAATCATTTAAATCCAACACACCTTTTTTTCAGTGTGTGAATGCATATTGATGCTAGGATATTAATCAAGACAACACGTTGCTTCTTCACACCCTTTTTCGACTTTCACTGTTTCTGAGCGATCAGTCACACTGTACACAGTGAGCTGGAAGTGTTCTGAGATGAATGGATGGATGGATGGATAGATAAATAGATAGATCAAGATAGATAGATAGATAGATAGATAGATAGATAGATAGATAGATAGATAGATAGATAGATAGATAGATAGATAGATAGATAGATAGATAGATAGATAGATAGATAGATCAAGATAGACAGCCCTAGGACAGGGGTTTTCAATCTTTTATGCCACGGACCCCCAAATATGATTCCTCACGCAAAGGATCCCCATCCTAAAATTTAAAAGGCAGCTATATATTTGTATGTGTAATGACCAGATTTACACTCTGAAGATTAATATTGTAAATATGTATAAAATATTATTTGAAATATAATTTTAGTTTTGATTATGTTACATCATTACATTTCTTTTTCCACTCAGGCTACTGTATTGTTTGTTTGTTTTTTATTTATTTAAAAATTCTGTTGTTTATTAGCCTATTTAATGGCTATTTATTTATTTTTTATTTTTTACACTGCCTTTCTCTGAGTTAACTTTTTACACAGAGATCTAATAGCTACTCCATTGCGGTGAAGTCATTCACACATATTTCATACTTGCACCAACAGATATTTTCTTAAATCTGTTGTTATTACTTTATTTCTGTTGTGTAGCCTATATTATTAAACATTTTGCTAGGTTTAAATAACAGAGCCAAACGAGATGCTCAGCGAAGAGGAGGCATTTTGTTGACAGTTTTGTAATTCTAGATAGATTAGCTTATGTCCAATTTGTTTATAGTAGGCCTACTGTACACTGTATAGTAAATACATTCTATAAGCCTACATATTTTAAATTATTATCGTTTGTTGATGAAGACCCGATTGTCACGACACCAAAGTACAGCACATAGACATCTATGCTACAGCATGGAACAGCAGACCCGCTGCCTGTACGTACTGCGTCAACGTGCATACGTCAGCACGCCCGAGCGGCGATGATTGGCTGGCGGGTAAATTTGAAACGCAACTCCTCTAGACGCTAACGTTAACAACACATCCGGGTGAACTTGGTTGAACAAACCAGTACGGTGCTGTTGTCCCTGGAAAAAAGTATCTTTTCAAGGTGTAATTTTACGCTACATTGTTTACACATAAGCCTGGCCGTCTACAACAGTCCGTAAGTTATATTACGTTTACGTGGCAAAACAATGTTTGTTTGTAGTGTTTGTTGTTACTAACGACGAGCCGTTTAGAAGACACATGCTAGTGTTTTACTGTACTTCTATTGTTCACCATTGAACATGTTGTGAATTAAATATGGGTTCGGATGTCGTTGTCTACGGTTGTACTTTTATAATCCTAGCAAAAGCGAGGTTTATACTACTTTTATTAACATTATTATAGTGTATAGTACACTTATTTGTTTTCTATAAGTAAGTTATTTTTCACTATATTTTATCACTTTGTTATGCACTATTTTACTATTTTAGATTGATACAACTTCTATTATAATGTATATCTAATGCAGATACACATTAATATCCATCATTGACCACGCCCCCAATATTTTGAATGACTGAAAAGCCGCAGATATCCAAACAGTGGAATTGTGTGTTCTTGAGATATTAACAATAATCATATGCCAACTTCTTTGAGCTGAAATAAAATGCTAGGTCCCAAAAGGGATATTAATCGAAGCAAAATAAATCTAGCTAATTCTTTGAACCGGTGCACACAGTTAAAAATGATTTTCTGTAATGCAGGAGGACATGGAGACTGCTGTGATGAATCTTCACAGTGTTTTTGAAAGCCTGCGGGCACAAGCTGATGTTCTCAATGAAAGCATTGAGCCCCGTAAGTACTGGCTGTGTTGAATATTTGAAATAAAATGCATGCATCCTCTAGTAGTTCACTGTCTCAATTTCTCTCCCACTGAATATTCACTGCAATTCTTTGTCTCATTGTCAGAGTTCATTCAGATGGCCCTGAACTTTGAGGACAGTCGCCGTAAATGGCTGAGACTCGAGCATGATCTGAATGCATGTAAGGAGGTGCTCACCAAGGCCGAGACAGAGCGAGGAGCGCTGGAGGTCAAGCTCAAACATGCCCGCAACCAAGTGGATGTGGAGATCCGTCGGAGACAGAAAGCTGAGGCTGACTGTGCAAAACTGGTTTGTAGACCTCTTTTTGCATGGTACTTGTGCTGTAGACCTGTTTTCTGAATTTAGGCTCAAATCAGACATTCCCTTTTATTCCTCTGCAGGACCGTCAGATCCAGCTCATCCGGGAGCTGTTGGTGTCTGAAGGCTCCAGTAACAGCATCCAGTTAAATGAGGAGCAGCGCTCAGCTCTGGCCTTTCTGAATGCCCGTTCCCAGAATCCCACAAACCTCAACACTAGTCGACGGTAAGAGAATAAGCAACCCATTTTAATTCTGTAATATGATGTGTTTGGAGTTTTCATTCCATTATTTTGTAATATTAGGTCTTTTGTATAAGTACTGAGGCATGACTTTCAATTAACTTTTCAGTTAAACTACATAGTTCAAAAATTCTTTTGTGCCCGTATCAATCAGACTGTTAAATATGGATTAGTGACGTTTTACCTATTCTTATGTGTATGGTATGTATGGTGTGAATGATTATTGTGTACAATTTTATAATGTATCAGGTTTTGTTCAAATGCTGGCTACTGAGTCCATCACAAATTTCCCTTCAAGGGAAAATAAAGTATATTTCATTTCATTTCATAGGGATTGGCAATGTAACCTAAATCTTAAACCCCGTCATTTATATGTGCCATTTAAAGTTGGCATTAAAGGCACAGTAAGTAAGATTTTTGGATTAAAATATCCAAAAACCTCTAGAACAATGTTATATATTTTGTTGATTTGTGTACTTACATTATCCCAAATGTTTAAGAGTGTTTAAATCCAGAGAAATAAGCAATTTTAACCAGGACACGGACCGTATCCGTGCGTCGCCTATCAATGGCATCATACCTGCGTTACCCTCGATTTCCGGTTTTATTTTGTAGAAACCATGGAAACACCAAAGATGCTTTAATATGTTTTATTAGACAGGTGAGCAACTGTTTGGATACATGCATCAACAGAAAACTAATCATTGTTATATAGCTCAACACAGTTAGTGTTATTGTTTAAATCTCATTTTTTTGATTTACCGTGAGTACCATGTTTTACCATGCCTAATATTGATCTAGCTTACTGCAGTGTGCGTCTTAGTACCCGCCGAGCGAACGCACAGAGTAGCATTATAACATAACTTTCAACACACTCAAATAATGCATCTAATATGATAAAACAGTGCTGCGTATGCATGACCGGAAAAGGGTTGTCTGCGGCATAATAAAAGCTCCACGAAATCCAGGCGCCATCAAGCTATGCCTTTGTTTTTAATAAGTGACCTCTAATGGCAAAAAATTACACATTGTTGCTTTAAATGAAAATGAACCCTATCTATTTACTAAATTCATGGACTAGATCTTATTGTGTACAATTCATCCCTCCGTATATTTAATTTTTACTTTTTAATTTTTTTGACCTCATAATGTTCACCTCAAACGACAGACTTCTCTCTGGTGACGTATGCCAGACTTCATCAGTCATTTAGTACGTTTGATGGGGTGTGACGAGACACTTAGCTCACGAGACGAGACACGGGATAGGGTTCACAAGAACGAGACAAGATTTTTGCGCAGTATTTTTAAGAAATCCTCAATGACAAAATTCATGACTGGAAAAATAGGCTGCAGGTGCATTTTGAAATGCTTTAACTAATCATCTTGTAATGAATGTAATTTCAGTTCTACTTTCTGCGAACGAATTATCATATGCATTGAAAGACAACAATATACAAGCACTGTAACAAACAAACTCAACTGACTGGCTTCTCCTGTAGGATTTCACATGAGTCTCTTCAGACCTTACTATACATGAATTATGAGCTTCCAGAACTTCTGACTGAATTCAACTAACTCCTAATTCAACTCCTTTCCACAAATTGAACATAGAAACAAAAACAGTGTAAATAACAGAAATAAATACGTTTTTTTTTTTCTTAGTCTTATTAAATGCAAACAATAAGTGCAACCATTATCAAATTACTCTCTCAATATTCAAAGTGCAAACAGAGAGCAAAACAGAGAGTAGAGCTAAGAGGTGGTTACAACTACACAGCCCAGCATAAGATAAGTTTGATATTTGGAGACTGGCTATTGTATGTCAATGGATGATGTAATGTAAACGTAGCAGTGGCATATTCTATGCTAATTTCACCCTCAAGCTCCGTTATGGCGATATTGCGAGACAGCTTTTTACTCGACGAGAAATCTCGTCACACCCCTAATGTAAAGCCGAAAGTATACTTCGTTTTTTTTATGCGTACGCGAGCGTATGCGCACAGTCGAACGCATAGCCTTGCAAAGTATACTTCTTTTGACTCGTACGTGTAAACAGGTGTTCGACGCATGCACAGTTTTGAGCAATCTCTCGCCACGAGTTACAACACATGTAAATGCTGCAAAAAAAATTAAATGCACGTGCAACCTGCGCGTACTCTTCTAGTGACGAAATTTGCGTCACGCGCATTGTACGCTGACTCTCGCGTACACGTAAAAAGTGAAGTCTACTTTGGCCTTAACACCCACATCTCAAAATCCAATCAACAACTGATGCAAAGAACTAAGATGCCGTCCTACAATTTTTGTTTTTCAATAATCCATTACATTTGGCTGTATGTCACAATACAGAAGAAATGATCTGTCGCTACTTCCATGTCATTGATTGCAAGTTTAACATCATGAACTTGTGTAAAGCTGCCTTGAAGCAATGTGTAATGTGTAAGTGCTTTCTATTTGCTCTTCTATGCACTAAAAAATTCTAGAGCTTTGTTAATATTACTATACTTAGTTGTCACAGTTGTGCACACTTTGCATGTGCTGCACTTTATTTGTATCATTTTGTTTTATTAGTAGTATGTTTTTATTTATCCATCTACCTTTTTTAGACTAAGATGGTTGTTTTGTATTTGGACTTAAAGCATTTTTAATGGACTGTATCTTCAAGGATTTAATTAAATGTCACAGAAGACAGAAGAACTGGTAGGGTTTTTATGATTGAATTGTTTCTTACTGCTGTAACCTTCATTTCGTTTTTCACACCGTCTCTTCTAGACTGACCACCATTGATGAATCGGCGTCTATCTTGTCAGACATCAGCTATGATAAAACTGATGATTCTTTGGTATGTCATTTCCTTGAATATTATGTGTCTATTCCTGTCTCAAACCTGACAGAGAAAGTGAAACATTTTAAATAAATTGAATCTAACATTTTCATTTTGTTAGACTGACTCATCCTTTATTGGTTTAATTTTTGTTGTTGCTGTAATATTATTAATGACTTTCTTTAAATAAAGGACTGGGACTCTTCTGCAGTCAGGACTGTTCGTCTCAAGAAACGACAAAAGAGAGTAAGCTTCCCAATAATTCCACATTTAATCAAATCGCTCCCAAATTTCTATCAATATCTGATTATTTAATCTGTCTAAATGCAGCGCTCCTCCCGAAACCACACAGAAGGCCCTCCTGCTGGTGCCAAGAGGTCCCGTTCCACCGGCCGCACCTCTGAGAAGGTAAGAGCTGGTTACATGAGCACATGACTGACTGTGTTTAATATTGGAGAGACTTTTTAGAATAAAGGCTTCCTGTAGGGCTTTGCTTTAGTCATGAGAAGTATAATGTTTCCACGGTTCTCCCCAGTCCCTACAACCCATTGAAGTGTGAATATTTGAAGATTTTGTCTTCTCTTGACATTGTGAAAGCCAAGTTAATTAGCTATTCCCTGGTTGATTTTGATGTCGGTATGCTGTTAATACCGCCCTATTTTAGGTAAATCTATAGTAAGTTAGAAATTGTTTGACAATTAATTAATTCGAGTCACGTTTAATCAGGGTAATGAGTCTCTGGTGGCTAAGACCACTGTGACGGTGCCTGCTGATGGAGGACCCATTGAGGCTGTCACCACAGTGGAGGCTATTCCGTATTGGACCAGGAGCCGCAGAAAGACTGGTAAGCTCACTTCATTAAATTTATTATTGTCATTTGTGAGGGCGCAAGTGCAGAGCAAGAGAATATTTGCATGAGTCATTGATTGTGATTTTTGCTATTGACTGAATAATAATGTGCAGGCTGCTCTGCAGTGAGTCATGATATGTGGTTGCCATATCATAAATGTGTGTTGTTTTATTGAACAGGGTCAAAGATTAATTTAAGATAATTTATGTGGTTTGCGGGACTCTGGGCTGTTTTAAATTGACCCCTTGTTGAGACTTCAGCCTGGTACTCTTTATTTATTTATTTATATTTGTTTTTTCATGAGAGATCTGTTCTGTATGGGCTTTTTTTTCCTGATCATTTCTCACACCCCAAGCCTTTGCATTTCTGTTTAAGTATTCTGCAGTAGTGAGCAGTGCTTCACTCTGCTTTGTTCTTCAGCTGCTCTGGAGTGGGACACTGCTGACACCGACTCTGTTCAGTCTATGGACGTGTTCAAGCATCCGAGTCAGCCCAATGGAGAGAGCAAAGCAGAGCCCAGCACTCCCCAGGGCAACGGAGGTGTCCGTCTGCATGAGTTTGTCTCCAAAACGGTATGATGCGCTGTTGCATACAAATCTTTCTAAGATGTGAAGATGCACTTATCCTGACGCATTGCTCTTGAGTCACAACCGTAGAGGGTTGTTTTCTCCACCCACTTATTGCAGTTACACAATTTGATAAGTCAGGGTTTCCCGAACTGGTGTTTGTGTGGGAACGAGTTGATGTAAAAGCTAATAATTAAGAATGCAAATTGTAAAAACAATTTTATAGTTTTACTTGCATGTCATTTGACCATCACCCAACAACAGAGAACTGTGAACATGCAGATGTTAAATTAAAAATATTAGTCAGCATGAAATAAAGTTCACTGTATCTATTTAGATCTTATCTTGAATTATTCATCGATTGTATGAATTTCAAATTTGACCTCATAATTGACAACTGGACATTGCCGGTGAAATAACAGACTCCCCAACCCAAAGGAGTTCGTTTGACAAAAAAGAATCCCTGAGATATGTGATGAGAGTGCTAATATAATGGTAACCAAATTATTTCCATTATCATAGTAAAAAGCACAATATCTGTCCATATTTTGTCTAAAATATCCACCCCAAATAAAATTCAAAAAATGCTCTGCAAGATTTAAAACTGACACAAAACAATTTGATTTCCCATTATAATCAGTGAAGTTGTCTATATAGGTTAGCAGTGGCCCATGTTTATAGTCCTCACAGCTCATATCTGCCTGGCTGTTTTTTAGGTGATCAAGCCAGAGTCTTGTGTGCCATGTGGTAAGAGGATCAAATTTGGGAAGCTCTCTCTGAAGTGCAGGGACTGCCGTGTTGTGGCCCACCCCGAATGCCGCGAGCGCTGCCCTTTGCCCTGCATTCCAACCATGACTGGGACTCCAGTCAAAAGTGGAGAGGTGACAAATCTATATGAAGCTTTATCATCCAACTTGAGTTTTTTATGCCTCTTTTACATGCTGATATTTCAATATTTAACTAAGTGGCTGTGTTGTACTCTTAATTTAATTTCTTTAAACATCGATTTTCAATAGGGCACCCTCGCAAGCTACGTGTCCTCCACCTCTCCCATGATCCCTTCACTAGTGGTGCACTGCGTTAATGAGATTGAGCAGAGAGGCTTACATGAGGTAAATTGATAAAGATGCTGAATTCAGTTTAGAACACTGGACAACAAGACCAATATGTTCTGAAAACCTGCGTATCCCTTCGGCAGACTGGTCTGTACCGGGTGTCTGGCTCGGATCGAGTGGTCAAGGACCTGAAAGAGAAGTTCCTGCGTGGGAAAACTGTTCCTTTGCTCAGCAAGGTGGACGACATCCATGCCATCACTGGCCTCCTCAAGGACTTCCTGAGGAACCTTAAAGAACCCCTGCTAACCTTCCGCCTCAACCGTGCTTTCATGGATGCTGCTGGTTAGTGTTGATGTATAAATGTACACTACCGTTCAAAAGTTTAGGGTCAGTATCTCATGCTGAATCGATGGGTTTTTGTAAGAAAAATATCCACGTTATAAAGTAAAATATCTAGCTTCCGGCGGACCACCTTCCATATTCAGCTTACGAAGAAAGTGTAACGCCTCATGCAGTTAAAAATGCTTACGCTACGTCCGACGTCTTCGTCGCACCAGTTACGCTTTTTACGTAAACTGAATACAGAAGGCGGTCTGCCGGAAGCTAGATATTTTACTTTATAATGTGTTAAATATGTATATTTTTCTTTACACAAACCCATCGATTCGCTTTAGAAAGCCTTTATTAACCCCCCGGAGCCGTGTGGATTACTTTTATAATGGATGGATACACTTTTTTTTTTTTTTTTTTTTTTTTTTTGGGGCTTCAAATTTTGGGCTGCCATTACACTCACCTAAAGGATTATTAGGAACACCTGTTCAATTTCTCATTAATGCAATTATCTAATCAACCAATCACATGGCAGTTGCTTCAATGCATTTAGGGGTGCGGTCCTGGTTAAGACAATCTCCTGAACTCCAAACTGAATGTCAGAATGGGAAAGAAAGGTGATTTAAGCAATTTTGAGCGTGGCATGGTTGTTGGTGCCAGACGGGCCGGTCTACGTATTTCACAATCTGCTCAGTTACTGGGATTTTCACGCACAACCATTTCTAGAGTTTACAAAGAATGGTGTGAAAAGGGAAAAACATCCAGTATGCGGCAGTCCTGTGGGCGAAAATGCCTTGTTGATGCTAGAGGTCAGAGGAGAATGGGCCGACTGATTCAAGCTGATAGAAGAGCAACTTTGACTGAAATAACCACTCGTTACAACCGAGGTATGCAGCAAAGCATTTGTGAAGCCACAACACGCACAACCTTGAGGCGGATGGGCTACAACAGCAGAAGACCCCACCGGGTACCACTCATCTCCACTACAAATAGGAAAAAGAGGCTACAATTTGCACGAGCTCACCAAAATTGGACAGTTGAAGACTGGAAAAATGTTGCCTGGTCTGATGAGTCTCGATTTCTGTTGAGACATTCAGATGGTAGAGTCAGAATTTGGCGTAAACAGAATGAGAACATGGATCCATCATGCCTTGTTACCACTGTACAGGCTGGTGGTGGTGGTGGTGTAATGGTGTGGGGGATGTTTTCTTGGCACACTTTAGGCCCCTTAGTGCCAATTGGGCATCGTTTAAATGCCACGGCCTACCTGAGCATTGTTTCTGACCATGTCCATCCCTTTATGACCACCATGTACCCATCCTCTGATGGCTACTTCCAGCAGGATAATGCACCATGTCACAAAGCTCGAATCATTTCAAATTGGTTTCTTGAACATGACAATGAGTTCACTGTACTAAAATGGCCCCCACAGTCACCAGATCTCAACCCAATAGAGCATCTTTGGGATGTTGTGGAACGGGAGCTTCGTGCCCTGGATGTGCATCCCACAAATCTCCATCAACTGCAAGATGCTATCCTATCAATATGGGCCAACATTTCTAAAGAATGCTTTCAGCACCTTGTTGAATCAATGCCACGTAGAATTAAGGCAGTTCTGAAGGCGAAAGGGGGTCAAACACAGTATTAGTATGGTGTTCCTAATAATCCTTTAGGTGAGTGTATAATGCTTGCATTAGCCAGGATTATATATATTTTTTTTTAAATATAACTCTGATTGTATTTGTCTGAAAGAAGAATGTCATATACACCTAGGATGGATTGAGGGTGAGTAAATCATAGGATAATTTTCATTTTTGGGTGAACTATCTCTTTAATATTTGTATTCTAACTGTGTGTTTTTTTTGTTTTTTTTAAATTAAAAATATTTAATATTCTTTGAATAGAAAGTTGAAAAGAACTTAACTCAATTTAATGTCCTTGCTGAATAAAAGCATTTATTTCTTTAAAAATCTTACTGACCCCAAATGTTGAACAGTGGTGTACTTGGGAAGATGGGTGTGTTAATATTAGTACACTCAATAGTAACCATTAACTCTGTTCTCATAGAGCTGTCTGATGATGACAACAGCATTGCCTTGATATATCAGAACATCAGTGATCTTCCACAGCCCAACAGAGACACTCTGGCCTTCCTCGTCATTCATTTGCAGAGGTAAACATACTAAATCTCTGACTACATTGTATGCTTTATTGCCTATGCCATTTGCAAATACTATTTCATTCTAAAAGCCAGCACTTACACTAACATTTGTAACATTTAAAAGAACATTTCAGGTTTAAAGCAACTTAATCAGTGCATTTAGTGTGAAACTGTGCATTTAGGGGCAATTGCACTGGTGTAAATATGAAGTCTGTATTTAGGCATTACCTAAAACTTTGCTTTGAGTGTGATGGTTATAGACAGTGTTACAATTTTAGTTTATTTGTGCTGCTGTAAATGCCCTATCCAGCATCCTGTCAAAAAAAGTTGAATCTATATTTAATCTGGAAGTTTACTTTGATTATGATTTTCTTTTTTTAAACAACAAAAACGCATTCAATTACCGTGATTGGCATTGTTTCTACAATAACACAACATTATTATTATTATTATTATTATTATTGTTGTTGTTGTTACAAAATTGTTACCAGATATATATATATATATATATATACACACACACACACACACACACACACACACACACACACACACACACACACACACACACACACACACACACACACACACCATCAATCAATCCTGGAAACACTTTTTAAAATGTAATTTCCAAATGTTTTGTAGTTTCCCCCTTTTTAACAGCAACTGTATACAATGTAACGTGGAGCTAAAGAAGGAATATTCAGTCCGTTTACACCAAATAAGCTATTACATATCCTTTTTTATTATAATTTGTGTTAATTTTCCTCAGTTTAGTAATGCTATCAATCCAGCTTAATTTGGAGCAACATTTTTGGATATTAAAACCCAACACTCCCCTTGGAAGGCAGTTTTTAGGCTGTGAGACGTAATATTTAACTTGGGTATTATTTGTGTCATCATTAGGGTGGCCCAGAGCACGGATACAAAGATGGACAGCACTAATCTGGCTCGTGTATTTGGACCCACAATTGTGGGTCATGCTGTGCCTGACCCAGAACCAATGACCATCCTGCAGGACACAAAACGACAGCCAAAAGTAAGTGCTCATGGCTAAAAGTCCTCACTTTTCTTTTGCCCATTGGGTCTAGTTTGTAAATGTATGGTGTTTTGGACCAGAGTTTTTCAACAAGCTCTTTTTCTTTTTCTCTCTCTCTCTCTCTCTCTCTCTCTCTCTCTCTCTCTCTCTCTCTCTCTCAGGTGGTTGAGCGTCTTCTCAGTCTGCCTGTGGAGTACTGGAGTCAGTTTATGATCAACGACCAAGCTCACAACAATCACATGATCATTGAGAATGCCAATGTCCATGCAACTCCTGATCAGAAAAGTATAAATTTCACATCCAAACATTAAAAATCTATTTTCACGATAGGGATATTCTATAACGACATGCTTACTTTGTACTGTAGCAAGTATGTTCGGGCCTATTACGACTCCTGACCAGCAGATGAGCAAGACCCCATCGTCCAGCTCTCTCTCCCAACGCATGAAGAACGCAACTCTCAACGCAATCACTCCAAAGTATGTTTAAACCTTAGCGGGTTTTATAGTATTGACACACTGCTGTTTGAGTATTTGTGAGCTAACCGTTTTGAACAACCGTCTTGTTTTCAGGTTTGCTAGCAGGAGCAGAGCTGCAGTCAGCGTCCCTCGCCAGGGGAACTTCTTTGCCTCTCCTCTCCTGAAGTAGCCTTGAACCAGTTCATCTCTTCATGGCTAAGAGTTTTTCTTTTCTTTGGGAAACAGCTGCAATATATTACATTGTCCTACATGTATATTGTATATCTAGTTTGTCCATCAATTCAAACCATTTTAATGCTACTCTTTTTATCTGTTTAGTTTTACTATTTGTTTTTTAGTCACTTTTAAGTGTTTTAATGTACTATTAACATCCTCACAACCAAAGCGATGGGCTGATATAAGCACTTCCATCACTCACTGAATCCTCATAGAATAACAGAATCTGCATCAGTTTGGGAGTTCTTTATCAAGATACCTGAACTTGATTGTAGCATCTAGAACAAAAAGGTTATGCTTTATGCAATATTTGTATAGCCTAATCTGCAACTGTAACCTTGTTTGTATATTCTAATTTTATGCTTTACATGGAACGACAAGCAAAATCTCAATCTCTTGGAGGGTTCAAGGATGTAGTATCAGATTTTTCTATATAGTGTAAACTGTGTTTTTAAACATGGTCAAGCTTAAATTTCACAGCCAGTAGGTATAATACAGAATTTGTGTTAAAATGATGATGATGATGCTGCTGATGTTTTGAATTTGTTTAAACAATCTATTTGTGTTGTTTGAGATGCACTGAACCCTATGAGAGTTTTGCATAGAGGGATTCAGGGCCGCAAGAAAAATTTAAGATGATAATTATATGCAATTTGCATGCAAAAACACCATTGGTTGTTGTGATTTGGGCATTTTAGCTTTTATAATTGTTTTTGATCATAAATGTACATGGCCAGAATTCTTTCAGATTTTCTCCACGGCATTGATTTATGTCTATATGCAGTTCTGTCTCAATTTATTGAATTGTTTACTGTATTTAAAGTAGAAACAAAAAAAAAGGTGCCCTCTGGGAGAATTGCCTGATTTTGAAGCAATAATGTACCTATAGTATAAAAGACATACTTCACTTTATGCAATTGATCCGTAGCAGTAGTTGTGTGCAGCACTGGCCTATCAAGTTTTCATTGTTTCAAAAGAGCAAATGTTTGCTGTGTTGAACATGGGACTTGATTTATTAATTCTAGTTGCTTTTCAATTTGAGTGGTGTGACATTTTGTAAGACTTGTGCTGTTTGTAAAATACATTCATTTATTGCAAGTCCTTTGTGTCTTTTCTTTTGACATTGCATTGGGGTTTAGGGTTAGAAGTGGTAAGACGTTAATGTTCACATTTAAAATCATACAAATCACTGAGGCACAAAGTGTGCCAGAATATAAGACTGGGTAGTTGAATCAATGGAAAAAGAAGTATTGATAGATTTCTTAAGGAAAGTTCTTATGGATTACAAAGTAACTATGGCCAGTTGTTGAAAAGTAATCTGATCGGATTGGATCAAATTTTGAAAATGGGTTCAAAACAAAAAAAGGATTCTGAAATCAGATTAGATCACAAAATCCAATCTTGGTTTTGATGTGGATCAAATCATCAGTTTGTGTTGTTCAAAACTTTTCAGTAAGATTGGGATACCTTTTGATCCCAAAAAATCAGGATTATACTGATCCCAGCAGAAGGAACAAAAATTGAATAACTTCTGTATTATGTGATGTACACACTCGCACATTTTTAAACCTTTTGCACTTGATTAGTTTAACTGTTAAAGTAATAAATTAGAAGTAGACATTATTAGGCTACCTATTAAGCCTTTCAATAGCCTACAGTAAAAGTAAAAAAGCACCATAAAATAATCCCCAAACAGTTGTAAATATCAAACAAAAATATATTATTTAATTTAAAGTGTTTTTGTATCAATTATAAGAGATGAACCAGTCAAAAGTTCTTCGCGAGCGAGCGAACGCAAGGTTTCTCAGGTGAACGCTACGCAAAATGCAAAAGCATTGAACACTTTTTTTTTTTTTTTTTTTCCCATCTCATATTTTTTTTGCATCACCATGTCCCTTTAGGGGCTCCTAGAGCACTGGTAATCCAGATTTAGTAATCTGAAAAGGTGTGTATCTGGATCAGAGTGATCCAATCCAATTTTGCTTTGAAAAACCAGCACAAAAGTAAAATGGATTACCTGATCCTGGATAGCAAAACATGGGATTTCCAGATCATTCTGATCCAGATTAAACTTTTTGAACAACTGGCCCTAGGTGTACTGAAATTGTTATAATTAAGAAATTTGATTTAGGACTGAGGACATCCATATACTTTTTTTTATTTTTTTTTATATATATATACTACTCGCACTTGGGTGTCTATATAATTCATTCACATAAGATTTTAGTGTTCATTTGTCATGAGCAAGTGCTGTAAATATGCTTTATTCTCCTTTAAATTTTGGGAAGGGCCATAGGAGTGGAGTGTTCGTGATGTAGTTCTGGAAAGCCGGGTCTGATCCCCATTTCTTCATAGCTTGCTTCTCAAGGATGGGGATCCCACTAACATGTCTCAGTAAGACCCAGACGAAGAGCGGAGAAACTGCACTGAGGTATTGAGGTCCACCCATGATGGAGGAAGCGGACAGGAACAGCCCGGACCATTGCAGGATCTCTCCCAGGTAGTTTGGGTGTCTGCTGTATGCCCACAGTCCATGATGAATAAACTTTCCCTGCAAACACATGCAAGCTTATAAGATTAATGCCTTTGCTCTATGATATTAATTAAAATGTAATTTGCAAATTATTAAGAAGGATTTCTTGTAGCAAAATCCAAAATGTTTAATTAAAGTGAAGTGTGCAATTTCTGCACTACTCCCCCTGTCTGCCATTGGTTGGACAAACAGATAGCCCCGCCCCAAACGCACACATTTGGTTATGCTATTATAGATGTTTCAGGCTGATCAGGATGTTCAAACAAACTTTTTTACAAAAAAAACAACATACAAATTCACATTCAGCTGTTTTTGTATATTTGTTTAGCCCATATGAAAAAATACGCTAGTCTCCTTTAACACTCTGGTATTCCTCACTTAGGCCGTGTCCACCAAAGCGTTTTTTTCTTGAGGCTAGCGTATTTTTCCAGATGTTTGTAAAACGCCAGGAGCATGACAAGGTTTTTTTACCGGTCGTACAGAGTTGAAGAATATTCAACTTTGGGTAAAACACAGCACTCATCGCTGTCACTTTTTACCCAGCCGTCCAATCACAGTGGAGGAGGGGCGGGACAAATACAACACCGACCAACCACCTTGTACAACGTCATCAGATGACAACAACAACGGAACAAAATCATTTAAAGCAAGAGCGAGAGCAAATACTTTACATTGTGTCGACATTTTTATATCGAAACATACAGAAACAAACTATCTGTGAAATGAGATACTAGTAACCGCGAATATTCCGTATCATGGCAAGAAAAAAATTCAATGAAATGAATATACAATATTTTGTTTCAATATTTATTCTTTAGTATTTTATATTTTGAGGAGATTTCATGGCACTAGACAATATTCACCTCTAAATTATGCAGCATTTTATATTTCAATTAATACAGTATTTAAGTAAAAATATAGCAAAGGTATTAGAAAAATGCAGATTAGTGCCATCTCCTGGAAGAAATAAAGAAAATGATATGTAATACCATCGTGTAACCACTAGATGCATGTATAGCCAATATATAGGGCTGTGTAATCACTAGTGGCTAATAAGACAGACATAATTACTTACTTTTATTAGGTTTTGCATTTGGATATATATTTAGACATTATCAATGACTACTTTGTTGCTGATTTGTAGATTGCACACCAAAAAAATTGTTAATGTCCACATTTTTTGTGTATTCACATTGCAAGTGCCACAAAAGTCGCCAAGATTTGTATCATTCCGATAATGTAAAATGTTTTTTTTTTGTTTTAAATGACCAAAGACAACCAGAGGGTAAAGAACAACCAGTTAGATCCAGTTTGTAATCTGTCAAGAGTGCAGGCCTCATAAAACTGTAGTTATTATGTTAAAATATCTTTTATGACATGAGTTATATGATTTACATGTCATAATTTAGTTTTCACAACTGAGTAGTCTTATCAGCCTATTATTATCAGTGCAAGTTATTACTCACAGCATTATCAGGATCACTCCTAAAATTCCACTTCTGCTGGTCGGCAATGGCCTCTGTAGCAAAACCCAGCCCCCATATTCCCCAACCGATGTAGTCACGTGGGCCTAGGGGCTCATCTCTTCTCTCACTGTTTAGAATTAGGGTGGGTAAGAGGGTAACGAATACCCACAGAGCTGGAAAGAAGGAGAAACAAGTTTCAAGTGGCAGTCTATTACTCTTCGGAGTATAGTAGAGTTGCTTTCCTAGTTATTTTTCTATTTTAGTGTGATGCATAGAGATTGGACATGTCACCATCAATTAACAGTAACTATGCAAATAATAAATAATGTAATAGAATACATGCAAAATAATTTGCATCCACTTATTTGATTCATAATAGAACAGAATAGAGTTGAGTTGGAATAGGTTGAATGATTGATCATCATTATGTGATATAGAATAGAACAGTATAAAACAGGCGCAAAGCTCAACTTCTACTTATGTGATTCATATTGTAATGTAATATAATATAATATAATATAATAGTAAAATTACTTTCATAGTTGTCTCTTTTTGTTGTGATAAGGATTGGACACATACGGCCTACTGCAGCTATCAATTAACAGTAACTAATAATCAATAGCCTTAGTTGAAATACCTTGCATGGTCCAGTACACAAAGAATGTCCCAGGGCTGTCTCTGACATTGTTAAATCTCCGGTCTTGTCCTTCCTTTAGGATTCTAAGAAAGAGAAATGTCCCGAGCCTGCAGGACAAGGCCCAATCTGTTACTTATTGACTTATTAACCAGAACTTAATAGATACATTAATAGCTGACTGACTTCACTTTTATTAACACTGTTAAAGCAACATGACTATCTATCTATGTATCTATCTATCTATCTATCTATCTATCTATCTATCTATGTATCTATCTATCTATCTATCTATCTATCTATCTATCTATCTATCTTACCTCAGTCCCCAGGCAGTAACAAGTCCAGTTTGTATGTTCTGTCTAAGGTGTCCAATTCCGCCCCATACACGACTCAGATGAGCCAGCAGTATATAGGTACCAGATCCTACAAAACAACAAAATTAATTTCTGGTTACACTGATAAGGCATTCAATATCCTTCCAGATATGGGCAGAGCAGGCAGTCACCTGTGTCCGTCCATTTTAAAAGTGAGGCGTGTTCACTGAATATTTTACCAATGAACCTAGAGACAATTGGTAGCAAAGTTCAAGGATTCTCAAGAGCACACTTCTCAGAGAGAGAGAAAGACAGAGGGAATAGCACTCAGGAACCTGGGTTTGAAAGACTGAAATTATTGGATAATATTTGTACTCAATTTAAAAGAAATGCATATTGAATGCTGACAGGTGAGTAGAAGCTAATGTTTTTTTTTATGTAGAAAATAAATAAGAATTTGCATTACATGGATAATCATATCTTAATGTTCACTTTCTACATGAATAAAATTATAATCAATATAATTGTCAAAAATCTTAATATATACTGAATAAAACTGTTTATGTATAACATTACAGTTGTATTAAAAATGATGTGTAATAATGTATTTTGAAATCTGTACAGAAGTGTGTAGAAAATCTGTTTCCGTATTAATATAACTGATTTTCGAGGTGTATGCATATGTTTTAATTTAAGGATTAAAATAGCATATATTTTTGCACATGTAGTTACTTCTATTTTTTAAAAAAAATATTTTTTTTTGACAAGTCCTGCCTCTAGCTGCAAGATTGACAGTGTACGTATCCACAGTTTGGCCAATCAAGCGACGATTACTCTGTAAAGAAATTTGTCTGATTGGTTAAAAGGCTTGTCGAAATAGGGGTGGGGGAAATCATGCACTTCACTTCAGTAAAGCTGGTTGATGTCTTGTGGGTGGAGACATGTTTATGGTCGTTTCATAACACCTTATTGTAGTTTAGATAACCGCCGTCTCGTAATACATTTTGTTAACAACCTATTTTTCCACAATAAACAAGTAAAAAAAAACGTTGCTTGTGTTGCGACGCAACAAAACACCTGCAACATTCTTTAAGTCGAAATACCATAGCCTATGTGTGTGCATAGCATACTAATGCATAAACATGACAAAACCGCAAAAGCAACAGAGATAATATTACTATATCAATATCGTGTGACTACTACGCCTTTTGGATAAATCATTTACCTGCCAAGTCGTAAAACTTTTCCGTTTTGAGAGCAGACGCTAGTGCCCACCCGACAAATTGAATGGCCAGGTCGGTGGCTGCACATTTGACCAACGTGCTTCCCATGATCATGTCCAGCAGGTTCTGAAGCAGCAATGTTACAAACCTGAGCTCAATCACATAACCCTATAAAAAAAATACAGCAGAGCAAAGTTCATAACATCCACACTTGTGAGGAGAAGGAGTGGCCAGTGCTGCTTCTGTAGGTACTGTGGCTTATGGGAACTGTAGTTTGAGAATATCTAAAATGCTTTTTTTATGTATTAGGTACAGCTTGAATCGAATAAAATAGAATAGAACAAAGTACCCTATGTGACCAATAATAGAATAGTAGCCTATAGAATAGAATAGAATAGAATAGAACAAAGTACCCTATGTGACCAATAATAGAATAGTAGCCTATAGAATAGAATAGAATAGAATAGAATAGAATAGAACAAAGTACCCTATGTGACCACTAATAGAATAGTAGCCTATAAAACAGAACAGAATATAAAACAATAGAAAAAATGCAAAATTTTACTTCCATATATTTGATTCAGAATAGAATAAGTTGACTGTTTGATCGTCATTATTTTATATAAAATACAATAGACCAGTGTAAAATAGGTGCAAAGGTGACGCTTCTACTTATCTCTTTTCTTACATATATATACAGTGGGGAGAACAAGTATTTGATACACTGCCGATTTTGCAGGTTTTCCTACTTACAAAACATGTAGAGGTAATTTTTATCATAGGTACACTTCAACTGTGAGAGACAGAATCTAAAACAAAAATCCAGAAAATCACATTGTATGATTTTTAAATAATTAATTTGCATTTTATTGCATGACATAAGTATTTGATCACCTACCAACCAGTAAGAATTCCGGCTCTCACAGACCTGTTAGTTTTTCTTTAAGAAGCCCCCCTGTTCTCCACTCATTACCTGTATTAACTGCACCTGTTTGAACTCGTTACCTGTATAAAAGACACCTGTCCACACACTCAATCAAACAGACTCCAACCTATCCACAATGGCCAAGACCAGAGAGCTGTGTAAGGACATCAGGGATAAAATTGTAGACCTGCACAAGGCTGGGATGGGCTACAGGACAATAGGCAAGCAGCTTGGTGAGAAGGCAACAACTGTTGGCGCAATTATTAGAAAATGGAAGAAGTTCAAGATGACGGTCAATCTCCCTCGGTCTGGGGCACCATGCAAGATCTCACCTCATGAGGCATCAATGATCATGGGGAAGGTGAGGGATCAGCCCAGAACTACACGGCAGGACCTGGTCAATGACCTGAAGAGAGCTGGGACCATAGTCTCAAAGAAAACCATTAGTAACACACTACGCCGTCATGGATTAAAATCCTGCAGCGCACGCAGGTCCCCCTGCTCAAGCCAGCGCATGTCCAGGCCCGTCTGAAGTTTGCCAATGACCATCTGGATGATCCAGAGGAGGAATGGGAGAAGGTCATGTGGTCTGATGAGACAAAAATAGAGCTTTTTGATCTAAACTCCACTCGCCGTGTTTGGAGGAAGAAGAAGGATGAGTACAACCCCAAGAACACCATCCCAACCGTGAAGCATGGAGGTGGAAACATCATTCTTTGGGGATGCTTTTCTGCAAAGGGGACAGGACGACTGTACCGTATTGAGGGGAGGATGGATGGGGCCATGTATCGCGAGATCTTGGCCAACAACCTCCTTCCCTCAGTAAGAGCATTGAAGATGGGTCGTGGCTGGGTCTTCCAGCATGACAACGACCCGAAACACACAGGCAGGGCAACTAAGGAGTGGCTCCGTAAGAAGCATCTCAAGGTCCTGGAGTGGCCTAGCCAGTCTCCAGACCTGAACCCAATAGACAATCTTTGGAGAGAGCTGAAAGTCCGTATTGCCCAGCGACAGCCCCGAAACCTGAAGGATCTGGAGAAGGTCTGTATGGAGGAGTGGGCCAAAATCCCTGCTGCAGTGTGTGCAAACCTGGTCAAGAACTACAGGAAACGTATGATCTCTGTAATTGCAAACAAAGGTTTCTGTACCAAATATTAAGTTCTGCTTTTCTGATGTATCAAATACTTATGTCATGCAATAAAATGCAAATTAATTACTTAATAATCATACAATGTGATTTTCTGGATTTTTGTTTTAGATTCCGTCACTCACAGTTGAAGAGTGCCTATGATAAAAATTACAGACTTCTACATGCTTTGTAAGAGGGGCAAACCTGCAAAATCGGCAGTGTATCAAATACTTGTTCTCCCCACTGTATATAGTGCTTTGTACAATACAGATTCAGCTCTACAGAAGAAAATAGTGTCAGTATTCAGCTCAGTTCACTATAATATAATATAATATAATATAATATAATAATTTCAATGTTCTCCACAAGTGGGCCCTTGTGGCCATTCACAATGAAATATGACTCAGGGGCCGCCACAGTGCTCAAGTCATGACCTGGAAAGATAAGAAGTTTATGGCTTATGACTGTAGAAGAAGCCAAGAGAAGGTGTGTTTGGGCTCAGACAGAATACAGGCGAAGGTAAAGACACCAAGTCAGCTGTCTTTTGTTCTAAAAAGTTCCTTTTGTCCTTCAGGGTTGGCCATATAATTTAAAGGGCTGTCGAAACATTATTCCAGATTGAATACAAGTGAAGAACATGGCAGAAAGCAAGGCCAGCATCAGCTCGAAAGGAGGGGCCAATGTGCTTGCTAAACGGGTGCAGAAACAATTCAACAGGGCACAGGAGAAGGTACGTGGCTGGAATCATAAAACACAAGAAAGTTAAGAGAGCCAGTGTGCTTTCCAATGCTGTCAATCTTGCAAAGTCTTCCTGTTTGAGAGCACAGAAACTTTAGTGTTATTTTGATCCAATAATCAATTCAGTCACATGACATGGGAGTAGCTGACACAAGTTGCTTTATCTACTCAAGAGTCAATGTAAACATGCAGCTTCCTTCTCTGCTTAACAGTGTCCTTTATTATTTTAATTTGTCTGCCAAGGCTGACCAAGTCACCATTTACTTTTCTGTTTTCACCTCATATCTTGTCATCTCAAAACTGATTGTTGGTGAAGTCAGATGAATAGTTCATGTAGGGTCTAAAACTGTAAGGAAGCTCTTTTTCTTTACCAGTGTGAGCTTATCAATATTTTAAGGGTCAGGTGTAACATCCATTGCATAGCTGTCAGTATAGTTGAAGAATACTCTTGTCATGTCTTTCAGGTGTTTGTAATATGTGATTCCTTTGCAGGTGTTGCAGAGACTTGGCAAATCTGAGGAAACCAAAGATGAGCACTTTGAGCAGTGCATGATGAACCTCCAATTTCAACAGGTACATTAGATCTACTATGGTAAACAAAGTAACAGCTTTGAAGATCAAAAGTTGACCTAATTTGTGGTCTATATTGCAGAACGATGGATACAGAATATACAAGGACCTTAAAGCGTACCTCAACGCTGTCACAGGTTGGCTCTTTACTGTGAGACTAATGTAGGAGATAAGCTTCTTATAAGCAGGAATACTGACATGCTTTATTGTGCTTGATGTTTAACAGTAATGAAGGATGCCTCAGGTCGACTATTTCAGTCCTTGTATGATGCCTATGACGAAAAATGGGATGGTGTAGACGATCTTGGGGAAGTTGTGGAGGTTAGTCTTAAAGACTGCAGGGTAAGAAAAGTCCTTAGCAAAATGGATATGGCTGGTAAAATTTCTGCCAGGACACTGTCCATTAAGTTTACGGACATTTCCTTTAACCCCAAAACACAACACAATACAATGCGTGTAAAACATCTGTGAAAAATCTATATGGAAAATTTTTCATATTAAAGTCTTTTCTTCCCTATATTGTGCTGTACATCCGAGTGAAACGCCTTCTTGAGCAAGAAAAAATGTAGGGTGGGACTTGATTTTGTCCATCTGGAATTGATTGATTGGGGCCCTGTCTCAAATGGCACACTTCATATGCACTTTCAGTCTTGTGGACTTACAATGGCTGCCGCGTGTGTGTGTCCGTTAAGTCCACGAGACCGTAGGGTGTCCCATTTGTCATTTTAGGTTTCAAAAGGGTGTTCGTGAGCACCCCCTTTGCGGTCGATATGCGTCCTCAATGCGCACTTTTGCCAAGCCCACACTGGTGTGAGCTCTGCAGCAGACTTCTACCCGACAGTCAAAGCGGCGTTACGTCAGGAAAGTGCGGACCGCAAGTGTTTAGGGTGCCATTTGGGACAGGGCCTGTATCGTTAGATGGTTGTAGTTTGCTATTGCTGTGATCTCATGTGACTGTCAGGTTGTCCCGCCCTCACACCAGTAAACACATCATCAGAGAAGAGAAGATGGTCCTGTCCCAAATGGCACCCTAAAGACTTGCGGTCTTTCTTCGAGTCCACACATTCTGCGCACCAAGGGCGCATATCGACCACAAAGGGGGTGCTCGGGAGCACCCTTCTTAAACCTAAAATGACAAATGGGACACCCTATGGTCTTGTGGACTTCTCGATCACATGTGGCGGCCGTTGTAAGTCCACAAGACCGTATGTGCATATGACAGGGGTGTCCAAACCTGCTCCTGGAGGGCCACTGTCATGCAGAGTTTAGCTCCAACTTGCCTCAACACACCTGCCTGGAAGTTTTTGGTATGCCTAAGACTTTGGCTGGATCTGAAATCGTGCCCTATACCCTCAAATAGGGCATTATTTGAAGGGACAGCCATTTGTAGTGGTGTCCGAAACCATAGTGGACGTTATCGAGTGCACTCATTCTATCGATGTACACTCAACAGCTGTCCGAAATTCACTCACTCGTTTTGATTCACTCCTTCAAGTGAACTGTATTAGTGGACTAACGTAGGGAATAGTGATTGAGGGTTTAGGGGGCAATTTCGGATTCAGCCCTTGATTAGCTGGTTTCAGTGTGTTTAATTGGGGTTTGAGCTAAACTCTGGACGACAATGGCCCTCGAAGAGCAGGACTGGATCCTGGCAGTAGGAAGTGTGCTATTTGAGACAGGGCCTATGCCAATGGTCTTGTTTCATACAAACGCAAATACATCTTGTGTCCCAGCTATCGACTGTAGTAAAAAAATTACTTAATATTACCCATGACCTAATATACTTTATTATAAATTATTATACATTATAAATTATTATTTCCTATATTACAAATGTGGCTCTCTGTGTTCCAAAGGGAGAGGAGCTTCTGTGGAAAGATTATGAGTCCAAGCTGCATGATCAGGCATTAATCACTATGGAGTCTTACATGAGCCAGTTTCCAGATGTCAGGGTAACAACCACTGCATGACATATTGGCACATACATCTTGCACAAAGCTCTCAATCATTTTTTAAATGTGCAGTTTCGTCTGTCAACTATTTTTCTTTATGATTCAGGAAAGAGTGTCAAAGCGAAACAGGAAACTCGTAGATTATGATTCTGCTCGTCATCACCTGACAGGGCTGCAGAATGCTAAAAAGAAGGATGATGTTAAAATTGGAAAGGTATTACATGACATGTTTGACTTATTTGCCAGACGAAAGTTTGTTTATAACCTTAAGTTCCTACCTTCCAGTCATGTTCTTTACTACCAAACATGACATTACTAGCATCATACTGACATGATTTATGAAGACCGAATGTGTAGGA
Organism: Coreius guichenoti; assembly: GCA_039654105.1. Lineage (NCBI taxonomy): Eukaryota > Metazoa > Chordata > Actinopteri > Cypriniformes > Gobionidae > Coreius > Coreius guichenoti. Next base: position 12,333,831 of record CM077178.1, read on the forward strand.
CTTCCCTTTGTGCTGTTGTTTTTAAGGCAGAGGATGAGATGAATGCAGCCAAGGTGATATTTGAGGACATGAACAGGGAGCTGAAGATGGAACTGCCTATTCTGTTTGACAGGTGAGTTTTGGAGTTATTTTATTGTGCACAAATGGATCTTTTAATTAATTAAACAAATTAAATCTATCATAAAGATTTTGAATGGCTATAATTTTATAAATGTTATGATTGCTCAATCCTAATTCCATGGTCAGTAGATATAGCCTATAAAAAATATAATAATTCATTTTTAATATTTTTTGACATCTACAAACTGAAACTTGGCCAATAATAATTGTTCTACATTCTATAGTCGTATTGGTTGCTATGTCACAGTGTTCCAAGCCATTTGCAACCTCAGAGACATCTTTTACAAGGAAATTACCAAGGTAAACCAAAGTTAAAAATACAGCTGTAAAATAAAATACTTGAATCAATGAACTACTTTTTTTTTTTTGCCCCAAGAACAATGAGGTTCTACAGACTGTGATGAAAGAGCTGAGCACCCAACATCCGGACAAGAGCTTTGTCGTGAAGAATTTGAACCGGTATAAGGCTTTATAGTCTGTTCTTCTATATATTTTTTAAATAAACAAGTTAAATATCAGTAGTACAAGACTTTAACTGGCAAATATAGTACAAATGACTCTCTTTGTTTCCTTTTAAGCTCCAGCTCCTTGAAGAGAAGGTCATTTAGAGACACGTTGTCTCCCAGATCACTTAAAAGCTTTTATGATTTCCACAAGAGTTACAGCCCCAGGGGCTCTCTCAGGTAAAATCATCATTTCAATTTCTCTTTGTCTTGCAGGTTTAAAAGTAGGGAACTAATGCCATCTGCTGGTGAATGTGCATGATTAGTTATATAAATTACTTACATGAGTCTCACAAAAAAAGTGTTGGCGTTTATCATTCATGTGATCTCTTATGATTTTGGAATGATGTTTTTTTGTTTAAATAAAAAAAAATTACTCTAAGATTTTAAATCAAAAGTCAAATTACACAAATGCAACTTTACTATAGCAATGGTTTGTGTGTTTATTTGTTTAATACAATATCTTTTAGCCAAAATAATGTGGTTTTTGTTACCTTTCCAATTGTTGTAGAATGAATATTTTGTGGTTCAGAATAGTTTTACTATTTGAATTTAAACCATTAAACAGCCTAAGTATTTATTAGTTCCCTATTGTGACAACTTACCCCTTAAATGGGTAAAGCCGACCCCTTAAACCCCTTGAGATATTTTCACAAGAAAAGTGTGTATCTTTTTACCTGGGCAATAACAATGTAAATGGTTTAAAATCTGTTGCCAAAACTTTAACGTATTGATTCATTTGAGTAAAATGTGTGACAACTAGCCCCGGTCTACCTGTATATCAATTTCCGGCATGCATTACTGCGCTCAACTTAATTGAATAGGATATCTGTTTTCAGGATGCAAACCAACATATTTCTCCATACATTTGCTATTACAGGAGAGACAACTCATCCAGTTTTAGGTCTGACAGACCAACATATGGGTCATACAGCCCCACCAGCCCTCAACCCCTTTATGAGAACATCTCTGGTGCTAAAGATGCAAAAAAAGGCAGCCCTATAAGATTAGACGAGACTACAGAGGGGGGTACTCCTTCCCATGAGTCACAGGTGGATGACACCAGCACCTCTGAAGATAAACCAGTGGTAGAGAACAAGAAAGCCGGCAAGAAAGAGTCCTCGCAAGCCTCAAGTCAAGATGGACAGGGGGATACGCCAAATGAGGAGGAGTCTTCTGAGGAGGACAGTGATGAGAGCGAACTGAATCCAAACTCGAGTCTTGCCGAATGCTCCAAGATCAAAGATCAAAAATCATCTGAGAAGGTGGAGGATGGTGGGCCTTCTGGTGTGGAGAATGGAATAGCTCGTGACGTTAAATCAGATGTGGAAGAAACTGATGCTTCAAGCTATGTGAGTTCTGTAACCCTGTAAACATACACCGATCAGGCATAACATTATGACCACAGGCCACAGCCACCAGGGAATATCGTTTCCATGAAAGGGTGCACATGGTTCCCCAGGTAACCGGTTCACCACTGCTCCTTCCTTGGACCACTTTTGATAGATACTGACCACTGCAGACCAGGAAAACACCACAAGAGCTGCAGTTTTGGAGATGCTCTGACCCAGTCGTCTAGCCATCACAATTTGGTCCTTGTCAAACTCGCTCAAATCCTTACGCTTGACCATTTTTCCTGCTTCTAACACATCAACTTTGAGGACAAAATGTTCACTTGCTGCCTAATATATCCCACCCACTAATAGGTGCCGTGATGAAGAGATAATCAGTGTTATTCACTTCACCGGTCATAATTGTTATGCCTGATCAGTGTATGTGTGTATATATATATATAGTAGGTCGTATACAGTATATACTGCCATGTTCAGTAATTAGGCTAGTATGTAATTCTGAACGTAGCCATTATATTAATTTCTCACAGAAACATAACAATGTAACTCAAAATGAAGTGTAATTTTTATTTATTTGATCTGTTTCAAGGCTCTTAACAAGGGTGACTATCCGTCAGGAGAGGTGAAGGAAGGAACGAAAACAGAGGCCCCTAAATAGCAGACAAAAGGTCAGCATAATTTGAGAGCACTTACAGCTCACACTCATGTTGTGATCATGTGTTTCACTTAATCTATGAGCAGATGGCTTAATGTGTATTTCATTTCAAATTCATCTGTTTACAGAAAAGACGCATTGTTTGTTGGAAATACGCTGGAATTGGACAGCAAATTCACAACATAAGAGAGGATTTCCAAATGCTGTACTGACTTGGATTAATTTTTTTTTTTTTATCCCTGATCTTTTGAGATGTTTTTTCAGAGAAATGTTTAAATTCTGGGTTTAATTTAAGTACAATTTCTTTAAGTACAATTTCCTGTATTGTCTTTTATCCTTCACATGTGGTGTTCCTTATGGTTTTTAATGTTTTTAAATATATATATGACATCCATATCTAATCGACAAATGATCACCAGAAACAATGGAAATGTTTGTAATGTACTTAACAATCACCCCAAAACTTTAACTAAAAATTACTTTGCAACTCGCCTATTGTTTTTACATTTTCTTCATTACACACTCAAGCAATTAAACTAATGATCCAAATCTCCGTTCTTTACTTTTCAGAGGTTAGTCTAGCATGCTGGCGTGGTTAATATTAGTCATTTCGTGGAATGCGACCATTGTTTGATTCTTCACGGGAGCGAGCAGGAGGAAACGCTCGTGAACGCGCACATGCGCCTCTCGTTTCCACGAATCGGCTCTTTTGAACTCTTTGTTTCAGAGAACCTGTTTAAAAACGAGTCAATGTTTATTTTACTTCATGACGTAATTACGTCACCTGGCCGCAATTCCGTGAATTCGTTACACACTCAAACGTCCCAATAATGTAGATTATTGTTTTTTTTTTCTATTACGTTTTATTAGCGAGGTTTTTAAATGTATTTTCACGCGTCTCAATCCACTTTGTTGCAGCTATGATAGGCTATTAGAAAACTGAACATATTTCAGTTTAGAAACTGAACATATTTTTCATTTACATTCGGCCTAAACAGCACTAAAATTGAGTCGCAAAATGTTTCTGCATGTTTTAATAATTAATACAATTGAATTAATAAAATTACAGTTATATAGGCTACACTGACCAACTCAAATGTTTGTTTACGTGTGTAAGTGATTTAATAAAACATAATTTCAACCTATTTCCATTACGTTTTCAATCAGTCCCGACGTCTGTTTTAACAGTTTTATGATTCGAATTCGGTTAAATGAGTCAGTTATGGTTATTGACTCGAGACTCAGAAAAGATTCGACTCAAAAGAACGATTCGTTCACAAATCAGTGAGCGTGTGGTGGCTTTATGCGGTTATACTTTGACATTAACGCAGTCTACTTTTCATGATTTGTCAGTCTGAAGTTTAACTTTTATCAGCGTGATCGCCATCTTTAGCTGAAAAGGAGTTTATCCGTGACATTCAAGCACTCAGGTAAGTTTTATTTTGTTCCTGTTGGACTGAAAGTAGATCTGACTTCAAATGGCTGAGCAGCTGTTAAATGATGAGTTTTACAGCTCTTTAAAGTGATCGTTCACATTGTGAGAGGGGATTTCCGTCCATTACCATCAATAAAATAAAATATTTACAGTTTTAGGTTGCCTCTACAAACAAACGTTCAGCGGTGCGTGTTTCTTTGAGTATTTGGCGACCCAATACCTCTAGCTTTGTGTTTACTGTGCCTACATAACGACGAGATCCTTTTAAAAATGAGCATGTTGTGTCTCGTAACTCTACGAGCTTTGTAACAAGGAAAGTTAAATTTATATTAATTTTAGGAAGTGAGACGTGACTGCTGCTACAGCATTTATGTGTAAGTTAAGGGTCTTTCTACAAATCGAGTGATATTATGTACATTTTATGTGTAAATATGAGTTAAATAATGAAGAGCTAAATCAAACATTTCATGTTTGTTTATATAGACATTCTTCTAACCATAGCATTTAAAAAGGCTTTCTTTGTCTTTCCTCATGTCTCCACCCTTGTGTTTCCAACTTCTATAAACACACACACACTCACATTTCCTGTTTTATGGGGACATTATAAAGACATAATGATTTTATAGTGTACAGACTGTATATTCTGTCCCCTAAACATCACAGAAAACCTTCAGCATTTTTACATTTTCAGAAAACATCACTTGGTATGATTTATAAGCCATTTTCCTTATGGGGACAAAAAAATGTCCCCACAAGGATCGCGGATATTGCCATCAATGTATTGCCAACATTTTGTCCCCATAAAGTAAGATAATACATGAAAACCCAACGTGTGTGTGATTCATGTTTTAAGGGGACTTTCCATAGACATAATGATTTTTATACTGTACAAACTGTATATTCTATCCCCTTACACTAAACCGACCCATCACACAAAACTTTATGCATTTTTACATTTAAAAAAAAAAATAACATCACTTCATACAATTTATAAGCTGTTTTCCTCATGGGGACCAAAAAAAAAATATTGATGGCTCCGGGGGGTTAATAAAGGTTTTCTGAAGTGAATCGATGGGTTTTTGCAAGAAAAATATCCATATTTAACAGGTTATAAAGTAAAATATCTAGCTTCCGGCGGACCGCCTTCTGTATTCAACTTACAAAAAAAGCGCAACTGAAGTTGAATACAGAAGGTGGTCTGGCAGAAGCTATATATTTTACTTTATAAAGTTTTAAATATGGATATTTTTCTTACACAAACCTATCGATTTGCTTCAGAAGGCCTTTATTAACCCCCCGGAGCCGTGTGGATAACTTTTATAATGGATGGATACACTTTTTTGGGCTTCAAATTTTGTTCTGCCATTCACTGCCATTATAAAGTTTGAATTAGCCAGGACATTTTTTAATATAACTCCAATTGTATTTGTCTGAAAGAAGAATGTCATATACACCTTGGATGGCTTAAGGGTGAGTAAATCATGGGATAATTTTCATTTTTGGGTGAACTATCCCTTTAAGTCCCCAAACTCTTATGGGTGGCCCTCACTTCAATCAGTCAGTAGGCCTTAATGTACTTACTGTACAGATCGAGTGATGCATCTGTCTCACAATCCGGTGATGTTTGTCCACATTTAATAGTTTAAATGATGTTATTATAATGTTTTACAAAGGATGTATTTGTATAAAGTCACAGTCTATACTAAAAATGTAATCGCTGAAATGAGTCTGTTTATTTTACTCCACACAGGTGTCCGTTTCAGTACAAGTATGACTTTCACCATGACTAGCATTGCACCTAATGGTAAGTTGTGCAACTTGTCTTCCTATATAAAGAGCAAACTTCTTTAGGAGCATAAAAAGTTTTCTTCACAGGCTTTATGTGTGTCACTCATATCAAACAATGAACATTATAATAGCTGAATGCAACATAATCTGTCTTGGCACCAACACAATTTATTTTACGTATAATACATGTACACTTTTCTAACCTGGCCTCATTTTGTCTAGTACTTAAGCATTAAATATAATCTATGCAGTTAATTTCTAACATCGTGCCATGATGCTTTTCTTCTAATCTGATTACTCCTCAACAATGCTGAACATGTTCTCAAGCTGAAATGGTTGTAATTCCACATTTTAATGCATGTACTGTAATCTTGACATACAGGTTTTGTGTCATCTTCAGTGTTTCTGCTTGTTTCACAGTGACTGATATTGCACCAACTTCTACAGCTCCACCACAGATGGACTCGACTGTCATAGGAGGTAAAAGTCTGATGATGATATTAGACTAAAGGAATTTGATATATTGTGTTGGACACTCAAGCTTTTGTGGGGATGGTTTCAGATTTTTAAGGTGTTGTTTGTTGAGGCTACATATTACAGGAATCCTACTTGACTACTATTACTATTACTATTATTATTGTAATAATATTTTGAAATGTAATTTATTCCTGTGATCAAAGCTGAATTTTCAGCATCATTACTCCAGTCTTCAGTGTCACATGATCCTTCAGAAATCATTCTAATATGATGATTTGCTGCTCAAGAAACATTTCTTATCAATGTTGAAAACTGTTGTGCTGCTTAATATTTTTGTGGAAACCATAATACTTTTTCTCAGGATTCCTTGATGAATAGAAGGTTCAGAAGAACAGCATTAATTTGAAATAGTAAAGTCATTTATAATGTTATAAAAGTTTTCTGTCACGTTTGATCAATTTAAAGGCGCAATATGTACGATTTTTGGATTAAAATATCCAAAAACCTCTAGAACAGTGTTATATATTTTGTTGACTTGTGTACTTACATTATCCCAAATGTTTTCAGGAATGTGTAATTCCGGAGAAATAAGCAATTTTAACCAGGACACGGACTGTGTCCGTGCGTCACCTATCAATGACAACATACCTGTGTTACCCTTGATTTCCGGTTTTATTTTGTAGAAACCATGGAAACACCAAAGACCCTTTAATATGTTTTATTAGACAGGTGAGCAACTGTTTGGATACATTCATCGACAGAAAACGAATCATTGTTATATAGCTCAACACAGTTAGCGTTATTGTTTAAATCTCGTTTTTTTGATTTACCGCAAGTACCATGTTTTACCATGCCTAATATTGATCTAGCTTACTGCAGTGTGCAACAAGTGTCTCATAGTACCCACCGAGCGAACACATAGAGTAGCATTATAACATAACTTTCAACACACTCAAATGTGTCTAATATGATAAAACAGTGCTGCGTACGCATGACCGGAAAAAGGTCGTCTGCGGCATAATAAAAGCTCCACGAAATCCAGGCGTCATCAAGCTATGCCTGTTTTGAATAAGCGACCTCTAGCGGTGAAAAATTACATATTGTGGCTTTAATGCATCCTTGCGGAATAAAAGAAAAATAATCTTACTGACCCCAAACTCTGTGTATGTGTTTACATTCAATAACTGAATCTTGTTTATTTTAAATCTGACTCATTTTGCATTTGTGAATTATATTCACTCTATATACAGTGCGTGCAGAATTATTAGGCATGTTGATTTTCTGATCATATTTTTTTTCCAGGCACATTTTACTAATTCCAAACCACATTAATCTTAATAACTACTATTAATTTTGTATTTAATCATTTATAAGTGATATATAATTGTTCATTAAGGCTGGAAATGAAAAACACCTTATATTCAGGTGTGCAGAATTAGAAACAGTGGTTCAAGAGGATGTGGTGCTGGTCCTTCAAGAGTCACTCTCAACCTATCTGTCTGTAAAGCCTATCTTTATACAAAACAGTCTTCATTTACTTTACAACACTTCAGCTTGTGATTCTTATTAAGTGGGGTCATTTGTTTGGATTCTTTACCTAATTTAAGTCTCTGAGATCCTGACACCTTGCATTTCTGGAGACTCCAGGTAGGTTGCAGTTCTGGAAAATGGTGGCGCTGGAGACTAAAGGGTCCCTGATGGTTTCACACTTAATTCTTCATCTTAATTCTTAATTCTTTTGCAGTTAACGTGTCTTTTCTTTGCCTCCTGTTTTTGTCTGCCCCTGCTGACCCAATGAGCATTTCACTGTCCAATGGTCATGCCTTAACTGCAATTTCTATTATTGCATTAGTATTGTATCATCCTCATGGGCATTTAATAAATTTTGACTTGTCAGTCTGAGTTAAATCTCTTTTTTGGCTCATTTTATCTGTAAAAGAAAACGTGCCTAATAATTCTGCACACCTGAATAGAAAGTGTTTTTCATTTCCAGCCTTCATGAACAATTATATATCACTTATAAATGATTAAATATAAAATTAATAGTAGTTAAGATTAATGTGGTTTGGAATTGGTAAAATATGCCTGGAAAAAAAATATGATCAGAAAATCAACATGCCTAATAATTCTGCACGTACTATACACTGCCGTTCAAAAGTTTAGGATCGGTACATTTAAAAAAAAAAAAAAAAGTTTTTTAAAAGAAGTCTCTTATGCTTACCAAGGCTGCATTTATTTTATTAAAAATACAAAACAAACAGTAATATTGTGCAGTAGTATTACAATTTAAAATAACTTTAATAACCTTTTATTATCATCAATGTTGAAAACTGTTGTGTACAATTCTTTGATGAATAGAAAGTTCAAAAGAACAGCATTCATTTTGAAATAGTATCTTTTGTAACATTATAAATGTCTTTACTGACACTTTTGATCAATTTAATGAATCCTTGCTGAATAAAAATATTAATTTCTTTAATTTCTTTCCCAAAAAGAATTTTTTTTTTCTTTTTGGGGGTTGTTGTATTTTTAATGAAATAAATGCAGCCATTGTGAGCAGAAGAGACTTCTTTTAAAAACATAAAAAAAAGTACCGATCCCAAACTTTTGAATGGCAGTGTACATTGACTTAAAATTTGGCTTTACCGGTCAGGTCAGATTGTGTGAATCATGCTTTATTATAGCATATGAATTTTTATTAGTAATAGTCATACAATCATTTATGTATAGTCATACAAATAGTTGAATTATTGTGCCATATGAAACAGAGATGCAGTGATGTCTTATGAAACAGATGAAGTTTAAATTAAAAGCTGTGTTTGTGCTTTTAATTATCTTTATGCCTTTTCATTTTAAAAAACGCCTTTAAAAACACTTTCAAAATATTTTGCTTTAAAGGGTTTTTATATTTGTATTATTATATATTTTATTATTTTTTTAATAGTATTGTTTCTTTATTTGGTCTATTGTACATTGATGGCTCATTAAAATGTTTCTCTCTCTCTTTTTTTTAGTGGTAATTGCCGTGATCCTGGTGACCCTTGCTCTCTGTGGATTCCTGTTGTACCGATACCTGTGCCACAGTAAGGGTGTTTACAGAACCGCAGGTGAGCCGGCACCAGGAGTGGACCCAGAACAGGTCTACAATGACACCGTCACTGACAACAAGAAGGAATACTTCATCTGAACTGTTTAGCAGGACTGCTCCAGACATCTAAATATTCTATGTAGAGGTATATATGCAAGATATATGGGACATAAGCCACTAGTCTGTGCTGTGGGGAAGAATGTTTAGTTGAAGGGATACCGTCGTTTGAGTTTGAGTTCAGTTTGAGCCAGAAGTAAAAGGAGTTGTTTATTCATGATGTCAATAAGCTAGCCATCAGTTTTGGCATGGTAAAGTTACTGTCAGTTACTGGGACAATCATTTTTTTTGCTGTTAAATTGTTATGCCTGTATATAGTTTATAATCCAATCTAAACTGTATACTCGTTACTTCAGCAGAAATTACACAAAAGTTCATATGCAAGAGTTATAATTGGAATTGGAATTATTTATCAGTAATTATTGAGTTATCAGCTATTATTAGAACTTGGCTAACATAAGTACCAAATGCCAAACATTGGAGGCACTGTACAAATTTGATTTTGAGTTACTTTAGTGTTAATTTGTGGCTTTTCAATGTGCCTTTTCCCCTTTGACCATTTAGCCTGGCTTTTTATTATTTATTAATTGTAGAATTTTTAGATGGAATGGTTGGAGATTGTTTTTGACACGTTTTATAATTCAAGATGTGCTTTTTGTTATATAGCCATGCTGTAACAGTGCCAAATATAATTATTACCTATGTCATTATTTGTAAAACAAGACACATGCCGATCATAATGTCAAATGCATATGATACTGTATTTTTTTTTTTGTGCAGCGTTACAGTAGTATCTTACTTGAGAAAATGAATGTAATTTATATTGGATTCTGAGTCATCTTTTTTCATTGCACTATCAATATGCTATTATGATTATTGATGATAATACCATGTCAAATACAAGGGGCTAGTTAGTATAAATTTGCTAGTACAACTATAATTAAGATTTCATTTGTCTACATCTATTTTATAAAATATTAAAGCCTCTGGGTTGTAATTTTCAACACCATAATCCAGTCTTGCTTTGGACTAAATGCGTATTTAAAGAGACTGATCATTTAGTCAAACATTTGTTGTAACCTGGAGATAAACCTCCACATGAACCAGTCAGCAGGCAAAAATTTCAACATGAAACGTTGAAGGACATATTACAACACAGATGGTCAAAATTCAAAATAGCGTTTATTCTAAATTTTGTTTTATACTTAAGGTTTAGTATAAAAAAAGTTAAGTGCACCACATTTTTCACTGGAGATCATTTTGTCATGTAGCAAACTAGGAAGGACCTCGGTTCCTTGATGCTGCAGTATGCATCCATTATAACCCATCACAATCTTTTTATATTATATATATATAGAAAGAAAAAAAATCAAAAGGGTTCCCTGAACTGTAGTGCCCACAAAGACATATACCATCCGTGACTGTCATGGTATTGAGGCTCAAGATAAGCAGTGTATCCGCTACATTGCATACACAAACACACGGTGGCACATGCCATGATAAAATGCTGCGCTAAGATTGAAACAAATATTGAGTTCTGAAGGCTTTGCCCTCATGTTTTTTTGCCTTATGTTATTTTCATAGCAAAGTAAAAAATAATTGAATAAGGAATAGCATAAAAGTCAGGTTAGGAATTACCAAGGCCAGAAGTTTCAAACTAAAATAAAAACCTACATGAGAAATCACAGAAAATTATATAAATGGAGCTAAGGCAATGCCAGCATACGTGGCATGTTTTAAAAAAAGTCATCAGAAATGTTTTTTTTCTTTATTTGCAAAGTGAAAATCTACCTGAATGTTTTTTTTGTTTTTCCAGATAGGCAAAACCTTTAGAACTGTAGTGTCGGATACCCAGTGATGCACCTGATAAATGTAAAGCCTACAAATGAGCTCAGGCTAGTATAAAACTCCCTCTATTTTTTAATCAATCAGAAAAAGTATATGGTATAATGGCAAAAAATAATGGGATACCAGTGAATGTATGGAGAGTTAACTTAAGTGAGCATTTGTAAGCATTTCACCTCAGTGTTATCTAGCAAAATAAGCAGCATTTTAGATTACAGTCACATAAAATACAGGTAACTGCTACAGAAATTATAAGTTGTAGTGTCAAGCAGAAAACAGCTGCTTTTGAAGGGCATTCTAGCACTGCTGGAAGTAGAAATGAAGATTGAGCAATTAAATAATAAGAGCAAAAAGTGGTGGAGACAACTGCTGGTGTAATTCTGTGAGGTTTTCCTTTATGTCGGGTACTTTGTAAAACATTTTTAAATCACATTTTACAGATGTGAGGAAAACTGTAATCCCTTGTGAAACATTTACAAATCGACACAATTTCTCAGCCGAACACAAGTCGTTGTATATGCTACTATGTATTACCGCGCTGCTTTGAAAATCATCAATGCAGCAACAAATATAACTGATGCTGTTTTTGTGTTTAAAAGCATGTGTACAAAATGAATTGGCAAAAACATTTTTTAGAATTGGTTGACAGTGCATGTAAATTAATCTTGTAGTACTGGTAAAAAATGTTAACAATGATAACTCTTTATTAAGAACAAAACGTCTGAAAAGTGCATGCAGAAACATCAAGATGCAACTAGAAAACATTTATATATTTTTCAACACAACCCCCTACAAAATGCAGTCACAGCAGTGGTGTGCTCTGCCTGGTGCGTGACACCCGCAAAGCAATCACCATCATCCAAATATGATATGTTTACTTATTTCAGTATGAATCTGAGTGCAGATGTACTTTGACAGAAGACTTACAAAAAGCAAAAAGCTTTTAGTGCATTCTAGTCCAGATCTTTGGTACAAGCAGCTCTCCACAAACAAACAAAATGCTTGATGTGCCAAACAATTTAAAATACTGAAAATAAATCGTTTCTTGATTAAACCCTGACCTTTATACCTTTGTGGAAAATGCTAAAGAAGTTTGTGAAAAAGCACATAGAGCTGGAACACACAAAACACACGCTAAACGGCTATATGTACAGCTCTGGGTATCCGACATAGGAGGGGAAATATTGAAAGAAAATCCAACTTTTGTTTATCTTGTTCGCTCTCTCTTTTACTGCATTTAGGTTCATTCATATGTAAAATTCCTTTGCTTTTAAATAATGGTGCAGTTTTGGCACCTGATAATATTTATATACGCTTGCCCAAAGGTACAATACGCCACCGCTGTTTGAATTTGTAAACACGGCTATCTCTTTGATTTAGAGCGCTTACTTCCACATTTTACATATCTGTCAAGACCTTAATAATGATAGGAATGAAAGGCTTAGTTAAGCGTACTATTCAAAGAGAACGTTACAAGTGCATAGCTACTTTACACAGATGATCAAACTGGCTCGGTAGTTCTCTTGGCATGATCTCCGGCTCAAGAAGACAACCAAAAACTAGAAAATGTGCTGTAAAATGAAGCCAAATTAAGTTCTAAGAGGTACGCCAGTGGGAATAAAGGTAAAAATGACCTGGTTTTCACCTTAAAAGTTGTCTTAGCCAACCAATAATTATGATATATGACACATATGATCACTAGAAGTTCAAACCTACAAATATCATGCACTTCTGAAAGCGGTTTTTAATTGTGAATACGCAATAACTGCGTTTTTACACAATTATATCAACAGCGGTGTATTGTACCTTGAGTAAGGGGCTCTAAAATATTACATTCCATTAGATTAAATCAGTATTGTGGCTTAGCCAAGCAGCCCCAAGGGAGGCAGGCGTGGGAGAACAGGTAAAGGGAACCAGGGAGAGGGAAAGGAGGGCTTCGGTCCAGGCCCAGGGTGATGCTCACTGTTACCAGATGGTGTAACCGCCGCTGGAGCCGCCCATGAAAAAGTTGCCCTTGCGTTGTGTCATCACAACATTTGCACCTTGCATGGCCGCCATCTGAGCCGCGTTAGGGAGGTGACCAGGAGGTGGAGGCTTAAATATAGAGACAAATATGTTAATTAAATACATAAATGACAAGAACATTTAGTAAGCTGTAACTTATAGGATCTCAGAACAGACTGAACTTTCAAATTGACTTCTTTGAACTACTTTTTCACCACATTTTTGTCATCAATCGTACAGGTTAAAGCTGAAATTTTCCAAACTATTATCAGGTAAATTTGTAGGTCATGTTTTGTCCAACATTTAAGAAATCAAAAGGACCTGTGACTGATATGGTCGTACAAGTCAAATCTGATGTCTTGATTCTCCAATATAAACTGTAAATGGGTACCTCACCACTGGCAATATGGGCTTTCAATTAAACTTTGCTGCCTATATAGATTTGTTTTAAAATCTGTTCTACCTGACTAAAGAAAACAGAGAAAAAAAGGCTGTTGTCTTCCCTTTTGCCAAATAGGTAAGAAAACTTAAACAGCCATAATGCACTGGGCATGTTGCGATCAAAGGCCATTCCCACCAGTTTGCTATGTTTGCGATTACCAGAGTCAAATAGCGCTTTGCTCTAGTTGGAAATAATTCTTAGCAAACTTTTAGTCATAATGGTGTCAATTTATTTTTCATTGGTGCAAGAATTAAATGTTTAGCAGGAGTGAATCACTTTCGGTTTCCAGTGAAGGATCCAGCACGTTGTAGGCAGCGGCTAAAGGCTGAAAATCTGAAAAACCTCCTTGTTTGTAGTCAACATTTCAAACTGGATGACCACGAACACAGTGTTTTTGGCCAAATGGAGGGGAAAAACTGAAAGAAATTGGCGTTCTGTCAGTTCCATCCAACCTCCAGAAGCAAAATGTCGTTGCGTACAGGTAAGAAAGCGGTTGCCATAATGTTCCATTTTTACCATAATGCTGTTTAAAGAGTAGACATAGTATGATACAGTTTTCAGTGATAAACCTACTCTTGCAAACCTACTGTTCTGTTAATAACCCTCTGTCGATCCGACTGTCTGTGGGCGGGGATACAAAAATGCGGACGTATAATCTGTAGTTTTCACGAAAGCCCTGGAACTGTCAAAACTTTTGCTGACAAATAAATGCGAATTTCTCGGTCCAGGTAACATGGAGAACGAGTAAACATTCTTCATTTACATATATCACTGACATCATAACAATACAAAGCGGGTTGAAAATCGTTGAAGTTACACTTTAATATAAATGCTTATTACTTCCTGGCTAATAAAATACAGAATAGCTATGGCTAATAGAATACTCACAGGAATGGAAGCACTGGTCCCAGGCCCAAAGCGAGCTCCAGCATCAAATCCACCATCCATCATGACGGTAGAGCCAGGAGGGTACACGGGCCCCATTGGATAATAAGCCATCGGGACACTGGAGGCCATGGCTCCCATGGGCACAGTCTGAGCATGCATGGGCATGTACATCTGAGTACCAGGGTATGCTGAGGTCATTTGGGCCATCTGTCCATGGGCTGGGGGAGGAGCCATATACCTGGGCTGATAAACCTGCGAGGGGGAAGCATTTAAAAAATGTCAAGTGCAGAAACCCTAAAAAGTTGATGACACAATTTATAAAAAAGATATTTCAAATGTGCTGCACTCAAAGCCATTTTAAAGCACATATAAACACAAATCTGTTACCGTATAGTCCATAAATAAGTTATAATAAATAAAATGACTATAATAACTATTTATTGAACATTGGTATCTTTTATTATATCACTTTTGCTACAGTTTTACAAAAAAAGAGGGGTTTTATTAAGGTTTTTTAAGAGCAACTCATAATAAAACCACTGAAATGAATGGCCTACTTTGGCTTATTGCTTCATTTTTCTCAACATCAGGTTTGTTTGTAATAAATATCTAGCATACTGGCTAGAATATCTCTTTCCTTCACATCGACTAAAGGCCCGTTCACACCATGAACGATAATTCATTATTCAGTAATTGATTCATTAACGCTATATACATTTCAAACGATTTTTAAAACGATATCTTTATCATTATAGTTATCATCCTTGGTGTGAATGGGCCTTAATTCATTGCTAAAATTGCCTTTGTCTGTCTGAGTGGTAGCACTTGCATCACAACAGATGATTCATCAAGCGCATTTTCCAGAAATTATGGATATTCTTCTTAGAAAAGGAAGGAATCTTTAGAATGCAGTCTTGAGTGTTAAAGGTAGGGTATGCGATTTGTTCCAGAAACATTTTTTGTTATGCTGGTTGAAAGTCTCTTCACATCCTGATAGCAATCACTAAGTTAAGTGGTCTAAATGTATTTACACACACACACACATATACATATATATATATATATATATATATACATACATATATATATATAGTCTGTGGATGGCGTAGGGCCATAAAATGTTCGTCCAATCATTGCATTAGGTCTGATTGCAACTGATTGTTGCAATTGGACCGACTGTCTGTCCAATTGTTGTGGACAGACAGTCACAGAGCACCAAAAACAAACAGCAGCCACCTTTTACAGTTCCTCCTGAACCAAAACAACGAGCTTATGCTGCAGTCACACCATAACTACTGTAATTTGTAAGAGATGGAAACCCATGACGCTATACTCGGAGCGGTTCGTGACTCCAATTTACGTTTCAATGGCAACACTATCAACGCTGAAATGAATCTGCAGCAGTCAGGTGATACAGGTCAGTGCTCTTTAAGTTGTTTATGTTCATTATTATTGTAATGTTATGTGCTTTGAGACATGAGGTAGTTTAACTCTGCTGTGTGCGTTCATGTTTTGAAGGAGGCGTGGCTTTGAAGACACTCTGAAGGGAGGGTGGGATCTCATGCATTCAGAGCTAACTTGCTATTACTAGCCGCTCTGAAAATTGCCTACCCTACCTTTTAACTCCTTAAAAAACATGTTGCTATCTAATATAATACTTGATTACAATGCAACTTTGTTCTAAAGTGCCTTTCCTACCCCTTTTATACTATAATGAGATATTGCATATTCACATGACCAGACAGAGAGTAATTAGTATTGGTAACCTCAGAGTATGGTGGAGGGGCATCTGGATATGGAGACACCTGAGCAGGAACTTGCATAGCAGGCGGGTAAACGGGTGCTGTGCTCTGCTGAGGGTAAACAGCTTGTTGTGGATATGAACCTGCATGGACACAAAGCAGAAAAACAGTCAAATTAATATCATGATAGAATCCTATGTTCATTTACTGTAAAGTAGTAATATTAGGGTTATGTACTAAAGATATTGACCAAAAGAAGCCAGTCAGCGGTTTTCTTTAAAGTCCCCATTCTTGTTTTTTTTTTCATGAAATATTGCTGTATTTATTATAAATGATTTATCTGTGCACATCATAATTTTTTATTTTTATTCATGTGCCCTCATAATCTTTAATTAAAATAACATCTCTGCAACAATATCTCTTCTCTGATGATGCGTTTACTGGCGTGAGGGAGGGACAACCTGTCACTCACATGAGATCGACCAATAGCAAACCACAACGTTCCAACGATCCAATTCCCGATGGACAAAATCAAGTCACATCCTACATTTTTTCTTGTTCGAGAAGCTGTTACACTTGGATATGTCACAATAGGGAAGAAAATGCTATTGCAACTTCCGTTTCATGATTTTAAACCAGAATAGATGGTCATGAAATGTGGATTAAATGAATAAATTAATTTTAAATAGAATACATTATCTTTTTTTTTTAAATAA
This sequence comes from Coreius guichenoti, assembly GCA_039654105.1. Lineage (NCBI taxonomy): Eukaryota > Metazoa > Chordata > Actinopteri > Cypriniformes > Gobionidae > Coreius > Coreius guichenoti. The sequence continues at coordinate 12,350,943 of CM077178.1, forward strand.
GCAAAGATTATAATAAATGTACACAAAATACTGCATTATGTGCATACACAATACAATAAGCATATCTAAAAATGAACATGAAAATAGAAAAATAGCAAATAGGCCAATCTTAACTGCTAAATTACAATATATAATAAGACAATATTAGCATATCTAAAAATGAAAATGACAATAGAAAAATACGAGGCAAATAAGCCAGCCATTACTGACATCTAAAATACAATAGAAAAAAATAAGATAAACTGTTCTTAATACCACAGTATATCGACGAAGCACATGTAAATTAGATTAATTAATGATTAAACGGAGGCCGTGAGCGTCTCGTTCTCTTAATGAGGTCACCTTTCCAATCACGTCATCGCGCTGTAGCAGCCAAGCTAGTTACCCTTTACCTGTTTTCATTCCAAAACATTACCCAGTCCGCTTAAATGAGACATTACCGCGTTCAATATTACAGTTTGAGTCATGAGGTAGTCGATGATAGATGTTTTTGGCGCATAATCCATAAGAGTTCGGTATGTAAAGCCGTTTGTTATGTAAGTCAGTTATGAAGGCTAATTCCATTGGTAGTTGCTAGGAAGCGGCTAAGCAAAATAGCAGAAGAGCGGAGGTGATCGTGTATTTACCTTTGTTGTTCATTTTTCGTCACTGTAGATAAAATATTCTAGGGGACGAGAATTTCAACAGACCGAATTCTGCGTTTATTTGATAATAAATATAAGGTTTACTCAAAGTTCCTCGTCTTTTTTACTCGTTACTTCCTTGTTTTCGTCGGGCTTTCCTTTGAGTATAATTGTGCTGGGAGGGGCTACGTCATGCACGCGTCAGTTTTTGGACGCCACTCCCTGTTAAAGAGAAATACATGAATCACATTATGTGAAAATGAAAGTGTCTGTAAGCCCCATTTTGTGCTATACAAATAAATGTAATACTAAGTTATATATACATTATAAACTATATAATATAATTTTACGTTGCCTATTTATATGTAAAATGGTTGCATGCGTGACAGTTACCACAAAAGGAAGTTGTCACAAGGGCGATATCTCAGTAATTATAGGGGTTTGAGTCAAAAGTCCAGTTACACATATCTGTGTTTTCTCTAGCAGTGGTTTAATGTTTTCAAGTTCAAAGACATAGTTCAAATGGCTCTTAAATTAAAATATATTTTGTAATAGCTGTTGGGTAAACAAGTTAACATAATAAAACTAGACAAGAGTCAACAATATAATGAAGATAGATTTCAACTGAAAGGTTGGACTGTGATTTCAGGTTAAGGGTATTTTTCATAAATGTCAAGCAAGGGCAAGTTTTATGTGTAATTTATTTATTACAGTTTTTGTTTTTCATTTACACTTTTCTGAAAAGCCTATACATTCTTAAAAATAAAGGTTCTTTTATTGGCATTTATGGCTCCATGAGATTTTTGCTCATGGCTTTATGGCTTTCACAGCTTTTTGATAATCTAAAGATACATCTAAATACATTTCCGACATCATAGCTAAAATTGTCATAGACCTAGGATTCTCTTTTCCACTATAAATTCTGTTATAAAGTCCTCTGTTTATCAGTTATGGTTTGTGAGCGTTTTCTCAGCTTCTTCACAAATAAAATAAGTGATATCAGACAGCCTATTGTCCCTTCAGATTATGATCCCCTATCCCTCCTGTCTGAACTTAATTTTTAATGAATTTGGGCCAATTTCTATAAACTCTCTTCAAGAACATATCAAGCCATTAAAACCTACTATGTCCTCAACTGATATTATTCCAATACGCTCATTCATTCAGGTTTTTGATGTATTTTCATGTATTTTATCTATAATAAACAAGAGTCTCTCTAAAGGGACTGTTCCAGGAAAATTTTAACTGTCAAACCCATGTTGAAAAATTAAAATCTTGATGTGATGGTTTTATCTAAATATAGGCCTATTTCTAATTTACCTTTCAACTCTCAAGTTTTAGAGAAAGTAGTTTCTGCCCAAATACTAAGTTTTTTAGAGTCCAATGGTGTGTTTGAAACCTTGCAGTTGGGGTTTAGGAAACACCACAGTACAGAGTCTGCTCTTTTAAATGATATATTACTATCATTCGGGGGAACTTTTAGCTTTAAGTGTGGCATTTGACACTGTAGACCACAGTATTCTTATTTCCTGCCTTGAACACTGTGTGGGTATTAAAGGTTGTGCCCTAAATTGGTTCAGATCCTATTTGAATACTAAAACTTTCTCAGTCTGTGTGGATGGGTGTTCATCCTCCAAATCAGTTTTGACCTGTGGGGTTCCCCAAGGATCTATCCTGGCCCCCTTTTTGTTTTCTTTATCAGGCATAACATTATGATCCTAATATTGTGTTGGTCCCCCTTTTGCTGCCAAAACAGCCCTGACCCGTCGAGGCATGAAATCCACTAGACCAGAGTCCAGTTCTGATGCTCACGTGCCCACTGTTGGCACTTTCGGCGGTGGACAGGGGTCAGCATGGTCACCCAGACTGGTCTGCGGCTATGCAGCCCCATACGCAACAAACTGTGATGCACTGTGTATTCTGACACCTTTCTATCAGATCCAGCATTAACTTATTGAGCAATTTGAGCTACAGTAGCTCGTCTGTTTGATCGGACAGGGGCCAGCCTTCGCTCCCCACGTGCATCAATGAGCCTTGGCCGCCCATGACCCTGTCGCCGGTTCACCACTGTTCCTTCCTTGGACCACTTTTGATGGATACTGACCACTGCAGACCGGGAACAACCCACACGAGCTGCAGTTTTGGAGATGCTCTGACCCAGTCGTCTAGCCATCACAATTTGGCCCTTGTCAAACTCGCTCAAATCCTTACGCTTGCCCATTTTTCCTGCTTCTAACACATCAACTTTGAGGACAAAATGTTCACTTGCTGCCTAATATATCCCATCCACTGACAGGTGCCGTGATGAAGAGATAATCAGTGTTATTCACATCACCTGTCATAATGTTATGCCTGATCTGTGTATGTTCCCTCTGGGTTTAATTTTTAATAAACACCTATCGTTTCATTGTTATGCTGATGAGTCTCAAATCGATGTGCTTTTTATAGAGAGTTATATATGCCTTTAACTCATCTTGACTAGACTACTGCAACTCAATTTATTTATGAAACCTATATGAATCGCTTACAAACAGTCCAAAACGCAGCTGTTAGATTTCTGACGGGCAGTCGCAAAAACAAACATATCACCCCAGGACTGGCAGCCAGTCTGTTTTAGAATAGAGTTTGAAATTTTACTTTTTGTCTTTAAGGTTTTAAATGGACAGGCACCTTCTTATCTTTCTGACCTTTTCAGTATAAACACACCAGCTAGATGTTTAAGGTCATTGACTCAGAAACTCTTACGGGTTGCTAGATCCAGGTTGAAGAAAAGGGGTGACTGTGCTTTTGCCATATCCGGTCCTAAATTATGGAATTCCAAAGCTGCCAAAATTAAAAATAAATAAACACATAAATAAATATACAAAGAAATGTAAAAAAGCAAAAATAAATAAATATACATAGAAAAGCAAAAAAACTAAAATAATTATTTATAAATTTATTTCCTTATTTATGTATATATTTATTTTTTCCACATTTATTTATTTATTCTTTTATTTATTTCTTTATTTTTACATTTATGTATTTATACATTTCTTTATTTCTACATTGCTTTATTTTTACATTTATGTATTTTTACATTTCTTTGTCTGTAGGGTAATGAGGAGGGCGTGGTTTACCTCAGACATAGCAATCAAGCTCAGAGTAGGCGAGGGCGAAGCGTTGAGGCCACAGTGACACCTTGTGGTGTGGCCGAAATACAATAAGTATAGCCTACTGACGTTGATACTGTCTGTGATGAATGACTTGGATAGGTATATGACCAAAATCTTAAATCTTAATGTGTGACATGGATAGGCTACTCTTTATTCCGGACATGGCTGTAGAACATCGTCTGGTCCGGATTTGTAAAATGTCCTGGGCTAACAAACATGAACAGCATCATCTTCAACACATCTGATAACAGGGACTCTGAAATGGAAGCGCTTGATATTTTCCATTACCGGTCAGAACACACGGAAAGGAAGCAGCGCACATATAGGCTACAGTGAAGTCGACGCAAGCATATTGAAACGAGACCACAAATTCACTTCACATTCATATTTCCTATTTGTACATGCACAACATGTGACAAACGCTTAAAATACAACGCATATTTCAAAGATCCAAAAGGCTCAAAAATATGAGGGCACGCGACAGGTGCAGTTTGATAGAGGATGATGCATCTGTGTATGTTTAATGCATGGCATGTGTGTTTCACCAGCTCTGTTTCCATGGGCACATTTGATTTATCTAATTCTGGATATTTCCAGTTGATAACTTAGCCTAAGACGTGTGATTAATAATAAGACCACACCAAGAAAAACCCATTATACTCAGTGATGCTGTGAATGTCCACACGTGAAGTGCTGTGACAAAATGTTCTACTGTAACCGACGCCTCGTTCTATTTTGGATCTTTGAAATATGCGTTGTATTTTAAGCGTTTGTCATATGTTGTGCATGTACAAATAGGAAATATGACTGTGAAGTGAATTTGTGGTCTTGTTTCAATATGCTTGCGTCGACTTCACTGTAGCCTATATGTGCGCTGCTTCCTTTCCGTGTGTTCTGACCGGTAATGGAAAATATCAAGCGCTTCCATTTCAGAGTCCCTGTTATCAGATCTGTTGAAGATGATGCTGTTCATGTTTGTTAGCCCAGGACATTTTACAAATCCAGACCAGATGATGTTCTACGGCCATGTCCAGAATAAAGAGTAGCATATCCATGTCACACAGTAAGATTTAAGATTTTGACCATATACCTATTCAAGTCATTCATCACAAACAGTATCAACGTCAGTAGGCTATACTTATTGTATTTTGGCCACACCACAAGGTGTCACTGTGGCCTCAACGCTTCGCCCTCGCCTACTCTGAGCTCGATTGCTATGTCTGAGGTAAACCACGTCCTCCTCATTACTCTACGGACAAAGAAATGTAAAAATACATATGTAAAAATAAAGAAATGTAGAAATAAAGAAATGTATAAATACATAAATGTAAAAATAAAGAAATGTATAAATAAATAAATGAATAAATGTGGAAATAAATAAAAATAGAAATGAATAAATAAATAAAAGAATAAATAAATAAATGTGGAAAAAAATAAATATATACATAAATAAGGAAATAAATATATTTTTGCTTTTCTATGTATATTTATTTATATATTTATTTATTTAATTTTGCTTTTTTACATTTCTTTGTATATTTATTTATGTATTTATATATTTTAATTTTGGCAGCTTTGGAATTCCATACTAAATTGTGGAACAACCTACCGCTTTCTATCAGAATAATCTTGATAGAATCACTTTTTACTTGATTATTTTTTCTTTGAGATGTGTTTATGTTATGCTTCACTGTCATACTGTTGTACGTATAGCTTTTTAATTAATATTGTTCAGCACAATGGTCAAAACATTTTTTTTTTTTTTTGAGATTACAATCCCAGTAACATTTTCAACATGTAATGAATTCCTGTGTACCCATAGGTTTAGTTAATATGGAATGATTCTGCACACTTGATAATATTGCATAAATAGGCCCTGGGAAGTATGCCAAGCAGAGCAGAGGTTTTATTAAGATCGTTTAATTTAATTGCAATATTCAACCCAATATATTATTAGACCTTGAATAGGTATGGTGATGCAAATTTTTTTTTTTTTTTTTTTGCACCTGTCTGATTAAATTAAATGCATTTTTATGGATGGGTCCACACCCCATAGACAGTATAGCCTAAAGATGCAGTGTGTACACCCCTTATTGGCCCTGCATCTATGCAAGAATAAAGATTGTTTTGATTATCACTTTCTTTCGATGGCCTTTTAATTGCAATGTATAATTTTTTTATCAGATGTATATATAAAATGAAACTGCTCTCTATTAGTTAGGGCCTGTATTGGATGTGAACCTAATTACATATTCGTCTGTATTCAGCAATCCCAGTTCCCTTTTGAGCTCCATGGCAATATGCTGCTAATGCATGCAAATGGAAGTGTTTGCCAGCTGGCTTGGCAAGAGAGGAAAGACACAGAGTGTGTGCAGAGACACGGTGTCTCTTTCATTCATTACAAAAAATAGGAATATGCCTTGTAAATCAAATATAAGAATCAGTATGCATTTGATTTTTTTTTTTAAAGCCCATGAGGAGGAAAGTGTAACATTTCAACTTGAATGCATCTGGTTTGCATAAAGCTTTCTCACAGATTCATATTTACAATGCAATAGATGCACTTGTTTGCAATTCCCTGAAATCTCTGGGGAACACTTGAAGGTTGAACTTCTTTGGTTGTAGCCAAACTCTTTTTCTTTAGCATTCTATTTCTTTATTCACTTGTGTTGTATTCCTCATTTGAAAGTCACTTTAAATAAAAAACATCTGCTAAAGGAATACAAAATTTTGTAAGTACGGAGAAGCCATAGAGCAAGTTTGAATAATTGTAAATAATTTAATTGACTATTTTGTTCTGTTTATTTATATTTTACATGGAATCATATAAAATATACCTATGATTTCCTTTAAAGCATTAAAAAAAAAAATGTTAAAAACTGCACAGAGGTAGAATGACAGGAATATCAATATTTTAAATTCTTTAAATATTTCTATTCACATCATTGTTTTTGGGAAACACTAGTAATGTAGTACTAATATTAATAATAAGCATGAAACAATTATTATTGTCATTATTTTTATAAATAATAATAATAATGTATAATTATAAATGTATCTCATATTAGCATTAGTAATTTCACTATTAGTGCATGACCTCACATAGCAATATTATAGTTTGAATCATGGGTTTAAATGCAATTGCAATGAACAATTTAATTGTCTGTTTATTCATATTTTAGCCTATGTAATAATATAGAACATATTAAAATATGGCTATATAATTTCCATTAAAGCTGTAAAAAAAACTTTAAAACCACACAGAGGTAGAATGACATGAATATTAATATAAGCATGATAAAGTGATTATTATTGTCATTATATTTTAGGCTAATAAACAATAATATGCTAATTAATCAATAATATTATTATTAGTCGTAGTAATTTTACCATTAGAGCAAAACCTCACACTACAGCAATATTATAGTTTGAATCAAGTGTTCGTGCAGTGAACTGCAGTAACATGGTGTCCTGTCCCTTTAAGACGGCCATCGCTCCAGTTCTGTAGAGCCAGCGCCATTTTTTCAATGCTAGACTCGGCCTGCATAAATTATGTTCATGACGTAGTGCAAAAGAGCAAATTTGTGTTAATTTTTAGGTACTTTTCTACAGATAAGGGGTTACCTTGGCTATTAAGGTGCACTTGCTTCACTGGCACGACAGTTCACGGGAAGGCGTCATTAAATATTTAGTTAAAAAGAGGAGCAGCGCTTTCCCGAGCCTCCTTATCAATGCAAATAGCTCTTTTGTGTGCATTCGTAGCGCGCGTCGGAAGCTGTGAGATGAATTTTTAATTATGCATATTTAAAAGAAACTGTGGCAAAGCTCGTCGAAGGAGGAGAAATAAAGAAAATATCCCACCTTTCAGCGGGTAAGTCGTGAATATGATCACAGCTTGCACGTATTTTCGCACAACGCTAACGTTATACCAACTCGCGGAATCGAGATGAGTTTTTGGTTAATATGCAATGGTCTTAATTAGCATAATTTATATATTTATGATAAAGAGAAAGGAAATACATCAAATGCCGTCCCGAGTCATGGCATATTGGCATGTGAGGAGTGCGATTAGTAGAAGTGTGTGTCCCGTAGGGAGAGTTTTATTATTGCATTGTGAATGTGTTGGGAGGACTGCACTAGTACCTCACTCAGGCCTGCTTGGTGTGTAAATGCGCAAGACTTACATAATGCTCTATTGTTTTTCGGATAATTACATGCGCAAAATTATAATGCAAGACACCTTACAATGCACTTGCACAGTGACAGCATTGGAATATGCTCAGTCGATTTTTGTCATTAAAATAATCTACCAAATTTTGAAAAACTGTTTACGTTCTACTATGAAGGACCTGGGTCCTAATATTTTAAGTTGACCACCTTGAGAGTGGGCGTCATTGACGTGACGTTACACGATTGACTACGTCATGATGATTATCTGGTCAATGCCTAAAAGTTCAATCAAAGTTTTACCATGGTAATCGTAGTTCTCTCCAAAATAGTTAATACACTCATTGTTATTGCTGTAAAATCATAATAAATTTAATATGTAATGTAATTGAAACAATGAAGCGTCATTTTGATGGCTAGTAACCGCTATAGAACCTATGGTATTATTATAGCTGAAACTTTACCATAGTGAATTTTTGTGAGGGTGTGTTGCTAGTCATCATCATATTTTAAACTAAATAACCTATGTATTCGTATTGCAATAACCTAGTAGTTTTGAGACAACTAAAAGTAAACGGCCCTATTATAATGTATATATATTTTTTTAAGAAAATTTAATAGGATACTGTTTTTATATATAGATATTTATTGCAAATTATGTTAGATTTAGTTGCACAGCACCTTTGTAACTTAATATTTGAATCAACATGTTTCGTCCATATTGTGAAGTATTTCTGATTAAAATGTGATATTTGTCAGATTTAGTTGTACTGTCACATATTTTGTACCCGTATAACTTAATATTTAAAATCATATTTTTTCTTGCATAATGTGAAGTATTTCTGCTTGAAATGTGATATTTGTCAGATTTAGTTGTACTGAGTCACACATTTTTGTTCCTTTTTATAACGTTATATTTAAAATCATAATTTTTCTTCCATAATGTGAAGTATTTTTGATTGAGAAAAAAAAAATAGGACAGGGCTTGATTTTATCCATAAATCGTTAAAATTGGTCTCTGACAGGTAGTTGTAGGGAAGGTTTTGATGAAAAGGAAATTTGTTTCGGTGATGGAGCAAGCTATTACATTGTGGAATAACATGATGAATCATTCACAGTAAGACCAGGAACATGTATTAAGAAGGTAAATTATGTCATGGTGACTTTAATGTTTGATAGTCTGCATCAAGTTCTGTCAAGCATCCTTAGTGACTACTAGTATTTTTTTTTTTTGTCTCAGGTGGTACTGCGGAGCTGGTAACATCCCCTTCAACCACTATGCAGAATCATTGATCTCCTCAGAGCTTCATCATGGACACTGAGGATCTCCCTGCAAACAATGCGCCACTCACTGTCAATGAACAGGTATTCTTGAGTCAAGTCATAATTCTCATAAGTTTCTCACGTTTCTTACACGAAGTGTTACCAAAACACAAATGTACCTTAACATTTCATCACATGTCCAGCCTCATGCCCCATGTGTGTGAGTGTTCGGTCTATGTTCACAGCACAAGCAATTCTCTTCTGGTGGTGAGGCTTTTGCAGAAATCATTGCTTTTGCTAGTTTTTGGGCAGACGCTCTTGTTTGTTTGCTGTACTCATGTCACTTGTGTCCTTGTTGGGTTGGTTGTCTGTGTCCTAATGTGTGCTTGGCATCTCTGTTCTCTTTAGCCATTCACTGTCTGACTGCAGAAGTGTTTTCTCAGCTTTTAGGTTCCTGCACTTTGAAATTCCCAGCACAAGACGACCAGGTAATCACCCTCTCCTGCCTCTGTACTGCTCTCTGCGTGGCGCTGAGCTGAGCTTCCCTCTCTGCCCGAGCCCTGCATTTGCTCCTGTGATGCTTCTCTGATCTCGACTGAAACATGATCGAGAAATGTTCTTATTAAAATGCTTGATTAAACATTAAGCTGAGCAAAAGCTTAGAAATTTCTTCACGCTATTTTATGTTATAATACACTACCGTTCAAAAGTTTGGGGTCGGTAAGATTTTTGAATGTTTTTCAGAGAAGTCTCTTAAGGCTCTGACACACCAAGCCGTCGGTTGGTCAGCCCAGTTGGCCCTAGTTGGACATCGTCGGGGGTATTTTGGCCAATTGAGCATGTTGGTGAGAGAGAGAGAACTCTGATTGGCTGTTCAGCTTAGCGAACGAGTCAGTGCACGAGACGCAGGTGCAGGTATGACGTTACTTTGTAGGCCAACCGGCAGTTAGCATCACACTGGTTCCCTCAGCTAAAACCCAATAGGATTTTTCCATAGGGTTTTGGATTATCGCAGAAAACAAGCTCTGTGATCAACAAAAGTTTATGATACTTGCACGTTTTGTCCATCAAGATAATTTTCAGATGAACACCACTTTTATGAATTTTTGAAGCCTAAATGCAGTCGCCAGAAGTAAAAAAGCTAAAGGTAGGCTATAAACGAACTACACCATGGTCCCACAAATTCAACGTCACCACCACTAAGCTTCCAACAACTCTTTCAGTTTTTATCTAAAAAGCATTTTACCAGAATGTTTGAGTTAGAATAGTTCATAGGAGCACAATTATAAGCATAACGTGGCTATAAAAGCGAACAGCCTCTGTAGTCCCATTTAGCCACTTTAGCAACCGCCTTTTTCAAGACACGTAACAGCTTTAAAAAAAAAAAAAATGAGTGGGGTAATACTGATATATTTTATGTCATAGGATAAAACGTGACAGTATCTTGAGCTTGTGTTCACCACAGACCTTATTTCAGCCATTTAACCAAAAGTCCATTAAAAAAACCCCATTGACTTCGGGACAATAGAACCGGAAGTGCTAAAACTCGTTTTCGCGTTTTGGCCTACAAATTTACGCCATACCTGCACCACTCTATAAAAGCAAAAGTGATCAGAGTCAAGACTGCACAGACAGAAGGCTGTTCGAATTTTTCATAATTTTACCTGAGCATTACAATGCGCAAATATTTTCAGAACAACATGATCCGCCTGTAATGAAGAAAGCGATTAGCATGACTGATATTCAAAATGTTAAGCAAGCGCTACTTTGTTTACTGTTTGTATGTCTGCAATCCTAGTTTCTGTTTCCCTTTTCGAATGATGAATATAGACTATTGATGCCTGCTGATATAGACAGTTATTTCCTTACACGCAGGTGCAGAACACGTGCTAGTTGACAGTCGCCTGTAGTCATGTTGGTGTGTTCAAGCGTAGCTTTTTGGTCGAGACGCTGTCGATGTAAGGTGACAACACAGTCCGCTTTCATCACCGCTAGTTCTTTAACGTCGGCTTGGTGTGTCATGGCTTTTGTGCTCAACAAGGCTGACTATATTTGATTAAAAATACAGTAAAAACAGTATTATGAAATATTATTGCAATTTTTCAAATTTATTGCAAAACTGTTTTCTACTTTAATATATTTTAAAATGTAATTTTTTTTCTGTGATAGCAAAGCTGAATTTTCAGCATCATTACTCCAGTCTTCAGTCACATGATCCTTCAGAAATCATTCTAATATGCTGATTTGCTGCTTATTATCTTATTATCAATGTTTAAAGCAGTTGTGCTGATTAATATTTTTTGGAAATCATGATGAATTTTTTCAGTATTCTTTGATTAATAGAAAGTTCAAAATAACAGGATTTATTTTAAAATAGAAATATTTTCTAACATATCCTTTTCTAAGTCCTTACTGTCATTTTAATGACATTCAATTTAATGCATCCTTGCTGAAAAGCAGTATTAATTTCTTTCAAACAAACAATAAATTTACTGATCCCAAACTTTTGAACAGTAGTGTTAAAGTCACAGTTACACAGCAGAATTCACTTTTCAAAAGCTCATGTTGACATTAGAGTTCACATGCCATGGGTTTCATGGGCACCTGTTAACATTAGAACATCCTCTGCTGCTTATTCTTACCTAATTAGCTTTTTTCCCAAGCTATTGAGCCTCTTTTAAAGCTGTTAAATGCATATGAAACGTGCCAAGTAGGGTTGGGAGATATTGCACAAAATGATGTTTTACATGCCTTTATACAATAAATGAACCCAAAGAAAATGACATTTAATCGTGAATGCACTAATATAAAACGGCATATTAAAGAAAAGTAATTATTTTTTACCAAATATTTTAATACATGCACGTTTTTGAGTAATGCTGCAAACAAATCTTTCATCAAATCTTCGATTCATCAAAATGGACAATTTGAACTGAATCACAAAAATGAATTACAACATCTGTCTTTCACGCTCTCTAATGTTTTCAAAAATGTTTTTTTTGTTTACATTTCTGAACTTTTTTTTTTTATGGTGTCTAGAACTAATAGTGACACCTAGTGACATGAACTAAAAGTTTTCACTTACCAATTGCAAATACTCCATTAAAGGGATAGGAACGGCACGAGGGTGAGTAATTAATGACAGAATTTTCACTTTTGGGTGAACTATCCCTTTAACAATCAGCCATGATTTGTTTTTTCCTTGAGCGATAGTGTCCAGTAACAGGAGGCTTTAAGTGAATCGTATTCTACTGGTCATGTGATCGCAACATGGAATGGATCGTCCTATAGGGTCAACCATGTCTGATAAAACGGCTTTTATTATGCTACTGATCTTAAGTGAGTGTACGTGATTTCAAATTATTATTTTGCAAAAGTATAAAAAAATGTAATATAAAAAATAGAGTAAAATTGCTCCTTAATGACCAAATAATAAAATACAATAAAAAAAGCAATAAAACCATTGCAAATATTCAATATATCGCCCAGCTCTAGTTGCAACAGATTCATGCTCTTTTGCTCCGCAAACCTTATCAGTATTTTAATAAAATATCTGTGAGATCAGACTACACACACAGGTGTAAACTCATCCATAACAGACCATTGCACATTTTCATCTTGTCAACACTGCCCCCATTAGCCCAGAAAGGAGAGCATTTATAACCTGTTATACCCCTTCCTCCAGGTCATTGTCATGTCAGGTCAGGAGACCATTCGTGTGTTGGAGGTGGAGGTGGATACAGCCTTGTCATCTTCAGGGACTGATGGGAAGGTGGACTCAGGGGGCGAAGAGGGTGCTGGTCAGACCCTGGATGCAGCTGAGGAGGGTCCGTTGGACAGTCCAGTAACCACAAGCACTACTACAGCTGGTGAGGCTGATAAAATTGACTGATATAAATAGCCACACTAGTTTGGTATCATAGCAACCCAGTATTCAAAGGCACCACCATCAAAGAAGCATTTAGAGTCATAATTGTTATAAATGCATGGTTTGAAAAAGACACCACCATTCCTTATGTTTCCTATGCATGGAAAATCATTCTAAAATAAAAGGTTTTTAGCAAACCTGACTCTGTTTGCATGTAGTGTCTGTGGAGGTCTCCGCACCTGCTGTCCAGACTGTGGTCTCCACAGCCCCCATCAGTGTGTCTCAAGCTCAGCCGCAGACCAGCGTACCCATCACTGTCCAGGCCTGCCCACAGGTGAACACCATTTCCATTTTGCTGTTTAAAATACAGAGGGTCACTTTCAATGTCAATTTTGCTCCAAGCTCTTGATCATTTCTGAATTGTGGATGTTCATATCATGACATGAATTTGAATGAACATTAACAAGTGATCTGAGGCAAGGCAACAATTCCAGTTTTCTTTTTACTCTTTCCCCGCCATTGACGGAATTTCGTTCTGAATCTGATCTGGATGCAGTCTTTGACAAAAACGTGATTTTTCTCAGCTTTTTGCTCAAAATGTTACTTTTTTTTTTATGAAACTTACCCTCATTCAAGTGTTGATAAAGGAATGCATGCTTTTTTTTTGGTAATAGCAGAGGGTCTGTTCTGTCTTTTGATTTATTGCATGTTCGGATATTCATACAACAAAATATTCTGGGGGCCATGAAACTTTTGTGAAAATTATAAAAAAAAACGCTGGCGGGGAAAGAGTTACGTTGTTTTTAGTTAAGTTTTTCCATTAAAATTTATTTATTTATTTATTTTTCTTTTCAATTAACACAACTTATTTAATAGTTTTTAAAAGTGCAAATGTCAGCAAAGTACCTGTAAATTTCGAAACATTTGAAAAACCTGTGAATAATTAGATATATATGCCATTACCCTCCCAGGTCCTGACTCAGGATGGTTTGGCCTCTCTGATGACTGGCATGCTTGCCCAGCAGGGTTCTCTGGGTCAGCCCCTGCTCATTCCTTTGAGTATGGCTGGGTCTGTGGGTGGCCAGGGTGGTCTGGCAGTGCTCACCTTACCCACCGCCACTGTCGCCACCATCCCTGGTCTCACGGCAGTCAGCCCTGCCGGAGGACTGCTGAAGCTGCCGTTTGCAGGACTGCAAGGTATGGTGCTGCTTGTACATATTTTGCATATTCATCAGGTGCAAAGCATCTTAGAAAAAGTGCGTATTTTATATTAATTCTTTTGGCATGAGATTCAATTTAACCCTCTAGGATCTGAGGCAGTTTTGGGGCCCTTTAGAAGTTTTGACATGCTCTGACATTTGTGCTTTTTTCAGTTGGTTATAAACATATTAATGGCAAAAGTGCCATTACACTGTATTCAGCACAAACTGGGCTACCATAATATGTGAGCAACATGTATGTACATGTTTATATTTTTGACAGAATGTTTATGCATGGTTATTGAAAAAAACAAAAATATTAAGTCACTGAAATAAGGCCACAAAACATAGTAAATATGTCCACAAGACTTGACTAATGGATGTTGTTGCCTAGAGTTTTTGCTTCAAAATTGTGAAAATCATTGTGCCTACTCATTCACATAAAACAATATATTGATTTAGATTTTGTAAAACACTTTTTGTTTACAAAAGCAATATGTGTGAGTGTGTGAACAATCATGAATAATGCTGTGATTCACACCTGAGAAAACAAAGAACGGCATAATGAGCTGCATAATGAATGGGCCTTTCAGTCAGGTATGTGAGAGGGAACTATAAGAAAGAATATGTGGACAAAACAGGACAAAAGAAATATATTTTTTGTAGTTTATTTAGAATATAGTTAACAATATAAATTGAGAGCCAAAGGCACATTTTGAGTACACAGTTATACCTGGAAATAAATCTAATGTTCAAAGATACATCACATACCTGGTATTTAGTGTTTCTATGCACTGAGAAGAAAAACTCTCCTGCTTCCAGTCAGTGAGCTTCACCATATTTATGCAGAATGTCCTACGTGGGCCAGTATCAGTTCACTGTGATTCTCAAATCTGTGAGATAAAAGAAAAAAAACAAAACATCAGTGAGCACTGATAACAGGATCATAGCAACTATTGTAGGTGTAGTTAATATAATATCCACTCTTAACAGAAAACATGATTTTTGTGATCTCATGCATGCATGTATTATTGCACAGTGTGTGAACAAAATTTTGTATAGGCCTATTATATATTAAATTATATACAGTACCAGTCAAAAGATTGGACACATTACTATTTTTTGTTATATTATAGAGCCTATAAATGTTAATCTGCAGTTTAATACGCTGCCAAGACTTTTTATTTCAGTATTTATTACATATATCAGTCAATTTCACTCATCTCAGTATAGCAATATAGTTTGGGAAAAGCCAATATGGCATGTTTCCTACTGTAAGTATGTGCGTCAACGCCATCATTCACACAGAGACACGCAGAACATGTAGGATTCATATTTAAACTGTCTTTTTGCAGTTTAGTATATTCACAGACACTAGTCTATATCGCGATTAGAATAAAGAATTTAAGGATAAACTTACCCATCACAATCCTCGGCTGGATCCGTTGCTCCTCGATATGAAGCTGAAGCCAGCTCTTCTTCTGAGGTAAATTATTCCAGGATTATTCCTCACCTCATCTCAAAACGATGTAAAGTACATGAATCTCACTAAACTTAATGCGTTTTTTTCGAGCTGATGCAGGCGGGGACACTCGCGTGGATCGCGTCAAAATTTGCCTTTGAATAGAACTCGCTCTTCCGTGGGCGTGGCCGCATTAGCGGATAATTAGGAGGCTTGCAAACGACTGACATCTCTCTCTTTTCAAACAGATTACATAAACAGAGAATACTTGTTTTCGATTTACATTTAAAACCTGAAACTTTCAAAGTTTCTTTAGATATATGTCTGATGTCTGTGTGGCAAGTACAAACCCGATTCCAAAAAAGTTGGGACATTGTACAAATTGTGAATAAAAACAGAATGCAATGATGTGGAAGTTTCAAATTTCAATATTTTATTCAGAATACAACATAGATGACATATCAAATGTTTAAACTGAGAAAATGTATCATTTTAAGGGAAAAATAAGTTGATTTTAAATTTTATGGCATCAACACATCTCAAAAAAGTTGGGACAAGGCCATGTTTACCACTGTGTGGCATCCCCTCTTCTTTTTATAACAGTCTGCAAATGTCTGGGGACTGAGGAGACAAGTTGCTCAAGTTTAGGAATAGGAATGTTGTCCCATTCTTGTCTAATACAGGCTTCTAGTTGCTCAACTGTCAACTGCATCTTTCTCTTTATGATGCGCCAAATGTTTTCTATGGGTGAAAGATCTGGACTGCAGGCTGGCCATTTCAGTACCCGGATCCTTCTTCTACGCAGCCATGATGTTGTAATTGATGCAGTATGTGGTCTGGCATTGTCATGTTAGAAAATGCAAGGTCTTCCCTGAAAGAGACGACGTCTGGATGGGAGCATATGTTGTTCTAGAACTTGGATATACCTTTCAGCATTGATGGTGCCTTTCCAGATGTGTAAGCTGCCCATGCCACACGCACTCATGCAACCCCATACCATCAGAGATGCAGGCTTCTGAACTGAGCGCTGATAACAACTTGGGTTGTCTTTGTCCTCTTTAGTCCGGATGACATGGCGTCCCAGTTTTCCAAAAAGAACTTCAAATTTTGATTTGTCTGACCACAGAAGAGTTTTCCACTTTGCCACAGTCCATTTTAAATGAGCCTTGGCCCAGAGAAAACGCCTGCGCTTCTGGATCATGTTTAGATATGGCTTCTTTTTTTGACCTATAGAGTTTTAGCCGGCAATGGCGAATGGCACGGTGGATTGTGTTCACCGACAATGTTTTCTGGAAGTATTCCTGAGCCCATGTTGTGATTTCCATTACAGTAGCATTCCTGTATGTGATGCAGTGCCGTCTAAGGGCCCGAAGATCACGGCATCCAGTATGGTTTTCCGGCCTTGACCCTTACGCACAGAGATTGTTCCAGATTCTCTGAATCTTTGGATGATGTTATGCACTGTAGATGATGATAACTTCAAACTCTTTGCAATTTTTCTCTGAGAAACTCCTTTCTGATATTGCTCCACTATTTTTCGCCGCAGCATTGGGGGAATTGGTGATCCTCTGCCCATCTTGACTTCTGAGAGACACTGCCACTCTGAGAGGCTCTTTTTATACCCAGTCATGTTGCCAAGTGACCTAATAAGTTGCAAATTGGTCCTCCAGCTGTTCCTTATATGTACATTTAACTTTTCCGGCTTCTTATTGCTACCTGTCCCAACTTTTTGGGAATGTGTAGCTCTCATGAAATCCAAAATGAGTCAATATTTGGCATGACATTTCAAAATGTCTCACTTTCAACATTTGATATGTTATCTATATTCTATTGTGAATAAAATATAAGTTTATGAGATTTGTAAATTATTGCATTCCTTTTTATTCACAATTTGTACAGTGTCCCAACTTTTTTGGAATCGGGTTTGTATTCTCTGAGTTACAGCTCATTTTCAGACGCATTTCAGAATGGACTTCACTGACAGAGAGGCGGCTTCGTTTTATTTATTTTACGAAAAGCACAACATTTTGTTATACACAAATAAAAGTACATACTTAACAGTTTTAAATGATGTATAACATTTGTCTGTATGACAAAAATCGATGGAGTTATTTGAGTCTCTTTGGAACTGATAAGAAAAAATTGAGGCAGTCGCGCCGGCCGACCCCTGAGTCGGGTTAAAATACATGGATTAAAGGCAGCATATTGTGTTTATATGAAATGGTATTTTTGTCCAGACCAGTAAACCGTTCAGAATAATGACAATTTTAATGGTACAAGCTAAGGTGTTTTACTGAGCATACAAACTCTTCTTTTTAAATTGTTTTGAAGGTTACAATAGCCTGTTTTCTTTTTCCAGCTGCTACTGTGTTGAACTCTGTCCAGACGCAGCTGCAGTCACCTGCACAGGCGGTCCTGCAGCCCCAGGTGTCTGCTCTGCAGTCCGTTCAAGCGGCCCTGCAGCCAACGCAGACCACGCCAGCCACCACCGCATCTGTGGTGCAGAAGGTGTCAGAGCCTAGTGCCTCTGTTGCAACACTTCAGACTGCAGGCCTGTCCATCAGCCCTGCTATTGTGAGTAGGGAACACATCTATTATGAATAGAAACACGTTTTTGGGTTTAGTTGTATCTCATGTGGAAAATTGGATTTTTAAAGGCAGGGTAGGCAATTTGTTTTATAAACACCTTTTGTTATACTGGTTCACGTCCTGAAAGCAATCAATCATAGAAGTAGTTGAAATATTAAAATGTAAATATATTTTTCCAGATTAGCGCGGCCTCTTTGGGAGCTCAGCCTCAGTTCATCAGCTCTCTTACTACAACTCCCATCTTCACCAGCGCCATGTCTAATGTGGCAGGACTCACAAGTCAGCTCATTACCAACGCACAGGGCCAGGTTAGTACTACATTTAAATGTTCATATATTTATTTAATAGACACATTTTTCACAAGGGCAAGCCTTCTTACTCGATCATTTTTACATACCAGTCTCATTAGTTTCATACCTGTGTTTTAGGTGATCGGAACACTTCCTCTGCTTGTCAACCCTGCATCACTAGCTGGAGCTGCGGCAGCCTCTGCGTTACCCGCTCAAGGCCTGCAGGTCCAGACCATGTCCCCACAGCTGATCTTGAACTCCCAGGGCCAGATCATTGCTACGATAGGGAATGGTCCAACAGCTGCTGCCCCGTCCGCTGCCTCCGTCCTCCCCAAAGCCACTGTGCCCCTGACACTCACCAAAACCACCACGCAGGTACTATAGTGCCGCCCACTATGGCTTTTCATTAGTCTGTAAATAATTATAAAAATTGTGTAGTGCCATTTTTGTACTTTCTAAGAATCAGTATATCCTTTAAAGTAAAGGGGGTCGCACACCGGACGAGAAACTCAGCGCCATGCAACGTCTTTAAAATTCGAACATATTATTTTCTATGAGTGTACACACATCGGCAGCGCCATTCGGCGTCTGTCCGCAGCGGCCAGCTATGACGCCACAGAGTGCCATTTACCTAGTTTTATATTAAATTTACATTTTATAATTGTCTCAAATCGTCATTGATGTACATACTAACTTCACCCTGTGCTGCAAAATATCTTTACCTTTTACAATTATAGTTTAACTGCTTGAATAAAGCCTAAACATAGACCTATAGGAAAAATATAATAAATAAACCGGCACCAGGTCACACACTTCAGCTGGATACTATTGCTGAAATTAGCGTAACATAAAGATGACGAAAAACTCAATGAAATTGGGAAATACCTTGAATTATAAGCAACAAACCACTGATTCTGAGAGACAGAATACAGAAATCAGCTGTGTGGATGAAGATTGCTGATGTTTTCGGATTTTCAGGTGAGATTCTCAATGAATTCGGTTAATGTAAATTACGCCCTGAGGTAAAATATTCAGGTTGCAGACTTGGCAACAATTGTATTTAATTGTACAGTACAATCATAACATACAGGGCTTGAAATTAACACCCGCCAACCCACCATTTGCGGGTGGATTTCAGCTGAGGCGTGTAACACCGTCACTCCCACTAGCCACTTTTGCGGGTCTTCTCAAAAGGCATCTGTTTTAATCGCGTTGCGCATTATAACCTATCACACATGATTCTGTTGAGTGTCTAATAATCAGAGGCGTTCAGATCATAGGTTCAGATTAGTCTTCGCTGAAACGCCGGAGTTTTGTTTAGAGCGCGCTCTCACTCACTGAAATCTGCACTCTCATCATAAACATCAAAGCAGAGATGTACGTGTGACGTACGTAGGGGATTCATTCATCATACAGTGATTGACTGTTTTTGTTCTATTTCAGCAGTGAAAATAGTTTCAAACAAAGATCACAGCAGAACCACAGCGCATCTGATGTGACTGGCATGAAGTTGGCTTGACGTTGGACGTTCGATATTCGCGAATTTAGGCACCATCTCTAAAGTTACATACGACATTGTTATACACGTTTCTAACTTAGATAGCATTTGAAGAGAATGACTTAGTCATAAAACCAACTGTAAAGTGTTCATCTGGGTGTCAAGTATGATGCACACCTTTTAGATTTTTGATATTTAATAAAATAAACTGTCAAATCACATGAAAATATGGATATTTATTTCACTAGGCTACTGTATGGGCTCATACAAAACATATGCTAGATTTATGTCATAGTATAGCTGATAGAACACTGATGAGAATATTGCTTGAGAATAAATTATATTTACACCAAAAAATCTTTTTTTATTTTTCAGACAAGCAGCTGTTAGTGTTTATCTGTCTAGATTAAAGGTGCAGTATGTAAGAATGACAGCTAGTGGTTAAAATGGGTACTGCAGTCCAAATTCAAAATATTGTTTGCCCCGCCTCCTCCTCAGCAGTGTTGCCAGACGTACGATAATTATCGTATTTGTACGATCATTTTGACCTCTGTACGATGTACGATCAATAATGGAAAAAAAAATCCCATAATGTACGATAATTTCTGAATTTTGTGACACTTCAAATAATGGTCGTGATTGTGAGGCGAAGGTGAACGTGGTGTTAAGCCTTCCATCTCATCTCACGTTAAGTCTTCTCGGCCAATCATCGTGGAGAATGAGTCTCTCTCACGAGCACAAGTTAACGTTCCTGCCGCGGCGCTTAGGTCAGTTGTTTCCAAGCTGAGGTCGATAGTTTAGCAAAAAAGTATAGAAAATGAGTGCTGAAAAAGAAGGTGAAGACGGGAGAGGCGAAGTGGAAAGCAGAGTCTATGGAGCAGCATGTCAAAAAGTTGTTGGTCTAAATAAATAGATGTATTCTGTACGTTTGACTCATGTACGATAATTTTCTTCCAAATACGATAATTTTTGAGCTTCTGGTATGATACTTGGACATTTCCAATCTGGCAACACTGCTCCTCAGACTCGACGCTCACGCGGGTTGCCAGTTTGAGGACACGCAACAGGAACGAGCGCAATTGACGATGGAAGGTGAGGAGACTCACACACTGTAAGTTGATGAGTTTTAATGTGCTTCCGTTCATAGAGATTTTATGGATGCCGAGGCTTTTTAGGTCGGGTAGAATCTGTGATCTCTGACCCAGTTTGTTCGCTGGCTTCCATGGCTACAATACGCTGTGTTTTCCACCAACCTGTGGTGTCGAAGTACTATTGGGTAAATTAGCAACGTGCGTTATCGCACAGACCAAAACAAAAACGCACATTTCACTCGGAACGCACAGTAGAATAACTGGCTGTAGCATTGTTTTTCAGAGAAACGAGTATGTGAACTCAGCATGTTTCCTAAATATCTGCAAACATATTATGGTATTTTTATGCTTTAGTACAGTCAAAAACTTAGATACAGCACCTTTTAAGGAGCTTTACACACAACCTTGTCAGAGCTATTTGATGACCTGTCATGTTATACATTTCATGTAGACTTGATTTGGGTGTGTACATAGCTAACAACAAATTTCCCAACAACAAAATTGTGGCTAGTGAAAATGCTGAGTGGCTAGTAACTTTGGAAAACCACTAGCCACAGTGGCTGGTGAGCATAAAAGTTAATGCCAAGCCCTGATAACATAGTATAGACATTATCTTAATTTCATAATGTCTTTAAACATAACAGTATTGCTGACCATAAACTGATAATCATAGAATGTGCAAGTCCGGTGTGCGATACCTGTGAGTTGTCCGAGACGCGGCGCTGCGCTGCGCTTCTCGTCCGGTGTGTGCGACCCCCCCCTTAAGAAACCACTCAGAATACCCTAGCAACTGCTTAGCAACCACCTAGCGATGCCCTAGCATCAACTCAGAATGCCAACATATGCTCATTGGAAAAACGTGCCTCTACCTACATATTTGGAAAACATACCTATATACAGTTCAGTGCAGTTTCCAGCTGAAATGAACATGAGTGGCAGTAAAACACCAAAAACTTTTATTCCTGTCCACAAAAATTAAGAATACAAGAGCAAATTATACATTAATAAATACTTTTCGCATAGTTCTTTGCACAATACTATGATCTCATAATACTTTTACCTTAGCACATGATTTGTAAACTCTCAGACACGAGTCCCTTGAGTCACTATAAAAGAGCTCAAAGACTTGTAGAATCATGCTAAAATAGCATGGTTGCTTCAGCAAATGTGTTTTTATTTCAGGTTTGCTTTTATTTGCAATATCGATTAGGTTTAGTGTAGGTAGTATGTTATTTCCATACGCAATAGAGCATTAACCATTTAGCACCACTGACCGGACATTTAATTTACAAACTGCCACGGTACATACAACCAGTGTAATAAAATGGCAGATTCATGTTCATCTGTTTCGGACAAAACTGTACACGCTTTTAGTGCCACTAAGTGGACATTTCACTTCAAAAGTGTAACAAAACATGCAAGAAGCAACATAATATCTTTTTGCAGAAATGACGCCACAGGCACGCTTTTCCATTGAGCAGAATGCCCTAGCATCCACTTAGCAATGCCTTAGCAGCCAGAGCACCCTACCAATTTAATAGCTTAGAAATGACCTTGCAATGCCCAGGCAAAATCGGGGTAAGTTTTGCACATTTGCTTTAGAACATTTTCTAAAATGAAATATTTGTAAAATGATTGTCATATTTGTTGATGGGCTGTAATTCATTCTCCAGGGTCCGGTTGGGAAAGTGGCCCCATCTAAAGTGATCATTGCTCCCCAGCCACAAGTGGTGAAAACAGTCACACCCCTCACCTCTACCGGTGCCATCGCCTGTGGAGACATGCCTACCGTGGGGCAGCTTGTCAGCAGTAGGTTTATATTTTACTAGTAGTACATCTTTACTGTTTATGTTTGAAGTATTGCATTTACAACCTTCTTCAGTCACATAATTGAATAGGAGCAATTCTTTAAGACTGTTTAGATCAGATTTCAGTTTTGAAGATTGATGTTTCAGTGACTCATGGGTAAATTACTCATGTTGGACAGGATCCAGAAGTCCTAATTCAGTTTTTGTTTTCGTTAGAGCCACAGTCTGCTGTGAATGAAGAAGAGGCCATTAATCTGGAGGAGATCCGGGAGTTTGCCAAGAATTTTAAGATTCGACGGCTCTCTCTGGGGTTGACGCAGACTCAAGTTGGCCAGGCTCTCACTGCTACAGAGGGTCCTGCTTACAGTCAGTCAGCCATCTGCAGGTTAATCTCTTTTCTATCTTCTCTTTGTTTGTTTGTTTCTTTCTTTCTTTACGTGTCTTACAGGTCTGCACTGGAATGATTGAACCGGTCCTGATCCGTTTATGTTGTGTAAATAGTGCCATAAATGAAAGGGGGAAAAAATATGCACCGATTGCAATTTTCTTGGCCGATTCAGATTTTTGGGTTTTTTTTGGTAAGTGTGACCTGCCGATTCCGATTTTCTTTCTAAGAACTATAATTGACAGCATATACAAACAAAAATGTACTTTTCTTCAACACAAAATGTTATTTTCATGAAAAAACTAGGGCTGTTAAGCGATTAGAATTTTTAATCTAATTAATTACACAATGTGGCGATTAATTAATCTAATTAATCGCACATCAAATTTGGCTGAGAAATTACTCCCAAAAGATAATTTAAAGTCGTCAAATAGACATTACAAAAAGTAGCTTCAGAAAGAAATATTTTTGGGTGAATTATACTTTAATGTTTGTTTTTATTAATATGGAAATATGAAATTATTTTTAATGAAATTATACTCTAAATAAGAAACTAAAACTGCCAGTAGGTGGTGGTAAATGTCTAATAAATGTCTAATTAAGTCATTGAGTCATTCATTCGATTCGCTCAAACGGCTGATTCATTCATTCAGTAATGGTTCTCTTTATGGTCCATTGAATCATTAGTTCACCCGAGTTCTGCTTTGTCTTCATATTTTCGTTGGCAAAACTGAGCAATATTGTCTAAAACAACACAATATTAACTTTTTTTTAAAATTAATTTTATTAAACTGTTGTATAAGATCAGTATCGCATTTGCACTCGTATCGTGCTCGACAAGAAAAGTAACATGCGCATGCGTTTTATCAGATGACGATGTATTTAGTTCAATAAAACACATGTAAGGGATGATAGTGTTGATGATTTTCCTTGGATACGAGCGAAAGGGAGCCTGCAGTGTATTCGAGCACCGGCGGGAACAATCGCGCTCTGATGCGGACCACAACAAATGTTCCCAGTGTAAAAACGCCCTGAGACTAAAACGGGCATTTTTGCCCCATATCCTGAATTTTTGGGGCGTTCTAACTGCATTCTATAGGCTTCATCACACAGTGAGTTGTTGCCCTGCATTATATTCTTCATCAATCAACTGTATGAAATGTAAGATGACCTAAATAAGTCCGGGGCGGGGCAAGTGCGTTAAATGTGTTAATAATATTAACGCGTTATTTTTTTACCGTAACTAATTAATCTAATTAACGCGTTAAATTGACAACCCTAAAAAAAACACAAGTAAAAAGTCAGTAATAAAATAAGAACAAATTGCAAACAACAGCACAAATAAATGCAATAGAATAAAGAGATATATGAAATAAACATGAAGTTTTTCAGGTGGGTATACAGTAAATTCAGGTAAGAAATACTACAGAAATTAAAGTAATCAAATGTAAATTAACACTGGATAGTCTTCATTGTAAAAATTAAATACAGATTAATGCTTGGAATTAAAGTTAACTTATTCAGGCAAGAGCTGAGAGTAATTTTCTTGGTGTTTTTTTTGTGATTAACATGACAGACAGCAGCAGGAATATTAGACTGCTGTCACTTAAAGAGCTTATGCACGGACCCAGTATACTGTTACACAACATGCATTATCTTTCTCAACTAAAACCGACTGTTTAGCTGAATAATCACCAAGACGAGCATTTTTTAACAATTTTGTATGTATTTGACTGTTTAAGCGCAGTAAGCCATTCATTTTGGTAAGTTGCGACTCACAAGCTGTTATGCGCAATACAAGCACTATTAACCGGAGCGAATGAGACGAGTGAGTGAGAGGAGGCGGGTGTGTGTCACTTTGCTGTCGGAGAGAAGAGAGCGAGAACACGCAGCTGACGTTATTGCCTGTGCCGCTTTTTTATATATGGATATATTTTTTGCTGTAAACTTTAATTGTGTAAATGTAATTTGTACAGTTCCTGAGACAAATAATTGGTATTTGGTTATATATATTTATTTAATTTTGTTTATATAATTATTATTTACTTATTACATTCAATATAAAATCTGTTCTCAAATATAAGTGCCGGAAAGATTCACAGTCCACTCCAATATCTTGTGTGTTGACACTTTGCCTCTTGTTTGAAGATTTGAGAAGCTTGACATCACTCCTAAAAGTGCCCAGAAGCTGAAACCCGTGCTGGAGCGCTGGCTGGCAGAGGCTGAGCTCTGGAATCAGAAAGGTCAGCAGAACTTGATGGAGTTTGTGGGCGGAGAACCCTCCAAGAAGCGCAAACGGAGAACAAGCTTCACACCGCAGGCCATCGAGGTCCTCAACACTTACTTTGAGAAAAACTCCCTTCCGACTGGCCAAGAGATTACAGAGATCGCAAAGGAGCTGAATTATGACCGAGAGGTGGTTCGGGTCTGGTTTTGTAATCGTCGACAGACTCTGAAAAATACAAGCAAGATCAACGTGTTTCAGGCCCAGTAGGACGATGGCATGTCTCTTAGAGTGCAACAGAAGAACCTTTTGGACATTGATGTATTGGTGCTAGTTGCAAAATGACTGAAATAACTGATTTTCTGTTGTGATGAAGCCAGCGGCACTTGAATTGTGTGCGGTCTTAGAATAGCATCAAACATACTCTTTTTGTTGTTTTTTGTTTCCGTTATGCTGCATGCAGAGTGACTTTTTGCCATGCCACCACACTTTTCAATGCTAAATGGCTTTTGAACTATTTAAAACGTGGACGAAGCTACGAAATCCTGTAGTTGCTGTTTTTATAGATGAAAATAAGCACTTCCTTAATACAGAATAGAGAAAGCTAGCAAAATAAGCTCTCTCATTTAGTTTTTTTAGTTTTTTTTTTTTGCAGAAACTAACAATATTCTTGACCATTAAAATTGCTTTTCGCTATGGCTTCTGATTACATATAGTACATTTAAGAGGCTATTTAATCATTTGACTGATATTTTATTTTTATTCATGTGTTCATATAGTTTTGCTGTAAACATTAAGCTATGTGATTGTACAATGCCTGAGACAAATAATTAGTTTTTGGTCATCTTAAACCTTCCAAAAAACCTTCCATCTAAGAGGGTGTATTCAGGTCTTTATTTCAGTTTCCATGAGTGCAGTGGTGGCCTGGTCTTTGTGCTTAAATACTGTAAATGTGGTTCAGTCAAGTGGACAATCATAGTACTCTGAATCAGAAAGCATGCCCTGCTTTTATGTGGCTAGATCCAATTTTTCCATTTCAGCTGCCATCGTAATTTCATATGCCAGAGAATTGTATGATTTCCACTGTTTTGAATAGAAAACTGTAACTGTATCAAATATTACAATGGCTGACATGCTAGAACATGTCCTATGGATTTTACTGTTAATGTTTTTGTCATAACCAGAAAGCAAATCTTAATATCAGGAGATGATATTATAGACAAAATTGCATCACTAAATATATGAGGCACTTAAGAAACATTAGCTGAACACTGAAAGTTTGTTTTATTGTTGATCAATGAGCCATCAAACAAGTGTTACAAGATATTACTATCATAAATTAATTTCATCATTAATGAATTTGGATTGTGCTCTCTTTTGTACTCCCATATTCACAGGTGATATGAACATTTCCCCATTTAGTAAAACAGCCCAGACAGAAGTGTGTTGTAACATGTTTCACATGTTTGTTCTACGCATAAAGCTATATTGTTCTTATGGACCTCCAGTATTTATCTAATGGATTCTTATCTTGATTGGTACAGTACCATACATTTACATTTTAATGTTGTGAAGAAGGAATGGTATTAGACGGTGTTTTAACAAATGACAGACTAAACGTAAAAAGCAGCATCTTTTCAACATTTTATTCTGCGCAGAACTTATCATTTTTAAAATGATGCCTAAATGCATTTACAGATTATAAACAATGGTATGGTACTCCATTAACTATATTTATTTTGTATCAATTGTAATGTTTGGTATTAACTTGTTATTTGAATAAATTAACTCTAAACAGATATGTTGTATTTGATTTTGATATCTTGGTAAATACTTTTTGACATCTTGCCAGTCATGATTGTATTCCAAACACTCAGACTGCAAAGTTCACAAATGAATTCTCAGAACACATAAAAATTAACCTGTATACATTGAAGTTAATTTTAAATGTCTGTCCTGACAACATAAAGGTAATATGTTTCATACAATGTGTTGTAACCCTTAGGTTTTGGTTTTTGGTCTTTGGTTTAACTATAGCGACACTAACTATAGCAGGGCCTTAACCACCATAATTCCACCATAATAAAAAAACAAATAATGTAAACTAAATATTTATTATCATTATTTCACAAATACCATGGATAGAAAGCATGGTGATTATAATACGCAGCAATCCATTGTATTATTTATGCTTTCTGTGGCCTTGAAATAGCATGGATATTTGTTACTATGCAAAAAATAAAATTGCCATTGCCATGGTAATCATATTTTTTTACCAAAATATCTTCACTGCATTGATTATCCTTTCCTAAAGTCATAGTAAGTGTGGTATCTTCAAAAAAGTGTGTGAAGCTTTCAGAATTATTTGTTTTTATTGATGGATTGATTGATGTAACAACTGTGGTATTTTGTCAGAATATATATTGAGCCAAAACATTTAGGTACTTTTTTGTTTATACTTTTAACACCTTAATCAGAGCAGCTACAACACGGGTATGAAAGCGAGGCTATGAGGGATAGACTTGCCGTCAGTGGCATACGCTGTAAAAGAAAAGCTGTATAAAGCTCCTAGATCACTTTATTTTTCCACAGCTCATGTTGTCTGGAGTTTTTTGTCTACTGAAATTACTTGGAGAGAGATTTTTGCAGTGTTTGGTCAGCAGAACCATCTAAAAACAACCCAATGAAGAGTTGTACCTATCCTCCTCACAGCGTCGCTTTCATTCCCGTTAAAAATCAAAGATGGCGCTGCCGTGAATAAGGTCTATCAACTAGCAAAGTGATATTTTGTGGAGAAAAAAAAAAATTACACTGGTTTCCTAGCCTAATGTTGTATCAGTATAAAGGTTCTCAATGATTTGTCTTTATTTTGAATATTGTATTGTTTTATAATTTAATAACGTGTAATATGTTTATAAGTTATTTATAAAAATATCCATTTTGTGCTTATACTTATTTTTTAATTATTACTTTATTAAATGTATTGTTTTGTGTATATTTCTTAATTATAAATTTGGCTTAGAAAAACACGCGGAGAAAGAGTATGTTGCCATGACAAAAAAAAAAAAAAAAAAAAAAAAAAAAGGCAACGCGCCTCCAGGGCGATTGGGGCCGCTAATGCTCTTGAGCCGTCCGCTGTTCCAGCCGTTAGTGAGGGAGAGTACTGCGGATATTACGGCAATTTCTACACAGTAGAAGAGATAAACAAACATGTAATATTATACATAAGACATCTATTTAATCAGAACTCAACCTGAGAAATTATCTTCGAATTTTTCGCAGCGTCGTCACTTTTTCTGAGCGACCGGTGAAGGAAATTAATTTGTTTTCTTTCGAGCAAAACGAAGTTGTCTTACCAAAAGAAGGACGATGGGTGGGAAAATGGCGTGAAACGATGAGCTTTACTACATTCTTTATCTGACTGCTGTCAGAGGTAATTTACACTCTTATTTTGCCATATACCATAAAGTAAACACTTTATTTTATACGATATCTGTTTTTCCCGCCGATTGACTTATGCAACGTAATAAATGTGTTCGTCATGTGTAGGATTTGTTAGTTACTTCTGAATTTAGTCATTTTGGGGATTTGTGCTGCAATGTTCTGTCTTTAGCATTATATTTGATCTAGTAATAATAAATAATACTTAAAAGATTTTTCTTGAACTGGAAAACTACAAACTTATTTTACAGTTATACAATTATACCATAAAATAAACCTTAATATATGTTACATCTAATCCATTTCCCTCCTAATTTTTCTTTAGACAGGCGTCTGTGATCCTCCCTAAACCCAAAGGGAGACTGTCAGGACTGTTCATTTCATTTGTTCCTAAGTTCACTTGAATTGGAGGTCTAAAGTCATGGCTTGGGCTCTGAAACTACCTCTGGCCGATGAGGTGATCGAGTCTGGTCTAGTCCAGGACTTTGATGCCAGTCTGTCAGGGATCGGGCAAGAACTTGGAGCTGGTGCATACAGCATGAGGTGAGTTTGTGTTTGTTGTGTCCTGAGACTAGTATGGTTTGATAAATGTCATATTTTGTTGAATTATAGCTCTTTAAAATACTGTATTTTCAGCTTATTTGTGTTTTTATCTTATTCAGGACTAGGAGCGTTGATTTATCTATTTTACTTGCCTACTGTGTCTATGCCGAACAACTTCTGCTGTTCACATGTCACTCCTGGCTGTTAAAAATGTCATGATGAATGTGTTATGACACCGTCTGACCTTCTGGAGAGGCACACTCTGTATCTTGTGTTCTCTTACATGAGTCATGACTGTTGTGCAGAAAATGATCCATTTAGAAAACTACAGGTCTATTTGTGCCGAGGTTATCATGTGCGTAAGCTTTGATGAGGTGTTTTATCCCATATTTGGGGTTTCAAGGGGTTTTTACCATGGAGAGACAAACTGACAAATCACATGCAAAATAAAATAAACCTATTTCAATTCATTTTACTTTTTGTTTTAAAGTAAAATGAATTGCCCTGTTGAGAGGTAGATAGATCACTCTGTCTAGCCTCATCATCTGGTCTCCAGGTAACGAAATTGCTGTCTACTATAAACCACATGTTCCAGTCCTGCTTTGCCATCTGTGATGATTTGATCTTAGATGTTTGAATAGCATTAGAAATGTGCTTATCGAGCTTGTCTGAAATGTCCATGTACTGTAAAGAAAAACAAAACCAAAAATGGTCAAATTAATACATTTGTCAACAACCCCCCCCACCCCTTGCTGTTTTCCAGTGATGTGCTAGCTCTCCCCATCTTTAAGCAGGAAGAGTCAAATTTACCTCCAGAAAGCGACAATAAGATCCTTCCCTTCCAGTACGTACTGTGTGCTGCCACCTCTCCTGCTGTCAAACTACATGATGAGACACTCACCTACCTCAATCAAGGTTTGTTCAGCAACACTAGCTGGAGAATATCTGAACTTTCCTTTAATTCTAATATGTTTTAAATATCTTTAAGTTGTCAATATAAATCTTTTAATACACAGCCACTCAAAATCCATGTTAATAGTTTATTAAAGCAAACTAATTAAAAGTTTAAAGAGCTACTTCCTCTGAAGACTAAAGTTTGGGGTCAGTAAGATTTGTTGGTAACACTTTAAGATCTACACTTTCTACAATAAGATCCATTAGTTAAAGCATTAAAGGATACATAACACACACAGTTTCTGCCAATCTCATGTTAATCTTGAGTACCTATAGAGTAGTATTGCATCCTCCATCTCCAAAGAGTCTTTAGTTTTATCATATGAGTAAAAGACAGATGTACTGTACTGATTCTTTCCGAAAACAGCCGAGCTCGTGAAGGCGTGCAGTGGGTGGAGCTAAAGAGTCACGAGCACACACATACACACGCTAGGGATGGGCATTTTTGCCAATTTCTCATTTCGATCATTGATAGGTCTCAGAAAACGAGTACTCGAGTACTCAGGCGGGGGGCGTGTGTGGGGGGCGGGGCATGTCCGTCATGGAGATATGAAAATATTTTAAGATTGTTACGAAAATTAATGTTGAGAATACAAAAATGACATGAAAACATGTCTATGAAAACATGAACATACGGCTAGAAAAAATAACTGCTAGATTATGATGCATCAATATTTTTGAAAAAGAAACATCTAAAAACTAAATGACCGTCTCAAATAACCAATAATATCAATAATCAATAATATCGGGCATTGCATTTGAGCTGAAACTGTGAATAAACACCACCCTGCAGAGCTTTGCTAGCGGGTTAATAAACTCAACCAAATGCATCCTATATTAGATAAATCTGATATATACCTATTACAATTTACATCTGCACAAAAGGACGCGAATGCGCACGTGAACTTGACCATGCTAGTTTTTACAGTCTATGGTTTGAAAGGTAAATTCACATTTTGAATGCGCTCTTCCCTTAACAACAACACTGATACACGGGCAACTAAAGCACAGAGAATTTACACCATTCTATTACAATCTTGTTCTCATTATAATGCTATGCTATGTATATGACAGATTGGCGCTGTACATCTTGCACTTCATTTTATTTTTCATGATCAAAGTGATTACAAACATCACTGCGCGTTTTCGAAGCCATAATGAGAAACAACTTTAAATAAAACATAGGTTTACTGTTAAAAAACATGAGAACAAAATAACACTGCTGCATTATTAATATCATCAATGAGTTTGAAAAAGAAATAGCCTATCTGAAAAGAATATGACCAACTCAAATAACCCAGAGTCGATAATGTCGGGCATTGCATTTGAGCTGAAACTGAAGAGAATGAACACCAGCCGGTATAACGGCAGCGCTTTGCTCTCTGGTTAATAAACTCAACCAAACGCGTCATATATGAGATTAATCAGATATAGAAAGCATAAAAGTAATCTTACAACTTGCATCTGCAGAAAAGGACGCAAGTGCACACGTGAACTTGACCGCGCTAGTCTGATGTAACTCTCGTTGTGGATTTCCTTTAACACTGATTAAATGCGCGCTGATACACGGGGAACTAAAGCACAGAGAATTCACAACATTCTGTTACAATCTTGTACATACGTCCAACTTGTTTTTTTTAATTTTGGCCATGTTTAGCATGAGAATCCAACTCTTTAACAGTGTAAATAAGTCAGAATGCATGAAATGGCAAGAGACATCCCTTTAACTAACACTGAGCAATACGTTGTTACAGTATTTATTAATCTTTGATAACACGGCGTCCATCCCAATTCACTTTCATTGCATGGAGAAAAAAAATGTTCTGTTCAAGTCAAATTATTTATTTTTTATTTCCTTTCAGTGCATGATATGGAAGAGCTTACAACCTAAATTATGATGCAAGGTTTCCATAAACAATTGCATTCTTTATTGTATAGAGGAAAGCATAAAAAGCAGAGTAACGGAATGCAAAATGTTTTTTACTGGTATTGCTATAATTTTTTTCCACCGGCTGCAGGACAGTCTTATGAGATTCGAATGCTGGACAATCGGAAAATGGGAGAGCTTCCTGAGATCAATGGGAAAATGGTGAAGGTGAGGATTTGCTGTCTGTTCTTTCTTATCCCCCATAATTTCATGCTTCCCACATACAGAATTATACTCGCATCAAGGCTGGATCTCATTTTGCTGTTGAAAATCCTTTAAGTGTTCTGGTTAATCTCACTGTATTTTATCTGAAGAAGGCCTGATGAATCATATGTGCTTCTTGTGACTATCTGTGGTTGATCTCAACCGTTATTTTTCTTGTGGTTACTCCCTGCAGAGTATTATCCGTGTCGTGTTTCACGACCGCCGGCTTCAGTACACTGAACATCAGCAGCTAGAGGGCTGGCGCTGGAACAGACCGGGAGACAGAATCCTTGATTTAGGTAACTGATGACTTCACAGCAAGTAAAAGATCAGATTATAACCACTTCCCAGTAAAATAATAATAAACAGATTGCGAGTAATTGTCACTCAAATATAAATTAACTACCAATATATCAGAGTTGTGGAAATGCAGGACTGTATAAGACATTAATAACATGCTTGCACTGAAATCCTCAGATATCCCAATGTCGGTAGGGGTGGTCGATCCCAGGGCAAACCCTACACAGCTCAACACTGTGGAGTTCCTTTGGGACCCCTCGAAAAGGACCTCTGTGTTTATTCAGGTATCATAGACTGCTTTTGCTGACCTCAAGAACAACTCTCCCAGACACTGTCAGTGGAGCCTTAAAAATCCCAAGATGAGGTTTGATCTGTGTCTTTGTTGTGTTTTTAAAAAAAAAAAAATGTATTTAGCCATTCATACACAATCTATGTACTTTGTCAGTGACAATTTAACTTAGACTTCCTCATTAGGATGGACTTTAACTGTATTAAAGGGATAGTTCACTTAAAAAAATTAACATTCTGTCATCATTTACTCACCCTCATGACATTCCAAACCTGCATGACTTACTTTCTTTCTGCGGAACACAAAAGTAGATATTTTGAGGAATGTTTCAGCAGTTTTTGTCCATATGATAGAAGTCTGTAGGGTCCAAAGCAACACTGCATCTCATTGACTTTAATTGTAGGCTATGGACAAAAAAAATTGACAATTTTCATTAAAAAAAAATAAATAAATATATATATATATATATATATATTATTCAGTGTTACATTCTCATTACTCATACCCTGTTACTACATTACTCATTCCTGTTTGTTTAGGTCCATTGTATAAGCACAGAGTTCACCATGCGTAAGCATGGAGGAGAGAAGGGAGTGCCGTTCCGTGTTCAAATCGACACTTTCAAGGAGAATGAGGCCGGGGAGTACACTGAGCACCTGCACTCCGCCAGCTGCCAAATCAAAGTTTTTAAGGTGGGTACATTTACAATGTGACATCTATACTCCGTTTCAGTGCAAGTCCTGTTGCACCAGTGCAACATAATTTTTGTGTAACGTTGCTACCGAAACAGGATTTTCTTAAAAAATGTAATACAAATACTAATTTTTGTGTTCAGCCTAAAGGTGCAGACAGAAAGCAGAAAACAGACAGAGAAAAAATGGAGAAACGAGCACCGCAGGAAAAGGAGAAATACCAGCCTTCATATGAAACCACCATTCTCACTGAGGTGTGTATCTGCTGCCTTGAAAGTATGGGTTTGTCATAAATATTTAAATGAAATTAATCATTTAATTTGTCTCTTTAATATAACAGATTTTTTTTTGAAATATTATTATAAAATTGTAATAATTGTTTAATTATAATATATATAAATGAAGTTAATTATTGAATGCGTCTCTAATAGCTAGAAATAATTTAATATACAGTGGGGAGAACAAGTATTTGATACACTTTTTGCAGGTTTGCCCACTTACAAAGCATGTAGAAGTCTGTAATTTTTATCATAGGTACACTTCAACTGTGAGAGAAGGAATCTAAAACAAAAATCCAGAAAAAAACATTTGTATGATTTTTAAGTAATTAATTTGCATTTTATTGCATGACATAAGTATTTGATACATCAGAAAAGCAGAACTTAATATTTGGTACAGAAATCTTTGTTTGCAATTACAGAGATCACACGTTTCCTGTAGTTCTTGACCAGGTTTGCACACACTGCAGGGCTGTCGCTGGGCAATATGGACTTTCAGCTCCCTCCAAAGATTTTCTATTTGGTTCAGGTCTGCCACTAGCCCACTCCAGGACCTTGAGATGCTTCTTAGGGAGCCACTCCTTAGTTGCCCTGGCTGTGTGTTTTGGGTCGTTGTCATGCTGGAAGACCCAGCCACGACCCATCTTCAATGCTCTTACTGAGGGAAGGAGGTTGTTGGCCAAGATCTCGTGATACATGGCCCCATCCATCCTCCCCTCAATACGGTGCAGTCGTTCTGTCCCCTTTGCATCCCCAAAGAATGTTTCCACCTCCATGCTTCACGGTTGGGATGGTGTTCTTGGGGTTGTACTCATCCTTCTTCTTCCTCCAAACACGGCGAGTGGAGTTTAGACCATAAAGCTCTATTTTTGTCTCATCAGACCACATGACCTTCTCCCATTCCTCCTCTGGATCATCCAGATGGTCATTGGCAAACTTCAGACGGGCCTGGACATGCGCTAGCTTGAGCAGGGGGACCTTGCGTGCGCTGCAGGATTTTAATCCATGACGGCGTAGTGTATTACTAATGGTTTTCTTTGAGACTGTGGCCCCAGCTCTCTTCAGGTCATTGACCAGGTCCTGCCGTGTAGTTCTGGGCTGATCCCTCACCTTCCTCATGATCATTGATGCCCCACGAGGTGAGATCTTGCATGGTGCCCCAGACCAAGGGAGATTGACCGTCATCTTGAACTTCTTCCATTTTCTAATAATTGCGCCAACAGTTGTTTCCTTCTCACCAAGCTGCTTGCCTATTGTCCTGTAGCCCATCCCAGCCTTGTGCAGGTCTGCAATTTTATCCCTGATGTCCTTACACAGCTCTCTGGTCTTGGCCATTGTGGAGAGGTTGGAGTCTATTTGATTGAGTGTGTGGACAGGTGTCTTTTATACAGATAACGAGTTCAAACAGGTGCAGTTAATACAGGTAATGAGTGGAGAACAGGAGGGCTTCTTAAAGAAAAACTAACAGGTCTGTGAGAGCTGGAATTCTTACTGGTTGGTATGTGATCAAATACTTACGTCATGCAATAAAATGCAAATTAATTATTTAAAAATCATACAATGTGATTTTCTGGATTTTTGTTTTAGATTCTGTCTCTTACAGTTGAAGTGTACCTATGATAAAAATTACAGACCTCTACATGCTTTGTAAGTAGGAAAACCTGCAAAATCGGCAGTGTATCAAATACTTGTTCTCCCCACTGTGTGTGTGTGTGTGTGTATATATATATATATATATATATATATATATATATATATATATATATATATATATATATATATATATATATATATATATATAAAATATCGGTTTTGAAGTCACGGTTTGGTACAGCAGGGGAGAGAAAACTAAATATTAGGGATGCACCGAAATTTCGGCCGTCAAAAATTATCCGCCGAAAATGGCATTTTCGGTTTTTGGCCGAAAGAGAAAAAAGGCAGAAAATATGAGCCGAAAATATGCCGCCCCGCCCATCCGTGTTCGGCGATCAGATTTCACTCTCTCGCAGCATGTTTTGTAACTTTGCGAGCGGCTCCGCTTCCGAATATGCACCGCTTCGAAACGACTGCTCCGTGTTCCGCTCCGTGTGTGTGCCGCGTGCAGACATGACATTTCTCTAGACTTGTTTCTTTTTGCACTAGCCCTACTGTGCTGTAATATGGTATGGTATAGCCGTGCTGGGGGAAATTACGCTACCCTCTCATTCACTGACCCTCTCCTCGCTCTCTGCTCACATGCTCTAATAATAATAGTTTTCTAGGACTATACATTATTTTGATAATTTGTCAAAAAATAAATCTGTTAAATTTGATTCTGGTGCATAGAACTGAATGAAGAATAATATAATATATTAATATTAATATATTGATATTAATTAGTGCTGGGGAAAAATTAATCGTGATTAATCGCATCCAAAAAAAAAATTTTGTGTTTACACGCATGTATATATTTAAG
Source organism: Coreius guichenoti (assembly GCA_039654105.1). Lineage (NCBI taxonomy): Eukaryota > Metazoa > Chordata > Actinopteri > Cypriniformes > Gobionidae > Coreius > Coreius guichenoti. The sequence goes on from CM077178.1 coordinate 12,387,648, forward strand.
AAATATTTGCATGTATATACTGTATATATAATTTATCTTATATATATAAATATAATTTTTTTTATAAAAAAAATAAAAATTTTCGTAAATATATACATGTGTGTGTATTTCTATATACATAATAATTATACACAGTACACACACATATATTATGTAAACACAAACTTTTATTTTTGGATGCGATTAATCACAATTAATTTTTCCCGAGCACTAATTAATATCAATATATTATATATAGCGTCAAAACGGCATTTATTGTTTGAATTTCGTGATAAAATGGACAGAATACTTAATATGTTCGTGTGGGAACTTGGATTGAAGTATGTTCTGCGCGTAAAACAAGCCTACTGTTAAAGATTGCATTTGGTACCGTTCGGTACACACGTGCACTGTACCAGAAGTCCTGTACCGAAATGGTTTAGTACGAATACGTGTACCGTTACACCCCTAATACACTGTGTGTGTGTGTGTGTGTGTGTGTGTGTGTGTGTGTGTGTGTGTGTGTGTGTGTGTGTGTGTGTGGGTTTTTTTTTTTATTTATTTATTTATTTATATATATATATATATATGCGCACTCACCAGCCACATTATTAGGTACACCTGTTCAACTGCTTGTTAACGCAAATATCTAATCAGCCAATCACATGGATGAAAATGACTTGTTGATGCCAAAGGTCAGAGGAGAATGGCCAGACTGGTTTGAGCTGATAGAAAGGCAACAGTTGTTGCATCCCAGTTTGCCTACTTATACTATGCCTTAAAAGATTTTTAAGGCGCACTGGATAAATACATAGTGTATAACTATGCCTACTGATTTTATGAAGAAAAAGTACATGCTTTTGAGTGTGTAGCAGAAGAGGATGCAAGCTTTGGGACATACTTGCTGATGACAAAGTAGTAACTCAGATATCCACTCGCTACAATCAAGGTGTGCAGAAGAGCATCTCTGAAAGCACAACATGTCGAACCTTGAAGCAGATGGACAACAGCAGAAGACACACCGGTGCCACTCCTGTCAGCTAAGAACAGGAAACTGAGGCTACAATTCACACGGGCTCACCAAAATTAGACAATAGTAGATTGGAAAAATATTGCATGGTCTGACGAGTGTCGATTTCTGCTGTGACATTCAGATGATAGGGTCAGAATTTGATGAAAACACCATAAAAACATGGATCCATCCTCCCTTGTATCAACGGTTCAGGCTGCTGCTGGTGGTGTAATGGTGTGAGGGATCTTTTCTTGAGTATAGTTTCTGACCATGTCCATCCCTTTATGACCAGAGTGTACTCATCTTCAGATGGCTACTTCCAGCAGGATAACGTGCCATGTCACAAAGCTCAAATCATCTTAAACTGGTTTCTTGAACATGACAATGAGTTCACTAAACTCAAATGGCCTCCACAGTTACCAGATCTCAATCCAGTAGAGCACCTTTGGGATGTGGTGGAACGGGAGATTCGCATAATGGATGTGCAGATGACAAATCTGCAGCAACTGTGTGATGCTATCATGTCAATATGGACCAAAATCTCTGAGGAATGTTTCCAGCACCTTGTTGAACCTATGCTATGAAGAATTAAGTTCTGGAGGCACTAGGTACTAGCAAGGGTGTACCTAATGAAGTGACCAGTGAGTGTGTGTGTGTGTGTGTGTGTGTGTGTGTGTGTGTGTATGTATGTATATGTGTGTATATGTATATCACCAAGGGCCCCCACAATTTTGCCTTTTCCTAAATGTCTCCAAATGAAAACTGTCAAGTTATTAATCTTTTAATTTCACATGTTTATATCTATTTCCTTCATCCCTTCCTTGTTCAATATTTTCCATCCTTTATTTTAATATTATTTTTGAAACTTGATTTTGATATGTGATGATATTGGGTTTTTTGTATTTATCCAGTGCTCTCCATGGCCTGAGGCTACATATGTCAACAACTCCCCATCACCAGGTTTCAACAGCTCCCACAACAGCTTTTCTGTGAATGAAGGGTAGGAAACATTGATCAACATTTTCTGAGCTTTATAAATATTCCCCAGTCAATTTAGACAACACTTGCATAGAAAATGCATTGTTAATAAACCATTTTACTTCAGCAATATGGCATATAAATGAGCAAAAAAGGATACGTAATACGAAAAAAGAGAAATTATATGTTGTTAAAAGGCTAAGGAGACATTTGTCTTCCTTGGAATTGCATGCACTGATTTACTTTCATATGTGGCCATCTAATGGCTTATGGGTTTGTCTTGCAGAAATGGTTCACCCAATCACCAGCCGGAGCCTGTCGTACAGTTAGCAGATGTGAGTGTATTTGTTCTCTTCACCCATCTTCTCTCATATGTGAGATCCACTGCTCTCAATAGCATAAAAGTTACATTCATTAAACGTTTCTAGTGACATCCTAGGATTAGCATCACTATGTCCTTATATGTACATTGAGATATGATATAGGCAAACTATGTAGCACTTTGACTGAGACGTAGTCTTTGATTCATCCCAATGTTCTCCTGTGTTTTTCTTCTCTTACAACATTTCTGCATTCTACATTCTTTCATTTGAATGATAGTATGATTGTACAAGCAAATATATCTGTGTTCCATTTACATTTGTGTGGGATTTAATTCATAACTGATCCTACTATCTTTACTAATCAAGTTGTTGAGCTATATTGGGAATAGCTACTCTTAAGTATAATGTGTGTTTGTGTTTGTGTGTGTGTGTGTGTGTGTGTGGCATGCTCCATTCTTCCATGTTTCCATGTACATTAATAATGTCAGGAGAACTACAGTAGTGCATCATAAACCCTGTGTTTTCATTCATATTGTTGCAGCTGCTATTATCAGTCCCGTAAAATGCTTCTTTTTTTTTTTGTTGCTTTTGCATGTTCATTAGCACATTTCAGAGTATGTAATGGCCTTTTGTAGGTATTTTTTTTAGAACTATATAATACAGCATAGGGGTGGGCAGCATGACCAAAATGTTAGATCTAGTTTTTCTGCTGGAAATTCAATTCATAGAAATATTCTACTTCATAGAAATATATATATATATATATATATATATATATATATATATATATATATATATATATATAATGTATGTATATGTGTAGTAAAATACTTATTAATCCAGTGGATTAAGTACTTTTATTCAATTTTATTTTGTTTTATTTTCTGTATGAGGAATCTTTAAAGCTTGCCACAGATAAACCATGACATGACATTATTTACCGTTGCACTGTATATGTCATATTGCCCAGCCCTTATATATTTTGTTAAAAATAATTTATACACTACTGTTCAAAAGTTTGGCCTCAGTAAGATTTTTTAAAGAAATTAATACATTTATTTAGCAAGGATGTGTTAAACTGAGCAAAAGTGACAGTAAAGATATTTATAATGTTACAAAAGATTTGTATTTAAAATAAATGCTGTTCTTTTGAACTTTCTATTCATCAAAGAATCCTGACAAAAAAGTATCACGGTTTCCACAAAATATTTAAGCAGCACAAGTGTTTTTAACATTGATTATAATAATAAATGTTTTTTATTAAATCGGCATATTAGAATGATTTCTGAAGGATCATGTGACACTGAAGCCTGGAGTAATGATGCTGAAAATTCAGCTTTGACTTCACAGGAATACATTATTTTAAAATAACTTTTACTGTATTTTTGATCAAACAAATGCATTCTTGGTGAGCCTGAGACTTCTTTCAAAAACAAAAAAAATCTTACCGACCCCCAATTTTTGAACAGTAGTGTATACAGGGACCAAATTGGATGTAAAAGAACTTGTACAGGTTGATCTGTACAATCGGTAATTGATTGGTTTGGCACTTTTTTCTTTAACAAATCTATTTTGATTTCCTCGTGCCTCTTTATGATTGTTTGTTGTAACTAATAGACTTTTAAAATGATTGCAAACATTACATTATTTTTGCATTAGTTTATAGGCTGTTATGTGAGGTTTTAGCCCATTATTATTGTTTCATTCGTAACATATAAGCCCCGTTAGTCACCACATACTTCCTCATAACAAGATAATAACACTCAAGACAAATCTGAGATTTTAAAACTGAGAGACCGTTCTGCCTTACAGTTGTCGTGCCACCTACTTACAAGAGACAGTGAAAGCAATCAGGTACATGAATTTATTTGCTAATATGAATATGTTGAAATGTTTATTTGCCAAAGGGTTGGTTGTGTGCAAAGGATTTTAAGTTGTACTAAATCTGTTGATGAACTCATATAGAAGAACATTTGAAGTGGGTTCAACTAAGGCCAGACAGTTTAAGGGGGTGTGTCTGACTTCAGTGGAGGGATTGTTCAATGGAAAAACAGACAAATTATGATCAGTTTATGGTCAGTATGCTAAGGCCTATTTTGTCCTTTCTCTTTGCCCCCGAACAAACAGAATCTGTTGCCCACGGCAACGCCACAGGAAGCACAGCAGTGGCTCCATAGAAACCGTTTTTCGCCATTCTGCCGTCTCTTCTCAAACTTCTCGGGTAAAGGGACGATCAGGCTTACATAAGTGTGCATCACATTCCATACAGCTATCACATCAGGCTTTGCTCACTCAGCAACCATACAGTGCCACACCTGTCTTTACATCACTCTCATTCAGATAACACATGCTCTCCAATCTCATTCTCTCATCATAATTTGTTCAGAAAGATGTAATATGCCTCTTTAGTCCATATTACTTTTAGTATAGTATGAAAAAATCCTCGTGTGAATGTGATAACTGTCTTATGACATCCCTCAGGTGCTGATCTGCTAAAGCTGACCCGAGAGGATGTCATCCAGATCTGTGGACCTGCTGATGGCATTCGACTATTTAACGCACTCAAAGGGCGGTACGTGTCTGTTATCTGTGTACATTTACATGTACACTACACTCTTTTGCTCATCACGGCTGCATTTATTTAACCCTCTGGTGCTCTGTGGAAAAATTTAAGTTTTGTTTTATTTATTTTGTTTTTTTACTTTGTCGGAATGGTATGAAACTTGGTAAAGGTGTTGGCACTTGCTATATGAACACACACAAAAATCACTGACATGATTTGAAAAGGTCCTGAAAAAAATAGTCACACTTGTACTCCTTGTATGACTTTCATCTAGCGAGAACGTTTGGTGCTGCGCCCAAACAAAATCTTACTGAAAACTCATTTTTTTTGAGATATCAATGTCAAATTTGGAACACACCTTGTTTAGATTTATGGTTTTGAACAGGAATAAATGGATTATAACTACTGCATAAATATAATTTGGTACCATAAAAGCCCCATAAAATACAAAATATTAAATAAAAAACATTATTTGAACTACAATATAGTACATTCATTTAATTGAAATGAAAACAAATTGGTCATTTTTGACCGCCACACGAGTAGCACCAGAGGGTTAATCAAAAATACAGTAAAAACTGTGGTAACACTTCACAATAAGGTTTAATTTGTTAACATTAGTTAACTACATTAGTTAACGTGGACCTAAGAATTAACAATTCTTCTACAGCATTTATTAATCTTTGTTAATGTTCATTTCAACATTTACTAATGCATTATTAAAATCAAAAGTTTTATTTGTTAACATTAGTTAATGCACTGTGAACTAACATGAACAATGTACAGTTGTATTTTTATTAACTAATGTTAACAAAGGTTAATAAATACTGTAACAAATGTATTGCACATTATTAGTTAATGTTAGTTAATACATACTAATGTTAACAAATGAGACCTTATTGTAAAGTGTTACCAAAACAGTAATATTGTGAAATACTATTACAATTTTTAAATGAGCTTTTAATACATTTTTAAAATGTAATTTATTCCTGTGATGGCAAAGCTGAATTTTCAGCATCATTACTCCAGTCTTCAGTGTCACATGATCCTTCAGAAATCATTCTCATATGCTGATTTGCTGGTCAAGATACATTTCTCATTATTATCAGTGTTGAAACAAGTGCTGCTTAATATTTTAGTAACATTTCAGTTTAGGGTCCAATTGTCACTTTTAACTAGTTGCTTATTAGCATGCATATTACTAGGATATTGGCTGTTTATTAGTACATATAAATCACATATTAATGCCTTATTCTGCATGACCATATTCTACATCCCTTAATCCCACCCAGTATCTAAACTTAACAACTATTTTAACTATTAATAAGCAGTAATTAGGAGTTTGAGACAAAAGTCATAGTTAATAGTTAATAGTGAGAATTGGACCCTAAACTAAAGTGTGACCATATTTTTGTGTTCAGGATTCTTTGATGAATAGAAAGTTTAAAAGAACAGCATTTATTTGGAATAGAACATTTTTATAACAATGTACAAGTCTTTACTGTCACTTTCAATCAATTTAATGAATCTTTTTGAAATATTTTTTATTTATTTAATTTTTTACTTTTATTTTATTTAAGTACCCCAAACTTTTGAACAGTAGTCTATTTCTCCATTCAGTTTCCATGTTTTGTTTTTTTCTAGGCTGTTGGTGTTTATGTATTATGAACGTATTATGTATGTTTCCGTACAGGGTGGTCCGTCCACGACTCACCATCTATGTGTGCCAGGAGTCCCAACAGGCTCGTGAACAGCAGCAGAAACATGAGAATGGAGACGGGACTAGCAACACTTTTTTCGGTGTGTTTGACATCAACTAGATCAAAAGAAATATCAAATTTCTGCTTAGTTATTGTAGGAATGAAATGTAGGGCTGTGATGGTAATAATTTTTTTCCTTACCTGCATGATCTGGTTATGTCAGCAAAATAGAAAATCTTTTTGGAGCTTTTTTTTTTTCTTTAGAATAATGTGAACTTATGCACAATATGACCTGGGACATAGTTAGGGCTGGACCCGAATATTCGTTCGGTGGGTTGGTATTTGATTTTCAATTTTGGGATTCGAATATTCAGTTTTTTTTTGTTTTTTTCTCGCACACCTGGCATCCCCCTCGAAACGGTTCTCATTCAGACTTTAATATGTTTATACTATAAAATCTGGCGAAATACAATACTTTTTTTTTTTTTTTTTTTTATACAGTTATCTTATATAGCCTAGCTGTTTTTAATAGGATGGACAGTTGAAGGAACCCAACCTCGTTATACTTAATAAATATATTTGCTTCTTCTTAGCCTACTAACGTGTTGCAACTGGAGTATTCTCTGTCTAGAGCGCACAACTGCATGAGCTTGTATGGACAGAAGCGCATGCCTGAGCTTGTATTTTGGGTTAAGCTGCTGGTTTGACGTTGTGGAAAATAGAATAATAGAAACAAAATGTATTAGCCTTTTTATCCGTTTGGGTTGTGACGAACGGTATCACTGAGGGGGGCTTTTAAATCGCTAATTCTAAACCGAAAGTAAAGCGCGCACGGCCGCTCGTGCATTCATAACGGAGCGCAGCAAAGCGAGTGTTTTCAATGAATTCAATGAATGAACTGAAAACGCGCCAGTGGACACGCACCATGAATGACTGTGTGGCCGTGAATGAATGACAGCGCGGCCGTGCGCATTTTACTTTCGGTTTAGAATTAGCGCCAATTCGGGGGCGGGTTGCTTGAATGGATCATTAATTATTATTAATGAAAAACACAACAACAAAACAGTACAATGACAATCTCACTTAAATAGGCGCTTTTACATTTCGCTTTGAAACCAAACCTTCCACGATTATCTTGTCATTAAGCTCCTCACTCTCGTGATGAATGAAATCTGACTCCTGCTGCTGTCTGTGCTGCGACTCTCGTTCGGCTCACGCTGCATGTTCAGTTTTTAACTGTAGTTAATCTGTTCTCTTACTGAACTAAATTATTTTATTATTATAAAGAAAAATCAAAGCGACATTGAGGGGCGGTGGGCAAGTGATGTAACCGGTGTTGGGGCTGACTATCGCAGCAAGCCTATTACCTGTTATTATCAATCTAAATTAATCTACTGCGAAATATAGGATCTTGTTAAAACTCAAACGTGAGATTTTACTGGAACGTAACAGACCTGTGTGTTAAGCCCTGCCCGCGTGAGGCGCGCCGCTTCTCGAGATTCCTGCCTTTATTAGAGAGAAGAATCAGCCCCCTCCCTCCGAAGCTTCGAATATTCGGTGTTCATTACTACCGAAGCTTCGAAGCTCAAAAAATGGTATTCGGACCAGCCCTAGACAAAGTAAATGGGGTCAAATAACCAGAGAAAACAGATAGGGTCAGTATTAATTTCATGTTGTCAGGTGTTTTTAAATTTCTTATTTGAATGTGTTTGCTTTTCTTCTTTTTTTTCTATGCAGCGATTTGTTGATTAGGGTCTCATGTTTCTTTACCCCCATCTTAGTGTATCATGCTATTTATCTGGAGGAGTTAACAGCTGTGGAACTGACAGAAAAGTTGGCTCAGCTCTTCAGCATCTCTCCACGCCAGATCAGTCAGATCTTCAAGCAGGGACCCACTGGTATCCATGTGTTAGTCAGTGATGAGGTAATAAGAGCCTCTACAGGCTTTCTTTTTCTTCTTTGTTTTGGCATTTCACTTATATTTGTTTAGTTTTCCTTGCACCAACCTGCGCTCAATATAGAAACATTCACTTTAAAAGCATGGCATAGATCACTTTTCTGTTCACATTAACCCTATTGCTACTTAATAGAGGGCAAGCCTAAAGCTGTTTTCACACTTGGTTTCGATTGTTTGGTCCGAAGATGCATTTCAAGAGATGCAAGCTGCTCGCCAAAGGCTATTTCTGCAGAGCTTGCAGAATCTGCTGCTGTGCTTGCAGTGCATCAGTCGTCATCAATCCATCATCGATAGCAGTTCATTTCCACAAATAAGAGCAGATTGCTTTCATACCAATTGTGCGGCATACTGGGGTGCTCATGTACCGCGTGCACCCGAGTTCACAAAATGTTCTTGCCGACCAAACGCACCAAGATTTGTGCCTTACTGCAACCCATTTTACTTCTGTAATGTGGCATATTTCCAAATGATAATCAGAATTGAACAAGAAAAAGGAGCCAGGACTTGATTTTATCCATTAGTAATTGATTGGATTTAAAAAGTGAAGGTTAAATACCAGAATTGAGCCTGAAGTTTAGATGATAGGATTAAAAAATAAGGCGGCATGGTTAGTTAAAAATTAAAACCGTTTCAGTGTTGTTGTAACATGCACCATAAGACCAGGAACATGTTTTAAAGTAAATGAGGTACGTTTTGAGTTTAAAATTAGCACAAAATGAAAATTTTGTAAATGCATGTTATAGATCTCATTATGAACATTCATCCATGTGTTTCATTTTTTTTTTTTGAGCTTATAATGTTTAATCAAAATATCAATCTTGGGAGTGAAAATGACAGACGTCTCTCTCTCTCTCTCTCTCTCTCTCTCCGGTGACATATGCCGGGACTTCTCTAATAATTTTGACTGCTTAAATCCCACCTCTTCTCAAATGACTGCAAGCTCACATTCATTCTTGAGTGCCACGCCCACAGCTCAAAATCCAATGAACAACAGCGTCATAGAACCAAGTCCCTGCCTAAATTTTTTTTATTTTCGATAATCTGTTACACTCAGATGTACGTCACAATATGGAAGAAAAGATCTGTTGCTGCTTCCGTTTTATCGCAACTTTTAGTACGCAAGATCTCTTATTCTCTCTTTTTCTTTATAATCTCATTCAAACAGATGATTCAGAACTTTCAAGATGAGATGTGTTTTGTCCTGGACACAATGAAAGGTATGAGCAAGGCAGTTTTTTTTTTTTTTTTTTTTTTTTTTTTTTTTAATAGGAAGAAGTTTTAACCAACATATCTTTGTTTCCAGGTAACCTCTGTTTTATAACTTGCACTCTTTTAATTGAATTTTCAGCTGAAACGAACGATGGCTATCACATCATTTTGAAGTGAAAACAAAGGATGAGGGGGGAGTGAACAGTCCCCTTATGTTTTTCTTAAGATTCAACCCACAGCCCATTCTCTGCACACTTCCTGGACTTTGCTGAAGATCGCTTTGCTTGGAATAGTAATGGAGACGATCATGGGAGAGGGAAAAAAGGCACCTGACCCATTTTGAAACCCTCACTGTTGTTGTCTATGGAGTGCGTGCTGCCTTTTTCAATCTCTTCCCATTTACACAAAATGAAACGAATCATAGAAATTCTATTTTATTAACTTTCTTTGCATCAGTTTGCTCTTTTTAAAGGCAGAAAAAATAGGTTTTGTCTCATTTATTATGTACTAAGGCTGTACTGGCCTAAACAGAGAGAATTGGCTGGTGTTAAATACAGTATTATTTGGTGTTGTCTGCCTGGATGTCATTCCATGAGTATTTTAGCTGCATATGCTAGAATTCCATGTGAAGTCCAGTCCACATGTCTCAATGAATGCACGCTTTATAAACAACACTGTGGAAGTGGAAGGTTATGTAACAGACGGAGACAGAGATTCCAGGGACGCTTATGAAATTGCATCTATTCGTGGTGAACGTTGTCGTTGGTACTGTCACCTGTGGAAAAAGGTGGCCAGTTCCGTTCATATTGTCACTCCACTTCTAAATAAATGATTCAGCGCAGAATGAATGAAATTCACTCGATACTGCCACCCTAACGTCAAGTTCAGTTTCTTTAATTGTCTGTGTCACGGTGAGCAGCTTGACTGACTCATTGCTGCACAAGTCGCTGATGTTCCTTGCAAGTTAATTGATTGTTATTTTTTTTAAGGCTTGTTCAGGCAACTCTTTATGACTGTTGGGCATCATATTAGGTTCTGTAGCTTTGATCTCTGATGATTCTTCAGGTGCTGCTGCATATGCATGTTATTTTACAGACAGGAGATGAACGGTAGCAGTGGGCATTATATATGTGCGTCTTATTTTATTTTTTTAACATTGTGCTTAACACCCCTCACTTCTGTTTTTTTCATCCTTGTTGCATATACTAGAATAGTTTTTACAAATGTCAGATTTGCCAGAACATTATTTTATGGTATAAAAAGCGAGATCATGTTTTACTTTTCTTTTTGTTTCCTTTTGGATATGACCACTGATGTACTAATATTTCAGGTGGGGTAAAGGGGAGAAATATTGCACTGCATGGGAAAAGGCAGCCGTGGTTAGTGCTAGACGCAAGCCAGACCAAGATGGTAAAGGCGTGAGGTATTGTCTGTGACCCTTTACCGTGTCATTGCAATGATTAAAATGACTTACCTTGAATCAAGCAGTTTTGTTTTGTATGCTACATAATTTCTTTCTCACACAACGCTTAACAGAATAGGTACACTATGGCTAAAACCATTGCAGGCAATTTATGGGCATTTATAAGATGAGAATGGCTTCAAAAGGCATTGGTTACCTGGGAGAATTTCACAAAAATATATCTTGTAACATTTCACTTCAAAATTAATTGAAACAAATTGTTTTATTTTCTGTATTTCATAAAGAAAATTTACAATTTTATTTTAACATTAAAAAATAAACAACTAATATAAAATACAGTATTATTGTGTAAATCTGCATAAATGCAGAACAAGTATTACTGTGGTGTACAGATAATTGAATTACATGGTTTTTTGGTTGTTTTTTCACTCTTTTTTTCTTAATTGTCATGAAAATGTTAAAAGGGGGACCCTAAAAATATTAAAACCAGTGAAACCTCTTTTAAGCAAAGTAATTTTCTTATTTTTTTCTTTTAAGTTTCAGGCTGAAATATGAACCCAGCGTTTTCTAAACAGACTGAGATTCACCCACCGATATTTTTATATTTTTCGTATATTTATTCAGTGCAAGTCTCTTGCTAATAGTGCTTGACTAGTTTGAGAACGACCCCACTTAGTTTCCATGGAAACCGAGCTGTCAAAAAAAAACGAAGCGACGACTACAAATAGGTCCAGCTTGACTAGCGTAACTGTCACAGATGAGACGTGTGTTTGAGACAAAATATCTTTTTATTGCTTTACACGCCTTGTGTCCAAATAAAGCCGCTTAGAGAAACAATATCCGTTTTCTTGTCGAGGAATACAACGGACCTTCCAAAGCTAACAAAAGACTCTTTAGAACTACATTTCCCGACAGCCTCTACGCCGGCACGTCCTTGACGTCACAATAAGTATATATGGGTCCCGTGCGGCATTCCTTACTCTATTGTTACATTGTAACAAACCGGGGCAGAAGAGAGGCCCAAAGGGTCCTCGGGCCGACAGATACTACACATTTTTTGTTTTTTTCTTTCCTTCGGGGTGGAAATATAACGTTGCGATTTGTCTAAACATAGCGCAGAACACAACCACCTATCCGGAGGGGGAAAAAACCCCGAAGCTCGGCTCTATTTGGTCTTTTTGAATGCAGGCATTTTAAAGGATCACATAGAGATATTATCTGCATGTATTGGATGCATCTACGCCGGAATTTGTAATTTTTAGTGAATGAGGTTCTTGTCTGCCCCGTTTTTTAATCTTTACAGAGCTTTACTGCAACGTTAAATGCTCGCATAGGCTTCATTATACACGAACTCCCATTTATAGTCCATGTCAAGGCTAATATCCATTGTTTACTATGCTTAAATGTTCGGACATCACAAAAATTTTCGTGAATAAACTGCTGTTTCCTCATTGGTCTGGCCATTTCGATGGGCTGAAGTCGCTTTTGTCTGTCATTTTGTAACCTTGTGGAAGTCTAAAGCTGAAATAGGCTCTGAATCCCCAAAGAAAAGAAAACCATCCAGATAAAGGAAGCACGGAACGAGCGACAGCTTCGCCGGTTTAAAGGCTCTCTATTTCTGCCCAAGGTAAGTCTATGAGAAAAGGTTTTGTGTTTCACTTTTGCCTGTCTTTCCCATACAGGCAAGCTTACAAGGAAAAATGAGAAAAAATGGGTTGATCATTGGACCGGTTGCAACACAGCATGCCATTTTCTGCTCTGTCATAAGACCCTCTGTATGCCTTTTCCAGTAAAGAATATAAAATCATGGCACAGATCATATGTGATGTGTCATCCCAATCATAATGGGTCACACTGTGGCAAGCCGTTTAAACATTTAGGCCTATTTCTTTAAACTAACTAGTGTCTAATTGTTTTACTAGTACTGTCATTAATCCATTACCGGTAACAATGTTTGCCATTTAGTTCTATAGAAGTATGTGGTTCAGATGTTAACTGTTTACCCCAGACTAGTAATCTACTACTAGTATCTGTTCCAGATTTACTAGTAGGCTACTTATTTGTTTGACATGTTACTAGTACCTATCCCAATTGTTACCGACATTTCTTATCTTACTAATTACAATCGCTTTTTGGCTAGTCAACTACTAGTAAGTTGCAGAACTAGTAGGATGCAACTAGTATTTATTGTGATACAATGTCTAATATATAGGCTAGGTTCTATATGGAATGGATGCTACTTATTATAACAAAAAAAAAAAATACTAATGACAATTAATATAGGCTACACACTTAACTAGATATAGATTATATAGATAGAATTGAATATATAGAATTAAATGTCAAATATTAGCTATTTTTTATTTCCTGTAAATTAAGTATTAACATTAAACTATATGCAGTTAGTGTAAAGTAATAAGTGCTACCTTCGCCTGATGCAGTCACGTTTTACAATACAGTGTTCATATTGCTGGACATTTACATGTTTTGTAAATGCACATTATTGCTAAAATAATTAACTGTAGTAAAATGGACAATGTAGTGCGAAGTGTGATGTCATGTAATAAATCTTCCACTTTTTGTACTGCTAGACCCCTTTAAAAAACCCAGCTGCTGAGTGTGCATGGAAGTGGTGCATGGATGCATTCACGGAATGGGAATAATGTTTGCATTTTAAGAAATTGCAACGTCACCTATGCAGAGTTTGAAAGACGTGACGTTTATGTGTCATACGTCTAGGATGGGCTATTTTAGTGCAGGCCAGTCAAACAGGCTGGTGTGTAGTCGGTACTGTAAGGTGATTATTCATGCTTTCTGTCCACCTCAAATAGGCCACAGGATGTGTGTCAGGCTCTCTGCAAACATATTTCAGATTGACCTGTGCTGCATTCAGGAACAAGTTGGTTTGCCTAAACCTGCCTTTCCTTCAGGTACTGGCATCATACACCAATGCTATTGGAGATGAATTTTCCTTTCGGCTATTTTTCCAGAGATGGAGCTTCCCTGGATGTATGGCATAGAAATTATTATCGCTTATCTCTCTGGGTTATGCAAACTATGTATGCCTGTGCATGATGTCCGTTTGTCACTTATTCGATGTGCATTGGGTAAAGACTAAAAGGAAATGATCTTGTACAGCTACGGCCACTGGGCATGCGCATATCAAAATTTTGTCATTTAATTACTGTATTTGCATTATTGTAAGGGTAGGTTTAGGGTTGGGGTAGGTGCAGACGTTAATAAAACACAATCTGATAAGTAGCAAATTTAATTTATTGTTATTTTATCGTCTACTGCTCCCATTTTGTATGGTAGAGTGCTTTTAAAAGCCTGTTTCTGCTTCCCAATGATCATAACTCATAAATGAATAACTAATTACTCCTTTACATCCTAATCTGTGTTTTACAGTGATGTAACCTGGGTTTAGCGACCATTTGTTTCAGTTTGTTGCATATCTGACTAGTTTTAATACTTGATGTAGAATCAATGGTAAATCTCAGGTTGCAAGATCAATGCTTTTCAAATGAAGATTATTAGATTATTATTGCCTTCATTGTACCATCTTGCTCAGCTCTTTCTTTATCATTTATTCATTTAGGGTTTATATGCTATACATATAATCTACCTAAACATCTCAAGCACTTTGTGAATCAGGAAATTTGTTAATAGATAATGACCAAATGGGGAAAGACTCATTTTGTGGGATGAGATGTTTAAATTAATTACTTCTACTATGCAGGTTTGGTGCCATTGCAAAGCTTTCTGTTGTCACTGCCCACCTGCATAGTTACAATGCTTTGCCCTATGAATATACATACAGTATTAAAACGTATGCTTTTAAGACACTGTGAGTGTACACGATGGTGTCCAATAGTAGTGATGTGTGACTAAGTTTGGCTCTGAGTCTGAAGAGAAATCTTGGCATGCTTCACTGAATACACATTAATTGGCAGATGTACTGCATTGTTTGCTAGCAGCTTACTTGCAGATCACCACAGAATATCTTTGTATTTTACAGCATCACCACGGTAGCATTAATTATAAAAGGAACACATAAAAGGGAGGAAACAAGAAATGCTAAACGAGCAAAAAATGGACTTGTTTAGCATTTCTTGTTTCTATGGATACGGTTCATTCAAGAGCAGCGCACTGTGTGTCAAACACTGATGCATAAAACAGCGTATACTCTCTCATTTTATCATCCTGTTGTTTGTTGCAGCTGTTTTTGAGGTTTCAAGGTCTTAACGCATTCTTTACAAGCGATAAGCGTTTTGGCAGATGTTGGCATATACTTGATCTTGTATGTGAATTCAAGGCTACCCGGCCGGATTATTGAATGACTGATTGTAAAAATGTATAAGACATTCATATGCCCAAGCTGAGTCAGGCTAATGTTATTTCCTTAGCCTTCATAATAAGAATTAATAAAACTAATCCAGTTTTTATGGATTTTACAAATCTGTGGGATTAAAATCCATTATGCTGTGAGTTTAATTGTCAGTCATAATTCTTCAGTCATCTTTTTCTCCCTTCACATGGAAAAAGCCGACCTTCCCTCAAAGCCACTGCCGAACTGTTCTCATTTTACCCAGTAAAAAGCCACTGACTGTTTAAAAATAGTGTTTAATCATGAAGAAAATCAGCCATGGAGCCGCTCAAAGCAGTTGTATTACACAGCTCCCTCGGGCTAAGGAGGTGGTCTGATCAAACGTCCCGACTCGGCCTTGTGTGACCTCTCTGGTTTGACTGAACTGGTCTTGTTATCTGCTTGCAAAGGCTTGTTGTTTGTAAGGTTCCAACGGTTTTAATGGGGGTGAAAAAGACCCAAAAACTTGGATGCAGTTTATCCATGGCTATTGCTTTAAACCAGTTACCATGGTGATGTTTGCAGGCTTCATGATTTTTAAGCAGGACTTTCATACTGGATGGAGAGAAAAAGAATGTCAAGGATTAGGTAGCAAAAGAGGTGATATTGCATAAGATTCCAGATTTTTTTATTGAAAACAGGGAACAGTATATCTCCAACATCTTAATATAAAATATCACACTTTCCTCAATGGTGTATTTCCCCCCCAATACTTGTTACATTTTTCTAAATTGAGCCTTAAAATAAATGTCTCTCTCCATACAATATATTTCATTTACAACTGCTAGTCCCTTGTATTATTAATTATGGCTTTCTTACTGCTTGCTAAAAGTATCTTTAAAGGTTTAGTTCACCCAGAAATTAAAATTCTGTCATTAATTACTTACCCTCATGTCCTGTTCATCTTCGGAACACTAATTAAGATATTTTTAATGAAATCTAAGGGCTTTCTGTCCCTCCATTGAAAGCCTACGCAATTACCACTGTCAAGCCCCATAAAGGTAGGAAAGACATCATTAAAGTAATCCATGTGAACCAAGTGGTTTAACCAAAATTTTATGAAGTGGTGTGAGTGCTTTGTTTGCGCAAAAAACATAATTTGCCACCAAAATATTAATCTCCAAAACACGTTCACGAGAGCACCACGACGCTGCGAGAGCAGATGTTGTTGCATGAACAAGTGTTGGAGATTAATATTTTTGTAAATAAAGTGGTAAATTATGTTTTTTTTGCACAAACAAAGCACTCGCTTAATAAAATTGAGGTTAAACCACTGAAATCACATGGATTACTTTAATGATGTCTTTACAACCTTTCTGGGGCTTGAAAGTAGGAGTTGTGGAGCTGTCAATGGAGGGACAGAAATCTCTCAGATCTTCATTTGTGTTCTGAAGATGAACGAAAGTCTTACGGGTTTGGAACGACATGAGGGTGAGTAATTAATGACAGAATGTTCATTTTTAAGTGAACTAATCCTTTAATAAGTATTTATCCTTGTCTAAAACAGTTTCTGGTATTTTCCCTATATATAATGTATTGAATGAATAATAAAACTCTTCTCCTGTTATCTTTTCAATTTTAGCCGCTACTTCTTGCCAAATTGTTTGTATTTTGGGCGGGACCAAAAAATATGAAAATGATTAGCCATTGAGGTTCCACTTTGCCTCCTACAAAAGCCCCGACTCTGTGTAGTGCTGTTTGTTTGGGAGTTATAAAGAATCAGACTTAATTCTTCCATCCAAACTCCCTCCAAGATCTTGAGTGTGTAGTATTTGCCTGTATCACACATAAACCTGTTCAGTCTTCCTCTGTTATTTGAAAGTCGTAGTCTATCTCCCATTTTTGTTTAATGTATTTTGACGAATAGTTCTTCTTAGACGCTTGCATACATCCATATAATCTCGAAACCAGCTTTTTGTAATCTTCTAATGAAGATGCAATGCCTCTTCAAACCTACTGTTTAAATCTCTCGTCCATCCTTGCAGGTTCAAAACCTGGGTCTTTGGTTGCATTTTTCTGTGTTATATTGGGTCTCTATGACCTCCAGAATGAGGTATTTTTATTCAGCATGGCAGCTGATGATTAATCTCTGTTACTGGCCAAGTTTCAGTTTTTCTGACCTTTTAATAGTTTTATTCTTTATTGTACTTAGGAAACTTTTTGAAGAATTACAGTTTTGCTTTAAAAAGGTAATTGTCTGTTATATATAAACTGTTTATATATATATTTAAGATATAAAGATATTCACCCAGTTGATTCACTGAAAATCTACAGACAGTCCTGTCAATGAACATTTGAATGAATAATAAGATGAATAATAATCCATTATTAGTAGTATATATTTTAGATTGGGTGTTGTATAACTTATATGAAAAAAGTGGATTCAAAAGTTAGAAATGCAGCTCCTGCTTATATACATATCCTACTCTTTTGTCATGTTTGAATTTTGCTGGCAATAGTCTGTCAGTCTGTCGGACAAAGCTTGTACCTCTCTGTAATGCTTCCAGACGCAGTGTTTCCATGGAGACAGTGTCATCTCGCGGCCTGAAGCGCAGATTTGAGGAGGTGGACAGCGGCTCGCCGTGTTCCACACCCAAAGATTCAGATGATGACATCTCCAGCAGTGACAGCGCCGATAGCTGCGACAGTCTCAATGCTCCCTCCAGCTCTCTAACACGTAAGAACACGCAAGTTAGTCTTTATGACCCCATTATTATAGCAACATCCTGGCCATAAGTTATGAAAGAGCTCAAACAATTTCCATGTGTTTTGTTTTGTTCTTAGCCCCTGAGCTAATTCCGGACAGAACATTTGCACTATTGCAGTATTTGCAAATAAGAACCATTTCAATGTAAAATGTGAAAGCTTTTGCATTTACTTTGTTTTATACATAGGTACCCTTTTTGGCAATATACTATTAAAAGGGTCATGAACTGATTTTTTTTATTATTTTATAATGATTTTTACATTTAAAAAAATCCTACTTTACAAGTAATAGGCTATTTTCTATCCTGTTTTTGACCCTCTCTTTGAAACACTGAGTTTTGAAAGGCATGCTGAGACTTGGAAGTAAATGCCCACTGCTATGATTTGGTAACTATTTTGCATATTAAAATAATTTTCAACGTCCATTACACGTGGAAATATTTTCCGTTGAAAAATATCTTGTTACATAGTTGAAACATTTTCCAACAATGTGAAACATTTATGCATATTACATATGTTCTATAAGTCTTGGTTGTGGCAAATAAAGTTTAAGTACTTGGAGTTACCACAGTTATAATTGACAAATGATAGTTTACAGTGTTTTGTGTAATGAAATTATGAATGAATGTACCATTGTTTGTCACACTGTCGTTCTTATAGACTATTCATCATTCATCCTTTTCGATAAAGTGAAAAATTTATAAATTGTCATTTGCAGTGTTGTAATGTCTTATTAGCTGCGTTTCCATTACCCTTCAAATTGCGCAAATTGAAATTGAGAATTGAAAATACGCCCAATGGAAACGCGTCAATTTTGCAAAAACTGGATTTTCAGGCAATTCAAAAAAGGAAATTTTCGCAAAACTGCAATGGAACATGGTAAAAACGTGTGTTGCAACATTGCTGTTGTATCCAATATAGTTGGATATACTCTCTCTGAAAAGCTTGCGCCGAACAGTGTCTTGTTTAAAAAACTAATTTGAAGTAAAAATGAAGCGAACAATCGAACATTGTCTTACTGGTGCAATCTGGAACGTTGTTAAAATAAAGTTCATCCACGCTTTCTTAATGTTACTAAGCAATGCAGACTGTTTTTCTCCAACTTGGCACTTCAAAACGTCTTGTAATCGTCAGAGGCATCTCTATCGTTTTGTTGCTGTGTTTGCGTCTCTCATATTTACTACTACATGACATGCGTGGATCGGTGGGCAGGGCTAAACAGGCAATGACGTAGAAGTAGGCATTGATTTTCTTCTGCAGAGGCGGTCTTTCATCGCACTATGAACTAATAATGTGACAAAATACGAAACAAATCATTTTGGCAGCTTGGTTTCAATAAAAACTGTTTTTGTACTAACAAGGTTAATAACAAAAGTTATTACGGTTAATAACAAAGTTTTGAGTTCTGAAACTTACAGAATATTTTTATAGTACAATGACCAAAAGATCAAGGAAAATTAGATTTCTTAATTCATGACCTTTTTAAAGCCACCTTTGGACTCTGATATCCTCTATAGTCCGTTTCAGGAATATGTCCTACTTGGGTAAATAACATTGTTCCTAAAGCAGCAAGTCTTGAGATGAAAACTTGTTAAACACCATTTTGGCATTAAACACAATATTTTCATTTAAGGAGGCGTAGGTTGAGTACCAAAGCTATATATAGACCATAACATTATTGTTTACACATTCTCTTTATTTTGTTTCTGTAGCCCCCTCCATTCTCAGAAGACACAAGGTGTCTTTAGGTCGTAAGCAGGTACGCTTTGACGCGGTTACAGTCTACTACTTTTCCAGAAGGCAGGGCTTCACCAGTGTGCCCAGTCAAGGTGGCAGCTCCCTGGGCATGGCACGCCATCACTGCGCTATACGACATTACACCCTTGGCGAGTTTGCACGAGAACAAGAGAGCAGCCACAAACATGTGCTGCGTCAACATCTACGCCAAGAAAAGCTCAATGCTCGCAAGTTAAAGGTTAGTTGTGTGTCGTTGTAGCTCCTGTTGCTCATACAGGATTCTGCTTTTGCAGTAGGGAAGCTATTTTTTAATAGAACTCTTACCTGACTTTCCCCAGCTGACACGAAATGGAACTGTAGATTGTCCCGAAGCGGAGTTGCTTACCCTGGACGACATATCCGATGAGGATCTGGACGTTGAGAGCGTGGAGGTGGACGATTGCTTCTTCCTGCAGCCTCTTCCTACCAAGCGGCGCCGGGCACTACTGAGGGCCTCAGGTATTGCCCGTATAGATGCCAGAGAAAAGGCTGAGCTGCGTGCCATACGTTTGTCCCGGGAGGAGTGTGGTTGTGACTGCCGCTTCTACTGTGACCCTCGACACTGCGGCTGCAGCCAGGCTGGAATTAAGTGTCAGGTAGGGCACTTGGTAGTCTTGAAAGTACTTTTTACTATTAAGGTGTGTCCACTTAGCCCAAGGGTGTCCCTTCCTGCTCCTGGAGGGCCACCCTACTGCAGAGTTTAGCTCCAGTACACCTGCCTGAAAGTTTCTAGTGAAATTGAGGACCTTGATTAGCTAGTTCAGGTGTGTTTGATTGGGGCTGGAGCTAAACTCTGCTGCAAGGTGGGTCTCGAGAAGCAGTATTGGTAACCCCTGATTTGGTCTTTTAGCCTATTCAAATAAAAGGCTGGCATTTAATATCAGTCTCCTGTACCTTGTTCCAAAGGTGGATCGGATGTCCTTCCCATGTGGATGCACCCGTGATGGTTGTGGTAACACCGCGGGGCGCATTGAGTTCAACCCTCTTCGTGTGCGTACCCATTATCTCCACACTATTATGAAACTTGACCTGGAAAAGAGAATCCTGTTGGGTGTTAGGTCTGGAGAGGACTGTGGGGAAGAGACGGAGTTAGTCTCCTCGCCATCTCTGTCTCTTTCTCCTTTGGACTCGGATGTGGAAGTGGAAAGCCAAAGTGTTCAGGAGCTGCAAGAGGAGCAGTGCGACAGCCTGGAGCGTGAGAACGAAACGGCCGTGCTTCACCTACAAAGTGCAGAGGAACGGGAAAGGAGACTGGAACAAGAGGAGCAGCAGGTCGAGGAGGAGCAGAATGCTGACCCAACCCTTTGCCTCCTGCAGGGTGCCCTGTCCAGCCAGGCTGGGATGGAGGGCATGGAAGGTGTTGAGGGAGTCCTTTTAGAGGGGCCTTTTCCTGAAGGTGCCACCCTCCTGTGTATTACAGAGAACCATCCAGATGAACAGACCCAGCAGAGGCTGCTCAAAGACCCTTCTTCTGTCCTCTACTATCAGGTAGGTCACGTAGAGACGGCAGCCTTTGAGACGCTCCCAGCACAAGTAGAGGAGGCGGTGAGTGAAGGTGATGATCCAGAGACGGAGAGTGATCGGCAAAAACAAGAAACCTGCGGGCAGGATTCGGCCAAGAGCTTGTCTGTCGAAGTACCTCCACCTTTCGAGGATGGTGGCGAAGAACAACTTTGTCCAGAACAGGCCTCAAATGACGGGGAATGCCTCGGGACGTGCCTGGCACTGGATGAAAAGGCAGTACAACTTCCTCCAGAAGTGTAGAGCCCATCACCTCTGCAGATGTTTTGCACAAGTTAGTCATTAAATTCGAAGAGAGCCTACTCCACACAGTGCGATATCTTACAAGACTGCATAATGTTATTAAATGTTAAAGAAACAAGTTACCTTCATGGGTTTGTATCCATTTTAGCTGGAGATAAGCATGTACTGTGTTTGAAGTAGGTTGTCCGTCGTAAAATAAGTTATTAAAAAGAAAAAAATAGAATAAATTATTTACAAAAAAACAAGAAAAAAGAAACTCAAGAGGAGCAGAGATCCTGATCTGACAAGTGTTGTTTTTTCCCAATATGGTATCGGTTGATTACTTGATACTGGTGGGAAAATGTGGCCTTTATGTCGAGGAGCAAGCATTTTCAGGATTATCCAGCGGCTTCTTATGGCCTTTCTAGTTTGTAGTTTCCGATAGCACACCTGACAACTAATTGCCACTGACCGGAGGTTATATACTAACGCTAAGTTCACGTTTCGTCAGAATTACCGCAGTTATGAGATGTTCATGTACTCTGACTCAGTTCTATAGCAATGCTCATAACGCCAAAATGTATCCATGCGCAGCTTGGTTGCTTATGACAGAAAAATCTCTACATTAACCTTGGAATGGAGTTTTAATCAAATTCAGAGGTTCCAACCTCAGAATTACACAAGTTCCCAAAGACATGAATGGGTTTTAATACTTATAATTATGGTAATTCTGCCAGGGCGTGAATGCAACATTAGTAATATGCATATGGATAATGCTAACGCAGTGCTAATGCTAAGAGAAGGGGTTGCTAATTTTTGAAGAGGCTGCTGTTTGTAGCATCCTTCCTGTGAATAGACCCAACAATCCTGGAAATACTTGGTTTTCATGTACTGTACAAGTGTTTTGCTAAGAGCTAGCATGAAGATGAGTGAAAAAGCTGCTTGTTCTCTGTATGCACGTTGAAAACTTGATTCGTTTGAACTTGCTGACAGGGGGATCAAGAGGATAAATGAATGTGCAAGCCATTTGCACAGCAGTTCTTTACTGATTTATCGTAGTCTTGACCTTACACCGTTTGAAGCTGTAGCCTATCGTCCCAGTTCGTGGACATTTATTTATTCACCACCGCTTTGTATTGTGAGGGCGAGGACAGTGTGTGTTTGAGTACTGTCACCTACAATCATTTATGATTTTTTGTTTGTTTGTGTTAATTTTTCAGGAGTGAATGAGATCGTACACATTTATTGCACATCAAGCCTTTAAAGATTACAGAAGAGATTTTAGCTGTAATTTTACTTCAGGTAGAAAGTCAAAAATATTGAGTTCTGTGTATGGGTGAATATCATAAAAACATGTCCAGGTCACATTTCACTCCAAAATCGGAATAATAAATAAATAAAAACAAGACATTACATTTTACATAACTAAAATAAAGCCTTTTTTAGACTCATAAAGATTTTTTTGTCACTTTTCTACAACAATTCAACACATTTTACCTCTAAATTCCATTTCGTAGTGCATCCATTTTATTTTTTACTCTGAAATGGTGATTCTTACTACTTTAATACAGTATTATTATTATTATTATTATTATTATTATTATTATTATTTACTTTACAATTATGAGAAGTTTGGGTGCAAATGTGATTAATCGACAATGACACAATGCCAAAAAATCTTAATGGTCTTAAAATTGGCTTTACTTTCTATTTTTTAAATGTAATTGCTTATTTTCTTTTATGCTGAAATATGACTCATGACATGATGTGTTTTAAACCCAGTACTTAAAATCCAAGGTCATTTTATACATCATGTAGGTCTTTATGTACTCTATGACAAGGCAATGAAGACTATATAAGGAGACTATATATTGTAATGTTGACTTACACATGGGACTTCTATGTTTTTCACACTAGGCCACCATTTTAACCAACTCTTGTATTTAAGCAACATTACAAGTTAGACTGTTTATAATTTTCTCTCAACAGTGCACATCATTTTAAATGTCCAAACCCTAATTTTAACCCTGTGAAGACCATCAGCCTCGTCCTTTTTACCCTTGCTGTTTTTCCCTTTTGCATTTTTATGGTCTATCCCTCCCACATACCTCTTGTTTTAGAATATGAATAATGTTGATGAAGATTTTACCTAGATGCTTTGTTATAGTTGTTTTAGTTCACTCCTGTTTAATGATAGTTAAAGACAAAGTAATAATTTGAATGGTTATATGAAAAGAAAAAGATGGTGTCTTCAAATAGTATAATGAATTCTGTGGATGTTGCTAAATTATTTAAAGAAACCCAAGAAAATGGTCATTTTGCAGTGTGTGTGTTTGTATGTGTGCCAGAAAGATTCTTTCTGATTTGTGCGATGAACCAATGTTTGTGAGTGCAGTATGGGTTCTTCATATTTCAAAAGGTGCTCTTATTTTAGTTGTCTCACCTTCATATTAACACTATATGTAGAGAGAGAGAAAAAAAGAAATATTAAAAATCCACAAATTGTTGGTTGTAATTGCAAATGTTGTCGTTATCTCTCTGCTTCTGATTTACTCACATGTCACTTACAACATGTCATGGATAAAGGAGATGCTTCATTATGTGATTACATTAGCTAAAATGAAGCATGTGAGGCTAATTATGGATTTGTTAGCATGGTTGCTCCCTCATATGACTTAGCATTGTAAAGCTCCAAGCATTAAGCTCGATTCAAATCTAATTCTGCAATAATGAGTTTTGCAAATGACCAATCAAACAAGAAGGATTTTTGTTTTGTTTTATACTGTTGCTGTGTTTATAATGTTTTTTTCATACTTTGTTTTTGCCTCATTGTATGTTAGCATGTTTTTCCTCTCAGTGTACTGAATTATCTTAATGTACTGTTTGCCACCAAACATTCCTGCACTCAAATGAGTTTTTTCTGAACTAGAAACTGACCAGTCCTTAAAAATGTTGGTCTAAAGGCCTGCTATTGACCAAAACATGGTAGATGGAAGTCAGTCTTCTTTTTTGTTCATGTTTTTGACATTCGAACATCCACCAGTCTAGTGGTCTAAAACCTAATGGCTTTAAAAAGGAGGCTTGAACGTTGCACATGCTAATGTACCTGTTACTAAAATGCTAAGCATCTTTTTTGTCAGATATATTTTTGTTTTCCTCCTTTTTTCAGTACTCAGATTTGAGACCACTACAGTAACTGAAAACCAACATTATGATTGTGTGTATGTGTGTGTTAGAGGTGCTTTATTAATAAGGCTGAATGGAGTTGAATTCTACGCTGTAAGAGTGACTTACGTTAACTGTTGCCTACAGAGGAGACAAAACATACAAAGTTTTATATGAAAATGTGAGTGAAATAAAATCTAAAATGAAGAAAACAACTGTGGTCTATCTTCTATGTGAGAGCTTATTGAGTTGCATGAAATCTAAATTGTATTATAAGTAATTATGAGGGCATCTTATAGCTATCTTTCATTCAGGAATGGTGCAGTATCAATACAAACTATTGATAATCACAGATAACTGATTTGTGGCCTAGTTTGTAAAGTGTTTCACAAGTATTAACAGAATAATATAGTATATACACACCACGTCAACATTTTGATCGCAAATCTGAGTCAAGTTGGTTACACTTTATTTTAAGGCGACATAGTTATTGTACTTACTCAAATAAATACTGAATAGTATTAATTAACCAGGCTACATGTACTTACTATAGAGTTGCAGTTAGGGTTTGGTTTAGGGTTAGTTACTTTTAATTATGCATAATTTACAGTTATTACTATAGTATATAGTACTTGTACATTTTGAGAGACTATAGTACTTGGACATTTGAGAGACAATGATTTGAGGGGACGAGTTTCTTCACATGTTATGAGTAAATTCAATTTGCATTCAAAGCTTTCCGTTCCACTAGAGGGCGACACTGTCCGATTAATGGAGCAGATCTACGCAAGATCCAGGCAATTGTTTAGTTAAAGGGCTTACATCCAGGGAAAACCTGCCGTTTCCCTCTCTTTCTCAGACATAAACCTTATGCTGCATGAGGGGATGAAATGTTCTGTCTTGTTCACTGTTTGCCCTTGTTCTTTGCTACTGAACCAAAAATAATTCACGGTAGGTTAGATATGGAAAATGTATTTGCAGATAAACTGCAGACCTATTTCAAATATAGGCCTAGGGGTGTATTCACTTTCCCCTGTCATCTCAATGGCAAAAACTGTCCCATTGTCCCAATATATATATATATATATAATGTTAGTGCTGTCACATCCAAAATAAAGGTTTGTTTACATAATATATGTGTGTGTACTGTGTATATTTGAACACACACACATACATGTATATATATATAATCGCGGTTAATCGTTTTGACAGCACTAATATACATAGCCTACATTTATGCATATTAGTGCTGTCAAATTGATTAATCGCGATTAATCACATTCAAAATAAAAGTTTGTGTTTACATAATATATGTTGCATGTATATATTTAAGAAAAATTTGTTATATTTATATATAAAATATTTATATTTATATATAATATAAATTGTATAAATATATATACAGTATATACATGCAAATATTTCTTTATATATATATATATATATATATATATGAATGTGTGCATTTATATATACATAATAATTATACACAGTACACAAAAATATATTATGTAAACACAAACTTTTATTTTGGATGCGATTAATTGCAATTAATCGATTTGACAGCACTAATATATATAATTTGTCCTCAGCCTTTGAATTTAATTATGACAAATATGAGGCATACCAAGGCATTCCAACACCTCATTGTTTGCAGTCATCTTCAGTTTATTCACACCCCAGATGCCGACTATCAAACCAGCCTGTCTTTCAGTTCAGCTTTCTCACTTTCAGTCATTTATCACATTTACATTCACACAAAACTGTTTTTGGTTAGAGAAAGTGAGTAATGATGATAGCATCACCGACATGCTGTGAAACCATACAGAGCTTTCAATAAACACATGAATGTCTCCAATGTTCCACACAGTCATTCAGAGTGAAAGAGGAAGGGATGGCCTGAGGAAAGTTCTTGACATCCTGCTGAAGAACTGCATCTGGGGAAAGACCAGGGCTGCATTTCCCAAAAGCATCGTAAGCCTAAGTAGATCGTAGAATATTTCCACCAATGGTCCCTACGAAACGTGCACTTTTCATTTTATCATTTCATTTTAACAAAGGGAGGCATTAAGCCAGTGTCCGTTAATTATACAAATCGAATTTAAGTCTGTATTTTATCTGCTTTGACAACCGCTAATAAAATTAGCCATCTTTTCAACATCACTTCATGCCTTGCCTGGAGAGGAGAACAATGAAATTTTCCTGTATCCCCTGAATGGGAGGAAACAGCTTGGTGGGTACAGTGACCAAATGCCTCTTTGTCTGCATTCTTTTCCTGTACACTTTAGCAGTGGAAAACATTGCCACTCAAAGCCTAAAATGTTGTGGCTAAACTGACTTTTTTTTTAGTTAGTTTTTTTATTCAGGCCCCATCATAGCACAGAAATTGCACTCGTTAAAATTACAAATGACTTACTTCTAGCTTCTGACCAAGGCTGTATCTCAATAGTTTTGCTTGATCTTAGTGCTGCGTTCGACACTATAGATTGTCACATATTCTTAGATCGATTACAAAATTACACTGGGATTCAGGGACAGGCATTAAGGTGGTTTAGACTGTACCTGTCTCCGTTACCATTTTGTTTATTTAAACTGGGAATTATCCAAGTTAACGTCAGTAAATTATGGAGTGCCACAAGGGTCTGTTTTAAACCCGCTGCTATTTTCAATATACACACATGCTAGTAATATTATTAGAAAACATGGACTTAGTTTCCAATGTTATGCCGATGATACTCAGTTATTATTTCATCACAACTAGATTAAATCTCTAAATTATCCAAGTTGATAGAGTGTGTTAAAGATGTAAAATATTGGATGACCAGTTATTTTCTTCTATTAAATTCGGATAAGACTGAGGTATTACTTATTGGACCAAAAACCTGTAAATTTCTTAGAATACAATTTGCATCGACAAGGATGTATTGTTACTTCATCCTCTCAATTTAAAGACCTGTGTGTTATATTAAACAGCAACTCGTCTTTCAAAAATCATATTTCATGTTACAAAACAGCCTTCTTCCACCTCAGAAACATCGCTAAGCTATGTTTCTGTTTCTGATGAAAAGCTAGTTCATGCATTCATGACCTCTAGACTAGATTACTGTAATGCATTACTAGCTGGTTGTCCTGCATCCTCAATAAACAAGCTACAGTTAGTCCAAAATGCAGTTGCTCTTACCAGGTCAAGAAAATATGATCATATAACCCCAATTTTATCATCTCTACACTGGTTACCTATTAAGTTACCGTATCGATCACAAAGTATTACTACTGACCTATAAGGCCTTTGGTACAGCTCCTGTGTATTTAACCAATCTTCCATTGCCCTACAATCCATCAAGCTATTTAAGGAAGGTCACAAAACTCTGGGCATTTGGTAGTACTGTACTGTCTTAGAACTGTACATTTATGACATATGGGCATTACTTTGACACAGCCAACTCTGATAACAGATTACTCTTAATTGTAAAGCTTGTGAAAAGCGCTATACAAATAAATGTGAATTGAATTGAGTTTCATTCTGAAGGAATACAATGGCAAATCTTTGATTATACCTATAAAGAAATTCTTGTACATGCCTTTGAAGCTAAAGTTATAAAAAAATCATTAATTAGCAAAAACAGTGCCAGCACATATCATTTAATACATATTTTTTTTACTGTATGTATGACACTGATATGTCAGCATAACAGGATCTGAGCAATAATCAAGAAGCATTAAGGGAGATTTATCAGTCATCCATCACTTCCTGTCTCGGCTTCACCATTGTGTCGTGCTTCCAAAAGCCGGAAGAGCCGAAGGAATGCAGATAGTGTAAGAACCAATGACTTTGCAATGCAATGGCAAGGAAATGCCAAAGTGGTAACATGTATTTGCTAAATAGCAAGACAGAATGATGTGAGGAACACTTGAACATTCAGTAACAGGTTTAGATAAGCTGAAGAATGTGACAGGAATACAAATAATTCTTGACTATGATGTGGCAAAGCAAGGTTAATGAGTCAACATCAGGTCTGGTCACATTTACAGGAAAAGAAGTAGGCTATTTGACTGTGATCCTTGGCATTTTTGAGTTCCTTTTGCTATTTTTTACTGTAAGGATTTTTTTAAAATTATTATTAAACTTGTTTTATGGTTTTGTTGTCTGTAATATTACCGTACCGTTTAATGTAAGTAATTTTATTGGTTAAAAAGATTACTAAACAACTCTTATGCAACTTTCCAGTGACAATTTGTCTGTCCACACTGAAAGAGAAAATATAACGCAAACTGAAACAAAAACGGCCAATCATAACATTTTTGTTTAGTGGTTAATATAAAGTAATTTGGAACAGTATTTTGAACCTATGCTTTTTCACTGTGGGCGGGGCTTCGCAGTGCAACGCCTTAGAAAGTGTTTGACAAACTGTCATAACATAATTGACAGACTAAAATGATTACCAACTCGTCGTAAAATCTAATTTAAACGAGGAGCGGGAGCAGTTACATCCAAATGGTAATTGACCGAAGCTATGAACTGCTTAAATAATCTGAATAGACCGTGTTTGTGTGCTGGTCGCCCGTCAGTCTTTTTCCTTCAAACAGTACGTTAGGCGAGTAGTTCGCCGAGATATTTCATGTTGCTTTTAAAAACATATATTGCTAAATATGTGTTTAGTACAGTACTACAGTGTGATACAGTAATACTAGTATAATTTACTGTGAAAACACCTTTTTTCTTCTCGTTTGAGTAAGTCCTTGCTATAGTCTGGTCAGGTCGCCATATTGAATTTAACGCAGATGAAAACGAGTGTCTCTATCATGTAATTTTCACAACTCATAAGTTTTAAAACTGTTTTATGTAGTTTTTGTCTACTGAAAGTTTTTTTTTTTTTGGAAAGACCTTTCATTAGCTGAACAATCGGATTTAACATATAATCCATTGAACACACTAATCAAAAATTTAATATGGTGCTACCCTATAAGGTCTAATGTGAGGGCAAAGAAGAGACTTAATGAAGTGAATGACATTTTTTTAGACTAAAGTTCAAGTTCAGGGCTCCAGACTGCAACCATATGGACAAACAATTTTTTTTTTACTAGTCGTGCGTAAATTTAGCCAAATTTCATGTTAAATGAGTAGGGAGTGAGTCCACCAGTGTAGGCCTGTGTGTGTGAGAGGGGGAGGATTAGAGTGATTGGTCAACTGCGCGAGTCACAGGTCATAATGTCTCGCTATCGTCGTGTCTAACGTCCCAGCTCAGTCAAAAATGGCGAAACGAACCATTGAAGCATTTTTCTCACCAGAGCCAGGCCCTCTATAGCAACAAATTGTCGAGAAGGAAAACAATTTTACTGACAGGAATGGTGACTTAAGGCCCTTTCACACTGGACGCGTAACGAAAAAGCGTAGCGAAAAAGTGAATATTTCGTGTGCGAATAGTTCACGTCAAAACCATTCACATCAGCCGCGACGCGAATTTGTGACGTCTGTGGTGTTTCAGAGCTCCAATATTCCAAAACATTCGCGGCGACAGCTGAGAAAACATGGACACTTCATCATCCAGTGTAGACGAGCTTTTCATTTTCTTTAAA
Organism: Coreius guichenoti; assembly: GCA_039654105.1. Lineage (NCBI taxonomy): Eukaryota > Metazoa > Chordata > Actinopteri > Cypriniformes > Gobionidae > Coreius > Coreius guichenoti. Next base: position 12,418,125 of record CM077178.1, read on the forward strand.
AGACCGAAAAAAAGGTTTTGGGTGCACCCAGTCTTAAAGAACAGAGAGTCTGAAGGGGAGTATGCTAATCTTGTACAGGAGCTAAAACTTTATCATGGCCGGTTCCGCACTTCCGAATGTCCGTAGGACAATTTGAGGAGCTCCTCCAGACAGTGGCACCGCATCTGACAAGACAAACCACAAACTTCAGGGAACCAATCGCCAAGCAGCGTCTGGCAGTCTGCTTAAGGTGAGCTGTCCTCTTAAAATCAAGTCACTGATTGTCATGTTCAAGTGTTGATATTACGATGTTTCCAGTTGAGTCATAATGTAAACATTTAAGTGCCACAGTCGTTCTGATGGAAACACATTCACTTTCCATAGTCGCGGACACAATTAGGTTTAGAAAAAAATCAACGAGTTTTAACTCAAAAGGTTTTTGAAACTTTGTTTCCTTGTATGTGATTGGTTGAAGCCTTTCTGTTGCCGTGAGAGTAAAAAAAAAATGGACATCGAAGCGGAAAAAAATAAACGTTTTTTCGCCGCAGCACATTCGTGTTCGGCGTGGAAGCACTCATAACAGCTGATCAAAAAATAAAACCATCGCGTGAATTATCCGTGCGTCAAAATCGCGTCCAGTGTGGAAGGACCTTTAGGGTGTGTTCACACTTTACATGTTTGGTTCGATTAAAACGAACCCTGGTGCGATTGCTCTGTTAGTGTGGTTCATTTGAGTAAGTGTGAATGCTGCCATCCAAACCCTGGTGCGCACCAAACAAGCGGACCGAGGCAGCTGAAAAGATGGGTCTCGATCTGCTTCCAAACGAACCCTGGTGCGGTTTGAATGAAATATGAACGCAACACAGACTAAGGACATGTACACAAACCAAAAACAAGACATGATGCCACAAGATGCGACCCCAAAGAGGACAGAATGCTCAAGCATACCTGTTTTTTCTCATCATAGTCGTGCTGTTGCCCATCACAGTTCGGTACACGTCTTCTCGCAGCAGATCTTCGTTCATCTGTGTGACGGAGGGATTCCTGCCGCTGTTTTGACTCCTTCACACATTTTATAAGCTCTTTACGAGTTCTCACCTCCATCATATACCATCATATGTATGCACAGCGAGCACATTTAGCCTACCATGACACACTAGTTAAGCACAACAGCACCTTGAAGCATAATACATTAATGAAACTGCATCTCCACTTCCAACAGCATTTCACAGGCAGGAAGTCAATGTCAATTTTATTTATATAGCACCATTAAACACAACTAGGGTTGTCCAATATGCTGCACAATAAAATAGAACAATTAGACAATACAATATAAATTGCTAAAATACAGTGCAATAAAACTTCCTCACTGATTATAAGCCAAATCAAAACGATTTTTAACTTAGGTTTTTAACTTAGATTTAAAAACAGATGACGCAGATCTAATATAGATGGGCAGAGCATTCCACATTCTGGAGGCGCAGTCACCCCTTCATTTCAGCTTCACTATAGCTGAAATGATAGGGAAATTTAACGCAGCGTATTTTATAGCTAAGGAGGAACTACCGTTCAACAAATTCAAGGGTCGAATTGAATTGTTAAAAAAGAACGTAAAATTGAATCTTACATACAACGACACAGCATGTGTGCAGTTCTTTGGCACTATTGCAGATTCACTCAAATGACCCATGAAAAGATTAAGGAAGCCACTTATCTCTCATTCATGATCAATGGTGACGCGTATGTTTCAACGAAAGATGTGAAAGTGTGTACGAAAGGATCCTGCAACATATTTTGATATTCCTGCAATATATTTAGCATATTTTGATTGGCTACATGGAAGTCCAGCATTCAAATGCTGAAGGTATGTTAAATACAGTAGCTGAATTTGACCCCAGTTTAGTGCTTATGTGTTCATGTAACTGTCGTTGGCTAGTAAAAGCTGTGCGTGTAAACCTCACTCCCCTGATCTCAAGAGGCGCTCTAGGGACTGACACTAGCGACTGTGGTCTTTAGCCTCCTTGTTAGAGCGCCCGCCTTCCACACCGGAGACCACGCTTTGAATCCTGCTCGGAGCGGGTTCAGTAGGACCGGTTACATTTGGTGCTGTGACCCAGATGGGAGTGAGGTTTAGAGGGGTGAGTGTAATGGAGGTCAGCTAGTGAGAGCTGTGCGTGTAAAGGTAGGGACACACCAAACTGATACCACAGAACTAGCACTGTTGTCGCCTCGCGTTGCCTGCGTCGGGGGAAAAAAGCTGCACTTGAACACACCGAGAGAACTACAGCCAACTGTCAGCTAGCGTGCGCATTCTGCGCCTGCATGTAAATGAGACAACTGTCTATTTCTGCAGATATATTCGTCATTTAAAAAGGGAAACCAAAGCTACAGGCTGCAGATACACAAACCGTAAACAAAGCAGCGCGTGCTTACCGTTTTGAATATCAGTCCTGCTGATCACTTTCTTTATTCCACTTCGCTCATGTTAATATTACAATATTCGCCCAGGAACACTCAGGTAAGATGACGTAAAATGAGAACAGCCTTCTATTTGTACCATTTTGACTTCTTTGCTGGCTGTTTTGCTCTTATTCTCGTGCACTGACTCATTCATTGAGCTGACCAGCCAATCAGAGTTCTCTCTCTCTCACCGACGGCCGACGCCGATTCTACATGTTGAATCGGCCCCAAAAAACCTGACGGCGTCTGACTAGAGCCAATGGTGCGGAACACACTGAAAAAACTAAGTCGGCCGACGCTCAAAAACGGCCCGATGTTGCCCGACGGCCAGTCGTCGGCTTGGTGTGTCCCGGGCTTAAACCTCACTCCCCGATCTCAAGAGGCGCTATAGCGACTGACGCTAGAGACTGCGGTCTTAAGCCTCCTTGTTAAGGCACAGACAAACGCCAACAAACAAGTTGGCCGTTGGATTTAGATTTTCATGAAAAATAACTGTCATGTTCACACTGCCCCAACAGACACCGACAAATGCTGATTGAACATGTTCAGTCAGGTGAAAACAAACCCTGACCAACACCAACAGACGCCGACTGGGGTAACATTGATCCAACAAAATCCAACAAAAGTGTTTGTTGGTGTTTGTCTGTGCGGTGTGAATTGGCCTTTAGAGTGCCCGCTTCCCACGCTGGAGAGCATGGTTCGAATCCCACTTGGAGCGGGTTGAGTAGAACCAGTTACATTTACATTGTGCTTAAATGGCACGTTGTAATTTCTGTAAGTTAAGTCTATTTATTACCAAAGCATTTGTCAGTAATACAGTGAATACAGTGAATAAAATGTGAATAATTTTGTTGCAGGTCGATTTAAGGTGTGCCCCAAAATGTTCTGCTTGTGCTCTTAAAATTTTCAGTAAGGGATTACAGTGCTCCTAGTAAAAAAAAGTTAGTCTGGAGCCCTGAAGTCAATTGGCTGTTCTTAGAAAGCTTCATGTTCATGTTCATGTTCTGTGTATATCTGCAGTTAGAGTGACTTGACAAGCTAAAAATGAATTATCGATCACAAGTTCAGTGGTCATCAAAGCGCTATGAGGTTGAAAGGGTTTCATCAGTCTGTATATCTAAAAAAGACCATCCAATAATTCAAAACACTCTCTGCTGATCAGTCAGCTCTCCATCATTAAAGCTTCAGAAAGTCTGATAAGCCACAATGATTTTCTTAGCCGCTTAAGAAAATCCGCTTACAAAGGGAATGATACAACAATCTCCCATTGACTCCAGTCAGTGCACTCCAACATCCACACTCAGAATAGATTTAACACCTCCCTCAGGAACACAGTGAATGGAGGAAAACTCAACATGTGAGGAGAGAAGTACAGCTGTAAAAATGTGACTCAAGAATGATGGAAAGGTACTTTTTGGCATTTTATGCACTTGTAAAATAAATGAGCAAGTTAAGAACTTGGCAGAAAGAGGCGGGCTGACAAATGGACGGTAAAAAAACTTGATGGTGGACTGAATGTCAATGTTGGTGATTTTTCTGTTTAGTTTTAAATTTCTCTAGTTATTTATTAACTTATTTCAATTATGGGAAATGATTTTTAATAGTTTTATTTATTTTTATTTTTAGTTGAGAATGACAACACTGGCCAGAGCAAGAATCACTAACCCCTTTCACACAGAGCGTTGATCCTAGAAAATTGCCATAGAAGTGCTGGGATAAGTCCTGGAACGTGCCCTGTGTGAACAAAAGGCAGGACCAATGCCGTAAGGGGTGTGTCGTAGTGATGATGCTGAAGCTGAGATCGTTCGCCAACTTAGTGGAATGGTGCGCGATGCGCTATGATGATTGAATCAGAAAAAAATCCATGAGCATGGTTTCTCTTTGCAGATCATAAGCAAACTTAAAACGCTGTGAGACATTACACGTCACATCCTGATGTCACATGTCTTTATGGGATCTTTACAGGATGTGTGTGAAGTTGAACTCGCGCACAGATTCCAGAAAATCACTGGCAATGTGAATGAACCAAATCAAACGATCCTGGGACAGACACATTATCAATGTATTTTCCGGAATCTTTGTGTGAAAGGAGCTACTGTTACGATTGCTCATACTTTGCATAGTAAACATACCGTAGTAAACTCCAGCATGTCTCACTGTAAGTGCTTCAGATGAGAATGATAACTCAAGCCATGCCACTTGTCGAGAAGATGTATACTTTTATTTTTCTAAGTGATCAGACTTTTAACTTTTATTTACCTGGCGGACAATAAAACTGGCAGAAAAATACCACAGACATGCGTTAAAGGAGGGACTTAAAGGGATAGTTCACCCAAAAATGAAAATTCTGTCATCATTTACTCACCCTCAAGTTGTTGCAAACCTGTATGAGCTTCTTTCTTCTGTTGAACACAAAAGAAGATATTTTGAAAGATGTTGGTAACCAAAAAGTTAAAGGACCCCATTGACTTCCATAGTATTTATTTACATACTATAGAAGTCAATGGGGTCCATCAACTGTGTGGTTACCGATATTCTTTAAAATATCTTCTTTTGTGTTCAACAGAAGAAAGAAACTCATACAGGTTTGCAACAACTTGAGGGTGAGTAAATGATGACAGAATTTTCATTTTTGGGTGAACTATCCCTTTAAGCCATATTTAGAGACAAGAAAATCATAGACATATTGGTTCTTTAACCAGCCAACAACCATCTAGTAACCATCCAGAAATCCCTAGCGACCACATAGCAACATGCTATCAACCCCTCAGTTCTCCTTAGAAAAAACAGCGATCCATGCAAACCACCTACAACAGCCTAGCACCATAGCCAGAGATTGCACAGACATCAGAAATTTTACAAATCTAGTTTAGCCGTGTCATGATTTATGTTTGTAGTCACATCAAGCTCATAGTCACACTATTATATCATTGTTAAAAATGACTAAATGAACAGAATTTAAGCCTCAAGAGCCTTTTGGCTAAATAAATTAAGGTCCATGCCTTTTTCCATTCAATGTTTTCTTGTGAAACTTTGCAAGTTTCATTCACAGGCAACAGAAACAACTTCATGTTCTTGTTCCAGTGAAGTAACATAAGGACCAACAGAGGAAAAAACACAAAGGCTACCATGACAGCTGAAAAAATATCGGTGAGTGGAGACATTTGTGTTGTACGTGCTGTGCACTGAACCGTGCTAGTGACTCATTTTATAAACAGCTTAGCTGCTAACAACCACTTGTTGCTTTGCTTGCTTTGTCATTACTTGTGGTTATAGCAACACATTAACTGCTGTATAGAACATTACAGTCAATTAAAAATTGCTGAATGGATGTTAGAACTTAGTCCCTCTCAGTTTCTTAAATAGAATGTAATGAAATCACAACTAGCTTCTAACTAAATTTTTGTATATTTGTATATTTACAAATGAGTGTATATTTGTACTGAAATATTCCCTTAGCAACTTAAGGCAGCTGTGAACAGAAGTTGTGGTTAGTGACATTTCCCTTTTTTATTTCTGTGGGTGCAGAAGAGGGGCTAACAACAGATATTGTCATGCTGTACTTCCTAATTTTGTAGGCAGGGGGAGATCTATGACACAATGACGATCCACCCATATGATGTAAATTATGGGTGACTTGGAGCGCTGAACCCTCAGATGCCATGTCACAGTAGGAGTTTCTGTCATATTATTGACAAAAATATGCACATCAAATCCCAATGTACAATTGTTTGATGACAACTGATGTTACAGTACAGACTTTAAAATCTTTGCCCTATGATATGTTTGTACGTTTCAGCAGAGGTACTACAGAGGTACTGAAAACATACGAAATCAATTATGTCATATATTTGCAGGCGCACGGCCATCGTGCAGGAAAATAAGAAAGGAACTTAACAAAGGCAGAACATGACAACATAGCCAAGCTTTTCCAAGGGGATCCAGAAAACAGCTGCACATCAGCTGAAGAAAAGTTTCCTGAAAAGAAAAATATGTCTATAGGAGTCATAAGTGTCTCTCAAAATCTGTCATGAACATCTCTGGGTCAAATTATTATAGAACAATTGAGTTTAAAATTAATTTAAAATGAAGCACATTTTCTTCCAAATGATTGTAATGCCAAAAAATACCATAGTATATTATTTGAAGAATATAATAACATTGATTTTTATTAAATGAAAATATAATTGCATTATTAAGTCCTCATATTATTTGTTTTACTCTTATGCTGTCATGATCAAAGAAAGAATTAATTCCATAATGCACACAACATGATACATTTTTCTTTAGAGGAAATGTGATCTGGTTTCATCAAATTCCGCAGACAATAGAGTGCAACAGTTGGGTTCCGGAAGTAAAAACTCCATTCATTTTCGCCATAGGGAAACGATAACCTAAACCTTAAAAGACAGTCCTGCTGTGAGCTATGAGGTTGTTAATCAATGACATTTGCTTCTGTTGAACCCGTCAGCCCACATTATTTTGACTTTTTTTTTTTAAATGTGTTGAACAGCAGAATGTGTGGTGAAAAACAACATTACCCATGATGCTGTGCAAAAATTACACCAATCAGAGTCGGAAAAAAGCTAAACGCACCTAAAGAGCTCTTCAGCTCTGCCTGCTCGCATGAGCACTGCAAATAATGTAATATGTTGATATATAATTAACATTTTAAAAGGGTAGTTTTATATTTCTTCATCATTTTTCATTTGATTATGCTGGTCGCAATGCTTCATGGGATTGTAGTTATTTTCCTCACTAAAGCCGCTAAGTACAGTCTTGTACCTTTTGTATTTTTGTCCGATTTTCAAATGCTTTTTTGCAATCAATGTTATGATTCACCTTGTTGCTGATTAACTTGGTTCATGGCTTATAAGGCTTTAATGAAGACTTAAAAATTCCTATGGAAAAAAGGGAAAAAATACTTCCGGAACCAGCACCGCTGACAAAGTGGGCAGGCACTGTTGCACACTGAATAACATGATACACTTTCAGACACATTTATGATACATTTATGTTTATTTATAAAAGTGACTTTGACAAATGGTCATAGGACCCAAAAAATTCATAGTACACAATGCTAAGTTTTAAGAATAAACAAGATTAGTACGCAAGCTAGAACATGGGTGAAGTTTTTAAAGAGATAAATAGGAGTTATAGTATAGTGCCTGATACACATATTGATCTTTATCTTCCCTCTTTATATTTCATGCTACAAACTACAGTCTTACTTTTTTTTTCACAGGGATGTGCCTGTTATGCTCCAAATAGCAGTGTAAATTCTTAAAAAGAGGCCTTCTTTCGATCCATTTCTCACTGTTAGGAAAAAAATGTTGCCTCACATATCAATTTTCATCTTTATTCCCTGCCATCTCGTTCTTTGTAGTTTTTCACGAGTCTCAGTGCCTCCCATTGTTCTGACAACACTGATGTGTAAACACTTGTGGCGATGGAGTGCCTTTTGAAAACAATACGGCTGTAATCTCTTCCAAATAGTTTTTACATTACCTAACAAATGACATCTTCACTTCCAAAGGAAAACAAAGAAGGTTGTACAGTAAATTACAAGTTAAAGGAAAATATAACTCGCCTACACACATTTTTCATGAAAAAGCAAATTATTTTATACATAAACCCCTTTTAAAGTGGCTCTCATGAGACATATCATGGTGAACTCACTCTGCTGTAGATCCCAAAACACAGGAGGGATGTGCTGACATCATACAGATGAATGATGAGAGAGGTATGTAATTAGCTGCAGTTTGATGTAAGTCATGCCCCGGCCTTTTATGGTGTGCTAGAGGGAGACCTCAGGAGACACGACCAAAGGCAACACTATCAGACCCTCCCTAGCTGTGACTTGAAATCAAACTTTACCTTATTTACTTCTTAATGCAAGTTTAATGTGCACAATTTGTCATCATGTTGCTCTGAAATCACTATCCCTTGAGCTGACCTCAGCTAGGCCAGAAATAATGCAGTTAAAGGGTTAGGTCACCAAAAAAAGAAAATTCTGTCATTAATTACTCACCCTCATGTCGTTTCCAACCTGTAAGACCTTCGTTCATCTTCGGAACACAAATGAAGATATTTTTGATGAAATCCAAGAGCTCTCTGACCCCTCCATAGACAGCTATTTAATTAACACTTTTAAGGTCCAGAGAGGTTGTAAAAACATCGTTAAAATAGTCCATGTGACTCCAGTGGTTCAACCTTAATTATATGAAGCGACGGGAATACTTTTTGTGCGCAAAAAACAAACAATAATAACAACTTAATTCAATAATTTCTTCACGTCTGTGTCAGTCTTCTACGCTGTTGACGTAGTAAATACAGTCCAGCGCTTCTGAGTTACATCAGAGCTACGCCAGCACGCCAGCTTACCATTGGCTGATGCTGTACACGTGAGCACCACGACGCATGTGTGTGATGCTGACACAGGAGGTAGCCAACGTAAACTGCGTAGGAGACGCAGTAAAATCATTATTTTTGTTTGTTTTTTGCGCACAAAAAAGTATTCTCGACTATTTTAACGATGTCTTTACTACCTTTCAGGGCCTTGAAAGTGTTAAATAAATTGCTGTCTATGGAGGGGTCAGAGAGCGCTCGGATTTCATCAAAAATATCTTCATTTGTGTTCCGAAGATGAACGAAGGTCTTATGGGTTTGGAACATTTACGATACATTTATGTTTATTTATAAAAGTGACTTTGACAAATGGTCATAGGACCCAAAAAATTCATAGTACACAATGCTAAGTTTTAAGAATAAACAAGATTAGTACGCAAGCTAGAACATGGGTGAAGTTTTTAAAGAGATAAATAGGAGTTATAGTATAGTGCCTATACACATATTGATCTTTATCTTCCCTCTTTATATTTCATACTACAAACTACAGTCTTACTTTTTTTTTCACAGGGATGTGCCTGTTATGCTCCAAATAGCAGTGTAAATTCTTAAAAAGAGGCCTTCTTTCGATCCATTTCTCACTGTTAGGAAAAAAATGTTGCCTCACATATCCATTTTCATCTTTATTCCCTGCCATCTCGTTCTTTGTAGTTTTTCACGAGTCTCAGTGCCTCCCATTGTTCTGACAACACTGATGTGTAAACACTTGTAGCGATGGAGTGCCTTTTGAAAATGACATGAGGGTGAGAAATTATTGACAGAATTTTCATTTTTGGGTGAACTTACCCTTTAAGTTAAAACAGTAATTTAATGCCGGATAAAGTTAAAATGTTAGGACAATAATAGTAAATAACGATGAATTAGGGGAAAAAAGGTCATGATGGTCCTGAGGATGATCTTGACCTAAAGCCTCCAAAAATCTGGTGAAAAAGCCTCCTCATAAGTGGGTGTGATGTTTCACACTGAAAAAATTTTTGGAGTAGGATTTATTTGAAAAAAGCTAGGAAACAGTTTTGACTCTCTCAGAAATTGATAGTAAATTTAACAGAATATTTTAAAGTAAAGGCTATACACAATTCTTGGTGGCCATAATTAGAAATTCTCAAGTTGTGTTTAAATGCTTATTAAAATGCTATAATTTTAATGCTAATCTTTTTTAAAGTCTTGAGTAATGTTTACGTATTTTTTAGAATTACTAGAATGAATTTGTGAAGCATTAATACTGATAATATCTGAATCACATTTAACTAATTTGACAATATAATGGTTTCTTCTTTCATTCATCAGCACTCCGTTTCTATGTGACCCTGCGATACAAAGCCCCTCAACAAAGGGAAAAAAAATACTTGCGCATTTTAGATGTTGTCAATACTTCCATATACTATACGTTTCAAAGTTATGAATACCTACAAATACTAATAAGATGATAAGGTCTGACTCTGTTCTGGTATGTACCACGCACTTTTCTAATCTAATCAATTACCACTTTATATAATAAACTAACTTCCTACACACACAAATATTTCAATTACAGAAGGAAAATAGATTTTGAATGCCACTTCTTGTTGACTTTAAAAACATTTAAGGTTACGACTCATTAGCTAAAGAATTAAGATTAACTTTTGGCAGCAATGCCATAGAAACTCACTGAACTCTTTTCCCGTGCTGATCTCTCAGCGTTCCTCTGCTATCTGAGATGTGTCCTGCCGCAGGCGTGACCTTGTTTTCGACAGAAACGTTTTGCATCGCTGTCATGACAGTTACATCTGTTGCCTCTTCAGTGTACACTTCAAATTAGCTCAACACTCTTCTATTTACAGGACCTGAGTGCATCTGTGCTCAGGGGCCTCGCCCCACATGAATTCTGCACGGTGATGTCAGCGGAAAACCGTGGTGTTGCTGAAAGGAGGTTTTGGTGGGGGTGAAGTGACATCATCTCATTAATGCTTTGGCCATGAAATCATTTCGATCCGTGAAGAGCTTTGCATCGTGGGGTCACATAGAAAGGGAGTGCTGAGAATTTGCCCATTGGAGGGAGAGATATGGGTAAAGGGAATGCTGGGAAGGAGACTGCGGTGCCTGTTGATCTGTTAATCTTGTCTTTAAACGTCTAACATCATGCTGATGTCGGTCTGTCATGCCTTGATCATCCTGTAAGAGAGAAGACAAATTAGGAGTGAGAGTTTGTGGGAGGAAGGACGTGTTCATGAGAAGACGTTATCGTGAGAAAGTATAAGGGCAGATTTTATTTTCTCAGGGTTACTAAAGGCCTTTACAACATCAGGGTGAGCGTGGTCAGTTTGGGTGTAAAGGGTAGATGACTGCAACTTGTCATTTGTGACTTTTTTTGTCTGACCACATGAGCTAGTTTATCTGACATGTGATACATTCTAGATTAGAAGAGGGATTCTGCGTCGCTCAAGGGTTGCTAGATACCGTTATTGAGTGATTTAAGATGGTAATGGTTTCAAAACAACATCTAAAGGAGGTAAAGATGGATAGACAAAGATACAAGCAGGGCAAGAGGTCACCACTGAGTCACACAGGAGCTGCTCAGTGATGCAATAACCAAATGCTTCCTTATCTAGATAGCAGATCAGAGAAAAACAACTTTTTTAGACAAAAACCCTGTTTAGATACATCTTGGGTGAACTGATCGCAAGTGGACAGCAATAAATAAAGGTGTAAGCATGATTCAAAACATCTGTGATGCGATCACTCAAACCAAATTTGGAGGTAGTAAGAAATGCATGACCGGAAAGACCAAATATTGACCTAATACATAATCACTCCACCAAAATAAGTTTCAAACTGGCTGAGTATAGCTTTAAAGAGTACTATATGAATGAAACGTGGAGAAGTGCATACATTTACATGCACAAGACTTCGACATTCACTGATAGACCAGGGATTTTCAAACTTTTTGACACCACAGATTCCCATATTCTGATCCCCTCGCAAGAGTCCCCTTCTTAATATAGACAGCAATTTATTTTCAACTATGAAGACTAATTTATACTATGAAAATGTTTTCCCCCAACCCTTAGTAAACCCCTTGTAGACCAGACTCCAGATTGAAAACCCCTTAAATTGATCACATGAAGCATGCATATTCAAAGTTCAGATAATACAGATAGTTGACTAAAATAATAATAATAAAGCATTCCACTCAAATTGTCACATTTGTGGAGATATCAAAATTGAATTGCATATATGTAAATAAAGGCTCTTTTTCTATAGTTTTTTTTTAGTGCACCAGAAGCCTTGCGAAATCTGATCAAGTCAAAACAGGAGACACATTTGAGAAGCCTGTTAATACCAGGTGTAAACAGCAATTTGACTCTCCTGACAACTAGTGATCGAATTACCTGTGACGGATGATAATACCCAGGCTAAAATGACAACTGTGTAATTTGCAGAGATAGAGAATGAGTTTGGGAGAGAGATGGACAATAATTTACTACTAAATGACCCCACAAGAGGCCCATTCACAGAAGTCACATGAAATCATTGGAAACACAGAAGGATCATGCTGAGGGATGGAATATATAGAAGGGTGATTCAGGGTGAAGGGACTGTTTCCTGTGTGCCTCAGAGGGAGAAATCAAGCCCTCGGGTCAAGAGAAACAAGAGGCTCAAGTAAGAGAAGGAAAACGCTTGTTTTTTAGGGGGTAATAAGGAAGTGGTTTCTGTAGAATCGGAGATACAGAGGATGCACATTTCCTCTCATCATAGCAACTGTTTCCTGAAATACAGGGGAAAAAAAGAAAATTCCAACAATTGGATATATTTGTTTTCCTGGCTAAGAATTAGTGCATGAATTAAGAGCACAAAAAAGCATCAAAAATATATTTAAGTCTTATAGCTCTTACTTTTATAAGATATTTTTGATAGTGCATCTCTGTTAAATCTAGTGCCATTGTTTTCTTGAGCCTCATTCATAAAATGTTACGTAGAAACGGTCCTAAATTTCATCTTACGATCATTTCTCAAATGTGCGCACGTGTGATTCATAGAATGAATGTACGCACAGAAAACGCGTGTACGCCTCTCTTTCAGATGTGAAATCTAAGTGTGAAATCTTGTAAACAACGCCTAATTAATGACATTTACATATAAAAGAGCTCCAGTCATCGTCCAAATTCTTTCATTTAGAATGGCGAGTTGCAAGAATAGCTTAGATTTCCAAAACCCTGCTGTACCCCGACAAGGAAAAGTGCGTACGTCTTTTTTTATAAATATGAGCGTTGGCGTGGATTTTAGTGTACGCACTAAGACCAAACCTGTGCATACGCACGCTTTATAAATGAGGCCCCTTGAGTGCACACTTGTCTTTCACACTCTCAAAGAGTTGCTCGTAAATTTAGCACCCTGGGCGGTGACAACAGGCCTTTGTTGGTTTTTATCACAAGGACACCTATTGTGTTTAGTTTGGCAGTGTTATCAAGGGGTGTTGATTCTGCTGTGGGGTTACTGTTTTGGAGTGAATGGATTGGGAAGGGAAAGGTAGAGCTTTATTGGCAGAGGGTGGTTTGTGATTGTAATATTATTGCTGGAAAATAGGTATAGTTTACTATATTTCCAACTGAGAATGTCATAGTTTGTGAATCATTTGCCCAGTACCATAAAACTGGTATATATAATTTAAAAACATAAAATTATATCATGTATACTTCTAAATGTACACTGCCCGGCCATTGGATTTAAATATGCAAATGCTTAAGAGTCTATGATTGGATCATTATTGCAGTGATTATTATGTTTCTAGCATGTTATATGTCTGTCAAGATTCATCAGGCTCAAATTGTGAAAGAATGGTTGGGAGGGAGCATGAAGAATCATTTTCACACATGAATTGGTACCTCTGAGTCTAGACCTTAAATTCATTGAAAGTCTTTGGGATGTGCTGGAGTAGACTTTACGGAGTGCTGGATCTGGTCAATACAAGATCTTGACCAAAAAATGATGCACCTCTTGATGGAAATAACATCACAAAATTTATTTCCATACAAGCTATCATAATGAAAAAATTCTATCATGGAAGACTTCTTTCTATTTCATGTTTCGCCCCCCAAGTGTGAAAGAATGGCTTGTAGCTGTTGAAAATTATGACATGTAACTTGTAGTGTAATACAAATAATCTTAGAACAGAAATAAGTTCACCGACCATAAGACCAGCACGCTTTCCTAGTTTATGTATCTTTAATTGAATTCAGAGTCAAGGAAGTGTCGTGTTAAACACATTCAGATGTGAACAGATTTACTGCTAAAGTCTGTACAACATCCAGAGGAAAAAAAAAAAGACAGACACTGTTTCCGGTCTCTAATGTGTTGATTTGTCCAGCACCTCTCCGGTTCCACAGTGGACATTACATCCCAGCAGGAGATACTAACCAGGTTACCAGTGGGAAAACAAGCCCAGTGTGGGCCTGACAGGTGACGGTGGGTCCTGAGGGAAGATGGGGTGTCATAATATCCCATGGCTTCTCCTGCAGGGAACCCCTGCCTGTAATTAATTACCATTTGCGATGCGCTCATAATGTTATTTATAGGGTCTCCCCGGGACAGGGGGCTTGCAGGAGGGGGATCATGTTATGTTCTTTGAGAATAAAGGACATCTGGGCTGTATGCCTTGAGAGTGTGCTGTGAAACATAATTTTACCAAAACTATGATGAATGTTTGTAGTCATAGGAATGGAAATGGACACTATCCCGAGCCGAAGCATACATATGGACCGTATGTTTGTGCAAGAGCACGCCAGTGTCCTTGGCTAACTTTTATAAACCAATGAGGCCATTCATCCTTCAATCTACTGTAAATAACATTCCTCAAATCCTCTAGAATTAAAAAACTCTGGTAATTACCGAAGAATCCACTCCGCTTTATGATCGTGGATAACCTCCCTTCATTGCTGCGCATAAATCAGCGGACACAGAAATCCCCATATCAGCAAATGTTCTGCATGAGCGAGACCTCATCAGGATCGGTTCTTTATTTCATCATGGACTGTTATTTGTCTTGTAATGCTGTCCTGGTGTAGTCGTAAACCTTAGATGGGTACAGAGCGAGGGATTCCGACAGGCACGGCTGGAATTTAGGGTCAGTGCACCGCCGCTCACCGTGACTGTGATTTACTGCCATCTTGGATAGGGGAGATTTAGGATAAAGCACCACCAGCCAGCCAAACTCATTTCTCTCCTTTGTATTGCATCACCCATCACCTGTGCCCGACTGGCTGGATGGTCAAACGTTGACCCCCATGCCTTTCTGAGAGATGTATCTCTCCCTGCACTTCCTCTCAACAGTGGGATTTCATGGTGCTAGGCTGCCCAGGGTACTAATTTATCTCGCTCTCCCAAACCAGGCCTGCCGAAACGAATTCCTGAGGACTTCAGAGGAAAGGCTCGAATCGCTACAGATTTACGCTATACTCCCATGCTGGCTGGCTTCCAGAGGAACTGATAAAACAATTTCAATGGCAACCCAATCTCGCCTACACAGGATCCAGCTCAGAGGGAGGGGCAGAAACGGCTTTTAGCCACCATAAATTCTCAGCCGGTAATTCGAGCTGGCTTGAGATGCTAGGGTTTGTCCCTGATTAGTTAG
This sequence comes from Coreius guichenoti, assembly GCA_039654105.1. Lineage (NCBI taxonomy): Eukaryota > Metazoa > Chordata > Actinopteri > Cypriniformes > Gobionidae > Coreius > Coreius guichenoti. The sequence continues at coordinate 12,433,579 of CM077178.1, forward strand.
TGGCCTTCCGCAGGTAAAGGACAGTACACATCCTGACCAAAGCACATGTTCTTCTCCATCTAAAAAAACTCAACTCCAAAGGAAAGGGGTGGGTTCCTGGCACGCATAAGAGCCCATTTAGATTTCTAGAGAAATGACTTTAAAACTGTAAGACTTGTCATGCGTGGTGTTAAACTGGAAAGGAAAGATAAGGCACATACAAAATGAACTAGATTTTTTCCTATTCTTTTTTTAAATTTACAATAAAATGTGTTATTATGCAATTGCTAAGGTGTTTTGGGCTACTTTTTTAGCACGTTATGTGGTTACTAGGGTGTACTGTATTTGAAGCACAAATATTGTAAGTAACAAAACAAATGCAATGAATGCAATGTAAGTTGCTTTGGATACAAGCATCTGCTAAACACAAATAAACATGAAAAATATGAAATATGAAATGCATACACTGCTGCTCAAAAGTCAGTAAGAATTTTTTTTAAAGTAAATACTTTTACATTGATACAAACAAATATTTTAAATCAATTCTTTTGAAATTTTAAACTGAACTGAATTGTAAATGTAATAGTTAGGGTTAAATGTTGTAGCTTTAAAACATCATTTTGGCTTTAAATCATTCAGTGATATTCATTGCATTCATCGCTCAGCAACTAATATAAACATTAAATTCACCATTACACCATAATATCAAATATTAAAGTAAAAAGTAGAAACAAACAACTAATCAAAACTGTCATTACATACTAAATCCGGTTACCATATCTTAGCTCAATGATCCAGAAGTCTTAATGGAAGACCCGTGTGGTGTGTGTTAAGGCTTGGAAGTGGATGGTCTTTCTCGTTTCCTTCCCACCCGTCTCCATTAACAGCTGAGGTGGCACAATGCCTGAATAGTCCACACTTAATCTATGGATCCTCCATTTACAAGTTTTAATAGGAGAAGTGGTGTTCTCACACAGCCAATGACGGCAGGTGGAACCCGATGTTACTGAGCTATGTCAAATTAATTTTCGGTATGAATTTGTTCGCTGCGTGAGAAGACGGAAATGAGCCGGTAAGTTGTAAAGAAAATGTTGGCAATGTTTAGTCTTTGAACAATCCCATCTCATGATATTTGCCATGGTCAACATAATTGGTTATGGATAATGTAGTTCAAATGAAATGCTAGAGGATCTGCATAGTATAACTCTGTGTAAGATGAGCACAATACACACACTCACCAAAAAAATGCACTCTAATTCCGCCTTGAAGGCATTCCGAATTAAGGCATGTAGGGTTTGTTTAAGTAATCATTCCCTCAGGGTTACTTCCAGTGTGTCTGTCCCCTCCTCTGAGCTCGAGTCCTTCATGATGCGGGGTTTCCTGGGGAGTGAGAGGCCAGAGGTTTCTCTTTAATGTCTAGTCACACTCATTTCTGTTAACAGGTAAATCAAAAATCTGCTTTGTAAAAGGTCTGAAATTCAGCTGTGAAAAGATGAAACACAACCATAGATTTACTTTGTATTAGGCAGGGCAAGAAATTAGGGAAACAAAGCAAAAATGCCACTAAAAGTACAGAAATGTCTCAGACATTTAAAATATGGTGGTAAAAATGACCCCATATTTCATATATATGTTCTGTGGTAAACCATAACATTTTTCACATTTGACAAGATAATCCCAAAAAGCTTGTGCTCAGCCTAAAAAGTTAGTACCTGGGTTCAAAAGTAACAATTCAGGCAACTCGCGTTTCCATTCGTTATCCTGGTCTTTGAGGACTTCTCTTTGTGTAGCATTTTTTTCAAAATAGGAGGAGTGAGAAAAAAGGGTGAATGAATTGACAAAGAACCATTATTGTCATTTAGACATAGCAGGTGACGGGCCTTAACCATCTCGAGGGCACCGAGTTTTAATGGCTCCAGAAACTCATGCTGGGATAATGAAGTTGGATTGGCTCACTGTCTCTACCCTGCATGGATGCTCTCCGGCTGGACTAGATGTGTGGAAATCACTGGTGCTGGAGGAGCCCATGTCTTAAACAAGCAGCTGAGGAATTTCAATAATGAAATGTAATTAAATATTAATTCTAAACAGCCACAAGAAAAAGCTTTTGATAGGAAATGCCATGGTGGCATTTAAGGAATGTTGATTAAAATGTTAATATCATTAAATTCAGTCATGCTGGGAATAACAACAGATTTTTTTAAGCATATATTCTGGCTTTCAGGTGAAACTGTTTTGGGTACCTTTTACACAACTTTGTGTGCAACCTTAGATTTTCAAACTTCATGGGAAATCTAAGGTCATGACACAATGGGCCCTTTTTTAAGGATCTGAGCGCATGGTCTGAAGTGCATGGCGCAGGTGCACTTATAGGGCATGTCCGAATCCAGTTTTACTAATTTAACAATGGAAAAAACGGTCGGTGCGCCAGGCACATGGTCTAAAAGGGTTGTACCTAGTCTCTTAATGAGTCATGGGTGTGTTTTGGGCGTAACGTGCAATAAACCAATCAGAGTCTCATCTCACATTCCCTTTAAAAGCCAGTTGCGCTTGCACCATGGCGGATTCGCTATTTACATGGCAGAATTTGCATGCGGAAAGACTGAACTCTTCTCCAGAGAGGAATCCTTTTATTTTTAATATTTAAAAATGTTTGTGTGCTGCTGCGCGTCTCTGTGTGTGTAACAAGCAGAGTGTACGCGTGTTGTGCACCCGCCTATAGGCGCATATTACCAGTGCACCCTTTAAATAACACAAAAAATACTGCGAAATACTGTCAATGGCGCAGTCGTTTTCAAATGCCTCAAAATAGCAACGCGGCAACAATGTGCCTGAACACACCTCGTTTTCAGACCAGCATGCCCATGGGTGAACAGATGGGCGCGAGTGCATTTGCTGTTTAAACAACGTGGCACTGGAAGTGAACATGATAACTGTGTCGAGCTGAAACTAGCAAAAAAACACTTGTGTTGACTATTTAAAAAAAATTCCCATAGCACTTGTAAGAGAACAAGTACTTACAGGATTTCTAATGTTGTCAGCTTGATTATTGTTCCCTAAATAATCTACACATAACAGTACTGTTTGCATTGAGTTTTTCAAAAAAAGAAAAAAAAATCCCCCTTCTGAGCTCCAATGAACTGTGATGTGAACTGTGAACTGTGAAGTCTCCATTGTGTAACCATGGTCACCCAGACGTGTTGAATGGCCCTTCAGGATAAGATAAGCCCAAAAAGCTTGTGTTCGGCCATTTATCTTTGGCAAGTGTCAGCGACGTTGACTATGTGTCCACTTCACTTAATCTAGAGAACATTCTTTAAGGCTCTGTCAAACTGTGATATGGTCCTCTTGAGGTCACCAGGCTTATGAACTTCTCTTCAGGGTCAAAACAGGTCAAAATGTCATGCTTTATCACAGGACATCCTTGCTCATTTTTGCATGTCTTAATTTGATGACATTACACAATACCATGTTGAAAACTGATGCTTGGAGGTCACTTTCTGTAGGGATGGATGATACCACTTCTTTTCTTTTCGGCCTGATGACAAGAACTATCAAGGACACTATTAACAAGTTTTTTTGTTTGATTTCAGAGAATAAAATGAAAATCTTTCCTTAAGACATGGTCTTAATTAAATTTAGACTATTATGTGAGATCTCCAGATTCGAAAACTGAATTGACTTCAGGGTCAATCACCTGTCCTTTTGTGTTTCATATGGTGCTCTGATGGATATAAATCATGTCTGATGTCTAGACTCTGTAATGGGATGTTAGTTTGCAAAAGCTATGATGATGAGGACAGATATTGTAACTCTCTACCATGCAGCATGTTTTATATATATTAATAGTTTTTCCCAAAACATTCCACTAAGACTCCAGACATTAGAGAGAAAGCAGAAAGTAAATGAGAAGGGGGATATTGAGAAAGACATGAGAGAACATATTTCCTTTTCTCCTGCACTTTTTCATCCAAGTCTAACACGTCAGTTTGCATGTTTTTTTGTGAGAACACATATACATTTGTGACATGCTCAAGCGTGTGACCATACCAGAGCACAGATAACATCTAGGGCCTATTCCCAACGTAATGCTTTGACCTTGCGCTGTCTTCAGCACACAAACAATTTGTGGTGCACCATGACCTGCACAGGTATACACAAAATCTCATAATACGCAATAAATCACCACAGAGTTCAGAAGAGATCAGTACTGGTTTCCATTACACAGAGACAACGTAGGTCACTCTGCACCCCACAAATATGACGTTCAAAATAAACATTAGATCTTTAAACACTATGATTTTATTCTTTTTTTCTTTAACCGATTCTAATTAGTCACTGCAAGATGCAAACTGTGGACTTATTATTATTGCAGAATGTGTTGATAAGCTGACATTTTGACAAAGCTGAATACAAGTACACTGTAAAAAAATATTTCCTTGGTTTTATTCTAAAAAAACAGGCTCCACTCGTCACCATGATGGTAAACCCCAAAACTCCAACATGACAAAAACTTTTTAAATCCCAACTTAATAGAACATTAAACAATAATAACAGGCCTTCTACTTTATATATCTTGCTTAAAAACACATAAAGATAAATAAATTCAACATTTAAATTCAATCTTCCAATTAAATCCCATGCAAAGCATTCTGGTAACTAGAAATCTCCTTACCCCTAGTAAGTAGATTGTACAAAATAAAATTAAGTTGTGACAAAATGTTCATTTAAATATAATATTGAACAAGAAGCAAACCTCCTCGTTTTGAGTGAGTGCTTCCATTTCAACAGCAAGACTACAAAAGTCCACGATTTTCCAAACAAGGAAATAAATAAAGACAAGATTACAGCAAGATGCGAGCAGCGCATCGCAATGGGTCAAAAGCAAGAAACGCTGTTATAAAATGATACCCTAAAATATGAAATATGAGAAAAATTGCTAGATTTTTGTTGCAGTGTGGAAAAATATGTCGTCATCGTGTGAAAAGGGTTAATTGCATCAGCCAAATCCAGCAGTAAATATTTTAAGTAAACTTAAATAGTATGTTGGAAATGCACGTCTGCAAAGCCTTGTCTAGATTACTCTAAGATTACTATAAGAAGTGCGATATATAATTATACAAAATGTGTTTTTGCTACAAATCCAAATTAAGTGAGCTACTCAAATTATCCAAGTAACAAACAAAGATTTATTTGTAAAAAATAATGATTTTTTTATGTTACACTTACAGCCTCAATGATTCATTTTTATCAGTGTAGGTGTGGAACTTTGTGAATGATATTGTTCCACTTCCATAACCTTTCTGCGGAGTTCTTTGCACATAGATTCCACATGGCCCTGGTCACTGCTGCCCTAAATGTCTTTGCATAATGAAAAAATGGTTAAATAATGGAGGTAAAATTGATATAATTTAATACTTCTAGACTAAGGAAAAAGTTTTAAAAACTGTCAAAGAACTCAAGTTTTGTGTGCTTTCAACAAGTGGTCTGTTTTCTGTCACTTCAGATGGAATTTAGTTAACTTTGCAGGAGAGAGAGCCAGGGAGAACTTATTTTTTAATTTTACAGACATAAACTTTGTCATAAAATGTAATTTTCTGTTTTCCAACAGTTTTCCGGCACTGCCATGACTGAAGAGAATCTCCCAGAGATTTAATTCTCACTGCACAGAAATGCAAGGCCTCATTATATTAGACCTGGACATCCTCCAAGGGATGTGGGCATTTAAGCTGACATTCACACCCTCCCTGAAGTTGTGAAATGGACTCTGGCATTCACATGCTCTCACGTAAGAAAACATTGTCTTTTCATTCACATAGACATTGCACAGATAGATTTGGTCAGTGCTTCCTCATTATCATATGACCTCAGGAGACATACTCAGACAGACAGCAAGCAGATCCTATCTCTTGCAGACATACACACTTTGTCAGCCTCGTTTTTTCTCAACACTCATTCCCAGGAGCAATGTCTCACAGTCATTGCTGTAGGAGACCCATCGCCAGCATGAACATGTGGACACTGCATTATTCTGAGCATGTGTGTGTGAGAGTAACTAACCAGTTTCCTCCATCAATAGGAGTCTGTTTTGGCTCCAGCAGGGGAGGTGGTGATGGCTTGGGCAGTAGGCGTCACTCACCACAAAGATTGTGGGAACTCTTTTTTCTGTTTTCCTACAGTTGAGTCGGTCATTGTAAGGCAAGCTAAACCAGGTCTCGTGCCGACTCCCCAGGTAAGGGTCTCATTAACTCAGCTGGAGACACGAGAATTACAAAATGACTTTGCTCAGGTTTACACAATGGAAAAGACATACCCACCCCTGACGAGTCAGGTCGGGGTTATGCTACCTCCCCAAAGGATGGTGAAACAGTGGTTCTGCTTACACACTCTTGCTCAATGTTTAGCAGTGGGACAGAGCTTTAACAACTTAATGGCATGCAGGGACCTCTAATGGGGTAATTTAAGGATAATGTAGCAATCGGACTATTTCAGCCATGCAGCCGCTGTTCCCCTACTCACCTATCCTTATGTCACCCCTCCTTAATTCATATCAAAGAAACATGTGTTCTGGACACACCTGGAGAACAGTAGGGCTTAGATAAAGCACACCTGTGGAATTCAACATCTTCACCTGTTGGGAGAGACTCAGGAGCAGCTACCTTCCAATTCCCTTTCCTTCGATCTGTCCTGATACAAAAAAAGGAGCATTCATACAACTCAGTGTGGTTTCTATATAGACTTTTTATAAAAGTTTATAAGAAACAACTATTGCTGGTGGTGTGGGTGGAAATCATCTGGGTTTAAGGTGTTGTGGTTATGTAAACATTCTCCATAGCGATGGTCCTAACTACATAAAAAGTGAAGGACTCCGTGAAAGCAGCAACTTAAGTTCAACGAGATTCAGCTTAGAGTACTGAAAGCTTCTTATCAAACGAGTAAGGACATCTTGATACTGGAGAGAATGGTTTCGCAAACCAATGCGCAATGTGTTTTCAATCAAAAGCTCCTATTTCTTGCAAGTTGCTGAGGTAGAAGTGAGGATCTGTCTCCATCTTGTATGTTTTTTTGTTTAATTTGTCTTATTTTCTCTTGCCTATCTTAAGATTTGGCTGAAGTTGCATTCCTCAAATTTTTGGGTTCTTAAGATGTGAACGAGTCCTGCATATACTTTCTTAGCTCCTCTAGGCAGCAACTACATTCAAAGGTGTAGGATCCAATGCAAATAATAAGAAATAACAACTAGGTGACCTAATCCTCCCCACCGTCGCGTTCTCCAGCCTTCCCTGTGTTAATTCTGCAGCAGTCAGCGTTGACTGCACCACAACTGAGAGAGATGGAAGCAATTAGGGCCGTAGGAAAGCACGGGAACATTTTAAAAGACTGAGCGCTCAAATGGTGGGATCAAAGCAACTCCGTCTTGGTGCCTGCCAAACCATTGATCAACCGTTTGAGACTCTGTGACACATGTGAGATGGGAGGTGATGTGAACTTGAGCATGGATGAGAGGATAGAGTGCTTTACTGTGGTGTGATCTGCTGTTTGGGTGGGGAACCATAAATGCCAGATAATATTACAGATGATGGAAGAACCCGAAGACTTGAATTCAAAGACCTAATGTAGATGTTATTGAAGGACAAACTCTTACTCTGAACAGGACAAAGGCATACCTAGTTCTTGTGGTTGCCTGTAGTGACATCAGTAAACCTGGCTGGCCACCAAGTTTATAAACTCCCTGATTCAGATCTCCCCAAGTCCCTGAGTTCTTGTTGCAATGAGCTTTACGTCATGCATCATATATCTCTCTGTAAAATTCTTCCCTGGGTTGGCCTCATTTTTTACAGTCTCAAATACTACTCGTCAGAATTGAGTACTCTGGGCCTTCCCAAAATCCCCAGCCTCAGCTCATGGTCTACAGCCAAAACATGGACAGGATGGATTACCCAAGAGTGCATGAACGTGTGCGCACTCCTCACAGATTCCAGCTTAGCAACCAGCTTGCTTACACACCAAACTTCCAGCTCACTCACAAGTTCCGAGCTCTAAATATTCTGTTGGGAAAAAGGGAGGGTGGTGTGTGTAACTGTAGGGGGCTGGGAGGCTTCAATTGGTGGATGAGACAGAGACAGGCGGGGTCTAAGCAATGACGAATCTCATGGCTGTGTGAACCGCCCTAAGGGGCGCTATGCCAAATCTTTAATGTAAGCCAGACCTCTGGCAAATGGAGGATCAGGACTTTTCACAGCAGAGGAAAAGAAATGAAGGATATGCATAGAGGAGAGGGGAATAGTAATACAGGGTTCCTCTTGCTTGCTGATTGCCATTTCTATGTGGAAATCACATGCTCCAAAAGGTCATGTGGCGAGAGATCTCTTCCCAAAACTTTATTTCTTTACCTACTCCAGAGTTTCTCCAGACAACATCACAGTCTCCAGGCTTGCCTACTCTATCATGGCCAAGACAGTTGAATCTTTGGAAGGGAAATATGAGGTTGGTGGGATGTAGATAGGATGGCAGCCAAGTCCACTCTCTCATGAAGTGAGACCATACATGATGTTCTGCTGTCAGGCTCAGACGTTGGCTAGTACTTTCTAGATACCCAGCTATTTAAATCTTATATGCCAACGTGCAGAGGTGACTGTGCAAAGTTGAAATGAGGGGCTGTGGGTCAGCAGTACTGGCTGAAAGTAGTCATACTCAGGGCAAGGAACAGAAAGACATATTAAGCATGTGAGAGGCAAGCAGTGGGTGTGTGAATATTTCAAGCCGTAAATCATATGATTCATAATCATTTGTTTGTGACTCATATTTCCCAAGACATCTCTCTCTCTCTCTCTCTGAACTACCCTGAACTATTATGTAGTCAGCTGTCATAAGAGATATAAAGCACAGCATTCAACTTCCAAACAACTTCATGTGATCCTGTCTGAATGGCTCCAGTTACCCAGGCCTGTTATCAGCAGATCTGGGATTGCTTTCCCTTTATTGAGATCATGTCAGAACAGACCCCACATCACTTTCTCTGGTAACCTTTATATTAGTTCTTTTGTGGTGATGGGGGGGGGGGGGATGCTACCACGGGATCACTTGATACTAGCGGTCAGGAATTATATAGATAAGATGAGAACTATGACTGTGTCCTGATTGAACCTCACACTCATCGCGGTCATCATTAAGTGCACTTGAACCAGCAGTCTAATAGAACAGGCCTCTGGGTAATATTCAGCTGAGTCTTTCTGAGAGCACAGATGGCCATACAAGGTGGTGGCTTGGTCGGTTTAGCGTAAACAGTCAGATGTTAGTGTGTTTCGCTGATGAAGGACGACGAGCTGATTCACTCGTAAGAATAGATGTCTCACATCCTGTACTGTTTGCATGAGACTTTTCATATAAAGGTTATGTTTAGCAATAAAATGATACTATAATGATACTTCAAAATTGATTACACACACAGCATGCAGTGAGTTTACAATAATTTAAAAACAAACACTTACAAAAATGCGCATATAAACAGTCGTACAGCACAGAAACCTCTTTATAGTCTTTCAAGGTTTACATGTTAAGGGAAAAATGCAATATCTAATACAAAAACAGCTCTCTCACCTAAGCAAATCTTCTTAAGATATTTTTTGTACTGCATTAAAAAGTGCTCTTGTTCTTGCCCAGTTTACATTACCTGCTAATGGAACCGCTGTTACACAGATAGGCCTTTGTTAGTCCTAAAACTACTGAGAAAGTCTGCCTCTTGTTCTTTGTTCATGGTTTGTGCCATTCCAATTCTCCATACAAGGAATTAAGGTACAAAGATTTGAGAAGTTGTCGTCTTTTCTGCTATGATTTTGTGTATTTTGGGTGTCTTCAGGTTTATTTGTCTTATAGTAAGGTGTCATTATCTCTAAAGTACCTGTGATGTATTCTCACTGGCTACCAGCTTGTCTTGTTTATTCTAAATCTCTGATGTCAAATAAACTTAAAGAGAGCATTTAAGTTGAACCGGTGCTCTGTAAAAGCCTTAATGATTTCAGCAGGTTTAGTATTTACCAGGGGTACAGAAAATATAAGCCAAAATATTGTGAAAAAAAAAAGCCAATTATATATTATGAATTAAAGCTGCAGTCTGTGAGTTTTGCCTCTTTGTCGCCATCTCTGTTTGAAACCTGCAACTGCAGTTATTTGCGGAATTATCATCTTTACTAGTGATGGGAAATCCGGTTCTTTTCCGCGAACCGGTTCTTTCGGACAGTTCATTTCAATGAACCAGTTAAAAAAAACGGTTCACCGGTTCTTTTACGTCTTCACGTAATGACGTCAATTCTATCATCCCGGCGGATGAAAATACATTCAAACACATTTAAATAAAGTAATTTGTAATCATAAATTATTATAATAAAAATAATCATCGTCATCATCATCTTGGATAAGTTCCCAAAGAGGACTTACAAAGATGCATAACAGCTACAAGTGTATGCACTACTTGCTTTATGCAAGTACTATATAGGATAAATCACTATACAGGATTTACCCTATTATACTTTATCGACACGAACTGATAGGTCAAACAGCAAACAGCCACCCACAAATAGTCTATAAACAAAGCATCCGGCTGTCTTTGAGTTCACATGAATAACGGTTAAAGTTACTTGTGAGGAAGAATGCCATAATTCCTCCGTTCAATTAGGCCTAAAACATCGAGAGTCACGCAGACCTATAACAACCAAGCCACAACACATAATTGGGAATAACACGCCTTACCTTCCTTTGCTGTTCGTCCAGAAATCCAAGTGGATATTTGTTTATATTTTTTCTATGTGGAGTGGAATTTGCACCGCAGCGCCACCATACCTTGATGCTCATGACAAGAATAGCATGTATAGTTATCTTTATCGAAGTAAATTAGGTTTAAATCGCCGTCATGCATGAATGAATTATATTTTTGCAATTTTACACATAATAATCCACGATGATCACGTTACACAAAACTGAAATTGCACGTCAAAGTAACACATTGTCAATATTTTTTGAGACCCCCCAAAATTTCACAAATCACGTTTTTAGGGGAGCCAATGTCTTATTAAGGGGAGCCGAGCTCCCCCTAGCTCCCTCGTAGTTTGCACCCTGACGCTATCACGCATGCTCAGTATCTCCAGCTCATTGGTTCTCAGTATCGAACGTGTCTGAAAGAAACAGTTCTCGATTCTGTACTGGTGATTCGAGAACTGCTGCAACCAGTTCTTGACTCGAGAACCGCTGTAGCAGTGTTTGTGTGCTGAGCTGAGAACTGCTGCAACCTGAATATATACCGGCTCCTAAGTGCGGATTAATCTAATGTTTTGAGGAGTATGTGTGGCTGTCATTCACCGCGCCGGTGTAGATACTGTACTTTAGAATCACAGATTCTACATCTTGGAAGTATGACTAAAATAAGAATTTTCCACGCAAAATGTGATCTGAACAAGTAACATGTCTGCCACTTTTGTTCTGACCAACTGAGAAAAAAAGTATTACAATAAATCCCGCTACCAATGGTGATTAAATCTAACGATCGCTTAGCTCATGTCACATCAAACCCTGCAAATTATTATTATTGTTATACTTTGTTCTCAAATTGTTAATGTTAACAACATCAGCATTGCGTGACTACGTGTATTTAGTGTGTATTAGCGTTACCTGTAGATTTAAATTTCCGAACAGTCAAATTTTTAGCTTTACTACCGGTGAATCTCTAGTTGTCACTGATGATTGTCGTTTAGACCTTTCTGGATTACAATCCGCCATCAAAATGATAAGTCTAATTATTCCAGCTGCTGTGAGAAAAGGCTATAAATGATCCGCCACCTGCAGCATCCTCACATTCGATACTACTAGCAGAACTCCTTCATTTATAGAGACGTGACGTAATTACACGAAGACATGCTCGAATTTCCCGCGGAAATCCACCAGTACTACTCAAATTATAACACTAAATTAAACTAACTTAATTATAAGTTATTACAAACTTACCGGTGTGAAGGAGATAGTTTTGAACACTGGTGAGCATGTATTTGCTAAAAAATTGATAAACCAAATTTTTAACCAAAAAAAGTTACAGACTGCAGATTTAAAATAGCAAACCATAAAGTTAATCTGTGTAGATCTGTTGGTTGGCCTCTTGGTCTTCTTGGGTGTTCTAGTGTAGCAGAAAACACTAAAAGACAAAATTAGTAGAGTAGAGCAGCACATGCCACAGTGTTAAAGAAACAACACACACTGGACCCACCAGAGTCTATCTCTCAGCAGGAAAAGCAACTGTCTCATCATTCTACAGCTGCCTGTCAGTGGCTAAACACATTCATCAGAATGTTTGTTTTGTTTTTACGTGACATACCGTGCATTTCCTCTCTCCGATCTGCCACAAACAATCCGGTCTGAATCTCAGTCCTTCTTATGGGAAACATGAAGACGAGCAGATGAGACTCTCACAGCAGATGTTTGCATGCATCTTAGAGTCCCGTGTGGTGTCAGACTCCCTGTGGCAATCCACTGAGCTGTAAATCAAAGCCGTGTGTCATGAGAAATCTTCAGCAAACATTGTGGAATGGAAATATGCCTAAAAGAGGGTGATTATTTAAATATAATATTAGAGCAGCTTTCAAGCAAAGACTGAAACACATTTGTTTATGGACAGGCAGCCATAAACAAGCTTCACCCTATGCTGATCAAAACTGTAGATCACGTACCATACTTTTAACAGGGCACCATAATAAATATGTCTTTCATTGTAAGCACTGGAGATGCATCACTCTCCACATAAACCAAAAACACAGCAACATTCCTTTCCACAATAGCAGGAAGTGATGGTTCCTGTAACAACACATATAGTCCGGACTGAACACCATAAATGGTGCACACACAATGTCCCAACGGGAGACTAAGGGTACGTTTACACGACAACGATGTACTAAAAACAAGTTTTTCCTTCGCATTTTTTGCGTACAGATGACATCATTGTCAAAACTATCCCCATTCACAAGGATCCGCGAAACCGATTAAAAACGCTGTATTATGAATGCCAGGCCAGTAGTTGGAGATGTAACTTTGTAAAGAAACACTACGCACATATAGACTGAACACGTAACACACTGTTTTCACAAATTCTCGTTTTTGTGGTTTACACAGAGGCGATAACGGTTATCGTTTTCAAAAACTTGCACTTTGAAACCCGTTTTCAAAAGCTTGCGTTTTCAGGCCCCCAAAATCTGTTGTCATGTAAATGAACAGCCCCAAAAAAAACACATAAAAAGTTTTCCTTGAAAACGGTGTTGTGTATTCAGCAAGGCTTTCTTGGTCAACCAGCCTTACCAGGAAGAATTTGTTGGTTGACAATGTTGGTCCACCAGCTAGACCAGCCCTAAACCAATGCTTACTAGCATAAACCAGCTTGAACCAGCATGAAACCAATGTTTTTGTATGTTCTATACAGACAGAAACTGTTAGGGATGACGCAAAGTATTCTCAAGTTATTATTGCTTTTGTTCAATTGTTTTTATGTTTTGTGGCATTAAGGAGACTTTTTGGAGAATTTGTCATTCTAACAAAATAAATGTGTATTTTCTTTGGTTAATGTTACTGCAGTAACTACTGTCACTACTAATAATAAAACTGATAATAATCGCTAATAAATAAAAATATATTCCTGGAAATGTTAAATGACAGACCACAACAGAAAAATGAAGCACAGTACTGACTAAAATATTATTTTGATAAAATATTTTAGGAAAGATATGGAATATAAATATATATATATATATCAGCTTTGCCATCACAGGAATAAATTGCATTTTAATAATATTTCACAATATTACTGTTTTTACTATATTTTTTACTATATCAAAAATTTAATTAATTTAATATATGTGTTAAATCAGAGGTGGGCAGCAGTAAAGTATTTTTACTTTGTACTCATTTTTCAAGTATATGTACTTTATGAGTGTTTATCAGTACTTCACTACATTCCAAAGCATAATGTTGTACTTTTTACGGCACTACATTTCATAAATAAAAGTTCCCTTTCGTTCAGTCACTCCGAGTAACGTCAGTGACTGACGAATGGGGGTTTCGCCTAGAAGCCTATCATCTTCGAGATCTAGAAAACGCCCAATGGCAGTGCCACTTCCGCTGTACCGCTGGAACAGCCGGGAGTTCAGTCTTGGCTCCTCAGCAGGTAAACATAATGCGATGTTGCCAGCGTACTTCCTTATATACCCACACTGTGGGGCGGAGTTACGCTATGCAAATTCCGCATGCCCATGGCATTGGCACTGCCATTGGGCGTTTTCTAGATCTCGAAGATGATAGGCTTCTAGGCGAAACCCCCATTCGTCAGTCACTGACGTTACGTCTCCGTTCCCTCCTCAGGGAACGAGGGTTACATACGTAACCGAGACGTTTTGTTTTTTACCTTAATACTTAATTACATAAAAAATGTAGTACTTTCTTACTTGTAAATTTTAATTATTTTTACATGAGTAAAAGTAAAAAATGTTTAATGTAATTAGGTATTAAATTATATTCAGTATGAAATGTAGTGCAGTAAAAAGTACAATATTATGCTTTGGAATGTTAAAAAACACTTAAAAAATGTACTTAAACAGAGTAAAAATACTTCATTATACTGTCCACCTCTGGTCCTAATTAATTTAATAAACAATCAAAATTATTGTTAGTTAGTCCTTGTAATTATCAACAATTGTCAGGCAATTATGTTGACAATTATCCTATAAATTGCACAAGTATGGGAACTTCTCAACAGGTGGAGATGCCTTGACAAATGGAAAATGAACTGGCATTATTAAGGGTCAGAATATCTCAAGTTACCAGCTCAACTCCAATGGTCAGCATGCCTTGGACTTCTCCATTAAAAGAAACATCTCGCCCCTGCCCCAAAGTTGTTTGTGAAGACAACTGTGGTTTATTTTCACAGAAACCCAACCCTCCGAAAGAAAAGAAGTGTAAACCATGTTCCATCAGTCCTGCCTGAGTGTTTTAAAAGAGCCACTTCAAAGTGATTCAGTTAACTGTCTAACTTAATAAACAGTCCTGTCCACCATACAGATACACAAATATTGCAATCACAACTTTTTCTGCCATCTATATAAGGTACTCTTCTGTATGTCACCCTGTTTTCCCTGGAGAGTTTTATTGTGAGCATAGTCTTATAAGGAAGACCCTGTCATATTCTGGGTGTCAGAGAGCGTGTTACAGGACTATTAGAAAATGTAGTGAGTCACTCCAGAGAACACTGTGTTTCATTGCTGTTATGATGCTCCAGACTATGGTGACCTTTTTATGCGAGTGCCAACAATCTCGCTCACCAAAAATGGCAGAATCATGACTGTACAGGATCCAAGGAACAATAAAATACAGAGCATTAAAGAATGCTTCAGAGCCAAACGCAACACACAGAGGCTGTGATCTAACAGCGGGCTTCGGTTTTGGTAGTATTTTGATAGTATTTTTTTTGTTTTACCCCTGTCTCTGACCTGGATACTCAATCTTAAATTATAAAGATCACTTTTAAAAGTTATTACATTTTAAAAACCATAACAAAGAAGAATAGTTCAGTTTCATGTTACTGTGTGAAAATGATTTCGATGTATTTTTACACAAATTACGATTATCCCACAGTTTCGGCAACATTTCCACCACAACAATTTTGCCACTGATAAAGTTTTATTCTAAATGTTGTCTAGTTGAAGGCCACAGGATCAGTGGAGAACTTGAGATGTTTTCTTTGAGAAGAAAACAAAGAAACAAATCACTTGTAAACAGAATATTCATATTGTGCATAATTTCCAGTCAAGCCATAATTTTGTAAAATTATGCAAAAAAGTGTGATATTGCTTAAAGGGATAGTTCACCCAAAATGAAAATTCTATCATCATTTACTCACCCTCAAGTGACTTCCATAGTATGGGAAAAAATACTATAAAGTCAATGGGGCCCATCAACTGTTTGATTACAGACATTCTTCAAAATATCCTCTTTTGTGTTCAGCAGAATAAAGACATTCATAGAGGTTTGGAACAACCTGAGGATGAGTAAATGATGACAGAATTTTCATTTTTGGGTGAACATTTTATTTATAATGAAATTAGCCTTAGAAGTCAGCCATTTTATTCCAAAAATATCAGATGTTGTGAAAATGACTCATGACAATCTTGAGTATTTTGAGTATCTTTATGTGTTAAAAAATCAGTTAGTTTGACCTAATCGAATGTTAAGATGCCTTCATAATTGGCGTTTTCATTCTGAGGATTCTGAATGGGAATTAATTGATTTTAGAAAGATTTATGGACTACAGCAAGCAATATTTTTGAGCATAATGCTTCTAACTTTAGAAGCCCATGGACGTGGAATGACTGCACTTGTGATCTTTGTTTATTTATGTGTGTATGAGTATGTGTGCTGGGGGTTCAAGATAGAGGGAACAGCGTTCCCCTGTGGCATCCCCCTAAAAGCCTGATTTACTGCCTGTCTGTTCTGTGCTTAGGAGCCCTGGACGCACACACCCACCAACACAAACACATTTACCCATACTCTATATTTTTCCCCCATTGGGCCTCATGCCTGCCCCCGACTTGGTTTAACCCAATGATAAAACACAGGACGGGGTCAGAGGGCCACTGTTACTCTAAGAGACCAATGGACAGAGTAAGTAAATACTAAATCGCACGCTTGGTAGAAGAACGTCAGTGGAGCCCATGAATGGAAGCTGCTTCTGTATTGTTGCTGTCATTGCAAGAGATGCCGTTTAATATCACAAAACAAAGGTTTAAGAGAATACAAGTATGTTTGTTTTGTTTCATTCAAGCGAAACCCGTTTAAAGAATTTGGAAAATGCCAACTATGTCATTAAGTGTTTGACTCAATTGCACAAATTCAAAGGAGCTCATTAGCAAGTGACCAGAGATCGTTATGAGATTAACAGAGACTTTACAGAACAAATGTTCTCATTTTTATCTTAAAGAGAAAAGTAAACACTAAAATAAACATTGAGTTTCGAAAACAAGCTCTGTTCCAAAACCTAGTGAGCTTCCTTTCAGGAGACTCAGCAACTCAAAAGTGATTCTAATAGAGTTTGCCATTAACATGTTGTTAAGCTAACTAACTCTTAACAATAAAAACATAACAAATATTGGGTAAACAGTCCATTTTTAATTATACTTAACTATCTTGGTTGTATATTTCAGAATGTAATCAGTTTTTTTATTAAATAAATATGAATAAAGTAAGTAATATTTAAAACTTTGGGTTCGTTAAGTTTTTTTTTTTTTTTTTTTTTTAAATGAATACTCAACTAAGGCTGCATTTTATTTGATCAAAAACACAGTAAAGCAGCAATTCTGTGAAATATCATTACAATTTAAAAAAAATATTATTACTATTTTAACATATTTTAAGATTTTAATTGATTCCTGTGATGGCAAATCTGAATTTTCAGCATCATTACTCCAGTCTTCAGTGTCACATGATCCTTCAGAAATCATTCTATGCTCAAGAAACATCTTTTATGGCTATCAATGTTGAAAACAGTGATGCTTAATATTTTTGTGGAAACCGTTATGCAGTTTTTTCAGGATTATTTGATGAATTTAAAGTTTAAAAGTTTAACATTTATATACTTTTGTATATAAAACAAATTATTTTTGTAACATAATAAATGTCTTTACTGTTCCTTTTGATCAATGTAATGTATCCTTGCTGAATAAAAGTATTAATTTGTTTCAAAAAACCATACTGACCCCAAACTTTTGAACGGTAGTGTATATTTATCATTTCTATTTCTCTCACTTCATACGCCATCTTGAATTGCACAATGCATTCTGGGTTCACAGAGCATTTAGCCTTCATTAGGTAAGATACATATGCTGCCTTCTAAGACACTTTCTTTTAATTCAGCATAGTATGATGGAAGACAATCCCAGAATGCACTGCACAAGCTAAGTGAACTTACTACGTTTTGGAAACGACCAAAAGCACTCATGATGAGAGGAGAGCACTCGTGATGCTGTCTATGTAGGCAGCTTGTTAGGTTTGGGAACAGTTTATGTTAAACTGACGTTAACTCAAATGTTTGCTCTAAACATGCTCACCCTCTCACCTCTGCTGTCTTGTGGATTTAAGGTGACCCTGAAGGCCTTCACATAGATCTTTTTACACTTTCTGTCAACATACCCGCTCTACTGCTGACTCTGTCCAACCTCCCATACCTCTTCTGTGAAATGATGTCACACATTTTATGTGATTCCTAAACATGCATGTAAAAGTGGGGGACCTGCTCAAAATGATGGTAAAATCTTAATCATACTTACATGAAGTTTCCTTTAACATGTAGCCATTTTCATTGACTAACATGAAATTGAGGAAAAAAAAAAAAAAAAACAGTATTTGCATGAATGTTGCATGAATGACAACTGATCCTATGCTAAGGCAACATAAGTGCACTGTAAAAGGCATGGTGGGATGTTTATGTGGCTCATTAGTTGTCTGGCGAACTCTGAGCTGGGGTTCAATGCAGAATACTACGCCTCATGTCTCAGTGTGGGATCCTAGCGGATGTGCATTAAACACAAGCACGCGTCGTGAACCATTTTGTGGCTCTTTAAAGAAGGTTTTGGAACAATTCAAACTTAGGTGTCATCTTAGAGCGGTTTCCTGTGGTGCCAGCCTGTGTTTGGAAAAGAAAATAGCACAGTGAAACTTTAGACACAACAGATGAGAGTAAGAGTACTTTAAGACAAGGGGTCAGCCGCATGTAAACACTGCATTTTCTGTTTCTAAATTTACAACTTCTAAACTTGACCCCAACTCTTGGGACAAATGCCACCACAGGGACTTTATTTTTCACCGGATGAACAATGTTCTCCTCTGTCTCCCGTAAAATAAACCTGGATGAGGTGAAATTAATTCAATTAAAGTTATGTTTACTATAATATGCACTTTAAACCCGATTAAGTTGGAAAAACTCAAAAAATTTTAAGTTAAGAAATTTAAAGTATTCAGAACGTGCAGATTTTTATTTTGTAATCATACATTTTAATAGCTCTGAACTTAAAATATTTGAGTAAGCTAATTCATACATTTAACTTAAAAATATCATGTAATCTCAATTTTTTAGTAGTGGAAACTTGACTAGCTTTAACTAGCTAATTGGATACACAATGTTTTGGTAGCATTAGCATAGCATAGCACTTGCTGAATGAGGACAGCAATATAATACATTTAACATATACAGTGGGGAGAACAAGTATTTGATACACTGCCGATTTTACAGGTTTTCCTACTTACAAAGCATGTAGAGGTCTGTAATTCAAAAATCCAGAAAATCACATTGTATGATTTTTAAATAATTAATTTGCATTTTATTGCATGACATAAGTATTTGATCGCCTACCAACCAGTAAGAATTCCGGCTCTCACAGACCTGTTAGTTTTTCTTTAAGAAGCCCTCCTGTTCTCCACTCATTACCTGTATTAACTGCACCTGTTTGAACTCGTTACCTGTATAAAAGACACCTGTCCACACACTCAATCAAACAGACTCCAACCTTTCCGCAATGGCCAAGACCAGAGAGCTGTGTAAGGACATCAGGGATAAAATTGTAGACCTGCACAAGGCTGGGATGGGCTACAGGACAATAGGCAAGCAGCTTGGTGAGAAGGCAACAACTGTTTTAGAAAATGGAAGAAGTTCAAGATGACGGTCAATCTCCCTCGGTCTGGGGCACCATGCAAGATCTCACCTCGTGGGGCATCAACGATCATGAGGAAGGTGAGGGATCTGCCCAGAACTACACGGCAGGACCTGGTCAATGACCTGAAGAGAGCTGGGACCACAGTCTCAAAGAAAACCATTAGTAACACACTACGGCGTCATGGATTAAAATCCTACAGCGCACGCAAGGTCCCCCTGCTCAAGCCAGCGCATGTCCAGGCCCGTCTGAAGTTTGCCAGTGACCATCTGGATGATCCAGACGAGGAATGGGAGAAGCTCATGTGGTCTGATGAGACAAAAATAGAGCTTTATGGTCTAAACTCCACTCGCCGTGTTTGGAGGAAGAAGAAGGATGAGTACAACCCCAAGAACACCATCCCAACCGTGAAGCATGGAGGTGGAAACATCATTCTTTGGGGATGCTTTTCTGCAAAGGGGACAGGACGACGGCACCGTATTGAGGGGAGGATGAATGGGGCCATGTATCGCGAGATCTTGGCCAACAACCTCCTTCCCTCAGTAAGAGCATTGAAGATGGGTCGTGGCTGGGTCTTCCAGCATGACAACGACCCGAAACACACAGCCAGGGCAACTAAGGAGTGGCTCCGTAAGAAACATCTCAAGGTCCTGGAGTGGCGTAGCCAGTCTCCAGACCTGAACCCAATAGAAAATCTTTGGAGGGAGCTGAAAGTCCGTATTGCCCAGCGACAGCCCCAAAACCTGAAGGATCTGGAGAAGGTCTGTATGGAGGAGTGGGCCAAAATCCCTGCTGCAGTGTGTGCAAACCTGGTCAAGAACTACAGGAAACGTATGATCTCTGTAACTGCAAACAAAGGTTTCTGTACCAAATATTAAGTTCTGCTTTTCTGATGTATCAAATACTTATGTCATGCAATAAAATGCAAATTAATTACTTAAAAATCATACAATGTGATTTTCTGGATTTTTGTTTTAGATTCCGTCACTTACAGTTGAAGAGTACCTATGATAAAAATTACAGACTTCTACATGCTTTGTAAGTAGGCAAACCTGCAAAATCGGCAGCGTATCAAATACTTGTTCTCCTCTCTGTATCTGTTCTCAAACTAAGCTCATGCTCCACTCGTCACCATGATGGTAACCCTACAAAAAACCAACATAACAGAAACTCTTCTAAATCAGCATAACAAAACATTAAACACTACTAAATCTCCAACTTAATGTTAATCTTGCACAAAAAAAACGTAATATATATATAACACTTAATTTTGGCATTTACTGTCCCTTTTGAGTGTCATGGCAAAGCATGCTGGGAAATAGAAATCCCAGCCCAGTTTCAGTTAAATTTAAGTTTGTCTAAATTAAAAGAAACAAGTTCATAAAACTCAAAACAATAAAACAATTCAGATTACTTAAAATGTGTCAGTTTTGTGAACTCAAAAGAAAAAGAAAGTTCTAAATACTCATAAAAGTTAATTTGATTGAACTCATTTGTTTAATTTGAGTTGGCTCTACTCAAACCAATTAATTATTTTGAGCATTAGGGTTTATAGAGTGTAAATAAACTATTTTAAAGTTGAAAATATTAAACTATGCATCAGAAAGGGTAATTTATTTATATTTATATTTAGACTCATGACTCAACTGGTGTGTGGCAGAGAGCAGGAAAAAAAAACAAAGCTAAATGCATATAATAAAATGCAACTAGCTATTTAATCAAAATCAAATCACCTTTATTTATATAGTCAGTAATATAGTTTAAATTTAAGTGTCCCCAACTGAGCAAGCCAAAAGCCAAAGACAATGGTGGCAAGGAACCAAAACTCCTTCAAGGCCAGAATGGAGAAAAAAACCTCAGGAGAAACCAGGCTCAGTCGGGGTGCCAGTTCTCCTCTGGCCGACAAACAAATAGTGTATGATTATGATTCTGGCAACATTACAGGTCAGAAGTCATATTAGATCAATAGATATTTGTAGGATTATTCGAAAGATTGGAGTCGTCACGCCGGGGACGGGTTTAATGAGGATGTCGTGTCGATGTAGCATTTACAGGGGGGAGTTTAATTGACACGGTCTGTACAGACACTTCAGGGATGCGTTCGTCATGTCCAGGCTAAGGTCCACCATCTGGTCCGGATACGGCCCGGATCCGGCCGACTGCAGTAAACCTCGGGATAAACAGAGAGACTAACATTAGCATAGATGCCATTCTTCTTATGATGTAACGAGTACATCAGGTGTTATGGGAAGTGTTTCCGGTTCCGGCTGACCTAGTTAATGCAGCCTAAAACAATCATTTAACTGATTTGAATAATAGAAATTAAAAATGTTTTATGTGTATGCCATAGTAAAGAGATGTGTTTTTAGTCTAGATTTAAACTGACAGAGTGTGTCTGCTTCCCGAACAATGCTAAGAAGACTGTTCCAGAGTTTAGGTGCTAAATAGGAAAAGGATTGACCGCCTGCAGTTGATTTTGATATTCTAGGTATTATCAACTGGCCAGAATTTTGAGACCGCAATAGACGTGATGGAGTATAATGCGTTAAGAGCTCGCTCAAGTACTGGGGAGCTAAACCATTTAGTGTTTTGTAAGTAATTAGCAAGATTTTAAAATGTATATGATGTTTAATAGGGAGCCAATGCAGTGTTGCCAGAACCGGGCTAATATGGTCATACTTCCTGGTTCTAGTAAGAACTCTAGCTGCTACGTTTTGGACAAGCTGCAGTTTATTTATTAAGCGAGCAGGGCAACCACCCAGTAGAGCATTACAATAACCTAGCCTTGAGGTCATGAACGCATGAACTAACTGTTCAGCATTTTGCATTGAAAGCATGTGCCGTAATTAAGATATATTTTTAAGATGGTAGAATGCAGTTTTACAGATGCTAGAAACGTGGCTTTCAAATGAGAGATTGGTATCAAAGAGCACACCCAGGTTCCTAACTGACGACGAGGACTTGACAGAGCAGCCATCGAGTGTTAGACAGTATTCTAGGTTACTACTTGTGGAGTTTTTTTGTCCAATGATTAAAAATTCAGTTTTTTCTGAATTAAGTTAAGTCTGAATTACTAGTCATCCAATTTTTTATATCAGCTATGCATTCCGTTAATCTTGTGAATTGGTAAGTTTCGTCAGGGCGTGAAGAAATATAGAGCTGAGTATCGTCAGCATAACAATGAAAACTAACGCCATGCTTCCTAATAATATCTCCCAGTGGTAGCATGTACAGGATGAAAAGCAACAGTCCTAGCACTGAGCCCTGCGGTACTCCATACTGAACTTGTGATCGGTGTGACATCTCTTCATTTACTGCTACAAACTGATAACGGTCAAATAAGTATGATTTAAACGTTTTTAAGTAAAAATTTTAAGTAAAAATTTAATAAAAATGAAATGGGCCTATCCATTTTTTTGATTGATTGATTGATTGATTGATTGAAGTATGTGTATCCACTCAAACTTCAAATTCATCTGTAATATGGCTATACTTACACAATATTTGGCCCAGTGTTTGTTCCAGATTTAGGCTAGTAAATGTTGTTAGTAATTTTGCATATTGTGGGCCAGTTACATATAAAGGACATATTTTGATGGTGGATTCGTCAATTCTGTCCAATGTAAAATGTAAATCCTAAAGCGAAGCCAGTTGAGAGCCACTGCCCTAGCCTGTAATGCAATGAGGTAATGCAATAATAACACTTGGCGGGAAATGTTTTGTTAGAAATGAAAATATGACTTAAGAAGCCAGCTCTGAATTTCTCTATATCTTGGTTTCTCAAATTACTTTTCTTGACTTATGTTCTCCTAGTACCAAAGAAACATACAAGACCGTGTTTATACCATACCTTTCACCAGTAAGAAAACAACAGTGATTTCGGTGACCTTCTGTACTTCTAGACCAGAGTAATGAAATTACACAGTGTGAGAATTTATGGAGTCTGCAATGTTTCTCCAGGAGGACATAATTCTAATGAGCCTTTGAAGAGCAATGTAGTTCTGGAGCAAGTTACTCAGAGAATCTGAAGGAGGTCCAAGCAACACAAACTAAATATAAAAAACGGAGATCAGAGCACCATCTGCAACGCATGCTAAACTTTATCACGAACAAGTAAAAGAAAGAAGGAAAGAAAGGAAACTGAACTGTTTCTCATTCACAAAACGAGATTCACACTTATAAAATTGAGATACTTTTGGGATGTTCTGAAGAAAACCCATGCAAAACTCACCACCACGATGCCAGGGTGTTGCTATGCAGTTGCTAGGGTGTTCTGGGTTGTTTCCAGATGGTATCTGGGGCCCATGTAAAAAAAAAAAAAAAAAAAGTGCCCTATTATGCTATTTTAAAGGTTCCTATTTTTGCTTTGGAGGTCTCCTACAATAGGTTTACATGCATCCAAGGTCAAAAAACACTGACTGCACAGTTTAGTCTGAAAACAGTACGTTCAAAGATTCGGTTTCTCTAAACTACTTTCCATAGGCCTGCTCTGTCCTGATTGGTCAGACGGCCCTGTCTGTTGTGATTGGTCTATAGCTTAGAGCGTGTGTCAGAAACTAAATGCCTATTACCATATCTGAATTTCAGTTCTAGAGGCTTCCATTGACAACATGAATCAAAATCTTCCAGCCTCATCTACAACTGCTGGGGCGGGTCAAAGTAGACATTGTTTGCAGGCAGCCAGTGAAGACCATAGGCTGGCTTTATGCAAATTTGTTATATTGTTAAGAACTTTTTTTAGGAGACAATAACTTTATTTGTTGTGCACTTTGATCTTTAAAACTTTGCAGACCTTTTACATTCACAGACAGCTATATTACATCCTGTATGAGAAGTAATATTTGAAAAAGCATAATAGGGGCACTTTAAATATGGCTTGAGTCAGACCTTCAGTGCTTGTCAATGAGATTTTTTTCTCCCCGTTTTATCATCAGCTAAACTGTACATTAGATCGCTTTGAGTAATAGCAACAAACCGCATGATTTGAGATATCATTCATGTAGCACAAATGATTTATGCTTTAAAGTTTAATAATTCTGGTTTGGGGTTTGTTGAAATATTGATTCTAGTCTTAGAATCATCAAAAAATCTCTATAATTATAAAGATCAGGTCAGTTTCGCTCTGCTTCTACAGTACAATGGGAAGTCAAACTCTCCCACTAGCGAAAATCCCATTTCTTAAACTTGAATCCATCTGCTAACTCACAATTTAACAGGTATCTGCTGCTATCAGCAACATCAGCTCCCAAAACTTCCTCCCTTTTTATAGGAAAATGTTAAAGAAGCACAAAATGAGGGAAAGAAATTCCACAGAGTCTTTATACGTGAGAGAGGCAATAAGTTGAAGTAGCAGGAAGTGAAGGCAGGTCTTTACGTTAGAGGCATTTCCTGTCAGAGTGATGCATATCAGTTTTCTGAAGTTAGGTGAAGCACTGTGTGACAGAGAGGGCAAAGGAAAAAGAGAGCACACTTGATTGTGTATTTAGATCCTGATAAGAGATTGAGACATTAAGGCATTCTGCCAACACAAATGTGAACAACTTTACTCTCTCAGAAAACAAAGAAACCGCCTTTTTTATGGTAGTAAAAGGGTCTCAGTTTCTTGTTCTCGCTTTTGAAGTTTAAAACATCTGAACACAAGGGATTTGCTGTCTCTTTTACATTTCCTTGTTCTTTAATTTTTATGTTTACTAAAAACTAATAAAGAATTAAATTATACATTTATGGAATGTGCAGGGTTTAATACTAGCAGTGATGAAGCTGTCAATAACAGAACATTTTTTGTAAAAAAAAATCTACTTTCCATTTCCATTTCCATACACCTAATATTGTGTTGGTCCCCCTTTTGCTGCCAAACAGCCCTGACCCATCGAGGCATGGACTCCACTAGACCCCTGAAGGTGTGCTGTGGTATCTGGCACCAAGATGTTAGCAGCAGATCCTTTAAGTCCTGTAAGTTGCGAGGTGGGGCCTCCATGAATCGGACTTGATTGTTCAACACATCACACAGATGCTTGATTGGATTGAGATCTGGGGAATTTGGAGGCCAAGTCAACACCTCAAACTCATTGTTGTGCTCCTCAAACCATTCCTGAACAATTTTTGCTTTGTGGCAAGGGCGCATTATCCTGCTGAAAGAGGCCACAGCCACCAGGGAATACCGTTTCCATGAAAGGGTGTACGTGGTCTGCAACAATGCTTAGGTAGGTGGTACGTGTCAAAGTAACATACACATGGATGGCAGGACCCAAGGTTTCCCACCAGAACATTGCCCAAAGCATCACGCTGCCTCCACCGGCTTGCCTTCTTCCTATAGTGCATCCTGGTGCCATGTGTTCCCCAGGTAAGCGACACACACGCACCTGGCCATCCACTTGATGTAAAAGAAAACGTGATTCCTCAGACGAGGCCACCTTCTTCCATTACTCCGTGGTCCAGTTCTGATG
The DNA here is from genome assembly GCA_039654105.1 of Coreius guichenoti. Taxonomy (NCBI): domain Eukaryota; kingdom Metazoa; phylum Chordata; class Actinopteri; order Cypriniformes; family Gobionidae; genus Coreius; species Coreius guichenoti. The sequence goes on from CM077178.1 coordinate 12,459,731, forward strand.
CTCACGTGCCCACTGTTGGCACTTTTGGCGGTGGACAGGGGTCAGCATGGGCATGCAGCTTTGCAGCCCCATACGCAACAAACTGCGATGCACTGTGTATTCTGACACCTTTCTATCAGAACCAGCATTAACTTCTTGAGCAGTTTGAGCTACAGTAGCTCGTCTGTTTGATTGGACCACACGGGCCAGCCTTCGCTACCCACGTGCATTAATGAGCCTTGGCCGCCCATGAACCTGTCCCCGGTTCACCACTGTTCCTTCCTTGGACCACTTTTGATAGATACTGACCACTGCAGACCGGGAACACCCCACAAGAGCTGCAGTTTTGGAGATGCTCTGACCCAGTCGTCTAGCCATCACAATTTGGCCCTTGTCAAACTCACTCAAATCCTTACGCTTGCCCATTTTTCCTGCTTCTAACACATCAACTTTGAGGACAAAATGTTCACTTGCTGCCTAATATATCCCACCCACTAACAGGTGCCATGATTAAGAGATAATCAGTGTTATTCACTTCACCTGTCAGTGGTCATAATGTTATGCCTGATCGTTAAACCTTAATTTAGTTAAACCTAGAAAATTCCTGCATAAATTAAATGACTGCATATAATATATATTATATGTAACATACATGCTAAGATCAACAAATGAAGCTAAACTTCATGTTATGTGACCTTGCAAGGAAAGCCTTGAAATGAATGACACGTGATTTTGGTACCATGTGATTGTGAATGTAACACCTGTGTGTATATATCCATAAATGCAAATGATTATGAGTATAATATGTATATGCTGTGTCTTAAAACAGCTCCCCAGCTGTTTTGAGTACAGCATGTGCCACTTACACTATTTTTGTTGTGATCACTATTAGTTGCCATGGCAGCATTTGTGAAGTCACAGTGCAAGTATGAGAGTCCCCCACCTACAAATATGTCTTCGTTTAACAAAAATACAAGGTATTTATGGGCCACACTGGAGAATATTAATAGGGAACATACGTTTTTGAAGTGAAGTATGAAATCAATTTGTCATTTTTCTGTTTAGAACCTCAAAAGAAATCTTAACCTAATGTTTATGATGTTTCACCGGAAACTTCATTGCTCAGTACAATTCATGTGACATCCTGTGAGATAATGTTTTAATGAGGTGTTTTTTTCTGTAGTGTGACAAACCTCAAGAGATGGTGTAGAAAGAAACAGACGAAAGACTCATCCTGTAGTGTCTAAACTCAAAGACGCCTTGAATGTTGTCTAGACTCCAGTCATGCATGACAAACCTCTTGACTCAGAAGAACCATGGACAGCAAATTTCCAAAGTCACTTTAGCTACCAAATAGCGATCCATCACTTTCTGTATAGACACATATACTCCCCGCTCTTTAAATATACCCATGGAGTGGTGAAAACTTAAAAGCATAGTTCACTCAAAAGAAATTCTGTCATTATTTATGCACATTCATGTTGTTCGAAACTGTATGACTTTCCTTCGTCCATGGAAAACTGTATCTTCTATATAATGAAGGTGGATGGGGACCACGGCCTGACAAGCTCCAAAAGGGACAAAAAGCATATCATATGACTCAATATTCAAAGTCTTTTGAGGAACAGACTGAAAGTTTAAGCTAGTTGTGTTAAATCCTGTTTGACTGGCCTGTGGTCACCATTGACTTTCATTGAATTCAGCTTGGACATTCTCATTTTGTGTTCCACAAAAGAAAGCAAAAATCATTTTGGTTGAACTATTCCTTTTAATCATCAAACCCTATGAAAAAAAGATTACATGTGTTCAGAGTAGCTCTTTTGTGTTCTCATATATGCAGCATACCAGCCTTGCATATGTAGCACCGCTACACCACCACTTGTTAATGCCCCTTCATGTAAGACAACATAAAAGCAATATCCTACAGACATAACACCCCTTTTGCAGAGCCCATGAAAAGAAAAGCTGACCCACATCCAGCCCCATTACCTAATCTTTTCCTGTTATTCTAACTCAACATTTGCTATACCAGATCTGGACAAAGGCCTCTTATGCCATGGATTTAAAATGACTCCTTTACATTACCAATAAGACTTTTCTTTCGCTTTTCTCTGGATGCTTTGATTTGTGGTGTGATTTGTGAAACGTACACCATTCATTCTCTTCATGGTGCCAGATGTTCAGGTGCACAGCAGATATAATGTGTTTAGTGTCAAGAATTTAAGAGTCTCTCAGGTATTTGGGATGATAACCTTCTGGTGTGGAGGGCCGACTCACAGCGGCAGACAACCTGATCATGCAACCATTTATCTATCTCTAAACTGTATATGTTAAAGTCTCTCTGAGGTCCTCAAACTTTTGACCCTTGTAGTGTCAGCAGGATACATATGTATTGTATATGTAAGCAGCATCACTCTGCATCAGTATCTGTACATGTTTTATGAGGTGTATGACAGAAATCAAGTAGGTGTAAAAAAAAAAGGCCAGGACAAAATAAACCCAAATTACAGGAGGAGAACTTTAGGGGTTATTTCATGAGAAAAAAAGTTCATTGTAATATGAAAACAGTAACTTTCAGAACTTCCTGTCTAGTCCAAAAAGACTATTTACTAAAACCAAGCAGCAAAAATGGCTCATAAAATCTTCAAGCTTCTGACCAATTAACATGACAGACCACCTAATATGTACATGTAAACACGCCTATACGTTGTTCAGAAACTGGCCCCATCCATAAGAAATACAACTACCACAAGAATTGTGTATTGTGAATTGAGTTTACGTGCTTGACACTACCCTAACTTATTACTTATAATAATATACAACACCAATTAACTAGGTGATTCCTGCCTTTCATTTCTGCAAAAAATTCCTCCATCGGTTACTTTCAGCTGACTAGTCGACAAGAGTTGTTTGTAATAGCAAGATGAAACAGGTGCTTGAACGCTGTCAGTATGGCTTGTAATGTTTAATTTGTCGACAAAATACTGACATATATATGTAACATCACTGTGTCAAACTACAATAACAAGATTTTTGTTGGCGATCACAAACACCTTTGCGCAGTGTAGTTTGAGAACCACTCAAATCGGTGATGGGAATCATTTCCATGAATCAGTTCTTCAGAAAGAAACGTTTCAAATAACCGATTCAGTGGTTGTTTGGGCCATGACGTAATTACAGTACATCTTTACGTGGTCCCTATCAGCGTACATGATCTAAATATAAAGCATAAGGCAATATTTAAAGGATTAGTTCACGTTAAAATGAAAAGTACCCTATTATTTACTCAGCCTCAAGCCATCCTAGGTGTATATGACTTTCTTCTTTCAGATGAACACAATCTGAGTTATATTAATACGCTTCCAAGCTTTATAATGGCAGTGAACGGGGCCCACGAGTTTGAAGCTCAAAAAAGTGCATCCATCCATCATAAATGTACTCCACACGGCTCCGGGGGGTTATGGAAAAAAGCGTAACTGGCGCGACGTATGACATCGGACGTAGCATAAGCGTTTTGAACTGTGAGAGGCGTTACACTTTCTGCGTAAGTTGAATATTTTACTATATAAAGTTTTAAATATGGATATTTTTCTTACAAAACATAATCGATTCGCTTCACAAGGCCTTTATTAACCCCCCGGAACCGCGTGGAGTACGTTTATTATGGATGGATGCACTTTTTTGAGCTTCAAACTCAATGGACCCCATCACTGCCATTATAAAACTTGTAAGAGTCAAGATATTAATTAATATAACTCTGATTGTGTTCATCAGAAAGAAGAAAGTCATATACGCATAGGCTTGAGGGTGAGTAAATCATGGGGTAATTTTAATTTTAAAGTGAACTAATCCTTTAATGAAACTTTTTACGTTTTAATAAAATGTTATTTGTTGAAACCACATCTGTTTCGTATGTTTGTTGGTGACTACAGGTTTAGGTGAGTTGACTCGAGCATCGCTCTCGTGATTCATTTTGTGAACTGGTTCTTTGAAATCGTTAGATTTCGTCGTTAGAATAAATGAATAATTATTTCTTGAGATACAGGTTATTGCAGCAACTAAGTTTTAGCAAGAGGAAGAGATTGAAAGAGTTTGAAAGTGGTGTTGCTGCGGTCCGACAGCTGTGAGCTCCCCCTTCACACCCTACTTTCCCAAATAGAAAGCTTCTCACGGCGAGTTCCCTGTAGCCATACAGCCAAATTTGGCTCCCCATTTCAATCCCTTGGGCAGAGGCCGAATCAACTAAAACAACACTCTTAATTCCAGTCGATGGAGTGGCTTTTTACAGCTCGCGCAATTTCCCAGCTCCGTTTGTCCTGACTTTTTTTTGTACAGTCTGACTCACGGTGTCAGATCTATAAATGGAGATTGCTCAGTGTACAGGCTTGTATATTATAAGCATCATTTCTCCAAATTAAAACAGACTCGTAATACCTACATGCGGAATTTCTAGTAGGCTATTGCTTCAGATACTTTTGTGATAGCTTGACAAGCTTTATCAGCATAGCGTCTATAAACTCGATGCCGAGAAGGTTCATGTTGAAGGCAACAAGTTTGGAGATCGTTTTTGGAGGATAACGGACTTTGAAAACAGCTCTTTCATTGTTTAAAGGGTTAATCATTCATTTAGCTATCTTTGACAACTAAGAGTCCTTCAAATGGACAGATGAACTGTTGAACATGTCACAAGTCTCACTTTTCCCCGTTTCTTGTTTAAGCTATTATTATTATTATTATTATTGTTATTATTTATTTTTTTATTTTTTTATTTATTTTTTTTAATTTAATGATTTTTTTTTTTAGATTCTAGTGGACATGATATTTGATCAGGAATTCCTGATAAAAAGCAGGCTACATAAATAAGTAAATAAAAATTATGTACAAAACAATAAATAAAAAACGATGTCATCATCCTTTCAGGATATTAACTCTACGAGGAAGGACAAGTAATTGTCTCCGTTTTTTTTCCAGTATAAATGATATATTTAGGCTAATTAATTTAGTTTGAGATGGCACAGTGCAACATGAATTATTAAAATATTAAATAGGCCTACATTTAATGTAAGATCAGCTTTTGTAAAATGCATTTATTTTGAGAAATGAGCCATAAAAAGGCTAAGTTAATGTGAACTGCGTTTGTATCTATAGTTCACTATTTGTCTCTTTGTTGTAGCCTCTACATTTTATCCTCTTGCTTTTGCAATGTATTTTCCCCTCGTTTGATTAATGAAGTTATCCGTCTCAATATTGCACCGCTCTATTTCCTCACTTTATGAATTGTGCTCTTAGCTCCACCTCTATGGGAGTTTGTCACGAGTGGAAGAACTGAACCTCCTCCTCCTAATACCCCTTCAATTAAGCTTGAGGGAGGACGCAGAAAGGAGAGAAGGGGACAGATAGACGGAGGCGCGTAACAGAGCGCTTGGAAAAATAAGGATCAAGCTGATACACTTCACTAAGGCATGAGATTTGCGTAAGGCAGCATCTTCAGGAGGATTCCGTTCAAGTGCCCCCTTTTGTTCTGAAAGAAGTTTAATAAAGAGGTGGATTGTGACATAACGATTACAATGGGCTCCACAAGGCACCGTTCAAAGACTTCAGCGTCTTCACACAACCCGAACTGCTCTCCAATGGGACTTTCACTCTTGATTCTTCTACCTTTGTCTGTTGCCTTCAACTTGGATGTGGAGAACCCAGCGGTGTTTAACGGACCCAACGGTAGTTACTTCGGGTACTCGGTGGACTTTTATATGACTAAGTCAAGGTAGGTTTCCTAATATTTAACATTGATTTTGAAGAGGCTTGGCGTGCATTCAAAGAAAAATACAACTAGACCAAGTTCATTGATCATTGCCCACCACGGAGCTGTTTAATATAGGAAATGTACTACAATTTAAATGTTACTTAATAACTTTAAATGCCGCACAACACGGTTGATTAGGTGTTTTGTCAACCCTGATATTGCAGCACATCCTGATATAACTGTATGTAATTTTTTTTGGCTCAAATGCACTTTTATCTTAAAGAATTAGTGTTAATGTAGTGACACCACAGTATGAATTACATTACCATAGTATGAAGAGTTATTGTCATTCAGATCCAAGAAAGGTACTGTCTTATTTATCAGTGTGATGAAAAAGACTAGTTTAGCCAAGTTTTTCAACCAAGGGACTCTGAATGTAAACCATGGGTCCATAGAGAAGATGTATGTCATAGATGGACATTTTTAACAGTTAATTGATTTCTAACCAATTTTTAAAATATGTTTGCTATAGGAATGTTAGCTAATGTTCTTAAGAAGAAGATTTTTTTTTTTTTCAATACTCATGTGGTCCCTGGGTTGGCTGAGAGTTTGGGATGGTGGTCTGTGTCTGTAAAGTTTGAAACAATTGTCCTAAATTTAACCTAGTTCATTCATTGATTCAGTGTTTCTCTTTCATCGTGTAGCACAGTCTTCTAGAGCTCAGTGTTAACACTTACCAGTCCAGGGGGCAATGAAACCAGGGGTATCCCCCAATTGTTGTTTATAGTCCCAACCCAGTCTGTGCACTGCCATTTACATCAAAGCATATCACCACAGTTGGGGAGCGACGGTCCTAAAGTTTTAGTGTTTGTGTAGTGCAAGCCTGAAGTGTTTGTGCATGTTTTAAGGGGATGAGATATACAGCATGTATCTCTGTCAGTGGCATCACTGATGGTTTTTCCATTTATCAGACTTGACTAGAAGTTTTTATGATGAAGCCATAGTGAGGTACCAGCTCTTCTCAAGAGGAATGAAGATTGCCCTCCATAATTATCTCTGATTGCATGTGTTATGGTCACTTAAAGTCTTCTGCATGAGTATCTCCAACCATTCAAAGATGACATTTGCTAGATTATGTGTAACCATTCAATTCAGGTTCTTTTGTGGAAAAGCGTTCTTAAGATTTTTAGAATGTTCTTCACACTAAGGAAAAAAATGTTCTTTTAAGAACTGTTGACTGAAAGGTTCTTTGGGGAACCGAAAATGGCATTGATGCTAAAACACCCATTTGGAACCTCTATTGTTAAGAGTGTTGGAGGGAAATAAGCCAAGAGTTAGACATTTCTGATCTGTTGCCAGGTTTTTACCTAAACTTTTTAGTCACACAACTCACTTTTGGAGTTTCAAAGACAAATTTGAAGTGATGCTTCATTGCTTAGCTAATATCCTGATTTCCTTATTAGTTTAACTGCTGATTCTGGATGACATCTTTCATGTTAAAGGGATAGTTATGTTGGTGAAAACCTGTATGATTTTATTTCTTCAGTGGAACACAAAAAAAGATGTTTTGAAGAAGGTTTGAACTGTTTTTGCCCACATTTTTCATAATATCTTCATTTGTTATCAGAGGAAATAAAGCCATGCAGGTTTGAAACGCCATGAGTAAATGACAGATTTAAAAAACATTTAAGTGTCTAGTGATTAGTAATGTTACCCCAGAAGCCGATATGATCTTTAAGGTGCTTGTATAACCCCAAACACTGGCAGTCTGCCTTCGGCACAGCTTTGAATGGAGAATTTTGTTGAATGGAGCAGCAGTAATCATAAATGTAATCTAGATGTGATTGAAAGACCTTATGATCACCTTCAACCCATAGATATGATCTTTGTAGCCATATGAGGTGATAAATCCAAGGGGAAATCACAGAGTATGAGGCATGCCATTCAATCACACTGCTGATCTGTTGGGTTTCCCTGCCCTTTGGCTGCATAACTCTCTCTTCAAGCTGTAGACAGCTGTGCGGCTCTGTTCGGAGGTATGATTGCAGTAATAATCAACTCACGCATGCCCTGACTAGAACATGCCACAATCAGCCATCTCCATCTGTGTTTTTCTGCTGGACTGTGTCTAGCCGTGCACAGCTGTAGAGGGGCTTTAGTCAGAGTGGGCTCATGCTGGCTCTGGTTTCTTGGGGGCGTTATTTTCAGGGAGCCCTTTCCTTTCCACTCACTTTAGTCTCTTATTCTCTTTCATTGCTCACCTTCTCTAAAGCAGACCCTCCAGCTATTGTTTTAGTCTGCCATTGGGTATCTGACGTAGATGAATTTCAGAAGGAGCGGATGATTTAGAGCATGACACATGGTTGAATGAGTCAGAGGAGTGTGTGTGCACCTTTAAGCCTGTGTTTCTCCATTCTTGGTCTCTGATGATGTAATTCGGCATGGTATTTAAACTCCTCACCCTGTACTTCCAGTCTAATACTCTAGACTGTACGCACCCCACTCCTATACGCAGTATCTTGGCCTTATTCTTATGAACTGTGAAGTCATGGCAAGAGGCAGCTCTCTCTGCAATGACTTCATCTGAACTTTTCACTCCTGAGATGTCGTTGTGGAGGAGGATGGATGGGCCTCAAAGTGGAGGCTGAGTGAAGGGGTGAAAGAATGCACAATATCAAGAGTTTTCTTCCCAGGCATTTGATAGAATGTGTATTTCTTATGTATTTATAAGTTTTCCGGTGCTGTATGTGATAGATGGTCAACTAGTTGGACATCCTGCCCAACATCTGTCTATGGGGTATTGAATTTGACTAACTGATAACTTCATATAATGAATCTTCAGAAGAAAGTTAAATCTAGACTTGGTTTCTTATATCGAAATAGATCTACGTTTACTACATCAGCCAAGAAATACCTTGTTGAAACCAACGTTTTACCGTTATTTGACTATGGTAATGTAGTGTATAGGAATGCACGTAAAGGTGTTTTAAAGCAATTAGATGTGTTGTATCATGCAGCTTTTAGACTGATTACTAATGCACCTTACAGAACTCATCACTGTGAACTGTATTCCCTTTTAAATTGGACGGCATTACATATTAGACGGGAAATACAATGGTGTATAAATAAAAACAAAGTCCTGTTAGGTCTATTACCCAAATATCTTCAAGAGTTGCTGCAACCACACGTTAATACGTATACAACCAGATCATCTAATCATATTCTTTTGACTATCCCAAGAAAGAAAACTGTTTATGGTTGTTCAGCTTTTGGTTTTGCTGGCCCAAATGATTGGAATGTGCTGTCATTGAAATTAGAGTCATATATTTCAATCTCTGCATTTAAAAAACTACTAGGGAGTGTTTTTATTACAGCCTGTAAATGTTTTAAATGAATATATATGTGTGTGTATTGTAATGTATGTCTTTCAGGAGATTTAACTCTCCTGCCAGGCTGTTGTTGAAAATAAGAACTTGTTCTTAAGTGACTTGCCTGGTTAAATAAATGTTAAATAAATAAAAACATTTTTAATATAAATGTTAGTGTATGTAAATATGTAGACAATCATCTTTGACCCATGATTCCATCCTTTTGACTTTCAGCTAGTTGTGAACATAAGAACATATCCTTTATGGAAAACCTCATTAGAAACCAGTTTGGGCTGCGTTTCCCAAAAGCATTGTAAGCTTAAACAGATTGGTCCCAATGCTTGGTTTCTACAGTCTATTTAGGCTTACAATGCTTTTGGTAAACACAGTCCTGGAGTGCCTCCATATTATTGTGGGTTTTAAAAAGTAGTGGTTTGATTTATGCGTATTTCAGTGAAATCATTGTCAAATTGGGGCAAAAAAGCGTGTCTTACAAACTTTATTTAAACAGCGGCAGCCAGCTGTCTGAAGACTCAGTGTTCTTTCTCAACAAAAAAAAAGATTCTGGTATCAGGGATAAACTCTCTGTCCTGCTTGTTCTCTCTCATTTTCTTGCTCTCTTCTTTCCTTTCTGACAAAACATTCACTCGTCGCCTCATCCACAGACTCATAGGGGCATGTAGGTCTGAGAAGAATAGCACTCCTTGGCACACATTAATAGAATTAGCTAGTGTGCAGACCACCACAGAGAACTGCCCGAGGACAGGGTTCATGATCTTGGTATCAGGGGGCTCTACAGCTGTATACATGGAAGAGAAATTTATGGTTCTTAAACGTTGAGAGAAGAACAGCACAGTTCTTATGTAGGGGCCTCTTCCGGATGGTCTGGTATATAAACCTAATTTGTCCTGAAGAATTGTGGCTCGATGTTAAACGTCCTACATGTTCACTATACTTGAGCTGAATTGAAATGTCTCCTAGTTGATTGTTGCAACAAGTGTCTCCTTGTATGTTCTCATCAGAGATCCAACAGTTAGTCAAATGTTAGTGAAGTTAAAACTCTTCTACCACCACAAATGGTGACGTGCGCCACATTCCTCAGTCTCTGTGTTCTTTACCTTTGGATAAGAAAATGATCCTCTGTACTGTGAAAGGGCAAAGGTCAGGGTCTGGATGTAGGGTTGAATGTCAGAAAACTAAATAGCTTTATTTGAAATGTTTATATTGCAGAAACAATAGAAACCGAATACCACCATCTCTGTTCCTGCTGGGATTTGTGTGGCTCCGGATGATGAGTGTTGTTTTCAGAGAATAATGTGTTACTATGCATAAATTCCTTTTGTGTTTATGATGTTCAAAAAGATTGTTTAATGATTGTTGGCGAACGTTTGAAGCTTGTGGTTGAATCCAAGGAGCTGGACTGTCTGCAATAGCAGCCAAAGGCAACAAATTTACAGCCACAATGGCAGGAATATTACTGTAAAAACATTAAAAAAAACTTTCTCACCTGCCTCCGTGTATTTTATTACCCGAAGATTCACGAATTTGAGGTTTACCAAGTTGCGTTGGCTATCAAACTCATAGGCACTCCTCTGATAATGACTTCCTAGGGCTGGATTGACAACAGTCTTCTTAAGAAAAAAGAGAATGAATGTTCTTAAGATACATTTTTAAAAAAAGTGCAATTCTTGAAAAATTCTGATTGTATACCATCTTACTGTATTTGTCAGGTTGCCTTGTCTAATACAACACATTCGAAACTTTACACTGGAAAGTTTTAACAATATATTTGTCCATCTATTAACCTTTTAAGTAGCAATAAAAATCTTTTTTCTTTTTAAATTTTGTAGTAGTAATGTTTTATATGTAGCTAGTGATATGCTACAATGCTTAATATTTGAAACAACCCAATAAATTAATTTAACATCTTGCCTTTGAGCATTTAAGACACGTTGGAGGTTATCCGAACTTTAAGAAGTTATTTACGATTATTTTAAGAACATTCCTTTCAAGAATTTGAATTCTTCTGAAATTTTGTCTTAAGAACAAACTTGAGAAAGATAAGAACATTCTTTAGTGGAATTTGGAGAATTTTTTTTTTTTTTTAGTTAAATAAGAGAAAATTGAAGTTAGGAGAAATTTTGTTCTTAAGAAATGAATCTGTCCCTGGTCTTGTGTTTATATAGAATGTCACGTTGGAATTGCAATGGTTTGGTTTGGCCATGATCTAGAATACAGTAGGTCATCATTCTCACAAAGTTTACCCTCTATAAGAAGGTCATTGCTTGATCAATATTTACCTTGGACCTTGAGCTCAGTTTGCCTTTGCTAAATACAGAGAGACCCACTTTAGCTCTACCAGGGTTTCATTCGCTATTTATCATTTCTACTCTTCCTCCTTGGATTAGTCTGTTGTCCATAGTCTTGCATCCAGCTGGAGATGGGTGTGTGTACGTTGGCTGCCAAGCTATTCTTCACCCAGGTTCTCCCTACGACGACTAGTGTTTTCCATGGAGTCGGTACAATAGAGGCCTTTGTGCATTGGTTGAAAGGTTTGCTGTTTTCAGTAGCAAAACTTTTCCATGTGACTTAAATCTCTATTTATTTATTCGTGTTTTTGGCTCATTTGCTTCATGATAAAACCTTGTTTAGCTCTTTTGGCTTTGTGACATTTGGCTCTAATGGTGGTGTCAATCAGATTGGCCTGATGTAAAATTATAGTCCTCTATTTTGCAGGTTAATGGGTGCAACCGTAGCTGATTGAGACTGAGGGTTGGTTTGTCTTTACCATCGACAAGTGGTCTGCTTTTTATGACCTCGTTGGACCAGGCAGGGTCGTATAATAGGCTCTTGTGTGCAATGGTGTACATGTGCCCTGGTGGAAAAACAGGCATGTGTTCGATCACGGTAGAACAAATGTCCCAGTCAATTTTGCAGACATTTAGCCCTTGGGCTCCACAATTGCCTGGGGTTGACGACTGGACTGCTGCAGATCTCCATTGTTCTTGATGTACATTTTGGGTAGATCATTATCACCTTGATCTGTTCTGTTCTAGTTTATCAGGCCCCTGCTGGGCTGGCAACGACAATGAATGTCCAATCAGCCGGCATTTAGATGGCCTTTTTATTGCCTGTAGGATTATAAACAAAAGACGTGAGGCATAGCATGCAAAGGTGAGTGATTGATGCTAATTGTTTGCACTTGATGGCCCCTCTTACTCTTTTTAAGTGTGAAGATGGGACTCCATGCTGAGAAAGCTCAATCGGAGGTGTCGACGGCGAACAGTTGCAACTCGCTATGGGATGTTTTTTGGTCTCTGCGAATGTGTGAATTATAGCTCTTTGGGGGCTGGGGTTACAGTTTGGTATCAAGAGATTTAAGAGGTAAAACCACACTCTGTGTTTATGTAAATTTCATGGGGTGCTTTAAATGTTGTTGTGACTCGTGTTACATATAAAAATGTGGCGTGCAGTTGAATGACATGGCTTGTGCTTTCTTGGATGCATTTTCTAGAGTGTTTTCTCCTAAAAGAGGTGTCATTGGCTCTTTAAAATGAGAATGGTTGTCCATTTATTAATGTGGTGACATCATACAGTATCCCTGCTTAAAATCAGCATAATGCCTGCATCCGAAATCACATACTTCCCTATTATATAGTAGGTGAAAAACATTGTGAAAATGTCTGAATTCCCAGTATTCATAAAACAGTAGACGAAAAGTACCTGGATGACTTACCATTTCCGCTGAGATTCTGAAGTGTGCATCCAATGGACACTTTACAATCCTATGAGGGGATTTGTGAAGGGCAGTGAAGCGACGCAACTGACGCTGTAGGTCACATGACAATGATAACATTGCGAATGTAGTACGTCCGGATAACATTCATACTACACACATTCTTGATACTATATAGCACATACTTTTTTTTTTTTTAAACAGTCACAAAGTTACTTACTAAGAAGTAGGCCTACCTACTCAGAGATTTGCACTAAGGGCGTTTTCACACCTATAGATCATTTGCTTTGTTCTGAAACAGGGACTCAATTTGTTACAATGTTGCATTTTCTTCTTTGTTCAGTTCGCTTTCACAAGGCAACAGTTCTAAGTGTACCAAAATGTGTTTGTAAGTCACTGTCCTCTTATTGGTCAGAGTTTCCTCTGCATCCTCCATCAAGATGATTGACAAGTTCGCTCCACAAGCTTATTGTGGCTTATTTGTAACTGTCGACAGACACACAAATTGTTTTGGTGCGGATCCGAGCGTGATTGCCGTGTTCATATATGCCTAAACGACTACGAGAGAAAACGCACCCGGTTCTGAAACAAAGACTCCCTAAGCACCCTAAGTTTACATTTCTGTAGCAGATACAGTAGTTTCAGACTTTATACTGACACCTAGTCACATGGATGTATTATCAAATGCAAAGGTATCGTTTTTGTTTACAAATGTCACAGCTGAAAGCCTTATTTGTAAAAAATATTGTGATCCATATTTATTCCACAAATAAAATATTAGGGGGTTCACTGAGATAAAGAGAGTAGTATTCGGCTAGTCATGTGATCTCAACATAGCTACCACCATGAGGGCGTAAAGCGGGATTTTGTTGCCTAGTTGATATGTACGTGACTTTAAACTTATTTGTTAAATATCATTAAGCATCATTTTTAAGTTGCATTGATGTGTTAGACATACATAAAGATAGGCTACATCAAAGAAAGTTAACACAATACTCACTTTTCACCTCTTTAAAATACACCTTTCAGCATGTTGTTCTTATGTTTCCACATTAGACTTCCCTCTGGTTTCATAGTTAGTAGGGCTGCAACAACTAGTCGATAAAATTGATAATGAAAATCATCGATAACGATTCTCATTATCGATTAGTCGGGTCTGCCCTCTGTGCACGATAAGGTTCCACCAGTCGCGCCAAATTACAGCACTGAATAACGCATTTTTATGGACAAAATGTGCATCTAGAAATAGTGGAGTGGAAACAGAGTGAGCTGATGCAGGAAAGATAGATGATCCAAGCGCCCAAAACATGAGAATTGTTTAGAATTGTTTATTTTAAGCTTTAAGCGAATGCATTAGCGTTTAACATGCCCTGTCATGCACTTTGACAGATGTGTGTGTGTGTGTGTGTGTGTGTGCGCGCGTGTGCGTCCTCAGCGCAAAACGTTCATTTTACAGGTTATATCCACTGATCTATATAGAGAACAGTAGTTATATCCTCATCTGTAAATGTTACTAATTCACGCGAGTATTTCCATTTTGCATGAAAGTGCGTCCTGACAGTCTGTGTTAAACTTCACTGAACGAGTGCCGGTGTGGCGCGCGCGCGCGTCAAACAGACAGAACGCAGTAGAGAGGGAGACAATATTCAGCGCAAAAACATTAGTTTAGCTGAAACATCTGCTGTTGGACGCTAAATTTAGTTTTAAAAGTCAACATGTAATTCAAGTATTTTATGAGAGTAGTAACTGTAAAGGTAAAACAGCGTGTAATTGAATATAAATGTAAGACGTTTCTAAGAAATGACAGTAACAGGATATTGTGTGTGTGTGTGTGTGTGTGTGTGTGTGTGTGTGTGTGTGTGTTCATTCAGAACATTCCTCTTATCTGCTAACACTGAGTTTGTGTTTTTTTGTTTTTGTTTTTCTTTAACATCATTTTAATGTAGGGATTTAAACTCCTTTTGCTTAGTAACTTTTTTTTTTTGCACATAATGTATAGCACAAACATATTGTAAAACCATGGTTAATTTATGTAATGGTAGATATATTCACTATGTATGTTTTCATAGCACTCAGCTGACACGTTTGTTTGAAGGACAGCATTGGACAGGATGTGGAATAGTGTGTTTTGTCAATAAAATAAAAAATGAGCTTTTTATCCGATTAATCGAAAAAACAATCAGCCAACTAATCGATTATCAAAATAATCGTTAGTTGCAGCCCTAATAGTTAGTACATTAATTAGCGTAGCAGGTAATGCAGAGCTGGCTTTTTGCGATTCAAGCCAAGTGCTCTATATCTGGCTGACCTCTCAGCACCTGGTGTATGATGTTAATTCGAACCATATCCTTTGGGAGGAAATGTTTTTGTGGTGACATTTAAAATCTGCCTGTGTAAAACGGGGTGGGGGAGTTTATCAGATCAACAGTCATGTGCAGATTAACGGTTATTCCAGACCAGCACAACACTGCAGACTTTGCACTAGTGCAATTATTTACAAGGCCGCAATGTTTTACTGTTGGAACTGTAGATGCCTGTCGCATCTTGAAAGATTCAAATGCATTTTGCAAATTTTCAAGCAGTTTGACTATGAATGAATCAGTAAATTGAGTCTGAGTGTTTCATTTTCTTGCATTATATCATGTGAGGTTTCATTTTTGGATTAATATAAGATTTTGTGACAGCTTTCTGCTGTATTCCTCCATTACTTTGCAGTTCTCCTCAGGGCTGTTGGCGCGCCGGCTGTGTGAGTGAGCTGTCATCCCTCAGTGCCAGCTGACCCAGCGGCCACTGCTTTGCTCATCATCTTTGGGCTGCAGCTACCAGACAGAACTGAGCACGTGCGGATCAGGTCTACCGAGCAGACGAGGGGCCTCAGACAGAGCTTCTCTGGCCCACTTTTATCCGTCTCATTATTAGCTGCTACCATCGCAACCGCTTAGCTGCTTAACGATGCAGAGACAGACTGGCATCCGAGTTAAAGCTCGCTGGCGTCGCACAAAGCAAAAGACCCAAAAACACACCATCCGGGCCTTGAATTTTACTTTGGCTTTCTTTGATTTTGAGAATGTTAGTTCATTGAGATCATTGCATTTTTTTTGATGTCGAAGAGTTGCAACAGTGTATGCTTTGTTTTGGATCCATTCCACATCTTCTGGGAGGACGTGGTGTGCTATCACTGTAACCGTTTTTGCTAATGCCAACATTCAAATTCTTCTTGCCTCTGAATAGCTGGATAATTGTTTGACTTTGTTTGCATAGATTTCAGAAGTGTTTCTAAGGCCACAAAACTGCAATCAGTTAATATACGTCTTTTTGGCATGGGAAAAGTGGGATAATCAAAAATAACTAAAGTTACTTACAGAAGTGGCTGATGGTAATGAATTGTTCTTGGCGCACATATTGAATTGCAGTTAGCTTGATTTATTTAGCTGTTTTTTTGTATTTAGTTAGGAAATACACTACACTGTAAACCCAAGAAATTTAAAGTTTAAGTAAGCAGAACTTGCAATATTTGAGTAATCTAAGCTTTTTTTTGTGCTTTTAACACATGTAGATTTTTGTGCCATTCACAATGGTGGCAGACGGTGGGTTTGTGTGTTTTGTCTGATTGTGATTTTCTTGCACCTTCATTAGCAACCAGTGTGGTTTCTTGGCAAGCTTAAACTTTTATAACAGCATTCAAGTGACATAAGCTAAACAGCTGGACGGCAATGAAGTGTGGAATGGGTGGGAGAATGTTCTAAGCAGAAGAAGGTGGAAATTAAGGCATTTGCCATCTAATGGCTTCTAACCATTAGTGCCATTAGTTTTGCGCTATCAGCGTCTTTCACCCAATTTTTTCATGCCACATCTTAAGTAGATGACATATGTGGCACGCCAATTCATTTTTATAGCTTTAATTCTGGTCTGATTACCAAACCTCAGGCATGATGGGTTAACTGTTAAGACGTACTTTGCCTCAGTGGTGAGTATCTAGCAAGCTTAGCATTTTAGTGGTAACATGTTCAAGCCTGATTTTCAGATATAACTCATTTAGCTTAATTAGAGCCACACTGAGAATGGTGTTTGCATCTTGGTTAGAGTCAGTGGTTGTCTCTTTTAGAGATACCACAAAGGGTGTTAATGTTGTTTTTCCTCAAATAAATGTAAAATCAAACTGACTCTATTTACTTTATATTAGTGCTGTCAATCGATTAAAAACAAATTAATCGCACATTTTTCTTAAAAACATTGGAGTTTTTAATATTTTAATATTTTAATTTCACAGTTGCTTAATGTAGAAACAACTTAAAGACAGTATATTTTAAATATTTGTTGTAATGGCATCTTTTCATGAATGAAGGCCAGTATCACAGTATCACTAATACTGCTACTAATGTCTCTATGAAATTATTTTTTTTAAACATTAATGATAGACATTCACCATTACAGTATAATTGAAAGCTTTCAATTTCAACATTTAATAGGCTTTAAAAAAAAACAACTTTTGATTTGTAAGTGATCTTACATAAACCCATTATAATAAATGTTATCAACACCTTTCTTAACTGCATATATTATAAGTTAAATATAGAATAATCCTTATTAAAGCTACAATTTTCTGTTACCGTTGTTCTTTGATTAACATTAATGAAAGACATCACAGCAACTGGTTTATTAGGCTGCTGTCACTTTAAGACCTGCCGCTGCCGAACATGACACGGATCTGACACGCATCTCATTTTCTCACAACTCTTTAAGTTCATTTAAGACTGCTCTTATGAGAATACTCGACAAAACAGGCATTTTGGCATAATTCTCTGTTATTGTTTGTTCAAGCGCGAAAGAGAACTCGATTCTGGTGTGCTGTCTGTGCGTGCGATACTTTGTGTCTTTCTGTGCGTCGTGTGTGTGTCAGGCCGTTCTCTTTTGTCTTGTCGCGCTTGAATGGTTTAAAAGTATTTGCATTAAGAGCGTGATCATATAATGTAACGCTAGCCAAAGGATGATAGAAAAATGAATGCTGCGTTAATTGTGTTAAATATTTTGAATACATTAAACTGAAAAAATTAATCGCATGTGTAACGCGCTAATTTAGACAGCACTACTTTATACGTGTTTCTTGCATTGTGAATGATTCTTTGGTGCTTCGCTTCTGAAATGTCTTTCAAAAAGAAGATATTTTGAAGAATGTTTCAACTTGTTTTGTGCATATGAAAGTGAAATGGGTCCAAAACAAAATCAAAATAATTCTGATTACCAACAGATGCTAATAACAGTTAAAGCCAAATTTGTTCTCCATATAACTGGATTGAAACAACATTCTGTTGTTCTCTTACAAGGCCAGGTTGTTTTAATTAAAGTGAGCTTCACTTTGGCAATCCCTCTGCTGGAAGGCCTCCTGAAGTCTTTCTCATTTTATGTGGAGCCGTTACAAAAAGCTAGCATCTAAGCCAAGAGCAATCTGGCTCTTATCGTTATGCTAATGTTAGCCCAACGTTTAAGCATTCAGTGGAGAAAAGAAGGAAATTTAGGAGAGATGAGACCCCCCCCCCCATAAGATAAACCCCTATTACATGCTAATTGTTTCTTATTTACAGTTCTTTCAGATCATTATCAAAATGGTACGGTTTAAGCTACATTAGCTTGAGTGTTAGGCGGAAGACACAGTTATTTCCACTTGTTGATGAAAGCAATTTTGTTTTTCTAAAATTCCTGTTATACGTGTTTGATGGTGAGTTTTGTATGTTATTTTCCATCAATTAAAGTGGCACATTTGAATGTATATTTAGGTCTTAATGTACTGAACATAATGCGTGTCATGTAATTAGCTTATTGTTTTGCAAATGAAGGCGGTTATTTGTTTTATCATGCTTAAACAGCAACCTTGTGTGTATTTTCTTTAAGAATGAATATTTAAAACATTAACTTGCACTGTTTTTTTTTTTTTTTTTTAATAGTTGGAAACCACCAACAGTATTCAAGATAAAACTCAACCATAGTGAGACTGAATAAGTGTAATTGATCATAACAAAAGTGCAACGCTTGTAGCTGTACTGTAACTGTACACTTGTGAGCAGTCAGCCAAAGCGGTAGTGTAAGTGTGCAGCATTCCAGGAACTCAAGGAGAAGAGTGAACGTGCTTGGGGAAGTTTGTGAATTTGCAGCTGTTAGACGCATTTCACATGCATCAGCAACATAACATTTCATCAGACTATAGTGCACTTGAGCTCATTCATAGTGTGCTTGGGTTCAGATGAGGTGGATCAGCCTGTCCAGTTCACATTTTAGTTTCAGACATCCCTTAAGGTGTTACTGATGAGATCTAGAGTAGGAATTTTGCAGGATGTCCCATAGTTTTAAATTCCCAAGGGAAAGCCATCGTGGGAATCTGGGATTGACATTACACCTCAGCTGGGGCTCTGTAACACCTCTGGGACACTCCCTCTGTCCATACACACATATGGTGGAAAAACTGGATACTCTCTCTAAGCCGGAAGAGGGCTTTGTTTTGGTTCCCCCTTTATAAAAACAAATGGAGTGTCTGCTTTTTGTGTGTGTGTGTGTGTGTGTGTGTGTGTGTTTGTGCTCCACTTCTAGTAGCCTTGAAATCTGGTGACCCTAACAAACATTTCCACATTTAATGTCCTGCCAATTTATCCATCAGTCAATTGTTCAGGCCTTTTCCTTTTTGTCTGGCATTCCTCTCAAAGCAAAATTTGGAAACGGTCCATGACTCCAAAAAATAGCAAAGATAAAAAATTATTATAGTAAATTTCCAAATATTTTGAATTAGCTTTTATTTCTATATTTAGAGTTTTTGTTTTAATTTTAGTTTAGGTTTTAGTAATTTGTTATTTTCTTAGTAATGTTTGTCCTCTTTATTTTTTATTTTAGTCAACTTAAGCCTATTTGTTTCAATTACTTGCCAAGTTCTTTTAAAGTTTAGGTTTTCAATTTTTTAGGTTTTCAGCTTTATTTCAATTCATTCATTCATTCATTCATTTTTTTTTTTTTTTTTTTTTCAATTGATCAATTTTTTTTCTCCAATTTTTAGTAGTTTTTAAATAGGGTGCCACCATTGCTACAGTTTTGATGAATTTTTTTAATCTAATCTAACAAAATGTCATGTATTTTCATAGTACAGGATGACCATAAGCTATAGACCTTGATGATGATGCACTCAACTTCGTTCAACTCTTTGACTCCAGACACATTGTTTTTTTTGTAAATAACAGCTGAGAAAATCCAACCCTCTCATTTAGGATGCGGTCAACTGTCTGTCTCCTGTTTGCTCTGCTGTTTTTGACCTAAATGGTCATCTGGTCCTACCTATAGTTCTCTATCTCGGCAGTCCATCTAAAGTGTGCTTGAGTCTCCATGGCTGACCGGAGGGTTTGCTGAATGCAGCCTTTGTAAGGAAGTCCTCTGTTACGCGTCACTGAGGCCAGCCCAGGGGGCAGGAAAGGGTGTTCTCTTCCTGTACCTTGACCCCCCCCCCACCCCCTGAGATGCCCTCAGTGCCCTCTCACAAGCACCTCCACACCCCCATCCCCCCATCTCTCAATGGACCGGCCTTAATGACAGGAAAGATGATAGTAAGTTTACAGACAATGAGGTCATGGCGGCACTGCACCAATCCATGCCGGCTCTTGGAAAATTAGACACAGATTAGAAGAGCAGGGACTGTGGGAGTGGCTGTCTAACTGTTGGGTACTTTTCAGAGAGCTTGTTGCAAATGTCAAATCTCAAGATGCCATGTGTTATTAACTTTCTAAATGATCATTCTTGCAGTTTTCACCCAGCAGATTTAAGGGGGGTGGGGGGGATATCCCATAGATTTACACTACTGTTTAAAAGTTTGGGATCGGTAAGATTTTTTTATGTTTGAAATGCTCACCGAAACAGCATTTATTTGATCAAAAATACAGTAAAACTAGCCTAGAAATCTAGACGCACCCTAGCGGCAGCAAATGTAATTTGCAGCCAGGGTCGTCTAGCAACTCTCCGTTGGCTTGCGAGCTTGAAAAACCAAACTCTAGTCAGGCCAATCACATCGTGTATAGAGTCGGTGGGCGGGCTTAACATAATGACGGCAGAGTTGCGATGGTTCCACGTGCTATTCGAAAACAAAGAAGCTGGCGAACAGCAGTCTTTCGAATCAGATTTGGCCGCGACTCTGGAAGACTTGGAGTTAAGCTTTTCTTTGAGAAAAGAACAAAGAACGGCACTGAAGTCATTCTTAAAAAAGGAAGATGTGTTCGGAGTTTTGCCGACCGGATACGGCAAAAGTTTAATCTATCAACTAGCTCCGCTTCGTTGCTCTGGTTGGTTGTAGCGCTATGCTATTGCATGCAGAGGGAATTTGAAAGACAACCATTTATCCCGCTCCTCAGATTGAGCCCTGCCAATGGTGTGTTCCCAGACCCAACATCTTGATGTGGGTCTGGCTTGTCAGGCTGCAGTAAAACTGTAATATTGTGAAATTTTATTACAATTTAAAATGAACGTTTTCTATTTTAATATATTTTGAAATAATTAATTCCTGTGATGGCAAAGCTGAATTTTCAGCATCATTACTCCAGTCTTTAGTGTCACAGAAATCATTCTAATATGCTGATCTGCTGCTTAATATTTTGTGGAAACGTGATAATTTCTTTAATGGATTCTTTAAAGAGAACTTTCAAAAGAACAGCATTAATTTAAAACATGATAAATTTCTTTACTGTCACTTTTGATGAATTTAATGCATCCTTGCTGAATAAAAGGATTAATTTCTTTCAAAAAATCGACCCTAAACTTTTGAACGGTAGTGTACATAAAAGGAGGGAATCTAGCCATATTTAGAGACCAGAATATATACCAGAGAACAGACTATTTTGACTTGAGCCTGTAAAGAAAACTCTTTGCAGCCACCCAGAACACCATATAGCAACCACATGGCAACATGCTAAAGACCAATAGAAAATACATAGCAATGCCCTGGCACTCACATTGTCTTCAGAGAATGTAAAAATGCAGTTTTAAACAGCTGTTCCTCCTCCTTTCTCTCGTCCTGTCCAACTACAATTGTTTATTCCTCTCTGTTGAGAAGTTTGTTTGGTTTGTGAAGTTTTAACATGTGCATTAATTAGAACATGCTTTTAGATGTGTGGCTGTGTTTGTCTGTATGTATTCAAATATTTGCAACTTGTGTGTTTGTAATAACCCAGGGGGAAAACAGCTGTAGGATCAGCGCTTCAGCAGGCACGGCTCTTGTTTTCTCATTGACTTATTACCCAGTGGGACTGGTGTGTGTGGTTGTGTGTTGGTGGTCACATGTCGCCAACCAAGTTATTAACTATTGCACATGGCCATGCTGTTACATAATTTCTCTCTGTATGGTAGGTTGAGACAGTTCATTTCCTCAAAGATTATATTTTAATTTTAAAGGGATAGTTCACCCAAATATGAAAATTGTGTCATCATTTACTCACCCTTAAGTTGTTTCAAACCTGTATGAATTTTCTTCATCTGTTGAACACAAAAGAAGATATTTTGAAGAATATGGGTGACCAAAGTGTTTGGTTACAGACATTCTTCAAAATATCTTCTTTTGTGAACAGAAATTCAAACAGGTTTGGAACAATTTGAGGGTGAGTAAATGATGACACAATTTTCAATTTTGGGTGAACTATCCCTTTAATAAAATCTGAAAATTAGCAATATCGAGCTGTTTTCGAATTCTAGAGAAACTAAACTAACTAAAAGTAACAATTTTACTAATATAACTACATTTTTAGTAGTGTATAATAGTGTAACTTCTCCAGTAACAAGCAAATTTTCATAGAGATGTAGCATAACATTTTTTTCAATGTCTTGTTGTATTCTGTCTGGCTCAGTTTAGATCTTAGATTTTGACTAGCTTAAACATGCTACTGTTCTAAAATGGCTTCTCAACACTGAAGTTTTCATCTTTCTTCTTTAACATAGAAGGATTGTTTCTTTACAGCTCAGATGTTCGAATCCAAACCTTTTAACAATGTTTCCCATAGACTCTTTTTGAATTGGAACACTGTTGTACTTCCTGCCCTCTTATAAATATTCCTCAGTCTTATTAGTATGCTAACATCTTCCTTCATCTTTTTTTCCTCCTTGAACAGTGTGAGTATTATAGTTGGAGCACCCAAAGCCAACACCAGTCAGCCCAACATCAGAGAAGGAGGATCCGTCTTCTACTGTCCATGGAGCCTCAGCCAATCACAATGCAGCACCATAGAGTTCGATAGACAGGGTAAGTCTCACTAACCAGTTGCTTTGCTCCATTTAAATATTTAAACCATTTAAAATCGTGGCCCATCACACATTACAAGATATTCGTACGATTATCATGCCAGATTTAACAACTCACGTGATCTCACGGGGAAGTGGATGTAAACTAAATGGATACTTTCAACTTGCTGTATCAATACTTATTCCTTGTAGCGAGAAAAAAAACAGTTGTTGCCACATTGCGACCAGTCGTTCTTCCATCTCCGTTGTCCACCGGACCCGTACAGCTGCTTGTTTCGCGGTCACCATTTCAAAAGTTCCGTCACTTCCGTCTCCTTGTAGACTTGTCTCTCATTGGCTATTGTGGAAGTACTGACCTAATCATAGTCGTAATCATCCAGATTAATAAAATCCTAAATATCAAACATGTTGATATTGTCGGGACAGCCCCGATGTGTCCGCGAGCAGATCAGGAGGTTTAAGATTTGATCTGTAAACGCCTCACATTACCAGATAATCTGGGCCGAATAGCGGAACCGACCGATGCCCTGGACGCTTTTTTTTTTTTTTTTTTTTTTTTTTTTTCCGAATGTCGGGAGTGGTAAATCAGGCATAAATCGGCCTGAAACTCCTATAGTCTGAGCCTGGCTTTAGCCGAAAACCAAAGATAATCTTTTGGTAATTAAATTTGGGTAAAACTCTTTAGAGTGTCGTATTCTCTAGTCCAGTGTTATTTCAGTGTCATTGACATACTATTATAGGTTTTGTTCATATGTATATAATGTTTTTAAGTCTATATAGTTTTTAAGTTTTAGCAACTTAACTGAAATAAAATAATGTTAAGCTTTTTTTATATTTTTATTTATTTCAGTTCATGTTTATTTCTAATAATGATTTTTTTTAATAGTTTTATTTATCAAAACATCACTGTTTCTGTCAAATTATTTCGGCCCTCCAAAACTATATTTACTCAGTTGTCAAAATATAGTGCATCACTAGAATACATACTATGGCTTTGTTCCTCAAATCAAGTGTTGTGCAACTAATTTAGCGCATAATGTACACTGCTAATTGTTTACCGGCACTTAAAGTGGATCCAGTATTTTGACTTGTTTCTACATCCTCCCCAAAACAATCCCAGTGTTGATAGATATCTGCTCCTTCCATTATGTGGCTTCCTCAAAGCTAGCACCTTTTTGGTCGCACACCTCTCCACCTTTCATTGTGTAGACTTTGCTCTGAGAGGGTGATGGAAGATGGGATTTAGAGGAAGAGAAGGCAGACAAGTGCTCGAGCAGACTTCCTGATGTATATGCAGGCTCAGATTTTCTTAAAATAGTTGTGTTTCTCAACAGGGAAGGCAGAGAATGATAGCTAGCAACTGCTAAATGGGTAAATAGAGATGGTTTTATGTAGTTTGTTTCGGGAAGTCATATTCACATCTAGAGCAAAAATACATCTGGAACGGTGTCACATGACCTAAAAAATCAGATGTTATTTGTCCATGAAAAAAAAACTACCTATAGAAAGAAAAAAATGTTACTGGAAGAATCGCAAATATTCGATCTTGATATGAACTGTCTGTTTTGTGGCTGTCTTGTTAGTGCCAGCATGCTAACATTGTTAACCGCATTGTTGGTTGTTGCTATACTTACCATGCCAGAATCATTTTTGTTGTGGTGGTGATGTAAAACATAAATTTTTTTAATTAGGATTCAGATTTCTGTGCACTACAGCAACCAGGAAAAAGAATAAGCGGAGACCACAACAAACACTCTACCAATTGAATCAGACAGAGTCCTATAGAACTGATCCAAGTTGCTGAGTATGTAGAACACATGTCAGGGGACAATGAAATGTTCACAATCTCAGTGAGAGACTGTTGGCTTCCTTCCTGTGGAATCAAAGTCTCCTCTGAACATCCAAGCTGTGATTTACTGCCTATTACTCAAACACGGGGAGAAATATTCCAGCAATAGATCCATTTTATAATTATTTTTCTCTCATGATGCACAGCTGCATGTTCTAGAAAATATCGCCATGCTGCAGATTATGCTGTGTAGGGCTGTAAGCATGCTGTGTGTTCATGAATCATGTATATGTGATGCTCTTCTTTTTATTACGTTTGACTTCAATTAAAACATAATTTTGTTTTGGTTTAACTCAATAGCCAAGCAGAAGATCATAATTGAATTAAGCTAATACCCTGTGACGTATGATGCATTACAGGGGCTGGTTTAGCCTTGGAGGTTAATGCTTATCCAATTATCATTTAGTTAGATGTCAATACATCGTGACAAATCCAAAATGGTTGATATTTTGACAAGTAATTTTCTTTAATCTCAGTAGTCAGGCAATAACCTGAAATAAAGCATGACAATAACCACCTTTTTCAGCACCCTCTGGTTCTGGAAGTATTTTATTTTATTTTAATTTTATTTAATTTTTTATTTTTTTATTTAATTTTTATTTTATTTTAAATTATTTATTTTATAATTTTTTCATTTTGTTTGTTTGAAAGCAAATATAATTTCGAGGTCATGTTAGGTCTTTCTAGTCTCAGAAGTTAGCAGACTAGCCCCCCCCCCCCCCCCATTTTATTTTATTTTGCTTTGTTTTGCTATTTAATTTTATTTTCCAATTTTATTTGTCCTTTTATTTTTTTTTTAAAAGTTGAAAGCATATGTCATTGTATAAGAGCTCATGTTAGATCTTTCTATGTTTATATGTTATCATTAAAATCTATTTTGCTATGGAGATAATAAATGACATGTACTCTATTTACAGTTTACGTTTAGTCCGCAAATATTTCATATATATATCTCACCACTTAAATCTGGGCTTGACCCTGCGGCCACTGATGCGCCATTGGCTTTCCTAAGTGGGCCGCAAGAGGTTCATATAGTACTTCCTCCTGCCTAACATCCCTCAGTCAGAGAGAGCATTAGCTAATCGTGTCTTCAGGACTGACCTCTTTCCTCTTCCTCCCCGATAAGAAAATAACAGAGTATGATGAGAAAGAGAGAAATGAGAGTGGGTGGGAATCAGAGGAGAGCAAGCATTGACTCTTGTCTATTCTCATTTCCCTGTCTCTCGGCGTCTCCCCAGGGACGCTTGATGTGATGACTGAATTTAGCCATGTGGCTCGTGCCTTCCGCTACCCCTTCCTGACCCTCCCTTTCTCTTACACAGATCTAGATACTCCACTAATGGGGTGGTTCTCTCATCGCTGAAAGAGAGAGGTGTGTGTATGACCTCCTCACCTCCACTATCCCACGAGAGAGTCGGCCGGGTCGCCTTGGCCTGACTCCGGGAATTGAGAGCACTCATAGGATTAACATTCGAGGGAATTTTGATTAAAATGGCTGTATATCACAGCAGAGGTGTCTCTTAAGGTGCCTTAATTGTTGGAATACTTCCTCCTAAATCTTCTAGGTTACATCAGCATTAGTCTCATGTTACCAGACTCAAGTCTGGTCTACATTGCAGATTATTCTGGCCAAGAACCACCCACTTAGACATGTGAAGTAGTTTAACTTTTTATGTGACATTTAAGATGAATTGGATTTAACCTTGAGCAAAAAAGAATGTCTGGTTTAATTTCCAATTAACAACAAAACAAAATGCTTGAATATCTGTCAAATATTCAGTTCAATGAATCATTAACCAAATTTTT
Source organism: Coreius guichenoti (assembly GCA_039654105.1). Classification (NCBI taxonomy): domain Eukaryota; kingdom Metazoa; phylum Chordata; class Actinopteri; order Cypriniformes; family Gobionidae; genus Coreius; species Coreius guichenoti. Next base: position 12,486,466 of record CM077178.1, read on the forward strand.
AGAATTATATGTTATTAAATCTTTTTCTCTATAGAGAAAATGAATGACAGTACTACTGTTGCACTCTATTTACAAATTTCTATTTAGTCACAGCAAAAAGATTAGAGATCAGATTAGAGCTTGCCATTTTTGTGTGTAAAACATGTGAAAAATCTCCAACTGCTGTAAGTCTATGGTATCTTGCATCCAAGTCTTATATAATCATGGCCGTCGTTCTGACACAAAGGCGAATCTCATCCAGTTTTGGGTAGCTCTCCCCTAACCATAGCCAAACATCATTTCCCCCACCTTCCCCGCTGAGCTTTATCTTCCCAGCTGTACACCTCACCCATGATGTGGAAAGTGAGATAATTGTTAGTTTAATGGTCCACCTCCATCGACGTTGACTGATTCTCGTCCCACAAACTGTCCTCCCCAACTGTGCACCAGTTATACATTAACCGTCCATATACCGTGTCTTGGAGCGCTCTACACACACTTGAGTTTTCAGTTGTAAGGAGTCTCACAGGGGCAGGGCTGCTGGTTTTCCAGCGTGATTCTTTAGGCCTCTTTACTTTGGCAGTGAGAGAGGGAAAGACAGGGAGGAAAAGAAAGAGAAAACCATCACCCTGGAGGTGACCATAAGGCATATATCCTCTAATGTTATTAGAGGGCTCTAATCCCCACTGCTTTTCTACTGGGGTACCAAACATCCTTGAGAGAAGGAAACAAAAGATGTCTGGGGAAAAGGAGGTTTGTGTGTGTGTGTATCTGGGTTAAGGGGTGGTTTGGAAAGGAATAGGACAAGTCTACAGAGATGACTAGTAGAGGGAGATAAAGAAACCATACAAGATAGTAAAAGAATGAGTGGGAGATGGTGACTTAAACAGAGAAAATAATGAAGTGGAATTCCTAGAAAGGGTTGACAGACTTTGAGAAAGGGAAGAGGAAGGTGAGGGGTGATATGAACTCAAAGAGAGAGAGAGAGAGTTTGTATCTGTAGGAGTGTATCTGACAGATAGCTTGAGCTCCTGTTTTGCTTGGATGAGGGTTCCTGGCACTGTTTCCTCACTCAGAATGAGAGTCCTTTTAGACCGTAAAATAGGGTCTTACCAACTGGATGAATCACAGAAAGCAATGTTTAGGTTATATTTCATCCTAGAATCGAAAAGTATTTGTGCATAAAGATTTTATAAGGCCTATTTTAGACATTATTTTAATGACAATTATGCATATTTTTACCTCTACATTTTCATTACTGTGATTATGAAAAAGGACACCTTATTGAATTCTATGGTTTTACGTATCAGGACATAATAACAAACATCTGGTCCTTGGCAGGTCTTAAAATGAGGTAAATACAACTTCAGATGAACAACAACACATGACATGACATATTATGTAATTATTTATTTAACAAAAACTAGGCCAAAATAGAAAAGCCATGTGTAACAAACTACGTACACCCTTACTACTTCCATAGGAATAAAGAGGGTAAGTAGCAGTCAGGCGCTGCTAATCAAATGCCTTTGATTAACTGATCATCAGCAAGTGTGATCACCTCTAGAAAAGCAGAAGTTTTGGCAGTTTGCTGGCCTGGAGCATTCAGGTGTGTGTTAACACAATGCCAAGGAGGAAAGACATCAGCAGTGATCTTTGAGAAGCAATTGTTGCTGCCATTGATCTGGGAAGGGTAATATGGCCATTTCCAAACAATTTGAAGTCCATCATTCAATAGTAATGAAGATTATTCACAAGTGGAAAACATTCAAGACAGTTGCCAATCTTCCCAGGAGTGCACATCCCTGCAAATTCACCCCAAGGTCAGACCGTGCAATGCTCAGAGAAATCGTTAAAACACCCAAGAACTACACCTCAGACTCTACAGGCCTCAGTTAACATGTTAAATGTTAAAGTTCATGGCAGTACAAAAATAAGGGACAAGTATGGCATGTTTGGAAGGGTTGCAGGAGAAAGCCTCTTCTCTCTAAAAAGAACATGGCAGCATGGCTTAGGTTTGCAAAGATGCATCTGAACAAACCATAAGACTTCTGGAACAATGTCCTTTGGACAGATGAGACCAAAGTGGAGATGTTTGGCTATAATGCACAATGCCACGTTTGGCGAAAACCAAACACAGCATATCAGCTGTAACATATCATATGATTTTTGGAGTTTTGCAGCCACTGGACCTGGGCACCTTGCAGTCATGGAGTCGACCATGAACTCCTCTGTATACTAAAATATTCTAGAGTCAAATGTGAGGTCATCTGTTCGACAGCTAAAGCTTGGCTGAAATTGGGTCATGCAACAGAACAATGATCCCAAGAACACCAGCAAATCTACAACAGAATGGTTGAAAAAGAAAAAATCAAGGTGTTGCACTGGCCCAGTCAAAGTCCAGACCTCAACCCGACTAAAATGTTGTGGCAGGACCTTCAGAGAGCTGTGCATAAAGAGATTCCCACAAACCTTAGTAACATAGTAACACTGCCAGTTGTATTTATATATCATATATGTATATTATATTTAGGCATCATTAATTAACAAATTGTTAATTAATTATACCTAATTATGAAAATAATATTTTGGATAATTTAAGTATAGTTTGCATAAAGTTTTCTTTATGCAAAATATAATTTCCTATTCTTATTTTGACTATGATCCAGACATTTCTTGACAGTTTTCGTAATATTAACCCACATAACTTGAGTTCCTGTTTTGTTTGGATGAAAGTTCCTGGCACAGTTTCTTTTCGCCGAATGAAACCAGGCCCTCTTCAGAGCCAGCTGAGAATTGTTACCGCCAGTTGTACCTTTCACTCATTTCTCCTCTTCCTCAATCTCTCGTTCCCCCTTCCCCTCCATCACACCACAGAACCCTGTTGCATCATGCTTGTAATTATGGTGCAACTGGAGAAATGTCTGTGGCATAGTTCAGTTTGGCAGTCAGGGATGGGAATAGAGTGTGTTGAAGGCTTTTGGTGGAATCAGTTTGAATGTTCTGACCTAGTGAGCTCTGATGGTCTTGGTCTAGTGGTCTTATTGTTGAATCCCCACCCCTTTCATTGGTCAGGACATGTCACCTTTGTTTTGATTTCAGCCCATATGTGACCATCTGTCTTTTCCCCTTCTTGGGCCAGCATTTCATGATATGACCTTTAACCTCAGTGGACACCTGAGCCTGCGTTGTGCAGTCTGTTCTATTTTATTAGGGGTCTTAATGCACTTAAAATCAACATGGAACTGCATTCACAACACATTTAACTTCAGTGATGTGCCATTTCTGAGTGTCACAGAATATTAAGTGGGAAATAATGTTGGGCAGGAATTGTTTTTATCCACTAGGATGCGATTGGCTTGTGAAATACATTTGATATTTATAGTTAATGTTTTTTTTTTTGTTTTTTTTCCCTGCCCACATGACTGTTTCAGATGAGATGTTTATAAATTGATGAAACATTATTGTTATTATTATTATTATTATTATTATTATTATTATTATTATTATTGTGCACAATAACACCATTTATTACATTTGCTTATTTTGCTTATTTTATTTATTTAGCCTTTCATTCTAGTGTTCATAAGTGGTATCATCATCATCATCATCATCATATTCATTTGTATTTTTGTATAATATTTATTTAAATTTTTATTTCTGGCTGTAGGAGATCTAAACGTGACTGTAAATGAAGCAATGCATCAAGGAGAGTTCAAATCCCATCAGTGGTTTGGAGCAACAGTACGAGTTCATGAAGATAGTGTGCTGGTAAGATCTTCTTACTCATATTTTTGACTATGTGGAAAATAGTCAGTATAATAGTCAGTATGGACTCATACGAATTACTTTGCCTTCGATCACAAATGTTCTTGAGAAAATAATGGTTGGTGACTCAAGTCTAAAAATGTTCTTAAATTGTCTGTGTAAGTTTCAAATTATAAACCAATCAAATCCAGCTCTATTCATCCTGTATAATTCCTTTGTTTTCCTTTTGAATTCAAACTTTGGCTTGTGGATAATGCTGGATTTCTGTCTGTATCATCAAAAGTCCAGGCGTTGTTCTTCATGGATTGTCAAGCTGTGACCTGCATTCATGGTCATGGTTGCTTTCCTCAAGAGCTACTGTTGACCTCTCTTACATTCTTCTCTACACTCAGCTAGCATGTGGGTTTTGTGTCGATAGAGTTTACCTTTAACTTCTAGCATTATCCATTCCATAGGCTTGTGCCCCCCTCTACTCATGGAGAACCATGGAGGACAAGCCTCATGCTGATACTACCGGCTCATGTTTTCTGGCCGTCAAAAACTTCACCAAGTTTGTGGAATATGCTCCATGTCGCACAGGTGGGCTTGCAGTCAGTGATGATTTGTTATGGCACTGTCCAATATAAGTTGTTTTGAAGTGAGAGTAACATAACTTGCTGTCCGTTGCAGAATTCCGTGGAAGAAAAGGACAAGGCTACTGTCAAGGTGGATTCAGTGCTGATTTTACTCAGGTGAGACGTTGTTAGAACTGAATAGAACATATCATTTCAAAATGCAATGCATATCTGCTGTTTTCTTCTTCTGGTCTCACTTAGATACTGTTGCTATATTACAGGAAGGAAAGGTGGTGCTTGGAGGACCTGGCAGTTATTTCTGGCAAGGTTTGGCTTTCAAAATATAAACACTAGTTTGAGAATAGAGTCTAAAAATGTGGCATTTATATTAAGTATGGTATGTACACTTTAGCTGAAAAGTTTGGGGTCAGTAAGATTTTTTTTTTTTTTTTCATGTAAAGGATGCATTAAATCAAAGGTGACTAAAAAGTGTGACAAAATATTGTCAAAATTATATTTCAAATAAATGCTGTTTTTTTTTAACATTCTGTTCATCAAAAATGTGTAACGGTTTCCACAAAAATATTTAGCAGCACAACTGTTTTCAACATTTATAATAATAATAAGTAAAATAATAAATAAAAATAATAAATGTTTCTTAAGTAGCAAATCAGCATATTAGAATGATTTCTGAAGGATCATGTGACACTTAAGACTGGAGTAATGAAAATTCAGCTTTGCCAACACAGGAATACATGACAATAAAATATCTTAAAGTTATTTTAAAATGTAATAATGTCCTCTATAAGAGAATAACATTCTCTATAAGGGATTTCCTTCAAAATAATTCTTTCAAAACCCCAAACTATAGGGTTTTAGTGTATGTACCTTTCATAAACATGGATGTTTTAGAATTTGACTAGCTTTCCATCAGTTTTAATTTCACAAGAAAAATGTGGATATTTACATTTATTATTTGCATCGACTGTGACCTTTAGCTCAGTGCAAATGCAATTAAAAGATCAATTTCTCCTTACCTTCTCTAGGCCAATTAATCACTGCGGTTAAACAAGAAATCGTCAAAGCCTATTACCCGGGATTCTTCCTGACATCAGTGAATGGTCAGATTCAGACCAAACAGAAGAAAGAGATCACATTTGATGACACCTATATGGGTACGTCTTTCCATCCCCCTCTTATTAGCTGTCGAGTAGTTTTTATTATTTCCTGTTTGTCACCACCCGCATTTCTCATTTGTTTAACAGGTTACTCAGTGGCCGTGGGGGAGTTCAGTGGTGATGATGATGAAGGTGAGTGTTGTAACCCTAAAAAATAAAACCTCTACGTCATAGTGCTCATTTAGGTTACAGTTTCACTACATTATTTTGGTGTCATTTTTAATTTACCCATTAAAAATGGAAATAGAATGACGGTGTTTTACCACAGATGATTTAATATCATCATCTGCTGTTTGAATAACCATAGAGAGCAGCATTAAATCGGAGCATAGTTTGTAGAACCTTTCAAAAGATGTGTTATGATTATACCCTCTTTATGAATCCATTTCACTTAAACAAACTTAAAAACGAAGCCCTTGGAGTGGCTCTGATTACCAAAATTCTCAGAGTTCCTGAGGAACCAACACATTTCCATGTTTCCACTACTAAATCTTTCTCTATTTCCTCTCTTTTTTTTGGCTTGCCTGCTCTCAGACTTTGTGACTGGAGTTCCCAGGGGAGTCAGACTGCATGGACAGGTGAGAGGAAGCAGTCACACTATCAACTGTGACATTTAGCCAGAGAACTTTTCGCTCAAATTGTGGGTTACAGCAACTTTTCAGTGTGATACATGTGACAAAATTCCTTACACATTCCCTAATGTATGACTTCAGATAAATTTGGACCCAGAGATTGTTATGATGGTACTTAATGGAACAAAAATTATATTGTGCTGCCTTTTTTTTAATTTTTTTTTTTATCAGGTTTCCATTCTCAATGGCTCTCTGGATATGCTGAAGACCTTTACTGGTGAGCAGGTAAGTTTGACGGCATTTATTCTATTTCCAGTGTGACAAACATTAAAACAACTGCAACATTCAGATTATAGTATTAAACTTTTGGTACATACCATGTTCCACACTGTCTGAGGTAAAATGCACATTGGTTTTCACCTTGTTGATGATTAAACAGACAAAATTATCATTAGAGAATATCACTGAGACTAGTGGATTCTTGTGGCCAGTAAGAAACCACCTAGCAACCTTTTAGCAACCGCACAGGGATGCATATTAAAGGGTTAGTTCACCCAAAAATGAATTAAAAATGTAATTAATCCAAACCCTTAAGACCATTGTTCATCTTTGGAACACAAATGAAGATATTTTTGATGAAATCCAAGAGCTCTCTGACCCCTCCATAGACAGCTATTTTATTAACACTTTCAAGGTCCAGAAAGGTAGTAAAAACATTGTTAAAATAGTCCATGTGACTCCAGTGGTTCAACCTTAATTTTATGAAGTGACGAGAATACTTTTTGTGTGCAAAAAACAAACAAAAATAACTTTATTCAACAATTTCTTCACGTCTGTGTCAGTCTTCTACGCTGTTGACGTAGTAAATACAGTACAGTGCTTCTGAGTTACGTCAGAGCTACGCCAGCACGCCAGCTTACCATTGGCTGATGCTGTACACGTGAGCACCACGACGCATGTGTGTGATGCTGACGCAGGAGCTGACCAGCGTAAACTGCGTAGAAGACTGACATAGACGAGAAGAAATTGTTGAATAAATTCGCTATTTTTGTTTGTTTTTTGTGCACAAAAAGTATTCTCGTCACTTCATAAAATTAAGGTTGAACCACTGGAGTCATATGGACTATTTTAATTATGTTTTTACTACCTTTCTGGGCCTTGAAAGTGTTAAATAAATAGCTGTCTATGGAGGGGTCAGAGAGCTCTCGGATTTCATCACAAATATCTTAATTTGTGTTCCGAAGATGAACGAAGGTCTTATGGGTTTGGAACGACATGAGGGTGAGTAATTAATGACAGAATTGTCATTTTTGGGTGAACTAACCCTTTAACCACACAGAGCATCTTAGCATCATATCAACAAGTTTTGTATGGGCATGCACCACTGATATTTTCATAGATATTTTCTAGTTTCTAATTTGTTCTATTGGATTTTGTGGTGTAATACTAATAATATATTCTGCTATGACAGCAGCTATTTTAGGACGTGACATTGCACACTGATGATATAAGCAAAAATAATTTCCTTTACAAGTCTCTTTAAACTGGGCTGAAGTGCTCTGTGGTAAGTAGTAAAGAACAGATTATGTGAGGCGAGAGCTTACGGGTAATTTTCCTAAACTAGCGCCACAGTTTTGCAAATGGAAATTGTTGGAGGCCTTTAACTGCTCTGATTGCCTCAGCTGAGTAAATACAATCAAAAAGCATTTGTGTGTGCCCACCTCGGGGGGGCTAGAGAAAAGAGCCACATCTGAATCATCAAAGAGCTCTTTTCATATACTCACACAACAAATTGGAGTAAATGTCAATGTATGCCTTTAGGTGAAAAGTTATTGTTCATGTGACATTTATAAGATCCTGCATGTTGTTTTGCATGTACAGTGTAAAAATGTGTAGCTTGTGTCTGTGATGATTCAGATCAATTACAGTTTTTAGATTTTAATTCACCAGATGTTCCCACATTTTTCAGATGGGTTCCTACTATGGCTACTCGGTGGCTGTTACTGACATAAACAATGACGGGTAGGTAACCATAACCAGGTTTAGACAAGAATGTACCACAAGAATGTTTTCAGTGTTTAAGTTTGTGGTTCGTATCACCTTCAGAATGACAGACCTGCTAGTTGGTGCTCCCATGTTCATGGTTCGTGACTCTGATGGGAGGTTAGAGGAGTTGGGTCGGGTCTATGTTTACTTGCAGAATGGACCTCTGGATCTCACACCTCAGCTACCTCACCTCACCGGCACACAGACATTCGGCCGGTTTGGCAGCTCCATTACCCCTCTTGGAGATCTCAACCAAGATGGTTACAACGGTGAGAGATTTCTCCAGATTTTTGGATTTGTTTATTTGTCCGTCTTTAAATAACCATATTGGTTATTGGCCGATATTGGAGTTTCTTTATTGGTTTTGGTTATCTGTTTTTGGTTGTGATTTAAATATTGTGGTCTATATCGCACAATATTTAATTGTGCATGCTCATTTTCCTAATGTTTAAATTTGGATTACCTTTGTAGTCATCTAACACTCACTTAAGTTATTTTTTCAAAAATTAAAACATTTTTATTTAATAAAACAATAATAATTTAAATAAAAAAAATAACACCATGAAATGTAATCTTTAGCAAATCTAATTCATATTGTACGTTATGTTATGATGCCTAAATTAATTTAAATTATTTAAAATGATTTATTTTAATTTGTAAGTGTTTAGTTTTTAATTTATTTAGACAAAATGATTATTTTAATATCTGTCATTTATCGGTTAATTTAAAATTATTACTTTCAAAAATAAAACAATAAAAACTAACTTTAGACAAAATAATATAGAATTTTAATATGGCATTTTATCGGTTAATTTAAAATTATTACTTTTTTAAGGTTTTATTTTTAATTTATTTAGAGAAAATATGGAATTTTAATATGTCATTTTATTGGTTAATTTTAAATTATTACTTTCAAAAATAAAACAATAAAAACTAATTTAGACAAAGGAATATAGAATTTTAATACCTATCATTTATCATTTATCAGCCTTAACATGAAAGTAATTATCACATTTTTGGTATTGACCAGAATTGTAATATTAGTGCACCCCTAATTCTTGAAAATAAAACAATATTCACAATTTTATTGATTTAACTGCACTGACACTATTGGATGAGAACTTAACAGAGCTGGATGACGACATCACTGGTTTTATAGATGAAATGAACTAATTTAATAATTGATGATCTTTACAATGGAACTGAGTCAACACTGAACTAACAATGACACGGTTTTCTTCAGACCTGCTGTACAGCCGAAATGAACTTTGTTTGCATCGTTGAATCATTTTCCTGTTATCACTGTAAAGCTGCTTTGAAACGATCTGTATTGAATAAAGTGCTATATAAATAAAGGTGACTTGACTTGACTTCCATCTCCTCTTAACAGATGTGGCCATCAGCTGTCCGTTTGGTGGGGAAAACAAACAAGGATTGGTGCTCATCTATAACGGACATGCTGGAGGACTCGGGGAAAAGCCCTCTCAGGTGATCACTGGCCAGTGGGCTTCTGCTGTACCGTCAGCTCTACCTGCCAGTTTTGGTTATGCCCTTCGTGGAGGCAAAGACCTGGATAACAATGGCTACCCAGGTGAGAGAACTTAGTCTGTTGAGCTACCATAAACCACCACCATTACTTTTGAAATCTAGTCTGATACCATGTTTTTTTTGTTGTTGCAGATCTCATTGTTGGTGCATTTGGTGCGGACACAGCCGTTCTTTACCGGTAAGTCAAAGACATTTTTCACGTTTAAAATTTCAAATAATTGCTGTTCTTTTGAACTTTCTATTCATCAAAGAATCCTAAAAATGTATGTCAGTTTCAACACAAATTCAGCAGCACAACTGTTTTCAACATTGATAATCATGAGAATTGTTTTTTGAGCACCAAATCAGCATATAAAAATGATTTCTGAAGGATCATGTGACACTGAAGACTGGAGTAATGATGCTGAACATTCAGCTTTGTCGTCACAGGAATAAATAGCATTTTAAGATGCACTGAAATAGAAAACAGTTATTTTAAATTATAATAATATTTCACAATATTATTGTTTTTACTGTATTTATAATCAAATAAATGCAGCCTTGATGAGCAGAAGAGACTTTTTTCATAAACATCAAAAAAATCTTACCGACCCCAAACATTTGAAGGGTAGTGTAACTATGAAAAGCTATTTAAATTTGAATCATAAAATTGTTTCAAATGCTAAATACCGATGTTATGTAATTTGCAGGTCTCGTCCTATTGTGAACACCAGTGCCACCTTGACTGTCTATCCAACTATGATTAATCCTGAGGAGAAAGTTTGCCCCATAAGCCGTGGGAACGAGACCCTACATGTGTCCTGGTATGTCTGCCATCTTGTTTCGGACAGAATTTGTTTCATTCCTGGTTCAATGCGTTAAATAGACTTCATTAGGCCTGACAATTTAAAGTTTATCCAAATCCTGAGTATTCAACAAGCAATAATATGGGACAAGATCATGATCTTTCACATTTAACATCATTTAAGCGGCATTGAAGTGCACTTATGTAGGAATTTTACAAATCTAATTTAGCAAATTAAGGTTACTTCATTACATCCACAGTCGGGCTTTGTGTGTCAGGCCGAGCATATGGAAAGGTGTAGTTATGCTGTTGGTAGATGCCTTTCCAAATGGTTTGGACACACTATTCTGGTTGAGAACGAGCCAGGAAGGTGACGAAAAGCATGAAATGGCCCTTTTCCACCTCCATGACGTGCGTTTTTGAAATATGCATCCTATCTGTGGAGAGAAAGGAAACTCCACAGGGCTGGTCTCCATCTGACGTAAAAAGTCTGTCTCCGCCTGTTCTGTTTTATACAGGGAAAGTTTGTATATGTATGTCTTGATTACAAGTCGTTGCCTAGACACAGAGGCTTTTGGGAGAATTTGGAGAGCGAGAGAGAGAGAGAGTCTAGCAGTGGCTCTGAATGAGATATTGTTTAGTGGTGGAACAGCTGGGAAACATCAGGACGCACTCACTCACACTCACACTCTCTCTCACACACACACACACACACACACACACACACACACACACACACACACACACACACACACACACACACACACACACACACACACACACACGTATGCTGAGGCTTAGAAACACACATGGGAACACACTGCATTTGCACAGGTCAGAAGTTGCTTGGATTGTGATTTTTCTTTTCTTTCCTCTTTCACTCTTCCCCTTCTGTATCTTGTTTCTTTTGTGTTCTTTGTTTTGTGTATCTTTTTTTATTCTTATATCTTTATTATAGTATCCTTTTCTTTTTTCTTTTGGAAACTTGTCTTTTGAACTTTTTCAGTCCTTTTTTTAAACTTGCAAACTTTTTCAATCCTTTTCTAAAATGTCGTTCAAACTTTTTTTTCTTTCTTGCTTGCTTTCAGTTGGTCCCTCATTTATTACTCTCAAATAGATAGATAACTAAATTGCTTAATAACTAAATAACTTAATTGGATAGTCGTCTATCGTTTAAAAGTTTGGGGTACATTTTTTTTAATAATAGTTTCATTCAGCAAGGATGCATTCCATTTATTAAAAGTAAAACTAAAGTCATTTATAATGTAACAAAAGATTGCTATTTCAAATAAATAACGTAGGCTACCATTCATCAAAGAATCCAGACAAAAATGGATCATGTGATACTGACTGGAGACTGGAGTAATGATGATCACAGGAATAAATTACTTTTTAAGTTTTTTTTTTTTTTTAGTTTTTTTTTATTTTAATAATATTTCACAATATTATTGTTTTTACTGTATTTTTGATCAAATAAATGCACACTTGGTAAGCAAAAAAATCGTACCGACCCCAAATCAGTTTCCTTCCTTCCTTCCTTCCTTCCTTCCTTCCTTCCTTCCTTCCTTCCTTCCTTCCTTCCTTCCTTCCTTCCTTCCTTCCTTCCTTCCTTCCTTCCTTCCTTCCTTCCTTCCTTCCTTCCTTCCTTCCTTCCTTCCTTCCTTCCTTCCTTCCTTCCTTCCTTCCTTCCTTCCTTCCTTCCTTCCTTCCTTCCTTCCTTCCTTCCTTCCTTCCTTCCTTCCTTCCTTCCTTCCTTCCTTCCTTCCTTCCTTCCTTCCTTCCTTCCTTCCTTCCTTCCTTCCTTCCTTCCTTCCTTCCTTCCTTCCTTCCTTCCTTCCTTCCTTCCTTCCCACTACCTACACTACCTACACTACCTACCAGTCAAAAGTTTGGACACACTTTCCCATCAAAGAGAATAGGAAAGTGTGTCTAAACTTTTGACTGGTAGTCTACCTACCTACCGGCTTTCCTCCCTTCCTTCCTGCTTTCAAGCCATATAGCCTGAAGAAATATCAATAGCAAATATTTCATAGCCAAAGCGATGCAACCAATGTGTTTCTAATGCCTCATTGTAATAAATCCACTTCTTCTGTCATCATTTGTCTACTGTGCTTCTTACAGTGTCAACCTGAGCTTTTGCCTCTCAGCCAATGGGAAGCACCTACCAAATAATCTCGGTAAGCCACATCTGCTCCTGTTTACACACTTATAGGATCCCCTTTGTGAAGTTATCTTAAATATTATTCCTTAAACAGTTATTCTAGGTCTAATTTCCTCACAACCTAATTTTTTTTTTTTTTTTTTGCCGAGCTTTCATTGCTATTTCTGTTCCCATCCCATCCCATCTTTGTCCATATGCAACCTTTACAATGTATTTATTCAGTCATTTCTTCCCTCTATTCCCCCCGGGCTAAAGATACCACCATATGCCCTGCCATTAGAGGCTTAGACTATGTGCGAAGAATAACACCTACTACACACACTCAGATAACTGAGCACAGGTGCCTAACATACATCTGAATGGCATGTGAATTCCTTCATGCCCATCAAAAGCATTATGGCTTTTCTTATAGTCACTCTCTTCAGGTTTTGGATGATGAAAAAACCCAAATGTTTTGGAGAACTTTTCACTCTTGCCAAAGCAAAAAGGTCTGATCTGACCAATAGGCTTTGAGATTTAGTGCTGTGTCAGCATGGCACCGTCCTGCACCTGTGTGCAGAGCCAATACATGAAGGCATCGTGCAAGACTTCTAAATATATGTGTTATTGGGTCTGTTGTTGTAGAATTTAACGTTGAAGTTCAGCTGGACCGTCTGAAGCAGCAGCAGAAGGGGGCTGTACGGAGAGCTCTGTTTTTGGACACCCATCTTCCCGCTCAGCAGAGGACTATGATTGTGCCAAATGGAGGCAGATTCTGCAGCGACACTAAGATCTACTTGCGGGTGAGTTTTTGGTACAAAACTTTGTAAACCGGGAGATTAATGGTATTACTAGAAATCTAGCAATACATTTATATTAGGATTCGGTTCGATACAAGATACTGATCTCACGATACGATACTCTCAACAACTTAATACTTTTATTAAGTTAAAAAAAAAAAAAAAAAAATCCAAAATAGAAGTAATAATTAAAAAAAATCCCATTTTAACTCTGAGACATATGATAAACAGTTAACAAAGTATTTCATTAAAATGCTAAATTTGGTACTACATCAGGAATGGACTTGAACAGGGCAATGGTGACACCAGCACAGAAATATTCATAATTCTAATTATGTTAGACACATATGTTTGCACTCTGTCCCTGACTACATACATTTAATATGGTATATTATTAAATAATGTTTTTAATATTGTATTTTATTAATAATAATTAATACACATGGAAGCTCATTGTGTGACCTTCTGGGATTACCATATTTGATGCTAAATTAAATCTTAACTTTAGAGTTTAGAGTTTTTAATTATTTTAATAATGGGTGATCTATACATGATGCATATTGCTGTTATCCTCAATATATATTGTTGCATTTTTTTTTTGCGATGTATTGACACCCCTAGGTATTCTATTGCTAATCTATTAAATTTAGGCATGTAATCATGTCCTAATGTGGCATTCAGAAGATATTTGTTGTTTAATGTACATTTTATAAGTGTGTATAATGTGAGCCAATGAGAATTAAGAGTAGGTGGGGTTAACCAATGGAAATTTGCTGTGGAAAAATAACCTGCACCATTTAAGTGATTTTTCCACTTCTTAGTACAAGATGAGTGTTAAAAGTGAAGATAAGTAAGAACAAAATGCAGCGAGGGATTAAGAGTCATTTTATCCTGCTTTCTGACCTTTCTCACAAACTCCCACTCTGTTTTCCTCTGAGTGTAGGATGAGAAGGACTTCAGGGATAAACTGTCTCCCATCTTCGTTGCGCTCAACTTCAGCCTGAACCCTCAATCCGCAGCAGACAGACACGGTCTGCGGCCCATCCTCAACTATCAGACGACAGAGCTCATCGAACAGAAAGTATGTACATTTGCTGCTGCAGATATCACACAATGCTTTACATGAATAAACCGAGATATTGCATGGTGCGGTGTGTTGTTCTCCCTTCAGACGAGATTATCTAAACATACATCTGGGATGTTCTCCAAATTGTCTGGAAAGCCGTTTGAGAGCTGGAGGAAATGTGTAGCGTGTACAGCAGAGAACTTTTTACTGCCCCACCAGGAGAAGCTCTTTGGGCATTGTGGAAAGTCCACTGTTAGTGGTGTTTGCGTGTATAAAGGGTTAATAGATTTCTGTTTTTTTCCGGGCGGGCCCTGACAGGCCATATGTCGTCTGTTTAGGTTTAACGTTTTGGGTGGCAGTTTTCTCTCGGTAGTTACTGAGACTGTGCTGAACACATGGGCCGCATTGACCATATGCAGAAACATTCTAATCAGACGTCTTGGAAACATTGCAGATGGAGCGATCTTCTAAAACTTTTGCTTATTCAGGCTAAGTGGAAGCTCTTTCATTCATGATAAATGAGTGTATCCATAATAAGGAAAAGGAAAAATCTTGTTTAAAATGCATGTGCCAAGTTTTTAGAAATATACTCTGCTTTCATGCTGTTTCATATGGTTTTAAAAAACATAAACTGTTATACAATTTTCAATTTAAATAATTTAATTACACTAAGCATAGAATTTTGCAATAATTTATTATTATTATTATTATTATTATTATTATTATTATTATTATTATTAGAAGTAGTTGTAGTATACTACTAATAATATTACCCTATTATCAATATTGCATAAGTTTTACATTATATATATATATATAATATACATACACTCACCTAAAGGATTATTAGGAACACCTGTTAATGCAATTAGTTAATCCTTAATGCAATTATCTAATCAACCAATCACATGGCAGTTGCTTCAATGCATTTAGGGGTGTGGTCCTGGTCAAGACAATCTCCTGAACTCCAAACTGAATGTCAGAATGGGAAAGAAAGGTGATTTAAGCAATTTTGAGTGTGGCATGGTTGTTGGTGCCAGACGGGCCGGTCTGAGTATTTCACAATCTGCTCAGTTACTGGGATTTTCACGCACAACCATTTCTAGAGTTTACAAAGAATGGTGTGAAAAGGGAAAAACATCCAGTATGCGGCAGTCCTGTGGGCGAAAATGCCTTGTTGATGCTAGAGGTCAGAGGAGAATGGGCCAACTGATTCAAGCTGATAGAAGAGCAACTTTGACTGAAATAACCACTCGTTACAACCGAGGTATGCAGCAAAGCATTTGTGAAGCCACAACACGCACAACCTTGAGGCGGATGGGCTACAACAGCAGAAGACCCCACTGGGTACCACTCATCTCCACTACAAATAGGAAAAAGAGGCTACAATTTGCACGAGCTCACCAAAATTGGACAGTTGAAGACTGGAAAAATGTTGCCTGGTCTGATGAGTCTCGATTTCTGTTGAGACATTCAGATGGTAGAGTCAGAATTTGGCGTAAACAGAATGAGAACATGGATCCATCATGCCTTGTTACCACTGTGCAGGCTGGTGGTGGTGGTGTAATGGTGTGGGGGATGTTTTCTTGGCACACTTTAGGCCACTTAGTGCCAATTGGGCATCGTTTAAATGCCACGGCCTACCTGAGCATTGTTTCTGACCATGTCCATCCCTTTATGACCACCATGTACCCATCCTCTGATGGCTACTTCCAGCAGGATAGTGCACCATGTCACAAAACTCGAATCATTTCAAATTGGTTTCTTGAACATGACAATGAGTTCACTGTACTAAAATGGCCCCCACAGTCACCAGATCTCAACCCAATAGAGCATCTTTGGGATGTGGTGGAACGGGAGCTTCGTGCCCTGGATGTGCATCCCACAAATCTCCATCAACTGCAAGATGCTATCCTATCAATATGGGCCAACATTTCTAAAGAATGCTTTCAGCACCTTGTTGAATCAATGCCACGTAGAATTAAGGCAGTACTGAAGGCGAAAGGGGGTCAAACACAGTATTAATATGGTGTTCCTAATAATCCTTTAGGTGAGTGTGTGTGTGTGTGTGTGTGTATATATATATATATATATATATATATATATGTATGTATGTATATATAAATATAAATTTTCTATATGCAATATTAATAATAAAAGGGTAATATTAATACTACTACTAAAAATAATAATAAAAAATAATAATTTTATTTTTATTTAATCTAAATAAAATTATTATTGTTTTTGTTGTAACCACAATTTTGTTGTTGTTAATATTTTTTTTTTATAGAGAATAAATATTAAATAAATATGGAAGCGCGTTTCCGCCACTAAATAAAAAAATAAAAAGAGTAATTGCGACTTTTTATCTCAGAATTCGGAATTTTTTTCTCACAATTGCGGGTTTATATCTCAGAATTGTGACTTTATAACTCGCAATTGTGAGGGAAAAAAGTCAGATTTCTGAGATAAAAAGTCGCAATTACTCTTTTTATTTTTTTATTTAGTGGCAGAAACGGGCTTCCATAAATAAATATCCACAAGATCTTAAAAAATAATATTATTGTTGTTGTTGCTGTAACCACAATATATTTTTATAGACTATAAATAAAATTGTTTGTAGCCTATTTACAATATTTATACTCAATAAAAATATATTGTGGTAACAATATTATTATTATTATTATTATTATTATTATTATTATTATTATTATTATTATTATTATTATTATTATCTTTAAAAAAATTGTTGTTGTTGTAACCACAATATATATTTTTTATAGACTATAAATAAAAATATTGTTGGCAGCCTATTTACAATATTTATACTCTATACAATTATATTGTTGTAACAACAATATTATTATTTTTATTATTATTATTATTATTATTATTAATCTTTAAAAAATAATATTGTTGTTATAATCACAATATATTTTTGACTATAAATAAAAATATTGTTGATAGCCTATTTACAGTATTTACACTAAATATATTGTGGTAACAACAGCATTATTATTATTATTATTATTATTATTATTATTATTATAATAATAATAATAATAATAATAATAATAATAATAATAATGTTAAACATTGAACAAGTTACTCTAAAACATTTATAGAGAGTAATTACATTTATAAAAAATAATTATAAAATAATTTATTATTATTATTATTATTATTATTATTATTATTATTATTATTATTATTATTATTATATATTTTTTCCTAATAAAAAAATAGATTATGCCAAACTTTTAAAGTTTTTCTTTTCAAGAATTAATGGAATAAATGATAAATAGTTCGAACAAAAAGCTTGTATGTGGCTTTTATTTGCATGGGACTGTTGACGTGAGGCTCCATATTCGTCTTGCCTATAGATCAAGATGTTTTGGACCTCCTTGAATAAATGTTGTGAGTCATCCCGCCTGGCGCCCTTCAGTTTGCTGACCCAATCATGCTGTTTGCAGACCTTGACACTTCCGTAAACACATGATGGTAGTTTTGGCTGAGGGTTCAGCTTCGACATGCACATGTGACCCCTTCTTGTATCTCCGCTTGGGCTTCTAATTGTTTGGTTGCTGCAGTGAACCCAAACAACCCTCTCCAGGAGGCTCGGAGCATCCCGATACAGAGCTGTGGAATGGGGTTGCCGCCCTCATCGGTTGTAATTAGAGCTCAGCAATTGCTGATTACAGGGAAGCCACTTTGCCCTTTCTAATCTCCCTATTCTATTTTTTTATCCTCATCGTCATGTTGCATCATCCTCGCACATGTTGGAAATACGGCATCAGGTGGTAGCAATTAGCCGTGGCACCGCTTTCCCCTTTTCTTTATGTTTTAAATTCATTCATAAATTGTATATGGATTCTCTCTCATTAATGTTTGTGTGCATATGTATATTTATATATTTATGTGTGTGTGTGTGGTTAGAGTTGGGTGGTGTCGCGTGCAGCTAGCATGCGGTTTAGGGGCGGCAGCCTCTGATGTGGATGTTGGTGGCAGATAGAACAGCCTTATGGGTACAGCCATAGCTCTTTATCCCTTTGAATGACCTCTATACATTTTTGAAGCCCATACACATCTGCTCTTCAGCCCAGAATTCATTCAGAGTTGTTTACTATTCTAAAACTTTCAGTTTGGGCTGAGGAGTGATGTTTACCAATGCAAATGGTAATGTTTATAGTCATACTATATCATGGTGTACTAGGCGGCACTATCCTCTGAGTATTACACGGTCGTGCGCTAATACTTGACCCAACTGAACGGACTGTTTATAATGAAGCACGCTGCTACGGGCTGTTGTTTACAAATATCTTATGAGTGCTTTGCTTGGATTTTTGAAAATATACTTGCATTATTGGTTATAGGAATTGTATAATATGCCTGTCTGTTTGACATTGAAGTCACTGGATTGCAGGTGGTATTCTGTGTCCGATGAGGAAAAAAATCGAGCTGGAGAATCTTTTTTTTTTTTTTTTTAAATCATAATCTTCATAAATGAATGGTTAAGTTTTCACTTTTACCAACATGAAATTGAAATGAACCCTATTTATTGATTATTTTAATATTTTCTAAAACACAATAATAATAAAGATTATGCCAAATTGAAATTTGGAAACAAAATGAATTTTAATTCAGACATTTACATTTTTTTTTTTTTTATGCATTTTGGAATACATTTGTAATTTATAATAATAAACAAAATAATTAATAATAAACAAAAAATAAAGCTTATATTTGGTCTGTATTTGCATATGATTATAAATCTGCCTGGCAGGATTGCCAAATCAGCGGTTTTCCCGCGGATTTGGGCAACTTTTAAACTGTTGCTGTGGGTTGATTTTTTTTTTAAATTTATTTATTTATTTATTTATTTATTTTATTTATTTTATATATATATATATATATATATATATATATTTTGGTAAAAGAAATTCTAGGAAAACAATTGTTGAACCACGCCTTCTTTGATCTGATTGGCCGTCTCAATCAATTTGACATTGACGAGGGCTGTTAGATCAGCCTAAAAATGTAACTTTTAAAACTTTTTGTCATCCTAACAAAAAACAGAGCGATGCAGAAAAGAAGCATCTATTGGGAGGGACAATTTGGCCATTTCTAATTATTGGGGGGGACTTGTCCCAATGGTGGTTACAGCCCTACTATGATTTTTCAAGTTGAATTGTGTATAATGCATACAGTGACTGTAAAATATGTATTTTAGGTATGGGAGTGGTATATTTTGCGTTTTGATATTTGGGGTAGGGTCATTGGGCTAGTTTTGGGCTACTTTTGAGTGGACACTGGGCTAGTTTTGTTACATAGACCTTGCAACCCTGCTGCCTAGCTTCATTCTGGTATGTAATGCCCACTTTTCACCATCCAAACAATTCCTGACAGATAAAATCAGGTCCTTTTTCTCATGTAATACCCTGTTTCACTCAGAAATAAGTCACATTACAAAAGTAAAATGGGTTGCATGCAAATTGACAATACAATAACCTCTCTCTGACATTGACCATAATCTCTCAGGAACTTACCTTTAACTTTTTTTTTCTGGCTTCTGCTCTAGGCCCAGATTTTATTGGACTGCGGAGAGGACAACATCTGCGTCCCTGACCTGAAACTCTCCGTGCACGGGTAAGATGATTAGCAAGGAATGAAAAAAAGAAATAAATGCCTGGGGTTTAGTTTGCTTGTTGAAAAGTTTGCAACAGTAGAACAATTTAGGCACAAAAAATTAGCAATTGCTGTTCTAGCTACTGTTTAGATATTTAGATAAATATATGTGATGAGTCTCAGCTCTTAGAAAGTCTCAGTAATGGACTAGTTTTCTAAGGTGAGAATAGTGACACATGCACAGATACACATTTCAGGACACATTTAAAAAAACAGGAAGGAGGGCTATGCAACAGGTGCTGGGATTGGCTGACTTAGCTTTTGAGAAAAAAAACAAAAAAAAAAAACTGGATAGATGAAACGGATAAGTTTGGAATATTTAGGGGTTTGGAAATCTACGCGGCCCCCTTTTCCCTGCAGTTACAATGGCAGTTCCCTGCAGTTGATTTGTGAAATCTGTGGGTATTTTCTCTGTCTTTTATACACTGATTTGTTTGTATTTGTTGTTGTTCTTCAACCGCAAAAATGCCCCTTACTAAAAACATTACAGATTTGTTGCATTTGTCTTAGGTCACATATTTATGAAACTGTGTAGGGCATTAATTCTCTCCGCAGAGTGATTTGGATTATCTTGACATTCAACTAGCAGAGGGAATAGTACGACTTGGAAATTCACTGGAGGGGTTATTCTTTAGGAGAAAATGTGAAAATACATCTAGACAGCTTCCAAGAGATGCCTGGGACAACATGGCTTTTCTGTAGTACCACTATCAGCATCTGCTTCCCAGGTCCAGGTTGAGGAAACCCAGCCAAATTCTCTGTTTCACACAAATGAACTTTTGTACTAAATCACTTCCATGTGATTATTAGAGCTCACCGGTGTTAATTTGTTGTGAGGATCATATTTATTTTGATTAGCAATGCAAATCTTGGCCGCCTTGTGACATGACCCAAACCCTTATATGTGCCATCCGAAGGGGTTTGTTATGAAAGTGCAGCAAGCGATGGCTTCCATGTAGGTTCGAGTCCCCCACCAGTCGAGTGCCAGCGTTTGAATTCAGTACGGGCCGCTTCCCCAGCGCAGCTTTGCGAGGCCAGGCGGTAATTGGAAGCGTCTGTGTGGCCCTTGCATGGAATTTCTCATTGTGTCTGAGATGTAGAGAGAAAAGAAAGGGGGGAGGGAACATGTAGGAATAGAAAAAAGGAACTTTGCGGAATGTTTCACAGTCTTTGTCGTTGCATGTTGAACTTTATTGCTACAATGGAAATTAGGGTTTTTTTTATTAGGAAATGTGTGTATAATGCAGGAGGAGGGGCTTCCTGTTGGAAAGATCTGGGTGATATTTCACCGCTAGATCAGCAGAATTACACTTTTTCTTTTTTGAAAGAAATGAATGTTTTTATTTAGCAAGGATTGATAAAAAATAACAGTAAAGAGATTTATAATGTTATAAAATATTTCTATTTTCAAAATAAATGCTGTTCTTTTAAACTTTCTATTCATTAAAGAATCCTGAAAAAATGTATTCCACAAAATATTTATGCAGCACAACTGTTTTTTGAACATTGATAATATTATTATTATTATTATTATTATTATTATTATTATTATTATTAATAATAATAATAATAATAATAATAATAATAAGACAACATGTTTTTTTGTGCACCAAATCGGCATATTAGAATGATTTCTGAAGGATCATGTGACACTGAAGACTGGAGTAATGATGCTGAAAATTCAGCTTTGTAATCATATGAATAAATTACATTTTAAAATATATTAAAATAGAAAACCGTTATTTTGGATTGCAATAATATTTTACAGTTTTACTGTATTTTTGATCAAATAAATGCAGCCTTGGTGAGCATAACAGACTTGGTTCAACAATATTTAAAAAAAAAAAATAAAAAAATCTGGTAATTTACTCCATGGTTTATACTTTACAGCAAATTTCAAAATGTAGGTTTATATCTATCTACTTTTTTAATTGGTTAATGCTATTGCTTATATTTAGGGTTAGAAATATGAACAAACGTCTACCGGTAAGAATTAGACATTGGCACATAACTCCTTTTTATGTGCAAGACATTTGCTCTTGATAAACTATATATAGAAGTCCCAGACCCTATAGAAGGTAAATTAGCTGCCAAAGCAAGAGTTTTATGTTTTTTATGTTTTGTGTTCTGCAGGGACAGGAAGGAAGTGTACATAGGCGATGACAACTCTCTGACCCTGACTTTCAGCGCAAAGAATGATGGAGGCGGAGCTTATGAAGCCGAGCTGTATGTGGTCTTGCCACCAGAGGCCGACTACAGTGGAATAGCCCGCAATAACGAGGTGAGATATGGAGACCCTCCCTCCAGGTGCTGCCTATTACACGGACGTGTGCCAGATCCCGTCCATTAACTTCTACATGTGTTAGGCATTTCAGCTGAGAAAGACCTTTGTTCTGTTACTTTGATACTCAAGAAAAGATATGTTTTTTATTAATGGAGACATGTGATGAGAAATCCTGTAGTGAGGCAGAACTTGACAGTGGTCGGTGTTTTAATGCAGCGTATTTCAAACTGGTGGCTAGGGGGTCTGTGGGACATTTAAGAGAAAGAAATATACAAATTCAGTCTTTTAATTTTCTAATTTTTTTTTAATGAAATATTTGTTATTATCAATAATGTAATAGTGTTTTAATTTATTTTTTGAGCCCGATAAATTATACAAATATTCGAATAAAATATTTTAACAATTTGAATAATTATTTTTGCTTTAGTACAATGATAATGTAGAAACCAATTATTTGATTTGGTAAACAAAATGTCTTTTATAATATCACACCTATAAATGGGTCTTTATATGTACGTGTGTGTATGTATATGTATGTATATATATGTATATGTATATGTATGTATGTATGTATGTGTGTGTATATGTGTATGTGTATATATATATATATATATATATATAATGTAAGAAAAGAGTGTCTCTCACAACAGGTTCATGGACATCAAAAAGGGCTAACTCCAGTTTTAATGAATTACTTGTATATTACTCTATATTACATATTTTGAACTCTAACCCTATGTAAGGATAATTTCGAGCAAAAATGTAACATTCAGCAGCAGTACCAGAACTGGTCTAAGCAGGTCAAGCGTGTGTGGTCTTTCCCGAAATTTACTGGTCTTTTTCTATATTTCTCTGAACAGAGTCTGACCCAACTGACCTGCAGTTATGAGACGGAAAATCAGACCCGTTACCTCAGCTGTGACCTGGGAAACCCCATGAAATCTGGCACCAGCGTAAGCACTCTTACAATCTTCTTTCTGTTTGTGTGTGTTTACACACTAGAGTGACTTGAGGTTTCACATTGTGATTGAAAAAAAAATAGTGTGGAAAATTATCTATCTATCTGTCTATCTGTCTATCTGTCTATCTGTCTATCTGTCTATCTGTCTATCTGTCTGTCTGTCTGTCTGTCTGTCTGTCTGTCTGTCTGTCTGTCTGTCTGTCTATGTCTATCGTCTCTATATATTAATAGTTATTGTTATGCTCAACTATTACATTTTTCCTTGGCTAGAAATTGCTTTTTGTGTGTGCAATCTGTATAGAATAATTTTTAATCATCCAGTTATACTTATCCAGTAATCGCACACAACTGGAAAAGTTGCAATTCTGATTTCTGACAACTAGCATTCTTCCAAATAAAATCCAGACCTCCAGAGACCATAATTGTGTGTCCTGTTAGTCATGTAACCTTTATTAGTCATCTAACCTGTGTTAGTCAGCTCATAGTGCTGTCTGGGGGGCTTGTTAGGGGCTGTGTTGGATCATGTGTGGATAGGCAGGAAGTTCCCACCAGTGATGCAGGAAGTGACAGTCATTTTGGCTCTACCCTCTTAGAGAGTGGAGTTCCCCTTTCCAAAATGCCACTGTGTGAAGGTGGAGTGATTTGTGGCTTTTTTAATGTGTCTGCAGAAATAGAGTATAATTGGGTGATTGTTCAAACTGTTCCACGTCAATATGTGTTTCCAGACACCATTGTCTGTTTCAGTCAGTGCAACAGCACTGCTCTCATTAGTTCAAGGCGGGATATCTGGGTGTTTTATTCAGCAATTTTATTATTAACGTTATTTTAGGTAATTATTTTTAGATTCCAGGACCACCAAAGAGGTTCCTCGCAACAACTGGCCAGTATCTGTAATTGTACACTGCAAAAAATGCTCTTCTTACTTAGTATTTTTTTTCTTGTTTCCAGTCCAAATATCTAAAAATCAAGATGCATTTACTAGATAAGTAAAATGACAAGATATTTTTTGGGACAGAAACAAGATTATTTTTCTTACCCCATTGGCAGATCATTTTGCTTGTTTTAAGCAAAAACTCACTTCATTTCAAGAAAACAAGAAAAAATATCTTATATTTTACTTATCTAGTAAATGCATCTTGATTGAAGAATTTTTAGATATTTAGACTAGAAACAAGACAAAAATACTAAGTAAGAAGAGCATTTTTTGCAGTGTATCTTTTACATTTCAGAAATCACACCCACCCCCACGTGCACGGACACCCACACGCAAACTCTCACGCATGGAGTTGAGGGAAAACGAGAGCCGCTCTTATTGCCAGAGTTTGTGTGCGTGCGGTGGGATCATAAAACCACAATTATAAAAGGAGGGCTGGAACTCCCATGCAGTCTGGGGTTGTGTAGGTGACTTCAGCACTTTAGGGCTGAGGGTAGTAACTAACTGGAGTGCTTTTGACAGTGCAGCTAAACATGACATCACTAAGATGAATGAGAGAGGATACATTTTAGTGTTTCCACTTGTGTTTTTTTGGATGGAATACAGGAAAGAAACATTCCACCAACCTCAACATCCATTCTGTTGCTATGGCAGTGCATTGTGGGTGATTTGTATGTTTTATGTGCTGCAGATAATTCTCTGGTGTAATTCGTGGACAGCTGAAATACAGTATTGTGACATTGCAAATATTGTTGGCTCCTTTATGATAAATTGCTTGCGTTTTAGCTCAAATTTTCTGATGAATGAAATGATGAATGAATGAGGAATAAGCTTGACATCACCTATAGGGTAAATGGGATATGATTTAGAAATGTATTTTGTTTTATTTTTTGCAGTTATGGGCCGGACTGCGATTCACAGTACCACGTCTCAAGGACACAAACAAATTTGTACAGTTTGACCTACAGATCCGTAGGTATGAACTTGAGAGTATACACAAATAAACAGAGCTTATTTATATTTATGTATTTTTGAAAAGAAACATTCACACTGACCATATATTACAGTAAATAAAAACTATACAGTAGCAAACATGGACAACTTTTTATTACTTTTAGTAAAAGGTCTTTCTGTTTGAATTGTAATATATTAAAAAATAAAATATTAGATATTTATATATAGTATTAGATATTTTTATTTCTTATAATATATAACAAATAAAAAATAAATACGATTTTTAAAAATATATGATGGCCAACATCATTAAATCATTAAATTAATTAATTTCATGTTGGCCATCATATATTTTTTTTTAAATGTATTTATATTTTATATATTTAAAAATATATTTCATATTGGCCATATGTTTTTTTTAATTTTTTTTATTTAATAGTCAGACTGTTATGGTCACTGATATATCATGCATCTGTAATATATGGTCAGGTTAGTTGCACATGCCCTTAAATATGCTCTTTATTAAGCTTTCCATCTCTCCATCTGCAGTAAAAATGAGAATAACTCCCAGAGTGAAGTCGTCCCCTACAAGTTGGAGGTGGTGGTCCAGTCTGATGTTATTCTGCAGGGGTGAGTTCACATGCAGAACCCATTTGGAACCAAGTGCTTCACAAGGCCACAGCTCTTCTGGAACTCTCACTAGGAAGCTCTCCCTGTTCCCTCATTTTCTCTTTATCTCTCGTTTTACAGTGTCTCCCGACCAGACAAGGTCTTCTTTCCCCCACCGAACTGGAAGTTGACCAAGAATGTAATGGTTGAACAGGATGTCGGACCCTCCGTCCAGCACACTTATGAGGTAAAGACCTTGTCTGAGTCCTTCAGTTGGACTTGAAGCCAGAGCGGCCTGTCATTGATAGGATTCCAGAGTAACAGCTATAAATCCCTATGGTACAATTTTGGGATGTATGGCTGCATCGAACTAGCAGTTACATTTGCAGTATTTAAAATGTCTGCCCTTCTTCTTTTTTGACTTAAAGACTAATTTCAGTAAAACCTTCTTTTCATGAACTGAATATATACATGTTTTTTATAAGCAAAAAGTAAAATAGATACGTTAAGATTTAAATTAATGACAATCAATGCAACAGATTAGAATGTTAAAAGTTGGCTGCTGTCACTTCATTGGAAATGTGGACATTTTATTTTATTTTATTTTAAAGTCCGTTTCATATATATCTTTTTTCCCCGTCAGTCCACTGTCCGCTGTAATTGCTGCTTGCAGTTTGGTTTCTTTACACATACTTTCTGCCACGATTCTGCAGATGAGTCATGCAAACACTTGTACATGGAGTTGTCATGGAGAATTTCCAGCAGTTACACAGAAGTCCTGAAATAGCACAAGGCATCAAGTCATCCCTTTATGATGACCAGAGAGCACAGAAACACCTGTGGAGTTACTTTAGCAGCACGACTTTAACCTGTGGTTGTGATGTAATCATGAAAATAACAAAGCAGCAACCTTGATGTTAAACCAATGAGGTTGAGAGGATTTATTATGACAACATACACTTGACTCATCTCTCACTCTCTCTCCCTCAGCTGGTGAACAACGGGCCGAGCCGCATCAGTCACACTCTACTGCAGCTCAAATGCCCCATGAGACTTCAAAGTAACAGGTTCATTTACCCGCTGGAGGTCACGACGGAGGGGCCTGTTAACTGCACCACCCACAACATAGTCAACCCCTTGAACCTCAAGGTAAGACGCCATGGGTTAACTGCAGGGCAGAGATTTTATCAGGGTTCACCTGATGAATTAATACTGGAGTGCGTTCTGTCATTATGTGCATGACTTTGATCTTTCAGGCTTTTCTTTTAAATCATTGTTTACGTGTGAATCAAATGAAAATGATCAGGAACGTGTCTGGGTCGTATTTCACCCAAAATGAAAAATGAAGCCTGTTTTTGGACCCTTATGCTTTATTACATTGTGACATTCTTTTCATGAGAATTCTCATTAAAGCAAAGCAAAAAATGTAATATAAAATATAATATAATATAATATAATATAATATAATATATATATATATATATATATATATATATATATATATATATATATATATATATATATATATATATATATATATATATATATATAGGAATAGTGTAAACATATTATTATATTTTTTATATATATATATATAAAAAATATAATATAATATGTTTACACTATTCCTTTTTATATATTTATATAAAAATATAAAAACTATATATGTCTATAGCAAATTATAAATCTAAATTGAGAATAATGACAATTACATTACATTACATCTGAGTACATTACAATAATGATCATTTGAAATTGTGCCTAATTGCAATGAAAATAAAATTATGTAAAAAGCCTTAATTGAACTAAAATGTTTAATTTTCCTCCATGAAAAAATATATGAAATATAGGTTTTTTTGAAAAAATATTTGAGAAAACATTCTTACAGAGGATTAAATCTGTAGCATTTTACGCTGTAAAGATATTAGACGGGAGACGTACATGCAGTCATGTGAGGAGAGAACAGATGTCCATCAGAGGCTCTTAAAGGGGACAGAGCTTGTTGATTACAAGCTAAATTTAAACTTAAGGGACATCCGCTGTCAGTAACACCCAGTATGTCCCATACAGTCTCAAATACATATGCCAAACACATAAAGACTCCACCCATCCATCCATATTTCCTAATATGTCCTTTCTTAGAGCCCACCCTGTGCCTTGAACAGCCCCACCCAAGGGCATTAAACCAGCCTTTGATCCTCCGGCCATACTCTCATCTCATTCTGCTTCCCTTCATGCTTCACGTCCCACTGCTGTCTATATAAACACAGCCATCAGCTTTATCAGAGCTTCTTATGAATGACTCCTCAACAACATTTCCCTCTCTAAGAGCGTACAAATGATCTGAAAAATGTGAATCTTTTTGAATCTCCTTAAATGTAATGATTATTTCCCAACAAGTGGGGGATCATATTTCGAGTTTCTACACCCCTGCCTCTCTATTCTGTAGTATCTGAAGGACGACTGGATGATTCGTAACACAAAACTGCTGTTACATCTGGTATTGTGCAGAATTCCTCTCCGAAGTGGTTGTTTGTTCAGTTTCTCATGCCGTTTAGGGTGTTTTCTTGGTTTTGAGGAGTGTATGAGTCTACACAATGGAGAAGTTGAGTAAAATTCAGACATCTGTTGCAAAATGCCCCTTGTGTCCTGCACGATGTGTCCCTCCCGTTGAGCTCACGGCTGAATGTCAGTGTTGAGTCAGAGGGCGTCAGTACAGACTGAACCGTGATGTCAGTCTGCACAATGTCCACAAGGGTGGCGAGTTTCCACTCAATGTTCTGTTCCCCTTTTCTCGCTCTCTCTCTTTAGCTCCAGCAATCTTCTACCGAGCAGCCTCCTTTACGAGACGCGACACAGGAACACCACATCGAGAAGAGGGAAACGCACAAGGGGGAGCTGTCTCAACTGACCAATCTGGTGAGATTTCTTGAATGTGAAGGGGGGAAAAAGGTTTATGAGAGAAATACAAAATACACATTAGCTCTGTTCAGAAACCTAGAGAAATGCCTACATAGGGAGCTGCCTTCTGAAACAGAACCTCATAAGTGAGTAATTTGAAACACCCTGCAACTCAACCCAATTAGCACTTGTCGCAATTGATTCCAGTAGAGTTGGTAAGCTAATGACTTCCCTGCTGAAAAGACATCTTATACCAACATGAACTGGTTTGCTGGTCTTAGTTGGTCTCCTAGCTTGGTCAGGCTGGTCTGTTGGCTGATTTTGAAGGGGGTTTTGGGCACTTTTCAGCTGGTCAGGCTGGGAGACCAGCTAAACACCAGCTCGGCCATGCTGATGATCAACTTGGGCCCACGATGCTTTTGGGAAACACAGCCCAGCTTAGTTGGGTCTTTTCAGCTGGGATGATACTCTAATTTGGAAAAAAATATATAACCCACACATATATTGAGTAAAATGGTCAATTTTTGATGATAAATTTTGAGTTGCTGTTGTTCCCAATTGCTTCCACTTATAATACCACTAACAGTTGACTGTGGAATATTTAGTAGTGAGGAAATTTCATGAATGGACTTATTGCACAGGTGATAACCTATCACGGTACCACGCTTGAATTCACTGAGCTCTTGAGAGCGACCCATTCTTTCACAAATGTTTGTAGAAGCAGTCCGCATGCCTAGGTGCTTGATTTTATACACCTTTGGCTGTGGAAGTGATTGGAACAACTGAATTCAATGATTTGCAGGGGTGTCCCAATACTTTTGGCAATATAGTGTATATTTCACTGATTTTGAAGGGAACACAATACTTTTGTGAGATAACACAAAGGTTTTGAGAACGAACGCAGTTTCTTGGGAGGAACCCAAAATTTTGTGAGAGAACAAAAGCATTGAAATATAATTTTTCCCTCCATTATAATTTTTTCCCCATCACCATGTCCCTTTAAAGGCTCTGTATGAATGAAATATATTTATAATCAACATTTATCTTAATTTTTTTACCACCATTTTGAATGCATACATTCAGGCATTACCTTCACTGAGAAAGATACATGCGATTCTGCCTTTGATTTTGGCCAAAACTGATTTGTTCCTCTTGGAACAAGCTTTTCATCCAAAATACTATCTAGGTAGGCTGCACACTAGGTTTAGTCCTGGTCAATAAGAAGACTCAGCATGACTCATTTATGTTGGGTAAAATGCAAATGTTAAACAAACACATCCAATATGGCGTCTGAGGTCATGAGAATGCAGCAAGACCTTTCGTTCACTAGTGTAGTAACTCAGAAGGTCAAGTCATACAGGGTCAAAGATCTACTCTGACTGATTAGCCGCCATTAAAATGTTTTGCTTGGTTGGTCTAGGTGCATGTGTGCGTATTTTTGCGCTTGCGTATGTGCGTGACCATGTGATAGAACATTAATGACCTCATTACTCTTCAGAGTGATGGGTCTGCCGAAATGTCCTCGCTCTACCCTCTAATTTCCCGTTCTTCGCTGCGTTATTAACCGCTTCAGCTACCACCTCTCAGACAGCAGCTGATTGTGTAGTCCAGCTGTAGGTAGCTGTACCTGACCAAATGAAAGAGGGCTTTGTCGCCTGTTGCACTCACTCGCCCACATTTATCATCTCTTGCTTGATGACATGTTCCTAGAGGGCTATTTATTTCTTCGCCTGTTCCCTTGTGCTAGTTTTGTTGAGGGAGAGCAGGAGTCTCTGTTGACATGTTCTGTTAGTGAACAGTGGAGATGTGTTACAGGACTCAAAAGTTCCAACCCAGATTTGACATCTCTCGACTAGGATGAGGTGTTAATAGACGATAACACTTTACAATAAGGCTTCATTTGTTAACATTAGTTAACATGAACTATCAATGAAAAAAGCATTTATTAATCTTACTCAATGTTAATTTAAACATTTATTAATATGTTACATTATTAAAACTTGTACCTGTTCATATTATTTAATGGGCCTGAGCTAACATTAACTAACAATAAACAGTTATACTTTTATTAACTAACGTTAACAAAGATGAATAAATACTTCAACTGTAATGAATTTCTTATTGTTAATTTTAGTTAATGCATTAACTAATGGAAACTTATTGTAAAGTGTTACCAAATAGAAATATTGAAAAAGATAAATGTACTTGTATAGTATAGTATAGTATAGTATAGTATAGTATAGTATAGTATAATATAATATAATATAAATATATTTTATTAAAAATATTATATTATTTCTTATTGGAAAGTAGTTTTTTTGTTGTTGTAACCATTAATTAACTTAAAAAAATTAATGTACGTAATGATTAAAAAATAATAATAATTATAATATAAATTAAAATAAATATGAAATCTAAGAATATAAAAATGTATGTGTGTGTGTGTGTATGTATGTGTATATGTATGTATGTATTCTATACATAAATTGAATTAAAAAATGTTTATAATATAATTAATAATGAATAATTATTATAAGATAATATAATTATCTTATTGGCAAATACTTTTTTGTTTTAACCATTAATTAACTGAAAATAATTAATGTACATAGTAGTAATAATATTGTATAAATATTATATTTTGTATAAATATTATATTTAAATATTATATGCAGTACAAGAGCTGGAGGGCCCCATGTAAAGTTGGGGTGGTCCTTGTACCACTATAGGGAAATGTGTATGTTCTGTGATAATTTTTTTTCACCCTCCTAATTAAACGAATTTGATGTTACAGGGATCTGTTGACGAATGTGGTAATGTACAGCTTGTAAAAACCAGGGAGCTAAATGTTATTGCGTCTGTGGGTCGGAATTTAACTTTAGGCAACTGTAGGCAGGATTTTACAGTCCTGTGACTCTACCAGTGATTTCCCACTAATTTAAAGCAGTCGATTCACAAGACGCTAACATTAGGTCCTTTGTCACTGCCGTTGGCTCGTGACGCTAATGTCTGTCCCATGGTCCCATCTCTCCATCCGGATCTTCACATTCATAATTACTGTTGGGTTTTTAATTAATGCTTGTGTATCAAATGACAGGCAGGCATGCTTTTATGGTGATTTTATTTATTTCTGCCAGGAAATTTAATTCATATGATCTGTGTTTGTTTAAAGGGCACGCCTTTTTATTGTGTCATTACATTTCAGTGTCATTTGTTTATTTGAATAACTGCTGTTATGAAGGGTTTGTAATGAGTTATGATAGGAGCTAAAATGCACTGTGATGAAATAGTGCTGTAAACGTCCATTAACTGATTATTATTAACTCTCTTTTTCTCTCTCTCTCTCTCTCTCTCTCTCTCCCTCTGATGTGCTAGTCTTGCTCCAGTGTGGATTGCTGGACTCTAACGTGTAACGTTGGCCTGTTGGAGCGAGGGACGAGTGCCATACTGCATGTTCGCTCACGGATCTGGGCCGAAACATTTATGGAGGTGAGCGGAAAACCTTGGTGCAAGCAGTCCAAAGCTGTCGTCTCTCTAGATTATTACTAATACTGCAATAAAAGCATGTACAAGACTCAAATAAGAGCTTGCTTGCCTCTCAAAGTCTGTCCCGTGAGTATACTGATTTAATTGATTATACTGAGTTTTTAATGTAAAGTGTGACCGCTTCCTGGCATGGTCACTACTAAGTGAGCTACAAGAGTGTGCAAGTCTGTTCATGTATGTTAAAGAGAGTCAGATGATATCTCCAAACAGGAGCTCTTTTGAGAGACGCCTTACATGCTCTCTGCAGTTCTAGCCAATACAAAGCTTATAAGTGAGTGCATTGAAAATACATTAGGAGAAATCCTGAGAGCTCAGCGGATTGGAATGTCAGAGGGGTTTTGTGAGAACCAAAGCCAGACTGAAACACTGGGATTCAGTGAAGCAATACTACCCCCATCTGGATGCAAGTGGGATTGTTACATAAATTAAATTCAATTGAGATTTACTAGGCACATTCAATTAATGCACAGCCAGTTTTACATGGTTACCAAATGTTTTATATATATATATATATATATATATATATATATATATATATATATATGTATGTGTGTGTGTGTGTGTGTGTGTATATATGTGTGTGTGTGTATGTATATATATATATATATGTGTATATATATATATATGTGTGTGTGTGTGTGTGTGTGTGTGTATGTGTATGTGTATGTATGTATGTATGTATGTATGTATATGTATATATATATATACAATTTGAAGATGTATTTTCACTAAATTGTAGTTTACATATTTGTTTTTAAAAACTATAGTGAATTAAATATAAAAAATACAGTATAAAATACAAAATTACAGTTATGCAGTGTACAAAATAAAATATTATTATTATCATTATCATTATCATTATCATCATCATCATCCAAAACAAAACTGAGATTTACTAATGTTATCCATAATGAATATTTATTTTCTGTAAAACCCAGACTTTAATTTTCAATTTCTTTCCTGTATTGAGGTTACAAATAGTTTTTGTCCTTTTATTTGCAGAATCCTTATAAAAGCTTTATTCTGGAGTGCCTTGCAAGTTACAAAGTGGAAAAGATGCCATATGCCATTTTGCCCAAGGTGACTTCTAGCGGTGCTAAAAAGGTAAACTTTCTCATCTAATCTAATTCATGTTCATCACAAGACATAATCTATATAGTCCTTTTTTAAAATCATCCAGTGATCGTCATCTTTTCTCTGTTAACTAGATGGTCACTCCTGTGGTCTGGAATAAGCCAGACAGTACATACGCTGTTCCCCTGTGGATCATCATTCTGGCTATTCTGGCCGGCCTTCTGCTGCTCGCACTGCTGATCTACGTCCTCTACAAGGTCAGTGTCGGCCATTTTGATTTCTAGTTTGGTTTCATAATTTATCTAGCTGGCTAATTATAAACAAATGATTTTTCTTTGTAGTCAGACAGGTTTGCAACCAATAGTAAAGTCATTTTAAATCTTTCAACTAATCATAAATGAACATGTACCTTTTATAAAGGGACTAACTTGTAGCTAATTCTAACTAAATCCTATCCTTTATCCTAGAAGTAGCTTGTTGCTAATTGTAAACTAATTTGTATCCATTGTTGCCAGACTAGTTGACAATCATGAACAAAAGCTTAATCTTTGTAGTTGGGCAAGCTAGTAAGTAATTGTAAATGAAATATTATCCTTTACATTAAGAAAACCTTGTAACTAATCGTAAACCAGTTTTTATTCTTTACAGTCGAATTGACTTATTGTAAATAAATACCTATCTTTCATAATGGAACTAACTTGTAGCTAATCATAAACTAAATTGTATCAATCATAGCTAAACTAGCTTGTAAACTAATCTATTGTGTATCAGACTAGTTATCTTTTGTAGTTGGGTATCTTATAACTAATCGTAAAACAAAATCTTATCCTTAGATTATTGTATCTAAGCATAAACAAATTCTTATTCTTTGTTGTCTGGTAAACTTGTAACTAAGGATGAACAAATTCTTATCAGTTCTAGTAGGACTAGCTTTTCCTTCTTTGCAGGGTTATTAAACTGAAACTAAAACCATAAAAAACATTTTTGTTACTTGAAATAATATAAATAAGTTATATAAAACTTTAAATTTATAAACTAAAAAATTTAATTTCTCATTTTCATTTAGTTTAACTTCATGTACTAAAATAACTAAAACAAAAATTAATAAAAACTATATAGACAAAAAAAATATTCAAAATGACAAAAATACACAGCAAAATCTATCTAAAATTAAATGGAAAATATAAAAATAAAAAAAACTGATTCAAAATATTAATAAAAACTATAATAGTATCTCAGAGATACTAAAATAATACTGCTCTGTTGGGCTAGCTAGTAACTAGTCGTAAATTATTTCTTATTCTTTGCAATAGGAATAAAATTTAACTAGTGCTGTCAAATCGATTAATCGCATCTAACATAAAAGTTTGTAAATATATAATACATGTATGTGCAGGGCTTAAAATTAACACTCACCAAGTGCCAAATGCTCAAATTCACTCACAATTATGTCAAAAAATGTCCGTCTCGGCGAGTATCCTAGTAAACACTATCGGTTATGTCTTAAGTGAACGCAAACACCAAACGTATGATCCGTGCGTGCATTCAGTCTTAAAGTGACAGCATCCAAATAATCCTGCCACTGTCTGCATTTTTAATATTAATCAAACAACAAAGGACAAAGAAAAAAAATCACTCACTGCTTTTGAACTTTAAAAAGGATATGAAGACTATGCTGTGTTATTTATTTGATAAGCCAACTTTATTAAATTTCGGCACCTGAAATCCATTAGACCTGCCTGAACTGTGTATTTCATTTGTATCTTTGTTGTATTGTATTTATTGGTGCTATTGCTTGTAATTTGATTGTTTGTTCTTATTTTGTTACTGACTGTTTACTTGTCTTTAATAATGTAGGCTATTAAATTTATATTATTTAAGGTAGTAGTTTTAGCTGTCGAAATTGGAATAGAGGATTGTGACTTTTCACTAGTATCTAAAATTTGGTCATAACTGCCTGTTTTTGTGTCATGGCTGGTAAAAAATATTTTTTTTGACAGCACTAAATGTAACTAATTGTAAATGATTTTTTTCTTCTCCTCTTCCTGATTCCTGTAGCTCGGCTTCTTCAAGAGAACTCCATACGGCACCGCCATGGAAAAAGCCCAGCTCAAACCTCAGGCTGCATCCGAAGCCTAAACTACACAAGAGCATTCGGAGAACACGTCCCAAAGAATGTTCTTAACCAGAGCTCATCCAAAGAGAAGGTTACTTGCTGTTTAACAAAGACAAAGACTAGACTGCAGTAGAGGAATATGGAGGAAAGATCACTGGATCTTTATTGTACTGCACTAGATGACGAGACCCTGAGGACTTAAAGCCAAATGAATGTTGACATAGTTTATTTTATCTTATTGATTTTTCTTTGTTGTGGGTTTCGATTTTTAACCACCACTTATAGCCTACCACTCACAAACAGTTTGGGTTGATCTTAACCAAAGCTCAGGTTTACTTGCCTTGCCTGGCAGCAAATGCCCAAGACAGACACAATCTGCACTAACATTAAGAGTATTTTTAACAATTTCACTTAGTTTTTATTTCGCAGTGTAGCATTTCACATTTTTAGCGTGTTATTTCACTAAACACACTCACGTTTAAACCAAAAAAAGGTCTATGCAGTATTTCACAACCAACCAAAGATACTGATACAGGTTTTTTTTTCATCTGTGTTTTGAAAGTGAGAATGAGGTAGTTGGATACCTCACCATGGACCCTCATCTCCATTTACCTGCTGTCTTTTTTTTTCTCTTTTTTTTTTTTATGAAGACATTTTAAATGTTTTTATGTTTTGTCATGTGATTTCTAATGGAAAGGGTTTTCACTTTGAATGAGATGTTTTCAGCTCAGTCACCTCTTGTATCTTCCAAAGAAAACAAGCCAAGTTGGTTTCACTCTCAGGTGATGGTGATCGAGGGATGCATTTCCGCGGAAAATATTGTCAGGATCCATCGCGGAAGGCGTCCGTTCTTCCCTACTGAATGTCAGCTGTTTCTGTCCTGTTATCTTAGTGGTAGCGAGCGGCAACGTTGCCTTAAAAGTCATCTGGGACACAACTGGATCCGCACCGAGCCTGTGAAACCTCGCCAATGCCTTGAAGCAGAGCTGTGCTTTGCCATTACTCTAACAGACTCTTGGGCCAAGAGTCGTCCCTCCAAACTTCTGTGGGTGAACGGAGAACCACTGTGGACTTGAACCGAGATTTCCGCAAATGTTGGTGCAAAATGAACTTGCGGACTGAAAGCAAACCTCTTCCAAGGCAGCAGGCCTCATCCAGGGACTGAATGTTGAAATACACCTGTATACTTTTTGTTTTGTCCGTGTCGTATGAGTGTCTTTGTGTTCATCTGCTTGTGGGCGTATGGATGTGAGGATATGAGAGATTTTGGGTTTTTGTGGAGCGCCACAGTCAGTGTAGAAATGCCCCCGTACATCATGGTGCTGAAGTGGCCGAATTGGACAGGAAGTAACTGCAATCACCTGTTTCAGCGAGCCACCTAGAAAGGGAAAGCAGCTGGAACTGTGGGATGCGTAGGAAATCTGTATGGAAGTGCAATATTGTTGTTTTTTTTTTGTTTTTTTAAAGTTCGTTTCAACTTGTTTTGTCGTGTATATTAATACTTTATTTTAGTAAAGTTCTCAGAAGTAAGGATTATTTGAAGACAACACCCAGTTTGAGGGTTGAAATTAGCCCAGATGTTTAAAAAAACTGTAATGCTGTAGTCTAAAAATACAAAACATGACTCAATTGCCAAAAAGGTCTTAAAAAAAAAAAAAAAAAAAAAAAAAGCAGATTTTAATGGTAAAATGTGAAAATGTTACATGTATATTCAGGTTTTACAAACCAAATATAGTTTGAATTGGTACACAACCAAAAACTGCCAGATAGACACCACTTGAATCCTTAGTAATGTTTTTGAGTCTCTTTTGTACATTTTCAAAAATTATTTATTCCTCCAAAAGTTAGATTTTAGTCTTGAGATTTTTTTTTTTTTTTTTTGTATTTTAGGCGGGAGGAAACACTGGGTATGTCTTCATTTTTTGTTTCTATTTTTAAAAACTGCCCCAAACCCCGTTTGTGTTTTTGAGTTGTAAATATGTTTGGTGAGGAGATTATTTTAATTTTCAGCTGATACTGATTTGACGTATTTCATCGCCCCATATTGGGGAGAATCAGAGGGATGTTCAAGTAATTATTTGTATTTACAGTTTGCATTTTAAAATAAATCTTTCAGTTTTTTTTTTTTACAACTTCTTATTGTTTTTCGTTTTTCATTTTTAGATGATGGTGGGGGAAAATAATTTGTATGGGGGTTTTGATTTTGATATTGGATACTAAGTGCATGAATGCACAATATATTTTAAACCCAAAAAAGAAATGGCACCACAAATGTTCAATAATTTATTTATAAAAAATAAACACTTCATTAGAAAAAAATGCTTAAGATATATACTTTCATATATAAAGTCTACAAAACTGTTTGTGCTCTCGTCATAGTATTTTGGTGTTATTTGGCTTTTATATACAGCAGCTAGTGATGATCTGTACATTCTGTTGATCTTCAGTGCTTGCTTGCAATGAAATTCAAAGGTTAATATTCAAAACAGGCCATAATACTGTTACATGGGTGCCAACAGACCATAGATTTATTGAAAATCAATGCTATGTGCATTAATTTTCTATGATCCAGTGGTTCAGTCTATTATTCCGCTTACACCATAGTTAGCACATAGTAAATAAACATTATAGACATTTATAAGACATTTTCAGGGTTTTGTCCTTAAAACAACTTCTTTACACCACATTATGCATCTACAACACAGCCCGGGCCAGTGTTGCTAGCTTGGAATGAATCAAAATTATTATTTTTTTTTAATATAAATAACAGTTAATGCCAGCAGCACTAAAGTGAAATTCTTTGCTCATGGTGTAGTGTGTAAGATACGTCAGACAGCAGTCAGAACAGAACACATCTGATAAGGCATCAAAAGGAAATGTCTGCATTTTCCCAGCCAATGCACGGCTTATCACAGTCCACGCAGCAATGACTTGACAAGGGGGGTGTGTGAGAGATAATTTACACCAATTAACCACACATAGGGTGATCATTGATTCCATCAGTCATTTTTTTTTCTCCAATATGGAGCAGGACGGCTGAAGAAAGACAGTCTTTGCGGTGTGTCAGCGCTCTATGGCTCTGGACAGCTGAGTTAGTTTCTTCTGATTGTCGATCACTTTAAGGTTCTGGATGTACTGTCTTACATTGGTTGTGTTGCGCAGGGTCAAAGACTGGTCTGAATCTACAAGATATGAGAGGGGGAAATCAAATCTATGCTGATTTATTCCGCTCTGTTTTTTAAAATCATTTTGAGGGGGAAAAAAAACAACAACATACATGTTGATATTCGTATAGCTTGGGCATCCAAGAACATTCTCTCGGTCAAGCCTTTCTGTGGAGATGAAGGCACTGCAAAAGCACAAAAATGACAGAATATCTCTTAGTTGCAGAATTCAGATAAGAATTATTTGTTTTAACAGAGACATGAGAGTTAAACTGTGGCGTCCTCTGATCCACACCACTAGGGGGAGCCGTTACCGTACCGTAAGGCTGGCTTCGACACTCTCGAACCATCTTCAATGTTCTGGCTATCAAGCGCTGAAAATAAGGTAAAAAACACATATTAAATGTTATTTCTAAGTCATGGGGTTAAAGCATCATTTCAATTAAATGCGATACTCTCACCACAAACTCACCATTTTCTCAAAGTTGACCAGTTTATCAGTGTAGTTCTGGTTTCCCTCATGGATAAACGTCATATCTATACAGGGAAATGAGCAGGTGATAGATTAAGTTGATTAGACTTATATCCACCACCAAAAAGTCATACAAAATAATGTCAATGAGATTCAGTACCTTTAAGCAGCAGAGGCATGAAGGGAATGTATGGAGGGCTGAGTTTGGCTGCAGTCAGCCTGTAGGCCCTGTGGTTTCGAGATGGATCCTACAGCACAGAGAGGATTACTTTTCAAATAGTACATAGCCATATATTGTCAAAACCTTCTAAATAGCGTGTAAATATTTGCTCTTACCATCAGTCTTTCATATGCACAGTAGATCCTCTTGGTTTTGTTTGGAAGTCTCTGATCATTAAGATGAAATAAACGGCAATATTTCAAGTCAAGTCAAATTGATTTGCATAGAGATTTTCACGCTACACATTGTTTCAAAGCAGCTTTACAGAAAATCATGATGTTAATGTTCATAATATATTCATATCTATCTTGCCGCATTTAGCAGATTAGAGCTGGGTGATAATATAGTTTACATTTTGCAACAATACAATCAAGCTGAGATTTGCTATAAGTATGTGTATGTGGATAAAGTCGGACATACTTACATGTTCAACTTTATATAAAGAGGTGGGTGATAATATAGTTACATTTTGCGAATGCAAAGTCATTTAAATTATTTGTCTTTCGGTATGTGTTAGTGATCACTGAAAAAATGTTGATGCTGGTATTTTACACAGAAATAAAACAACAAAAGTTTATTTATATATAGAGAACATACTTGTCCTTACCTCCCATGTCTTATTGAGCCTCTGTACGGCACTGTTACTGAGGCCGAACATCACTGCAAAAAATGAGTTCAGGTTCTTCTGCTCTTTTAAACTGAAATAGATCAAATCAGATGCCCATGAGCTCATACTCCCTCAAATGTGTTTATTTCACTGGAGTGGTCACAAATGGACATGCACTATAAAAATGGTCATGCACTATAAAAATGGTCATGATTTTACATGATTTAAAGTCACCATAAAATCAAAATGGACAATTCTTGTTTTTTTTTTTATTATGGAATATTGCAGTATTTATTATAAGTGATTAATCTGTATGCATCATATTTCTTTTTGATTCATGTGCCCTCATAATCTAATCAAATTAACTTCCCCTCCCTCTTGCAACTCATCTCTTCTCCGATGATGCGTTTACTGGTGTGAGGGCGGGACAACCTGTCACTCACATGACATCACAGCAATAGCAAACCACAACAAACCAATCAATTCCAGGTGGACAAAATCAAGTCCCGCCCTACATTTTTTTTCTTGGTTGAGAAGCCGAATATTCTCTGATATTCATAACAATAGGGAAGAAAAGACTTGCAACTTCAGTTTATTGCCGAGTTTAACACAAGTTTTTTTTACATTAAAGACAGGGTAGGCGATCTGTTCCAGAAATATTTTTATGCGTTTATACAATTTATGCGTTTCAATGGCAACACTATCAACGCTGAAATGAATCTGCAGCAGTCAGGTGATACAGGTCAGTGCTCTTTAAGTTGTTTATGTTCATTATTATTATAATGTTATGTGCTTTGAGACATGAGGTAGTTTAACTCTGCTGTGTGCGTTCATTTGTTTTGAAGGAGGCGTGGCTTTGAAGATGCTCTGAAGGGAGGGTGGGATCTCATGCATTCAGAGCTAACTTGCTATTGCTAGCCGCTCCGAAAATTGCCTACCCTACCTTTAATGTATTCAGCATATTGTATAACATTTATTGGGATAATTTGTACATTCTCTTCTACAAATGCTCTAGCTGTAGAGCTACAAAACAAAGTGAACACATAAAGTTTGTTTAAAGATTATGTAGTCTTAGTGGTTCAGGTGGTTTCGGTGAGCCACATTGATGTTGTGAAGCTGAACTTATGCAATAGTATGACTATGACGTAAAGAAAGAATAGTGACATTAATGATTAAACCACTGGCAGATGTGGAATATCCTTCACTAATGTCTGTGTATGCTGTACTGTATGGCAGCTAACAGCCTATGAGTGCTGTGAATTGCTATTGTACTCACACAACAGCCATCTTGATGAATTTCTTCAGTAGTATGGCTCTCTTGACCAGATCCTCACAGAGACACAGCTCAGTCACCACCCAGTACTGAACCTCGTTGAAGCGACGGACAAACCGCTCAAGGTTAGCCGTAGTGGCTCCTGGGAACTTTTCCCGTCCGAAAACGTAGTAGACCAGCTCCACCTGTAGTACAGCAAACTAACTTTACTATCACCTATTATAAATTGAAATGTACAATTAAATGATTTAAAAAAATTTTTTAGAGTACATATGTTGATAAAACATATTCTATATTTGTATGTGGCAAGTTGAGACGTAGCTTGGCAACCACTGTTTATTCATATTATTAATAACTTTTTTTCATTTAATTGATAACTTATTGAACCTGATTACTGTTCCCACCAATTTTTCCACTTTGCGTTGTGCCTAATTTTATATTTAAATATATTACAAATAAATACAGCTCAACATTGAGAAATCAATGTTAAGTGGTATCTTAATTTTTTCCAGAGCTGTATATAATTATATAATAATATAAATTATGTTAAGCAAAAGCTCTTTTAACTTATTTGTAACTTCATGAATATATTTATTCAGCAAGGATGCATTAAATTGATCACAGTGAAGTAAAAAGTAAAGACTTTTAGATTGTTACAAAAAAATCTATTTCAAATAAATGCTGTTCTTTCTATTCATTAAAAAATCTTGAAAAAAATGTATCACGGTTTCCATAAAAATATTAAGCAGCGCAACTGTTTTCAACATTGATATTGATAATAATAAGAAATATTTCTTGAGCACAAAATCAGCATATTAGAATGATTTCTGAAGGATCATGTGACACTGAAGACTGGAGTAATGATGCTGAAAATTCAGTTGTCATCACAGGAATAAATTACAAAAAAAAAAAAGATTAAGTGTAATAATATTACACAATATTATTTTTTTACTGTATTTTTGATCAAATAAATGCAGCCTTGATGAGCATTAGATACTTTTTTCAAAAATAAAATCTTACCAACCCCAAACTTTTGAACAGTAGTAATTTATTTTTTAACAACAAATGTAAACAAAACAGATTAATAGTTGGCTTTTTTATCATTCATAAACTATTTGTTCTTTGAATATACTATAGTATATCTCTACATATATAGTATATAGTATACATATACTATATATAGTATATCTCTACATATATAGTATATAGTATATATATACTATATATAGTATATCTCTACAGATGAGAGTAGCTTTTATCTGCTCTGTACTTGTTTCAGGTGAACTTTGGAAGTATTTGATTGTTCTGAACGTTGGACAAATAGTCATTGAAATGACACGTGTCCACTTCACTTCCTACTTGCATTCATCTGATATGCACTTATACAGGTATTTGCGAGCTGGCGACATTACAGACGTCAGATATTTGTTTACCCAGCAGGTGTAAGCCAGGCGTGAGATTCAGACGGCTTGGCTGTAAAATATTTCACTGACTTGTTCTCCTTGACATGTTTGATTCTCGAACAGATATGCTGCGCACGTGACTGATCGCATCCTGTGACATTTGTGTCCCTGTGAGACGATTTACACTGATATTTACAACATTATGTCATAGAAGCGTCACACTAATGTGATGCTCTCATTGTGATTAGCATTGCTGCTGATTAGATTTTAGTATTAGTATTTTGTCATGTTGAAGTTCCTTCTTTATCTGGCAACTGCCATGAAAGAATGTAATGAAATGGTTTGTGCCAGTGACGAATGTGTGTGTTGGTTTGGCTGTTACCTCATGCATGGCCATGAAGAGCTCCCAGTCGTAGCTGGTGTGCTGGCCGGCCATGTCCTTGGAGCACATCTGCTCCAGAGTGTCCATGGTGTTCTTCTCCGGCCCCAGTTGCTCTCTCACGGGTGTCTGTCAAGGTTAACACACACACACAATCACACACATACACACATAGAGACTGTTAGATCTGAACCATAGTATTTGACCATCCTACAATTAACTTACTAATTGTAGCACGTAACATTTAAAATTTTGGAGATTGTTGAATGAGATTGTTGAATAAATTCATTATTTTTGTTTGTTTTTTGTGCACAAAAAGTATTCTCGTCGCTTCATAAAATTAAGGTTGAACCACTGGAGTCACATGGACTATTTTAACGATGTTTTTACTACCTTTCTGGGTCTTGAAAGTGGTCATTAAATAGCTGTCTATAGAGGGGTCAGAGAGCTCTCCGATTTCATCAAAAATATCTTCATTTGTGTTCCGAAGATGAACAAAGGTCTTACGGGTTTGGAACGACACGAGGGTGAGTAAATGATGACAGAATTCTTTTTGGGGTGAACTAACCCTTGAATCAAGTTAAATTGCAATATAAGCTGTATAGTCAATATAAGCTGAGAAAAACATCCCCCTCCTCTGAAAAAAGAATATAATTTGAAGACTTTACATTATTATGGCAAAAAGATTTCATGGAACACTATTTTTAGAAGTCAATATATTATGGTATGGAGTATGAACCACTTTTATAATATTTTTATGATGCTTTTGTGTCCTTTTTGAAGCTTAGTCACTATTTATTATAAATGATTTATTCGTGCACATCGTTTTTTTTTTTTATTATTCATGTGCCCTCATAATCTTTAATCAAAATAACTTTCCCTCCCTATTGCAGCAAACCGCATCTCCGATGACATGTTTACTGGCATGAGGGCGGGACAACCTGTCACTTGCATGAGATCGACCAATAGCAAACCACAACAATCCAACTATCCAATCAATTTCCGGTTGACCAAATCAAGTCCCGCTCTACATTTTAAGAAGTCGTTTCACTTGGATATGTGCCACAATAGGGAAGAAAAGACTATCACAACTTTCGCGTTTCATGCCGACTTTAAAAGTTTTAGTCCCCACTCATTATAATTGCATAGCATAAACAAAT
The DNA here is from genome assembly GCA_039654105.1 of Coreius guichenoti. Classification (NCBI taxonomy): domain Eukaryota; kingdom Metazoa; phylum Chordata; class Actinopteri; order Cypriniformes; family Gobionidae; genus Coreius; species Coreius guichenoti. The sequence goes on from CM077178.1 coordinate 12,530,643, forward strand.
ATTACAGTGAAAAAAAAATTCTAATTGTTTATTTAAACAAATGATTTAAATATCTAAGAAACAAAATCCAAAAACATTTTATAACTAGTATTGCAAAGTTTCAAACTATGTAAATGTACAGAATTTGTGACAGTTTATGTATATTTATAGCTGACTTGTATGACTAGAGTGAGGATCTTTTACTATGAAACAGCAATAATTCTGCTGGCATCTCTCACCAGTTGTTCCACTTGGCTGGCAGAGCAGAGGAAAAGCCTCTCGTTCACTCCTAAAGAGGCAGAGACCGATGTAGTCTCCAGCTTGAGCTGGACTCTGTCTGCAAGAAGCAAAGCAGAAGAAACTTTGATCACATGAAAATCTCTTAGGTAGGACAAAAACTAATACTGACTTTTAAACTAAAACTGTAACAGTTCTGAGGCACGGTCAGAGGAAACTCTGAAGCCAAATCATCTGAATCTCATAGTTTACCTCCTGAGGAATTCATCTTGACCAGCACATAGTTTCTCTCGGGATCCACTAATGTAGTCAAGATGTCGTTCACTGAAGCATCGACTGGCAGCATCACAGTGACAACCTTATGATCCGGTTTAAAGATCTCATACAAGACTGCAAACGGACAATTGGACTCTTTTAAATGAACAAATTTCATTAGTTAAATTACATTTTGATTAATGTGAGCAATTTCACGTGATGTGAGGTATTATCCTTGTTTTATCTGCTCTTTGTTTAATTTCTTTATCGTACTGTTAGAAGTAAAAACACAAACCTTTATCTTGAGCTTTAATCGACCGTAATTTTCCCACTGGCTCTTCGTAAGCAGAAAACCAATCAAACTTTTGGTTCAGCTGAAACAAACAGATGGCCATACTGGATATTAGAGCTTGCAGGGCTTCAAAAGGTAGTTTTCAACATGTGTAGAAAGACTGAGTCTAAAATTAATGGACAGCATTGATGATCTCGGGTATGATGAATTTTCTGTGTCTGATAAAATAAGTGTGGTTCTTATTCCAAGAATGTGAGGAATCAGAGACGAGATCGGGTATATGTGAAGAATGGTCAATATGGCATTTTAAAACCATTTGTTAGGATGCCTTCACTCAGAAAAAGCTAAAAAGTTCTTACTAGTATTTTTTGCATTACTGCTCTACAGTGTTTCCTACAGAATTGTTTTACATACACTCACACACACACACTATATATATATATATATATATATATATATATATATATATATATATATATATATATATATATATATATATATATATATATATATATATAAACAATACCACATCACACAGGTTCCGGCAAGTGAGTGAAACCGATGCATTTAAAAACTACGATTTATTCAGCAACAGAACAAGTAAGTGATTCAATGAATCATTCGCTCAAGAGATTCATTTCAAAATGCTTATTCTATTCGTTCAGGAACAAAACATGACTAGGTTGCTCAAAGCTGTGCAACAGTTAGCGTTTTCATCTTACGCAAAGGAATATTCATATATTAATGAAAAACCATTACGTTTTAACGGCACGCTGTCATTAGGACAATAAGTCGGTGTAATGATAAAAATTTGCTTCAGTTCATATGTTTTTTCAGGGTGAATCAGATTCGTCGAAATGCGGTGACTCGTAAAAGAAAAGCTCATTCATTCAATGCTGTGTGTTGTTGATTCACCAAAAAGAACCAGCTCATAAGAGTCATTTGTTTCTGAATCGGAGTACGCGGAGTATCGCTTTGAATGTTTGTTTATGCGTGCAGCCCTCAGTGACAACTCAGTTAGAAAGGCGTTTCTAGCCATTATTTCGTGGCGCATGGGTTTTCCTTTGCATAAAATTGCAAACTCACATTCACAACTAAGGTAATATGTGATTTTATTTTTCTTAATGCTGTTTTTTTTTTATTTTTTAGTTTAAGCAGTGGGGAAAAGCGGTTCAGGAAATACTGTAGCACTATATTTATTATTGTGCATATATGTAATTGTTATTTAAACACCTGTTCCCAAATACACTGCAAACTATATAACGGATGGCTGGGTTTTTTGTGACCATGGATACAGCTGACCTACTTTTAGTGTACAATTCAATGCTCTGTCAGAAAGGGATTTACTTTTGTTTAGTTCTCTGAATTTGTCTAAAGACCTCTGGCCACAGAGATGTTGACTTTTCCACCGGCGAGTCTGTTTATTATGCTGTGTCATAAAGTAAGTAGGATTTATTGGTTGGTCTCTTATCGCTGCAAGTTTCCCATTAGACTAAGAAACCAGTGCTTCTTACCTTCGTCATAGTGTGACATCCATTCTCGGTTCTGTAAGGAGTATAACAGGGAGTAGCTTTAAATGTAGGATTAAGTAAAGAGTTTTGATCACATAGACGACTCAAGAGTAAAGGTGTGGACTTTATAAAAACAGGTCAAATAAAGATTAGGTATGGTATTTATTTTATTATTTGATGACATCAGATCTGATTATGTCATCATTTCAGCTCTAAAAGATGCTTCAAAATGTGAAGTGCACTGGAAAAATAACTGAAGATTTACTTGACTTTGACAGATGAATATGGATTGACTGTGCTTTAGAGGTCAAATCATAATGTAAGAGACCTGATTGTGGTCATTTTGACAAAATATATTTCTGTCATGACAACTCTTGGAGTGTTTGGCATGGTAATGGATATGACAATGTTGATGTGTTTGGTCTTGGCGGAATAGATCTGCTACGCTGCTGCTGCAGAGCAAGTACAGAGACTTGCTATTGCCAATATATACGCGACATGCTACGGTGAGCAAGTAACACATGCTGCTGCTGTACCAGTGTTAATTTTGACAGCAAATTTTGATTTAGTTTTAGTCAATCTTTTGACTAAAATGGCATTTACTTTTAGTCATATTTTAGTCATCTGAATTTTTATTTTTAATCTAGTTTTAGTCAACAAAATATCATAAGATTTTAGTCCACTAAATCTACAGTACAAATGGGTTTAGTTAAATTGTAATACATTAAGAATTTCTCTAAAATATCCAAACCCATTATATACTCTTGGAGAAAACATCTATTAACTCGTTATTATGAAAGATATTAAAGTTTGAACATGCAATACAGACACAGATTTAACTGCTGTGACATATAACGTCTTTATTTAAATTTAAATTAAATAAAACCACTTTAAAGAAGAACACATGGTCTTTTCAATTAATGATATATGCATTATTTATAACAACTTGCATACATCATTCTTTATTCTTTCAAGCAGACATATTTACTTGTATAAATTAAATATAATTAATCTTTAAGCTATTAAAGAGCAGTGAATGCGTTTCTCTTTTTCTTTTGTTGTTTGATTAATATTAAGGGCACAGACGGCATTAGGTTTATTAGGCTACTGTCACTTTAAGACCGAATGCACGGATCCAATGCACTGACGCACATACGATATTCTCATAACTGTTTACATTCTCTTAAGACATAACTGACTGTACTTGCGTGAATACTCTCCAAAACTGACATTTTGACATAATGTTGCGTGTATTTGTCCATTTAGATGCGAAAGAGAGCTCAATTCAGTACTCGGGCACTGTAAGAGGTATCTTTCTGTGTGCATGGCTGCTGCGCTTCGGGTGTGTGTGAACAGAAAACCGCACCGAATAGAGTTCTCTTTCACATCGTCACGCTTATTCAGATCTATCCATGTCTGCTCTTCTCTTTCTCCCAGAGTGATGTTTACAATTTTAAACTTTTTTTGAGACATGCATCCAAGCGTATGCCAACTTATGTCCCGCCGGGTAGATCAGCACGTTACAATTCAAATGTGCGCATTAACACCACACGCAGGACATCAGTTCTGACTGGATCTCTTCCGAAATTGTCCCTCCCTAACATTTTCATCTAGTTTTTATTCGTTGATGAAAATGTCAATAGATTTTAGTCATAGCTTTTGTTATTCAAAATTTAGTTATCGTGTCGTTTTCGCCTGTGAAAAAATGTTGTTGACGAAAATGACAGATAAAACGAAATAAACACTGTGCTATACAATATAGCGTACATGAATAATCTGTAGCAGATCTATACAGGTGGAGCTGGGGAAGGTGGAGGGTTTCTGAAAGCACGCTGCACTGCCACAGCAAATGCTGACCAAGTATTTGAAGGTTGAGCATGCAAGCTCATTGGCTACTGATACAGCAGGTACCAATCAGTTGTGCTCTATAGAGAATGATGTGATTGCAAGCAGATTGAGACAAGGACCTGTTAGCCTGCGCCATCGAGTTTCATGACAGAACTTTGAATATGTGCAGGTGTACAAATGTAGGCTACAGTGGCAAATGTATTACTTACATTTTTGTCTTCCTTCTGTCCCTCAGCTGTTCTTTGAGCATACTGGAAAGTCTCGAGTCAGACATCACCCCCTCCCTGAATTTCTATCAAAAAAATGGAGGTATTTCACTTAAATATTAATAGCAGCACTTGATTTTATCTATCATTTTAGATTTTAGGTTATGACATTGTTGATTAATATTTTTCTAGCATTGTGTTACCAGAAAAGCCATTTCAGAGGATTTAAAAAAAAAAAAAAAAACTTCCCCCCCAACAACATGAAATGATGAATAATGCACAATAAGCCCTGGCACATTCATTAAGACGGTAATAAAATGATCAGTTTTTATTTAATGAAGTACTGTGCTATCAAAATCTAAACATGTGTAACGTAAAAGACATAAATGCTGTAGTACCATTTTTCAATCCATTTTTACCTCTAGGAATTCAAAGGCCACAGGATTGTCCCTCAGTAGGAGACCATACAGAGCCACCCAATGACCCACCAGTTTCACAACCTTTTGCTTGGTGTTGAGAGCATACGCTGCCTTCTCCAGGTCTGAGCCTTCTGATGGCTCCGCTTGGTAGGTGCAAATGCAGGTTAAGGATTGAAATTTGACCAAAAGCCTGTTTACTGTGTCAATTAGAGCTTTAAGCTCTCTGGCTCAAAGTAAAGATTTAGACTAAATAATAATAATAATAAATATAACAATAACAACACCGAAATATCAATATGAAGCAGATTGTCAGTGCTTCCTGTAGTAGGATATTGATGCTGGAGGGCCGCACAGAGCTGACTGTAGGGCATGAAGACTGGATGCGTTAAGAGGAAGTCACTTACACTGGGATCTGTAGAAGCACAAAACAGACGCATAAACTTCATTAACAAGGACTTGTTTTCTTCGCAGAGCTGTGTGGAGAAACCCAGAACAATCTGAATCATCTGACTGCTGGTTTTAAATGGATGCGTAAACACCAAATGAGCAAGAATGTTTTGGTCTCTCCCTTAGTGCGCTCAAACAACACAACAGAACTCAAACAAACAAATACTAGGCTAAGTTTTATATAGCTTAAATGTTACACAAGTTACAAACCATGGATCTGCCATACCTATAAAATCACTGGTTTCCAGTTTAATCGTCTCCAGCATGTGTTCTAGGATCTTCTCTGGTGTTCCTGACATTACTGTGTACCTACAAGAGGTGGGTAATTCAAATCAATAATTAGGTGTCCTCCATTTCCATCATTCATAATTGGTTTATTGCACTTGAAATCAAATAATAGTGATGACTAACATTTAGCTTGCATTTCATTGTACAGTAGCACTTTCTGTAGGTGAAGTACTCGCATGAATCGCCTACAGTGGTTGCACTTTCACTGCAGATGTTTTAAATGTGAACAGCTTTACCTATTCTGGATATTTATTATTCAAGGCTTGTTTCACTTGCATCTTCACAAACCATTTATATAAAATCAGCATTTAAATTGGCTGATTTAATTTACTCGCATGCATGCTAAAATGGGCTTAATGCTGTGAGTAGATATTATCATAAATGAAATGAATGCAGTTCAAATGAGTAAGTAATTGTTTTTATTAAATGATATGCACGAGCTGAAATCTGTTATTTTTTTGATGCTGAAATGGCCTCTGGTTTGGGCTAAGACAAGGACACGCAGTTTTACACTACCGTTCAAAAGTTTGGGGTCAGTAAGATTTTTTTTTTTTTAAAGAAATTAATACTTTTATTCAGCAAGCATGCATTTAATTGATCAAACGTGACAGTAAAAATATTTCATGTTACAAAAGATTTATATTTCAAATAAATGCTGTTCTTTTGAACTTTCTATTCATCAAAAAATCCTGAAACAAAAATATTCAGCAGCACAACAATTTTCAACATTGATAATAATAAGAAATGTTTCTTGAGAGGCAAATCAGCATATTAGAATGATTTCTGAAGGATCATGTGACACTGAAGACTGGAGTAATGATGCTGAAAATTCAGCTTTGCCATCACAGGAATAAATTTTAATATTTCACATGATTATTGATTTTACTGTATTTTTGATAAAATAAATGCAGCCTTGGTGAGCATAAGAGACTTCTTAAAGTTCAAAAACATTTAAAAAATCATACCAACCCCAAAGTTTTGAATGGTAGTGTATGCTGTTTACAACAAGAATTAAAAATGAAGTGTATAATACTTTTTTTGCTAAAATACTTTTTACATTAATTTAACATAAAAAAAAATGGTGGTGCTTGTGGTGCAGAAATTACACACTTTAGCTTCAATGAAATCAATGAGATGTGCAATTTAGTACAAAAATTGACAGAATCATTTACTTGTTGCTGCTTGCTGATCCTCCCTGATAGGTGGACTCCTGCGCCGAGCTCTTCTCAAGGACCAGAACGACTTTACCATGTTCCTCCAAGCGGACAGTGTTGGCCTCGACATCCTGCGGTTAAATTCAGGTTATAGACTACCATAGATACACATCCACACTTGCAGATGCTAGGCTATGTACACAAAACCTACCTTAAGGATACGTATAAAGTCCTGCTTGTCCACCCGCAGGAAGTGGCAGTTGTCCTCTCTTAGGATGATAGTGGCAGAACGAGGGGCGTCGTTCACCAAGGCCAACTGCCCAAAGTCGTCTCCCTCATGGAGTGTGGTCACCAAGCCCTGTGTGACACACATACACAAGAACAGTATAAATTACCTTCAAACAATGTAAGTATCTATATTTAAACTCAGTGACTTCTTAACGTCACTCAGCTGAAGTTAAATGGCTCTACCTTGCCGTGCGTGATGACATTAACAGAGCCTCTCCAGATGATGTACCAGGAAGTCCCTTTGTCCCCCTGACTGAACACTGACATAAACACAAACACATTACATTGTATTCCTATAATAAACACAAACTTAGCCAAAATTGCAACTAAGCTTGATTGGACTGACTGAGTTTGGACAAGTCAATGGATAATTTCCCCTCAACATTTTAGACAAACACTTTTTAATAACAATATTGAATTTAATGGCACTTAAAGGTGGGGTAAGTGTTATTTCAAAACTGCTTTATAAAAGTGTCTCGGCCTGCAACTGAACGCCGAGGTTGCTTTATTTCTTCTCGATAGGCAAGTAACATTGGTTTTGTTTTGTTTCACAGAACTAATATATGCTGGCTTTTGCTTGAATATGCTCGTGTGTCTTGTTCGCTTGTTTGTCCATTTGCAATCGTATCGTCGTTCACTTCAGCGATGATAAAGACCCATTCATTTCCACATTCTATAAGCCACTGTCTGTTTCAAGCGTCAGCTCGCAGTGTGTCCGAAAAGTAATATAATAAACTCCTAATATATGTTTGTTTCCTTTGGTTCCTCTTTTAGTGATCGATATAACCCTCTAATCTTGTCACAATTGTAATATATTCGTTAGTTGGACTGTCGTGTTCGTGCTATCGAGTTGTTCATGAGAACTGTGTTTGTGTTTTTGGGATGTAAGGGATGACTTTTTCAATGAACATTCGACCTGGATTACCATAGTAACACACATTGCTTTCACTTATTGATGGCATCATAGCCTAGGCCGGCTGGCACAGCAGATTCTGCCATAGTCGTTGCCTGCGTTGTGTACGCATGTGTGGGGCGGCGCTATCAAAATAGGGGCGAGACCCTTTTGGGGTAGGGGCGTGTTTGTTTTGGTGATTTGAAACATCAACATCGGTTACCAGAAAGCACTTACCCCACCTTTAATTATAAAAATATTTTAAAATAATGTAATTATCTTTAATATTTAAATTTTTTTCTTCTTTTAATTTAATATTTTATATATTTTTTAAAAGAATCAGATAATTTACAATAGATAAAATCAAGACTCATCCTACATTTTTTTGACTTGTTAAATATCCTGTTTAACTCAGAAAAATGGGTTTTATGTTTCATGTTGACATTTATACTAACTGAAAAAAATCCCTGTCTGAGTCCACTGGATCCATTTAAAAGTCATTATAGCATGCAGCATTAATATGCTTTAAAAAATAAAAGAAAAATGAATCCAAATAAAATAATCTACAATAATATGAGTTTATCAAACTTGACAGATTTTAAAAGTGTGAATAAACTGCTCTGCTTCCTACTCATGCTATTCACTATGCGTGAATGACTGCTGCGTTGACGCCAGACGTGCTGCAAGTGCTTTCAGTTTTTCCTTGGTCTCTCAGTTTGCTGATATTAGGATGTCAATCATCCAATTCATCACGCAACAAGGGAATTACACAATAAAAATTACGCTGCTCGTTTTTACTCTGGCTATGCGCTAATTCAATATTAGCAGCGTTCCTTCATCCTGCCCACAATTAATGAAATGTCATCATTGCTTTCACACTCACAGACTGTTCCTGCCTTGGCATGGCTTTCAAAAACCAGCACTGCTGCCAGCTCCTTCCGAACCTACGGGAAAGAGTGAAGGATAAAAGAAATGAGGGATGAATGAAGATTTGTGGCGCAAACAAACTTGACACATGTCAGCAAGTTTTGACTCACAGATGTAGACAAGTGGGCCACAGCTTTGATGTGCAGAAGTTCTTCGTAAATAACTTCCAGATCATCTGGAGTTCTCTGGCTTGGGCTAAGACATGGACACAGATTATTACACACAGAAATCTTATGCTGTTTATAAAAGAGATTAAACATGAAGTGTGTCTACTAAAATTCTCCTATCCCAGCTTAATATGTAGAAATAACTATAACTCACAAATTCGGCATGGGAAACCTAATTTGCTATTGATTTTAAAGGAGTCTGGCATTAGCATGTTGCTAGGCTAATGTTGATATACATTAAATGCAGTAACATTTTATTTTGATGGTCCACTTTAGACATTCTACTAACTATAAGTAACTTTGCAACTACATGTCAACTAACTCTCATTAGAGTATTAGTAGACTGTCTGCTTAACATCTTTGCTAACACTTTATTATTGTTAGCTTCTACTAACACTTTATTTTGATGGTCCCCAACAGACATTCTACTAACTATAAGTAACTTTGCAACTACATGTCAACCAACTCTCATTAGAGTATAAGTAGATTCATTGTTAGTAGACTGTTAGGTTAGGAGTAGGTGTTAGGGTTTGGGTTAGTAGAAAAAGTTGACGTAGTTGCAAAGTTACTTATAGTCAGTAGAATGCCTGTTGAGGGACCATCAAAATAAAGTGTTAGTAGAAGCTAGCAATAATAAAGTGTTAGCAAAAGCTAGCAATAAGAAAGTGTTAGCAAAGATGTTAAGCAGACAGTCTACTAATACTCTAATGAGAGTTAGTTGACATGTAGTTGCAAAGTTACTTATAGTTAGTAGTGTCTAAAGTGGACCATCAAAATAAAGTGTAACCTTAAATGCATAATGGGTAGTCAAATTTTAATTATACTTTTCATCCCTGAATGAATTGTTGAGTTTATTTATAATCAGCAAACCCCAAAAAACGGTTCTGTCTGGTGACATTAATGGTACAGAAATTACACACTTAACCTAATACTATATAAACATACTGCTTATGCATGTTGTTTTTCAGGCTGTTTAAGCACAATTTCTCGTGTCTTACCATTTACGCAGTATCATAGTCAGAAGAGCATCTGGACCCATTTGGACTAGTAGCGATAAACTCTCTTGGAGTTCATCGTCTTTCTCGTTAGTTGTGTGGTTAAGGCCAAACTCTGCCTCCATAAAGCGGTAAAACTGTGTGTCTTTGTCATGGAAGTTTAACTCCTGTTTCACTGTACATTTTGACAGAGATATTGGTTGTCAGTTAGTCAATATATTCAGACATTTACCACTAATCAAAAGTATTGTAGTAAATAAAACTTGCATGAATGATGTAATCACTACGAACAATCAAAGTGCTACAGTATTACCATCTGATACATCACTGTAAAAAATGTTTTTGCAAAAAAATAAATAAAATAAAATGTGCAGACATCTAAAGAAATTTGTGTTAATGCTCACCGTGACCCAGAATGCCCTCATCCACCAAAACTTGCCACATTCCGACTGCCTGACTCCGTGACTGGAAACAATCATTAAGTTTCATTAGCCAATCCACAAGTTCCTTCCCACTGCAGCACTGTCTGTGGGACAAACCGGAGAACCATTAATCTATCAAAAAGCTGAGAAGTGACTTGAGTATTTGTTTCTCCAAAGGATGCTGAGTGGCTTTCTGAGAGTGATTAGATGCATTTCCGTCACTTTTAGAAATATAACATGTTTGGCCTCAAGCACATGCCATACGGAGTGAAAGCTGCACCTGAAGGTCTTAAGATGGTGTTTTCTGTCTCTTATTAGGCCTGGATTACGCTCCATCAGAGTGCTGTAAACCACCCGCGCAGCCTTCAGGATTCGGTCGGACAAAAACTGACAGAGAGAAACAGAAAAAAGGTAATGAACATTTTTATTGTCATTATTTTGTCATTTTGTTTGGTGACACTAAGCCATATCTTTACTTTTCTCTGTTTTTAAATGTTAAAATTGGCACCATTCACTTTCTAAAGGTTTTAAAAATGTTTCAAATATGTTTTGAATGTCTTTGAATACTATTTAAAGTACTAAAGTACTATTTACATGTGAAATTAAAATTGACACCATTTACCTTCTTAATTATATTATTTGATCCTATTAACCAACAATATATACCCAATCAACCAAACAGTCCCATCAAATCCTGATGCATATGTCCCACACTAATTATTTCCCACTGAATATTAAGAAATATATTGGATGAAAGTTTGTCCATTTCCAAAGGAAGACTGGGAAATTTTACGCTTTGTGTTTACACTCATACAAAAAAATTTCCTTTACAATTATTTCAGCTGTATAGAAATAGCGAGTTGGGTGTTTTACTGAACAGGTGAGTGGCGGGTGAGAATGTGCCACATTTTTTCAACACCTCCTCCGCTGAGTTGAATTTACCAAACCAAAGATTGCTACCGTTCACACTCCTCCCCCGTATGGAAGCTGTTTCTATGCTCGTCTGTTTTCCTTCTAATAACTTGCTCTGTTTTCATCCATCCCTCCCTTTCAGGACTTCTGTTTTCATTCCACGTCTCCTCCTTTCCAACCCTTCGCTCTGTTGGACCCCCTGCAGGTTCAACTCCCAAACAGACTGAGAAAACTGGAGTGTAAGAACTCGACCTCATTGATTGAGGCTACAGTTTATTGAGTTACTGAAGCATGCCACCGCTGTTGCTACGCAGCCTTTGCTTTTTTTTTCTGCATGCCTGCCAAGACCAAACTCACTGATCACATGGTGATAAAACTGGTTTTGTGCATTGATAAACTGTAAAAAACTGTTTAAGTGGAGACAAACACCGGAGGATACAAACGAGTAGGTATGGCAAGCATTGCATTAGAAGCTAGATATTGAAGATTTTCCTGCTAAAAAGGCATCAAGTTTTAGTGCTGGTTTGCAGTAACGAAAAGAGGCTTGCTGGTTAAGCTAGTTAAGAATATTTTTAGGGACACCAGCATCCAAAACACAACATATGCTGGTCTTTTCAGCAGGTTTTTTCACTATGTAAGTGATTGAAGTGGTTTTAGTAGAGATCACACACACCAAAATACACCTCATTTTTACATTTATGCTTCAGAACATCAAAAGCTGCAAGTTCAAAGCCAAACGCCTCAAGCTGTTGCATGAGCCCAAAAACAGCATAGAAACCCAAAGTAAATCTGATAACAGTTTGTGCATTTACTAAAGAAAATGAGAGTGGTGGTGGCCACAAAACTTGCTGTCATGATGTTAGGTTTAGGTGGTTGCTTATTGGTCCAAATCAAAAATACATACACTACCGTTCAAAAGATTGGGGCCATGGGGTATGTTTATTTTTAATGTTTTGTGCATTTATTTGATCATAAATGCAGTAACGCTATTAAATATTTCTACAATTTTAAAATAAATGATTCTTTTTGAATATATTTTAAATGTAATTTATTCCTGTGATGTCAAAGCTGAATTTTCAGCATCATTACTCACTACAGTCTTCAGTGTCACATGATCCTTTAGAAATCATAATATGATAATTTGCCTGTCAAGAAACATTTCTTATTATTATCAATGTTGAAAACGGTTGTGCTGCTTAATATTTTTGTGGAAACTGATGCACTTTTTTCAGGATTTTTTGATGAATTGAAAGTTTACAGCAAATAATTTAAACAAAAATTTGTAACTTTTTGTAACACTTTTGCTTTTGTAACATTGTAAATGTCGTAACCATCACTTTTGATCAATTTAATACATCCTTGCTGAATAAAAGTATTAATTTCTTTAAAAAAAAAAAAAAACGTATTGACCCCAACCTTTTGAACAGTAGTGTATTTTTAGTGTGCAGTAGAGTGTATATACAATGGGGAGAACAAGTATTTGATACACTGCCGATTTTGCAGGTTTGCCCACTTACAAAGCATGTAGAAGTCTGTAATTTTTATCATAGGTACTCTTCAACTGTGAGTGACGGAATCTAAAACAAAAATTTAGAAAATCACATTGTATGATTTTTAAGTAATTAATTTGCATCTTATTGCATGACATAAGTATTTGATACATCAGAAAAGCAGAACTTAATATTTGGTACAGAAACCTTTGTTTGCAATTACAGAGATCATACGTTTCCTGTAGTTCTTGACCAGGTTTGCACACACTGCAGCAGGGATTTTGGCCCACTCCTCCATACAGACCTTCTCCAGATCCTTCAGGTTTCGGGGCTGTCGCTGGGCAATACGGACTTTCAGCTCCCTCCAAAGATTTTTTATTGGGTTCAGGTCTGGAGACTGACTAGGCCACTCCAGGACCTTGAGATGCTTCTTACGGAGCCACTCCTTAGTTGCCCTGGCTGTGTGTTTCGGGTCGTTCTCATGCTGGAAGACCCAGCCACGACCCATCTTCAATGCTCTTACTGAGGGAAGGAGGTTGTTGGCCAAGATCTCGCGATACATGACCCCATCCATCCTCCCCTCAATACGGTGCAGTCGTCCTGTCCCCATTGCAGAAAAGCATCCCCAAAGAATGATGTTTCCACCTCCATGCTTCACGGTTGGGATGGTGTTCTTGGGGTTGTACTCATCCTTCTTCCTCCAAACACGGCGAGTGGAGTTTAGACCAAAAAGCTCTATTTTTGTCTCATCAGACCACATGACCTTCTCCCATTCCTCCTCTGGATCATCCAGATGGTCATTGGCAAACTTCAGACGGGCCTGGACATGCGCTGGCTTGAGCAGGGGGACCTTGCGTGCGCTGCAGGATTTTAATCCATGACGGCGTAGTGTGTTACTAATGGTTTTCTTTGAGACTGTGGTCCCAGCTCTCTTCAGGTCATTGACCAGGTCCTGCCGTGTAGTTCTGGGCTGATCCCTCACCTTCCTCATGATCATTGATGCCCCACGAGGTGAGATCTTGCATGGTGCCCCAGACCGAGGGAGATTGACTGTCATCTTGAACTTCTTCCATTTTCTAATAATTGCGCCAACAGTTGTTGCCTTCTCACCAAGCTGCTTGCCTATTGTCCTGTAGCCCATCCCAGCCTTGTGCAGGTCTACAATTTTATCCCTGATGTCCTTACACAGCTCTCTGGTCTTGGCCATTGTGGAGAGGTTGGAGTCTGTTTGATTGAGTGTGTGGACAGGTGTCTTTTATACAGGTAACAAGTTCAAACAGGTGCAGTTAATACAGGTAATGAATGGAGAACAGGAGGGCTTCTTAAAGAAAAACTAACAGGTCTGTGAGACCTTCTTACTGGTTGGTAGGTGATCAAATACTTATGTCATGCAATAAAATGCAAATTAATTATTTAAAAATCATACAATGTGATTTTCTGGATTTTTGTTTTAGATTCTGTCTCTCACAGTTGAAATGTACCTATGATAAAAAATTACAGACCTCTACATGCTTTGTAAGAAGGAAAACCTGCAAAATCGGCAGTGTATCAAATACTTGTTCTCCCCACTGTATAAAGTCAAAATACTGAAAAGTCAAAATAGAACAGTCACAAACTCATTTTGGGCAATATTAGCCCAATAAGCATGAGCACCCTTAAAAAATCTACAGGAAATATACAAGCACCTTTTCAATATCCTAAGAACACTCATTGCAATCTTGTATACCATTTAGGATAGATAGTATGTGATTTGGGACATACGCTTCTGCTCCACCCTATCATTCTTTAGTCTTGTGATTTTCTGGAAAGTTTGAACCTTTATTTGTTTGTTCTGTATCCTCTGCAGAACAGTTTGTCCCAGGATGAGGTCTTGAACTTGAATCCCCTTCATTTCTTACACTTTATTTGTTGTGGTTGTTGCTGAGGGCGGTGACGTGTGCCTCTTTTTGGAGGCCCCTGGCCTGGTCGGTCAGTCATGGTGATGTAATTGGCTTCTGACCCGTGAGGGATCAGCTGACCCGTCTTTTCAGTCCAAAAGGAGGCCACATCTACAGTGCTGTTCTCACAAGACCACTTCACTAAACGCTGCACAAGGACAGTACTGTATACAACATGTGCATATTCTCCAGCCCACATTATTCCGGGGCAATTTCAGAGTTATACTTCTCTTAATGCCTGTTACTGTAACTCATTTGGTAATTAGTATCCAAGTTAAGCCAACTAAGCAGCACAGTGCATGTGGTCCACCTACATCTAGCCTGTATCCTCCGAGACTTACACACTGCAGAGCTCTCCATCTAGCTCACTTTACACAGCGTGTGCCCAGACACTGTGTCTGCAGACCCTGAGCATGTAAATCTCTCCCCTGTCATCTCTGCTCCATGATTCTGTCCCTGGAGATGAGGGTATAGATGGGAACAGTAGCTGGCAGCCTATTCCCAGCATTCTACACTCTCCCGGGGAATAATTACTTCACTGTGGAGCACTGACAATTCTGCTGAACACCTGGGAATAGATGTATCATAGGATACCTGTGACAACAGAGAGCATTGCAACTCATGCTTTGAAAATACCTTCTTAGGTCACTTTAGTGGATACACTATACAGTACAAAAGTTTGGGTCTGTATAAGCCTCTCATGCTTACCAAGACCATTTATTTTTTCAAAAAAATATTGTGAAATATGATTATAAATTAAAATAACCATCTATTTTAATATATTTTAAAATGTAATTTATTCCTGGAACATAAAAGCTGAATTTTCAGCATCATTACTCCAGTCTTCAGTGTCACATGATCCTTCAGAAATCATTCTAATATGCTGATTTGCTACTTAAGAAACATTTCTTATTATTATCAATGTTGAAAACAGTTGTGCTGCTTAATATTTGTGTGGAAATCATGAGTCAAGTGTCTTTGATGACTAGAAAGCTAAAAAAGAACTACATTGTTTTAAACAGAAATCTTTTGTAACACTATAAAAGTCTTTACTGTCACATTTGATCAATTTAGTGTATCCTTGCTGAATGAAAGTATTAATTTCTTTAAAAAAACTTAACTTTTGAAAGATAGTATATATGTTCATCACATCACATGTTTGACAACCTGAAAGTGTGCAAATTAGTCTTAATTTTGGATATACCGATTACTTCACCTTGCAAAAAAAAAAAAAAAAAGTAAAATTTTTGGCTTACAAAGTGTTTCTGCTATATTTACACGTGTGTGTGTATATATATATATATATATACACTTGCTTTTCTGATTCTCTCAGATGTGTTTAAGGATCCCAGGAAAGCTCCAGCCACACAACACTGAACACTGCTTATGTGACATCTCCACGTGAGTAAGGGTTTGTCCATAGGGAAAGGGTGGCATTGTCAGATTGCTATGCGAACAGTCACCAAAAACAATGTAGAAAGGCAACATGATAGTACTTACTTAACAATATAGATGTGTGATTATAATGTTGCACCAGTGGTATCTGAACACAGTGTGAACTTTCCTATTGAAATGTCCTCAAACCAGGGCTCAAGTAGTTCTAGTTCGGTTAATGTGACAAAAATACTGTTCACCACAACTACTGTACACCACCTGAACTACTGAAAAACAAAATCCTTATTGTTCAGCCCTGTTTGTATGAATATGATCAGCTGCTCAACAAAACAACAGAGCCTCACCCTACTGAGCTTTGCAAACCTCTAACACAATACCTCATCTATAAAGTTTTGTTGGGGATGTGGTTGTGCTTCCTTTGTATACAAGTGTTAGTCACCCACATGCATTGGGTTTTTGAAGTAGCAGCAGTGCAGACCCGTCCTCCTCTGTTGTGTGGGGAGGAAACGGGCCGTGTTTTCCATCTGTGGGCGACGGTAACAGCGGAGGCAGTCGTGATGGTGTGACCTTGGTGAGCCGAGGGAAAGGCTCCATTCTGTACAATACACACTGCACTCACAATAGAGGTGGGCAGGAATCATATCAAAGAAACACAGGATGCATTATGGTTATGAACTTATCAGGAATGTTATCGTTAACTAAAACTATAAAAAAAAAAAACATTAAAAAAAAGTAAATTAATTGAAATAAAAAAAAAAATTTGATAAACTTATTTTAGTTAGCTGCCAAGGCAACATTTTAAATATTTTATTTAGTTTCAGTTGATTAAAATGAATCATTATTAAATAAAAACTGAATCACTAAAAATAAACTATAAAGAAATCTGAAAATCAAAAAATAAAAGCCAATTCAAAATATTAATACAAACTGTAATAGTTGTGGCATGCAGGATGGGGCCGTGAGCCGTGGGAACGGAGCGAGGCCTGTGGCACGAGTGCTTATGAGCGTCACCTGCGTGCCACCATGGTCTCGAGTCCCACGGAGGAGCTCCGGAAGGATAAAAGGAGGAGTGACAACAGTGAAGGTCGAGAGAGGACCAGGGGCCTCATGTATAAAACTTTCCGTAGATTTCATCCTAAAAGTGTGCATACGCACAAAAGCTAGATTCTGACTCAGCGTGTCACTGACAAAACATTTAAAAAATAAAACGTGCATATCTTACCGTTCAAATGCAATGGTATTTTTCATAATATTGGATCATGAAAATGGTTATCATTAGGCTACTGTCTGTCTGTGCACGACACCTACAGCACACCTGCTTGCAGCAGAGGTTGTACATCACTGTGTCATCAGACTTATTCAAACCGGCCAGTGGAGTGTCCGATCACCAAGTGAGTCCTTCGGTGTCTGTCATTATACTGTCTATGTTGCTAAGGCATCTTAGAGTCAAGAAGTGCTCATTATTGATCGTTATTCATGCTCAAATATTTTCTCAGAACATGAGTTCTCCTATTTAGAACACAATTTAAAAGGAATTATCATGCGCCAAACAGTCCTCGCTAGTTAAAACATTAAAACACAGGAAAAGTGTTCAAAAGCAGTGCATCCACTACAAATTTTTCTAATTAATATAAAAAAAAAAGTAACTTCTGGATAATGATTTTATGAAATTTCAGCGCTTAACTCCATTAATGAGAGTGGCATATTTAATCTAAATATGTATATCAGATGTAAAACCGAGTTTAAATCATTCTGTTTACTTCATTACTTCGCTCTCTCCAGAGTAAAAGAGTGCAAACACATGGTATATAGGTCCGTATGGTGCACACATATTACCAGCTTTTTTGGGGACTCGAGACCGGTGTGTCACGCAGGTGACGATGCTCATTAGCACTCACGCCACCGGCCTCGCTCCATTCCCATGGCACTTGGCCCCGCCCTGCTTGCCACAATAGTATATGTAAATAATACTAAAATCACTTTTTTAGGCTGTGTCCTTGTCCATGCAGATCTAATCACCATGATTCTAGAGTGGCTGTCAAGGCATTGAGTGCGTCTTAATCAGCTACCTAGTTCAGTAGTCAGGGCACAGATCAGGGAGTCTCAAATCACAAAATCTTTCCAGTGCACTGAAACGTTCGCTTCCTAAAAAATCCCACAATGCACCGTGAAAACCAGGGAGCATCAATGCTCACTATGTTCCCCTTAACGGAAGTTCTGAAGCATGAAACATAAATCACATGAGCCAACTCACTACACAATGACACGTGATAGATGTTTTTTAAAATACAAACCATTAATTATATTTCAGCATAAACATACATCACTAAACGGGTAATAAACAATCTAGCTAACATTTATAATTTATTTACAGCTGAAATGTTGCACGTATATGTAACAAGCAAATTATTTATCATAATGTACTTTAAATAACATAAAAAATAATTTCAGAAAGATATCAGTTCTGCTGTTGTTCATAAATACCAATAGTGATGTTGTACAATGAGCACATTGCCATGTCATTGGAAATAAAGCCATTAGTGTCCCAATGTGTAGTGGTTCATATAAATCTACAATAAACCCTTATTTAGAAAACCCTACGTATGGACGATAATAATAGTGATTCTTGCCTTAAAAAGCCCCACTAACAACAGAAAAGATCAGAAGGCTCATATGAATACAGCTTTCCTTGTTCTCTTTCTGCTCAGAGAAACACTCTCCAGGAATTACTTGTGCCCACAAAAAAAAAAAAAAAACACTCCAGGAGCTGAGAGCATTCCACAGATGAAACGTCCTTCCAGAGCCCTGATAAACCCCATTCGAATCCTTGGCAATATTGCCTTTTCTCCCATCGGACACGACCAATACCCAAATATGCAAGCCCAGATGTCTGCTTAAAATCATCTACTGAAAAACAAACTTTTTCTTAGGTTTATCGACTTTCCCACCCCTTTGTGTTCAATTCAGAATCACATAAGAGAAGAACAAAAAGGTGTGTGCTAAGGAAATAGGTGTTTATGGTAATTAAGTGTATGCTTTCAAGTCACAAAACAGACTCATTTAAGGTTTAAATGGGTTAGGCAGCTGCTTATAAGATAAGCTGAATAAAAACAATAGATTTACAGATGTACCCGCAAATAAGTCTCACTTATCATTGATAATACTTTAAAGAATGATAGATAAGGTTTAATGAACTTAGGTGGGGTTTCGGTGTAGCATAAAGAAGGGTTTAGCGTCTGGACCTTATATGGAATCTCAAAAATGTCTCAAAATATGCTCAGATTTGTTAATATGTCAAAAGTCAAAGAAATTAATTTTAACTCAGACATCTCCCATCAGTTCTCAACAACTATCTCATTTGGTTCTATATATCTCCTATGAAAAAACAAGACAACGTTGATACATGAAGTTGATACAGAGCTACTAACCTAGTTTATCAAGATTTTGAAGATTTACTGTATTAAAGAGATCCCTATGAACTATAGTAGAGCTTATTTAAAGGGATCACCTAAGAATTCAAATTCCGTTATCATATGGCCTCATGTCGTTCAAAACCTAAATGGCTTTCTTTCCTCTGTGTAAATCTAAAAGTATTTTAAAAGTGATCCATATGACTAATGCAACTTAAATGTTCCTCACAAAGCTATCATTTGGCTTCAGAAGATTTTGAAGATTTACTGTATTCGAGATAGGCAGAGCCAGTACAACAACATATTTACAGTGGCTTTTCCCCTCAGGGACTCACATGATGATACTGAAGGGACATGTATCATATGAGCAGAGAGAGGTGAGACTGCAATACTAGAACCTTCTGGGGTAATGAAATAGCTGCGAAGGATCAGTGAAATATGTATGCAATCATACTACTTCACTTTCAAATTGAGTTTGAAAACATTACATATACACTACCAGTCAAAAGTTTGGACACACTTTCCCATCAAAGAGAATGGGAAAGTGTGTCCAGACTTTTGACTGGTAGTGTAAGTGCACAAAATATTGCAAATTAAGGATTAAAACAGGCATTCCATTTGCAGTCTACTTGAAATGACACTCAAGTGAAGTGCAAATTGAATGACAGACATGAATTTTGATCATTATGATAGGAGTAATTATGGTGCTTTGTCAAAAACATATCGCATATCGTGTCATATATTTCGCATGTTGTGTTTTGAGCTATATTTAGAATTTCATCAGCCCTTTTATGCCCTTAACAATATTGTACAGAGCGTCAGCCTCTACAATCTCTGTGAGCATGACATTATAAACACATAGAGGTCAGAGGTGTGAAGATAAAAACAGTGCTTTCTGTTAAAGAGATATGCAATGCCACACATCCCTATGAACTATAGTAGAGCTTATTTAAAGGGATAGATCACCAAAAAATTCAAATTCCGTTATCATCTGGCCGCATGTCGTTCAAAACCTAAATGGCTTTCTTTCCTCTGTGTAAATCTAAAAGTACTTTAAAAGTGATCCATATGACTAATGCAACTTAAATGTTCCTCACAAAGCTATCATTTGGCTTCAGAAGACATAGATATATTGAAGGAGTTATATGGGCTGCTTTCACTATACTTTTATGGTGCTTTTGTCTACTTTTTTGAAGCTTCAGTCAAAACCTTCAAATGTATCCTTTTGTGTTCTACAGAAGAAAGTCAAATGGTTTGGAATGACATGAGGGTGACTAAGGGTACGTTTACACGACAACGATGTACTAAAAATTGAAAAGTTTGCGTGCGCATACAGACGACAACGTTGTCAAATGATCCCTGTTCACACGGATCCGCAAAAACAATTAAAAATTGATTATTAATCATGTCAGGCCAGTATTTGGCGAGGAAAAAACTGCATGCCTATTGTATAAAATCCCTGTTGAACTCTTATTTTGAATTAGTCTGTGACATCACATGTGGGCGGAGCTGGACTTGTCCCTGACTCCGCCCATGTTATGTTATAGACTAATTCAAAATAAGAGTTCAACAGGGATTTTATACAATAGGCACGCAGTTTTTTCCTCGCTCAACAGGGATTTTATACATCTATAGACTGAACACGTAATTATAGATCTATAGACTGAACACATCATGTATGCGCAAATTTTCACAAATTTGCATTTTTGTAGTTTACACAGACAATAATGGTATCATTTTCAAAAACTTCCACTTTGAAACCTGCTTTCAAAAGTTTGCATTTTCAGGACACCAAAACAGCATTGTGGTGTAAATGAACGGCCAAAATGCATAAAAAGTTTTCTGCTTTTTACTAGCTGAAAACGGTGACGTGTAAACAGCTCCTAAGTGATGACAGATTTCATTTTTGGGTGAGCTGTCCCTTTAGGGCTTTTCAACATATACAAAACCCAGGCCACTGTTCAAAGACCTTCATACCTGTTTGATGGTGTCTTGTGTATCCACGGCTTCTGGCAGAGGTGTCTGTGAGGAGAAAAATAGAGAGAGAATGAGTGTACTGATAAGAACTGACACTACAGACTACAGCATTGTCATTTTGCATAGACAAGCACCAGTGTAAAAATCCAATTTCAAAGTATTATAGCGATTACTCAATCAATCTGTCACTGGCAAAATGCCATTCTGTCCATGTACAGCGTCAAAAGTATTAAAACACGATACAACAAAGGCACGCAGGGCTAAAGAATGTCAGAAGACATGCCATACTAATGCCTTCATCTGTGGTATTTGACACTAGCCCTGCACATGGTCTTTGCCACCTGCCTCCCTCTCAGCAAGACTAATTAACAGCAATAATGTAATTAAGATTCACACAAGAATTCAAGAGGAATGTTTGGCTCTATAAGCTTGTGTGATGGAGGAGGGACAGAGGTTTAGCCTTTGTCTTTACAATAGAACTTGCTTGACAGTGCTGTGCAAAATGCAAAATATTAGACAGATAGATATGGGCATTATTTTACAGAAGACTAATTAAATATGGCTAATTTGCATTTTGTGAAAATATTTACCAATTAAATAAAAATACTTTATAATAAATAAAATATTTGCAATAACTAGCCTAAACTACGTGTGCCCATTTTTCACTATATATATATATATATATATATATATATATATATATATATATATATATATATATATATATATATATATATATATATATATATATATATATACACACATATATATATATATATATATATATATATATATATATATATATATACACACAGCATAAAAGTTTAAAAACATTACTATTTTTAATGTTTTTGAAAGAAGTCTCTTATGCTCATCAAACCTGCATTTATTTGATCAAAAATACAGAAAAAAATGAAATATTGTGAAATATTATTACAATTTAAAATGATTGTTTTCTATTTTAATATACTTTAAAATATAATTTATTTCTGTGATCAAAGCTGAATTTTCAGCATCCAGTTTTCAGTGTCACATGATCCTTCAGAAATCATTCTAATATGTTGATTTGATAGTCAGTTATTATCAATGTTGGAAACACTTGTGCTGCTTAATATTTTTTTGGAACCTGTGATGCTTTTTTCAGGATTCATTGATAAATAAAAAGTTAAAAAGAACATTAGCTTTGCATCACAAAAATAAATTATATTTTAAAGTATATTCAAATAGAAATTATTTTAAATTGTAATAATATTTTACAATATTACTGTTTTTTTTAATCAAACAAATGCAGGCTTGATGAGCATAAGAGACTTCTTTCAAAAACATTAAAAATAGTAATGTTTCCAAACTTTTGACCGGTACTGTATATTTGAGACATTTAGTTGATTTCATACATACATACATACATACATACATACATACATATTAACCTGACTGTCAGACAAAGACAATGACTCAATGTGGCTATAGACTAATAAGGACAATTTTGATTTCTGTAAGAACTTTTGCTTTAATGCCCATTATGTCGTTGAAAATACAAGTCATTGAAATGATACTATAAAAAGAGGAAGCATTCGAGTGATTTCAAGCAGCAGAACTAGACCATACTTGAGAATGAACAGGTTGTAATCATGCATATCTGATGGGATTCCTGCTCAAGAGGCACTCAAGGTTTTGGTTCTCTGTCCAGCCATTAACTAACAGCAGTCGCCAGCAGCTCTGATCTCTGTCCGTAATCAAAAGACAAGTATCTCTCTCCTCTACATGATGAAAATAAGAGCATCGATGAAACTGAAGAGAGAATTATGGATGAACTGCGTTTAAATATTTATTGGTAAGCTGTTAACCACTAGTGATTTAGATGCCTAAATGCATTTTAGTTATTGATTCTGAAATGATCTGACCTATAGGGTAATCTCTGGATGTAGATCAAATGCATCATATCATATTTCATTGATAACCAATAATCAACTACTTCTACTAACCAGGACCACATGTGTGCCACAGAATTGGCATGTCATTCAGAATGCCTCATGCTCTTTCCATGCAAGTTTATTACATATTTTGGCCAAACAATTTTATTTTGCTATCAACCAAAGTGTAGTATTCTCAGCTCTGTTTAACAGTTTAGCATGTTTAAATCCATTCTGCATACTATCCCCCAAAATTGGTGTAGAAATGCAAAAAAAGAGTCTGCTGATAACTCACAATTGCATATGTTTAGTATTGTATGGAAAACATCTCTGTATACAATTTAACTCTGATTAACTCTCTGGCCAAAACCTTGACACATTTGGAAAGAACAAAATCATACCCATTAATGACCAATGCAATTACATTAAAAAAAAAGAAATGAATCATTCAAACTGACCCATTTTTATCCTGGTTTGAGGGAGAATTTATGATACCATTGTTGTCAGATTTTATCTGTGATTTGAAATGTTACTGAAATGCAAGCTTGGAGATTTCAGTCTTATTCAAACAGACGCGTGCTGTACTTGCATGACTAGAAAATAGCTACAGGGGGCGTTGCCGTGATGGCCAGGTGAACCGACTTGATCCACCAAGGACTTGATCTACCAGTTGAGATGCTGCTAGCATAGTTTCTAGACAAAGAGAAAATCTCCACAGTCTTGAACTGCCCAAATTCCACCTGATTCCCTTCTGCCCATATGGCAGAGAGTCCAAAACTCAGTTTTTATGAGGCATTGTCAGCCTCTGTTCCCATGGCAGGTGTTACCCAGCATCAGCTGACTAATTCTGTGAAGCATTAAGAAGCATATCCTGCTATTTATGATAATGTATCTTTATGGGTTTTGTGAAAACTAATCTTTTGTTTTTTTCTCCTGCTTGAATGGCCTCTTACAATTACAAAGGCTCGTGGTTATTGTGATAATACTAAAGGCTTTCGCCTTTCTGGCTCCTTTCAGGATAGTTCTATCATAATTTAGTCACTCTAATCCAATAGGATTCCGCTAAATGAGACCAGTTTGAGCTAAACATCTCATTTGGTGTTCCACAGAAGAAAGTCAGTCATATGGGTTTGGAACGACATGCGGGTGAGTAAATGATGACAGAATTTGTACTATTCCTATAAGCAATACACTATACTGCACCACACAGGGAGTTAATGCAGCTGACGCCCACAGAAAACGCATCAGCTTTGAGTCAACCGTGCAAACATTTAAGGCTGATGTATCATTTCTCAAAAAGATCTCGGGGATAAGCGGATTTGTTTTGTTTTTTTTTCCCTTCAGCATTTTCCCTACAATGGACAGTAAAAATGGTTGGATGATCCTCAGGTGGTCAGGTTCACTGCATCCTCATGCTTGATTTACCTTTGTATAAGGTCTCTCCACCCTGTGGCTCTGTTGACTGAGTAAACTGTGTAGAGTGAAACTACAGCCGACTGGATCACATGCTCCAGTACAAGAGGGAAATTACACAAGCGATATTGACTCTAAGTCTAATGAAGGTGCTGGGAAGTACCTGATCGTGAAATGCTATTGACAGGTGCCTTAATTTATTGACTTTGAGTCTCCGAATTAGCGATTGCGATAGATGGATCGACGGATAGACAGATAGACAGACAGATCGATAGATAGATAGATAGATAGATAGATAGATAGATCTTCATGGCAGTAAAAACAAATCATAAATTTTCTAAAATTGTAGAAACTTGGAATCCCACTTAAGTGGTGGACACAAATATATTATAGTATGACGAATGCAGGATGGTCTTAGACAGATGTTTCAGGCTGAGGTTTGGTGGTTTTCTATTGAACTCTGTGACAAAATATACATTAAAAAAAAAAAGAAAACCCCCCCACTCCAACCCTGATGGAGTGCAGACAGTGGCACATTGACATAACACATGGATATCTCTTTAAACAAGCCTCTTTATCGCTTTCTCAGGGGGTCCTTGGGCAACGTGAGGTATACGACGTGAGTCACGACCCTTATTGCTGGAATGTATAGGAGAGGGACATAAGAGACCAGACCACTGTCTCGACATAAAAGACCACTGCTCCATGACAACTCGCAATCATCATTGCAGAAACAGTTTCCTAATTGGAGCATCGGTTCAACGTGTATTTGAAGAGACTGGATAAGTATGAATGTGATGGGAAATCACCAGTAAGGTTTACACAGTGTCTTATGTTTCCTCATCCCGTGTTTGAGTACTTTCTTTTTTATATTGACATGAAAGCCAAATAATCAAATTAATGTAATCTAAAAGAGATCAGTGTCTTTTTTAATTTAGATCCTTCATTTTGGGAAAAATGCTCATTATATGAGATTTACTGTGTCACTAAAGTTCACTCTTGTTCACTAAGGTCTACAGTGGTGTGGGTCATCCTGTGCACATTCTTTTCCAAACCGTAAGGGAACAAACCTTAAGATGGACAATGGACAATACGCTATAAATAACTCATCCTTGATTAACCCTTTAACAACATGTAAACACAAAAACATATACAACAACAATTCAATGCTCTGCTCCTCCCTGGCTGTTTAGGGTCATGTTCAGTGGGGGACTTTAAGTGTCTTAGCCTCCGGATTTACATCATTTGGCATTGGATTCAATGCCATCATCACTTCACACACATCCTGACACACAAACTAACACACTTTATTAGCTACAGAGTCAATATGCTCAGAGAAAATTGCACCTTCATATTCAAAAATGGAAATATTGTTTGAGTTATTTCAAGAAAAGGCTGCTTTTTGTGAATATATGTGTAAAAGCAGACACCAACATTTACTAATGTATTAGCCTATAGACTTTTAAAACAAGTAAACAAAAATGTTTTCCATGTTCTTTCTCCATGAAGATGACTTTTGGCATTTTAAAGCAAATTTGAAAGGTTTTAAAGCAACATATTAAAACACAATGTAATTTATTAACATTTAAAACATTCTTTGATAGAATGTTTCAAATCTTTTTTTTTTTTTTTTTTTTTAAACAGCTTTTTAAACAAGCACCTATTTCGTGGAATAACCAGATATTAGTTTTCATAACCTCTCTTTCTCTTGAATAACAATTGTACATGTTTCGTTATTATTTATTATATGCCCACTTACCCAGCTGATTCCCTGGATCTTAGGTGTTTTGTCTTTGGAACAGCGATCGGGAAAGATTTGGTAATTATAACTCCGAAAGAGATGCATGTTTCAGTCAAGTCCGATGTATCAAAAAATTATTTTACTTAGAGATCATCTGTTGCAGCAAAACATGGCGAAAACTACATCCCCAATAAGGATTTGACAATCCCTGCTTAAAGACTACCCGACCTGCACGCTGCATTCCTACATGCGTGTGATCTCCAGGCTCCGAATGCCATTAAAAAACCTGCTGTTCGCTGTCAGACGTGCCTGCGCGCTCTCGACAATCCAGCAGAGGCGCCACCCCGCGCTCCCGCTCACGCCCCTGTCAGGGGCGCGCCTCGTACTACACTAACCAAACCAGCGTCCGCATTGTTGTTTATTCTTTGTGTGAAGTAATCATGATAAAACTTCCTAATGCCATTCACTTCGTGGATAATGTGGGCACACTTAGTTTGCCTAGTTAAATTCTGGGTACTAAACAACTACAGGTAGCTTATTTAATGTGTTGATAATTATAGAGCTTCCTTTAAGAGCACATTGTGTTGTTTACCTCTTGCAAAGTCCTGTGGTGGATATGGTGGTACCACGTTAGGCTACTTTGATATAGGGGATACCAGTGGCCAGTTGCATAAACCTTTTAGACTAGTCTTAAGTTATCTCATTTCTTTCTTTACTGGGGCAAATTGTCACATGCTGTATCCCATTAAGGTTTTGAGTCAGTCTGAAGTATGACAACTGAAGTGTGTCAACTAGCCTCAGTCTCCACTGATGAATGATTACCGCCCCAGCGGGCACCTTTGATATCAGCTTGATTAAGTTTGAAAAGCATTTTTTCTTAACAGGCCTCGAAACGCATCCATTTGGCATCCATCTTTTGAACCACGTGTAGCCGTTGGATTTGTGCATGTGCCCAACTGTAACAAACTTATGTGGGTGTACTTTTAACTTCAATAGTAAAACAAAAAAATAACTATTTTAGACTGGTTTCTAATTGTATTTATATTACCCATGCTGAAATGGAAGCAGTGGACTGATTATTACATTTATCAAAAATGATACTGCATTTCCTGATTTACTACATTGAACTGTAATTCATTACAATTTCAAAAATGACAAACAGCATTTTTGCTGTAACCCCACATAAAGTATTGTATATTATCCTTATTTTTTATTTATAGTGATACCATAATAACAATATAATTGTAAAACCACATTACAGCACATTTACAGGGTTACAGCTACAATTTCCAGTTAATTATTATAACATTTACATGACACGTCAGGGTCAAAAGCTCATATGGCTGAAATAGCTCAGTTGGGAGAGCTTTAGACTGAAGATCTAAAGGTCCCTGGGACAATCCTGGGTTTTGGCAAAGGAAGTGTGTGCAAGTGTTTGTGTGTGAGAATAGCCAAGCGGTCTTAGGTGCCAGGCTCAACAAGTTTCAATCTTCTCAGCATTTTATTACTTTAGTATCGTTATCTTTATTTTGGTCAAGAATAGGACATCAGTGTGTGGATGTCAAATGGACGTCAAGTTTTTGACGTCAGTTTGAGTTGCATATTTGACCTTTTTTTTTGTCAATGTTTGATGTCAATTTGATGTCTTTTCAACATCAATGCTAAACTTTTATTTCAGCTAGTTTGCATAAGGCAACATTTCTTGTTTCCGTTTAAATAAAGCTACACTATATTGCCAAAAGTATTGGGACACCCCTCCAAATCATTGAATTCAGGTGTTCCAATCACTTCCATGGCCAAAGGTGTATAAAATCAAGCACCTAGGCATGCCGTCTGCTTCTACAAACATTTGTGAAAGAATGGGTCGCTCTCAGGAGCTCAGTGAATTCAAGCGTGGTACCGTGATAGGTTGCCACCTGTGCAAGTCCATTTGTGAAATTTCCTCACTACTAAATATTCCACGGTCAACTGTTAGTGGTATTATAACAAAGTGGAAGCAATTGGGAACAACAGCAACTCAGCCACGAAGTGGTAGGCCATGTAAAATCACAGAGCGGGGTCAGCGCATGCTGTGGCGCACAGTGCACAGAAGTCGCCAACTTTCTGCGGAGTCAATAGCTACAGACCTCCAAACTTTGTGTGGCCTTCAGATTAGCTCAAGAACAGTGCGTAGAGAGCTTCATGGAATGGGTTTCCATGGCCGAGCAGCTGCATCCAAGCCTTACATCACCAAGTGCAATGCAAAGCGTCGGATGCAGTGATGTAAAGCACAGCGCCACTGGACTCTAGAGTAGTAGAGACGTGTTCTCTGGAGTGACGAATCACGCTTCTCTGTCTGGCAATCCGATGGATGAGTCTGGGCTTGGCGGTTGCCAGGAGAACGGTACTTGCCTGAATGCATTGTGCCAAGTGTAAAGTTTGGTGGAGGGGGGATTATGGTGTGGGGTTGTTTTTCAGGGGTTGGGCTTGGCCCCTTAGTTCCAGTGAAAGGAACTCTTAATGCTTCAGCATACCAAGACATTTTGGACAAATTCATGCTCCCAACTTTGTGGGAACAGTGGGGGATGGGGATGGGGATGGGGATGGCCCCTTCCTGTTCCAACATGACTGCACACCAGTGCACAAAGCAAGGTCCATAAAGACATGGATGAGCGAGTTTGGTGTGGAGGAATTTGACTGGCCTGCACAAAGTCCTGACCTCAACCCTATAGAACATCTTTTGGGATGAATTAGAGCAGAGACTGCGAGCCAGGCCTTCTCATCCAAAATCAGTGCCTGACCTCACAAATGTGCTTCTAGAAGAATTGCCAAAAATTCCCATAAACACACTCCTAAACCTTGTGGAAAGCCTTCCCAGAAGAATTGAAGCTGTTATAACTGCAAAGGGTGGGCCAACTCAATATTAATCCCTACGGATTAAGAATGGGATGTCATTAAAGTTCATGTGCATGTAAAGGCAGGTGTCCCAAAACTTTTGGCAATATAGTGTATATAGAGATAAAAACACAAACTAATAAAAATGACAAAAACAACAAATGACTAAAACTTTAAAATGAGAACAGAAAATATAAAAATAAAAACTCATTCAAAATATTAGTAAAAACAATAGTATCTAAATTATGCTAAAATAACAATGTATTGAACATGCAGTTACAGTGACTAAATCAATAAAATGGAAACTGTACTCTTGCATATAATGCTAACAGATCACTAAATGATGTACATTCAAATATGAATGTGAATATACACTCAGAAAAAAGGGTACAAAAGCTGTCACTGGGGCAGTAATCTTTCAAAAGGTACGAATATGTACACTTTTTGTACCAATCAGACCTTTTCTGAGAGTGAACATACAAGACATACAGTTTTGTGACATATCTAAACATTTGAGTGTGCGTGAACGAATAATCTGCTATGTATAATAAATAGTTTGGACATTATAGCAATAAACATTTTAAGAGACAGAAAAGAAGGTTATGAAGTGGAACTAAACATAGCTTCCTATTTACTTATAGTTTCATAGACTGAAGGATTATTCATCTACATCCAGATATGTAGAACTCCGCATCAAGCAGTAACAGAACCGCTAGAGCAGGAAAAATATGTTTAGCTCATGCGTTTGACTCAATAACACACTTCGTCTCTCCTTCAGCTCTCTTATCTGTGTGTTCCAGCTGCATGATAAACCTTGAGGGGTTGAGGATCAGGGGGCGTGTCCATAACCCACCTTACTTACTGATGCAGGTGCCAAGGTTGGAGTGAAAGAGTAAATTAAAAGTAAATTGTAGCACTGGCTTGGATTAAAATCCTTCTGAAATTTGAATAGGGCACATTTTCCCAACTTGGATTAAAATTCTTCTGAAAATCCCCTTTTTCAAAATGAGTTTTGAATGTTTACAATGTAGCAAAATGCTGTGTTTGATTTAGAGTTGGTGCACAGTACACATAGCAAGGTTTTTGAGTTGAGTTGAGTTAATATGTTTTATAAAGATACTCTGACCACACGTAGACATTATTAAGGAAGTAATCTTTATTCTGTACCTGTTCCAGGGACGAGCGCAGAGACGACCGGAAGAGTGTGTCTGCCGAGCACATGACTGCTGGAGCCTCTGAGGAGACAAAAGTAAAGAAAGAAAGGAAGTCAGAGCTGTTTGATTCAATCTGCTCTCCTTTTACTGTTACATCATGTTATTTCCCATCTCATGCTTACGATTTGTGAGATCTCATGACTCCCACAAAACCCAGTGGATGGATATTGTGAACTCTGATGAAAAGTATCATGTTTGCTTACTGTTTATTGTAAGTTGTTCCAAAGATAGAATATCTAGCTCTGTTCCAAAATCTAGTGCGCTGCCTCACTGTCTAGCAACTGCATCCTAACTGAAAAGAAACCTCATACAGTAAGTGACTGATGTAAAACATGCTTAATGCCTATAATATATATATACTCCAATCATGCATAACATTATAACCACCTTCCTAATATTGTGTTGGTCCCACTTTTGCTGCCAAAACAGCCCTGACCCGTCGAGGCATTGTCTCCACTAGACCCCTGAAGGTGTGCTGTGGTATCTGGCACCAAGATGTTAGCAGCAGATCCTTTAAGTCCTGTAAGTTGCGAGGTGGGGCCTCCATGGATCGGATATGTTTGTTCAGCACATCCCACAGATGCTCGACTGGATTGAGATCTGGGGAATTTGGAGGCCAAGTCAACACCTCAAATTCGTTGTTGTGCTCCTCAAACCATTCCTGAACCATTTTTGCTTTGTGGCAGGGTGCTTTATCCTGCTGAAAGAGGCCACAGGCACCAGGGAATACCGTTTCCATGAAAGGGTGTACATGGTCTGCAACAATGCTTAGGTAGGTGGTATGTGTCAAAGTAACATCCATATGGATGGCAGGACCCAAGGTTTCCCACCAGAACATTGCCCAAAGCATCACACTGCCTCCACCGGCTTGCCTTCTTCCCATAGTGCATCCTGGTGCCATGTGTTCCCCAGGTAAGCGACACACACACACCCGGCCATCCACGTGATGTAAAAGAAAACGTGATTCATCAGACCAGGCCACCTTCTTCCATTGCTCCGTGGTCCAGTTCTGATGCTCACGTGCCCACTGTTGGCGCTTTCGGCGGTGGACAGGGGTCAGCATGGGCACCCTGACTGGTCTGTGGCTATGCAGCCCCATATGCAACAATCTGCGATGCACTGTGTATTCTGACGTATATACCTTCATTGGACCACTTTTGATAGATACTGACCACTGCAGACCGGGGACACCCCACAAGAGCTGCAGTTTTGGAGATGCTCTGACCCAGTCATCTAGCCATCACAATTTGGCCCTTGTCAAACTCGCTCAATTCCTTATGCTTGCCCATTTTTCCTGCTTCTAACACATCAACTTTGAGGACAAAATGTTCACTTGCTGCCTAATATATCCCACCCACTAACAGGTGCCGTGATGAAGAGATAATCAGTGTTATTCACTTCACCTGTCAGTGGGCATAATGTTATGCCTGATCGGTATATATATGTCTGTGTGTGATTTTCCTTATCTCCATGCGCCATTCAGGCTTTCAGCGGCTTTATATGCTTTATATAGGTGACCAGCTTACAAGGATTGGAACAGCACTTATACTAAACCAATACTAAAGATTTGTACTATTGCAAAATGTATTAGCTTTTTGAGGAATGAGTGCCATTTACTTCAATAGGCATCATCCCAACGTGGGCAATACTGTATGTCCTCCCTACCCACAGGTCACATTGGGGACAATCTTAAAACATCCCAATCTGAGAATGTCCATGTGGCTTGAGGTTAGGGAACATTACGTAATATTTGTTTATACCCCGGCTATTGTTTCGGGAGTATCTTCCCTTCCTGGAGAAGTGAAATACAACACAGAGTCACTAGACTGTTTTTGGGAGTTTTTCAGCCACTTCTGTTTCACTCCTCAATCCAAAACAGTGGAATATCAAGATCTAAATACAGTATATTGCTGCTATTTTTCATATGCATGTTAATCGCCTTCACACATTGGGCATTGCAATGAAATGTGAAGCTTTAGAGAAACACACACCACAACAGAAAAGTTGTTTCTTGTATACTTGCAATCCAAGCTGTTTATTAGGTCATCTTTTGTGCTAAATTAGTTACATTGATTTAATTATGTGATAATGTGTTATGCTAAACTCCTGGCTGTGAGTTATTAATGATTATGTGTAATATGTTGTAACTGGGTGATTGCAAAGAGTCCTTGAATTAGCACAGTTTTTGGAAGCTTGTCCCTGTTCTGGCTCTGTTTACCTGCCTTCTTCCACAAGGGCCCCAACATATTTCTCAACTGTTGCCCTGAGTATATTATCTCTCTCTGGCAGCACTGCAGCAACAGACCCACAAAACCAACATCTTTCTCCTAAAACAGAACCGACTGCTGGAGCGAAGGCAGTCAGTGTTTTAATATGAGCATGACAAAGCTCTTGCCTGCAGTTGCGTGAGATGTAAGTATATGGCACTTTCCATGAATGTTACACTTTGATGTTCCATGACTAAAAAGAATTAGAGGCACAAATCTTATTAAATTGACCTGCCATGAAAAGTGGCTTGTTTTAAACATTAAGGGCCCTATCATACACCCGGCGCAATGCGGCGCCATGCACGACGCAAGTGTTTTTTGCTAGTTTCAGCCCGACGCAGTTATAATTTTCAAGTCCTGCGTCACATTGTTTAAATAGCAAATGCATTTGCACCCATTTGTGTGCCCATGGGCGTGCTGGTCTAAAAAAACGTGTGTTCAGGCGCATTGTTGGTGCGTTGCTATTTTGAGGCAACTGAAAACGACTGCGCCATTGACCAACTGAAACCTGGTCTAAACCTTGCAAATTTTTTTTTTGTTATTTAAAGAGTGTGTTAGTAATATGCGCCACAACGCGCGTACACTCTGCTTATTACACACACAGGGACGCGCAGCAGCACACAAACATTTTTAAATAAAAAATTAAAGGATTCGTCTCTGGAGAAGCGTTCAGTCTTTCCGCTCGCAAATTCCGCCATGTAAATAGCGAATCCACCATGGTGCAAGCGCAACTGGCTTTTAAAGGGAATGGAAGATGAGACTCTGATTGGTTTATTGCACGTTACGCCCAAAACACACCAATTACTCATTAAGAGAATATGGACAACCCTTTTAGACCATGCGCCTGGCGCGCCGGCCATTTTTCCCGTCGTTAAACTAGCAAAAGTGGATTCGGACACGCCCTAAGTGCACTGGCGCCGTGCGCTTTAGACCATGCGCTCAGATTGTTAAAATAGGGCCCTAAATGTCTGTACTTTTTTAATATTTGGCATGGACACATCAGAGTTCTAGACATTTAAAATCATGCAAAAATATAATTTTGACACAATTTGTTGAACTGATGTTAAATGTCGTAAAAACATGTTTAATGACTGACTAATATTAATTAACAAAAATGTAATATTTAGTCAAATTTGTCCCATATTTTGCTTCCTACCTTGATTTTTATATAAGTAAATTGTTTATTACCTTGATTTTGCATAAGAATATAAGTAACCTCATTTGGACCTTTTCTTTTTTTACAGCAGATTGACCAGAATGCAAGTAAATTCCATTCAAATTCAATTCATTCCATTCCAAATTTCTTTTAGCAAATTTTGTTGTGTTGACGTAATTTGTCAAGCTCAACCATTTTAACCCTGCTACCTATGCTATTAAAAAAATATTTTCTTTCATTTACAGGACATATAAATAAACCCCAAACTATTCATCCATCCATCCCGATTTGAAACATTTAGTAAAATATTTATTTATTTATTTATGGTAACATGATTGTAAAAAATTTCAAACCTCATATAAAGTGAATAAGCATAAAAACATACAGCAGCTTATATAATATTAGTTTGACCTCGTAAGGTTGATGATCAGCATTTTCTGAAGTTTTAAGTACCTCCTTTCACTGACTATTTAATGATTTTTGTCTGAGTGTCAAGCCATATTTTGTACCGTTTGTGGAAGGCCATACTTGTACATGCATTTGTGCACACAATAAACAACAGAGAACACATCGCTATGTGAACTAATGTTCACACACTCTCACAACACTGATCATGAGTTCTAACACACGCAAAACAGGCATCCACTTCAACAGAACAGTATCAGATTTGTCTTACCGAATCTGTTTTTCTTCTTAGCAGACAAGATCTGTTTAAAGAACGAAAACATTCTGGCATGTACTGTATATCCTCCATGTACTTCTCACTGCACAGCAACTAATGATATAAACCCTAAGGCCAAGTAAATGAAAGTAAGACGATCCACAATTGCTCCTTTTAGCTGTGTGCCTGACTGCTTGTCTGCATATTTGAAAGTGTATTTCTACATGTGTGTGTGTGTCAGTGGTTGCCTATGACAAAACCCGTGCCAATGACAGAACTCAGAAATCCAGTTCTCCTGCATGTGACCCTCACAAGGCACTTGAACGTGGTAGTTTGTGTCTGATAAAGAGTTAAAGAGAGATATGGATCAAATAGAAAGAAACACTTTGTTTGCCATTGTTTTATAGGATCTAAATGTGTTTGTGTGCAGTGGAGATGTAAAGATGTGGATGCCTTTTCTAGATATGTAGTTGCTACACTGAGAACATTTCCAACAAGATATTTTAGATCTAGATCAACTCACACAGCTACTTGAAGACAATAGGCTATTAACACCCAACCTACTCACTTAGACTGGGCAGCTGAAATAGAAGAATCGTTTTGCAAAGCCTTAGTTACCTCTAAAATATAATACCAGTGGAATCATTTATTTTACACCTCAAAACTTATTATTTTGTCTCGAACCACTGTTTGTAAAAGAGATTTTAAATCTCAATAGTTTTTATTTTCCTATAGTTAAACACTCTTAAATATAAAGGTTCCGAAAGGCGATGCCATAGAACAATTTTTATTTATTTATTTCATTTTATTTGACTAAGTAAAAAAAACATATGTAAATTTATTTACATATGTATTTATTATTAGATAAATAAATATTATATAATAAAATATTACTATCAATTTAATGTATATTTTATTATATTTTTATTTTATTGTATTAATAAAATAATATTAATAATACTATAATTTTATCTTATTGTATTAATATTAATAATTTGTCATTTATATTTATTATTACTATATATATATATATATATATATATATAAACCCGATTCCAAAAAAGTTGGTACACTGTACAAATTGTGAATAAAAACAGAATGCAATGATGTGGAAGTTTCAAATTTCAATATTTTATTCAGAATACAACATAGATGACATATCAAATGTTTAAACTGAGAAAATGTATCATTTTAAGGGAAAAATAAGTTGATTTTAAATTTCATGGCATCAACACATCTCAAAAAAGTTGGGACAAGGCCATGTTTACCACTGTGTGGCATCCCCTCTTCTTTTTATAACAGTCTGCAAACGTCTGGGGACTGAGGAGACAAGTTGCTCAAGTTTAGGAATAGGAATGTTGTCCCATTCTTGTCTAATACAGGCTTCTAGTTGCTCAACTGTCTTAGGTCTTCTTTGTCGCATCTTCCTCTTTATGATGCGCCAAATGTTTTCTATGGGTGAAAGATCTGGACTGCAGGCTGGCCATTTCAGTACCCGGATCCTTCTTCTACGCAGCCATGATGTTGTAATTGATGCAGTATGTGGTCTGGCATTGTCATGTTGGAAAATGCAAGGTCTTCTCTGAAAGAGACGACGTCTGGATAGGAGCATATGTTGTTCTAGAACTTGGATATACCTTTCAGCATTGATGGTGCCTTTCCAGATGTGTAAGCTGCCCATGCCACACGCACTCATGCAACCCCATACCATCAGAGATGCAGGCTTCTGAACTGAGCGCTGATAACAACTTGGGTTGTCCTTGTCCTCTTTAGTCCGGATGACATGGCATCCCAGTTTTCCAAAAAGAACTTCAAATTTTGATTCGTCTGACCACAGAACAGTTTTCCACTTTGCCACAGTCCATTTTAAATGAGCCTTGGCCCAGAGAAAACGCCTGCGCTTCTGGATCATGTTTAGATATGGCTTCTTTTTTGACCTATAGAGTTTTAGCCGGCAACGGCGAATGGCACGGTGGATTGTGTTCACCGACAATGTTTTCTGGAAGTATTCCTGAGCCCATGTTGTGATTTCCATTACAGTAGCATTCCTGTATGTGATGCAGTGCCGTCTAAGGGCCCGAAGATCACAGGCATCCAGTATGGTTTTCCGGCCTTGACCCTTACGCACAGA
This sequence comes from Coreius guichenoti, assembly GCA_039654105.1. NCBI lineage: Eukaryota > Metazoa > Chordata > Actinopteri > Cypriniformes > Gobionidae > Coreius > Coreius guichenoti. The sequence continues at coordinate 12,567,461 of CM077178.1, forward strand.
GATTGTTCCAGATTCTCTGAATCTTTGGATGATATTATGCACTGTAGATGATGATAACTTCAAACTCTTTGCAGTTTTCCTCTGAAAAACTCCTTTCTGATATTGCTCCACTATTTTTCGCCGCAGCATTGGGGGAATTGGTGATCCTCTGCCCATCTTGACTTCTGAGAGACATTGCCACTCTGAGAGGCTCTTTTTATACCCAATCATGTTGCCAATTGACCTAATAAGTTGCAAATTGGTCCTCCAGCTGTTCCTTATATGTACATTTAACTTTTCCGGCCTCTTATTGCTACCTGTCCCAACTTTTTTGGAATGTGTAGCTCTCATGAAATCCAAAATGAGGCAATATTTGGCATGACATTTCAAAATGTCTCACTTTCAACATTACATTTGATATGTTATCTATATTCTATTGTGAATAAAATATAAGTTTATGAGATTTGTAAATTATTGCATTCCTTTTTTATTCACAATTTGTACAGTGTCCCAACTTTTTTGGAATCGGGTTTGTATATATATATATATATATATATATGTGTGTGTGTGTGTTTAAATTATATTTAAATAAAGGCCTATAATGTGAAAATAACATTACACCAGATGAACAATTTGAGGTATGATTACTGTTGGTAGCATAAAAGGTTATGTTATGGGCCAAAATTTAATAATTAGGGTTAGGGGCTTGTTCAAATGCTTGCTTTAACAAGAACTTAGTGTGCCCTCTAGTGTGCATTTATAGATAGTACATTTTACACACTTGATAAATTGGAAGATGTTTTACAGTATGTTTTAAGAATCTTAGTACTCTATATTTCCATTAAACACCCCAACCAGAATGTACACATACAGCTAGTTTTAACTGGCAGACCAGTACTACATATGCATAAAAAAACGTTCACATCACAGAGAGTAAGAAAGCACACAGTTCCTTTGGGAAAGGGTGTAGGACTTCCTGCAACAAATCACAGCCTTTTGTAATCAATCATCAGCTCCCTGTAGACACAGTTTTAAATGAAACAAAAATCACACACATTAATGTCCTGTACACTGGAATCAAGCTTTGCACATGTGCATGAAGATTGTTTCCGTTTCTTGCCCATCCATCTGTAGTTCCAGAACACTGTGTGATTTCACATGCTCATAAATCCTGTCATTCCAAATCAGCCTTTCCTTCCCATACCAACTCAGCAGTGCCCATGAAGGAAGGAAATATTGTTTATATTGGAACTCCAGTGATATATGAAGTGATGAAAGCATTGGGAGTGTGGTGCAACGACAGAGATGTTTTAAATACCACATCTACTCGTGTGTAACTTCCTGTCTGCTATTTGGGGGCTTCTGCAAGTTCACAGCGCTCTTGCTCTCGTGCCCACATGTCACCTACAAGCCGCTAACTTTCCCAGCATCATGATGAATCACTGGCCACAGAATTCCCCAGTTATCTGATGGACTGAAGATGATTAAATGCACAGCCATGTGAAACTCAACTTCAGCCAACTCTACTTTTAGAAACTCTACTTTTGGACTTTGTGGTCTGTTTCAGGTTTAAGGCAAATTTGTAGGCAAATTTGCCTTTGTGTGTAGAACACACTTAAATTAATTGAATTCAAATTTAGTTTGAAATAGTCAAAAACACAGGTAACACTTTACAATAAGGTTTCATTTGTTAACATTAGTTAATGTATTAACTAACATGAACTAACTGTTACACTTTATTTGGTAACACTTTATTTTACAGTGTCCTTTTTACATGTGCTTACGATAGTAATAACTAAATTATGCATATTTACATGCAACTGACCCTCAACTAAACCCTTATCCTACCCTAACCCTATAGTAAGTACAGCACATGTAGTTAATTATTATTACTCAGAACTTAAATATACAATTACATTGTAACAATGACACCTTCAAATAAAGTGTAACCCTTTATTTTAAGGTGACGGAGTTACATTGTACTTACTCATATAAGTACTGGGTAATATTGATTAACTACATGTACTTACTATAGAGTTATGGTTAGGGTTTGGTTTAGGGTTACTTGTAATTATGCATAATTTACTGTTATTACTATAGTAAGTACATGTAGTAACGTGTAACTACGTCACATTAAAATAAAGTGTTACCTGAACTAACTATGAGCAATACAGTTACAGTATTTATTAATCTTTTGGTAACATAGTTAATAAAAATATAGATGTTCATTGTTTTGATTTGAATATTTTATTAGTAAATGTTGAAATTAAAATGAACAAAGATAATAAATGTGTTACCAAAACACTAGTCAAAAAATATGATATAATTATTATCTAACTAAAGTCATTTCTCAGGATCAATAAGGTAGTAATATATCCTTAAACTCTTAAAAATAAAGGTTCCAAAAGGGGGTTTTCACAGCAATGCCACGAAGAACCATTTTAGGTTGCCTAAAGAACATTTCTTAAAAGAACAATTTCTGTCTTAGTGCGAAGAACGTTTTAATAATCTAAAGAACCCTTTTCCACTATAAAGAACCTTTTGTGGAATGGAAAGGTTACATGGATGGTAAAGGTTCTTTATGGAATCATCAATGCCAATAAGAGTGTAATGTTACACAAAATCACACATTTGGGGTTAGTTAACTGGTTAAACACTCTTCTACTCAAATACAAAGTAAATGTGATTGCATCTGTCAGTGATAGATCTCATACACACACTTACCTGTATGTCTGGTATATCTGATGTTGGCAATCTGTTCTTTTCTCCAAATTGTTTTCTTCAGTGCGAATCAGGACAATCTTGTCTTTAAGGTGAACGCCAAATATTCATTTGTCTTGCGACGTATCTACTTCTGTATGACTTTTTCTGTCTCTTTATCTCGATCTTTTTGTCTCTCTGTGTTGCCTGTGAAGCAGACAGAGGAAACCACTGAGTTTTGATCTCATTTGAATCGCTGAAGCCACACAAGTTACCGGCTTCCTGCTGTACTCTGATTGGCAACATAAAATGTGGCTTGGTGTTTATTTTATAAAGGTTGACATAAGGTGTGTCTAGAAGCTTGATGACACTTGTTGTCTTCCATTTCCTCAAGTTAGAAGTAAAAGCCATAGTATTTCAATTCTCAATGGTGACTGGGGGAAATGAGGCCAAAGTACATCTGTGGCCCCTTGATTTGGTTCACTTCCCACTGGACTTTCATTCTGTTTACATGTGCATCAGCATCTTGCCAAAAATTTTGAGAATCTGAATGGATCTGACTCTGTTATATGTCATACTGTCTACCTGTGCGGCTAATTAATTAATACACACTTTTCCTCAGTTTTATTCGATCACTTTTTGTTTAAAACCCTCATCCTTCCCTTGGGTTATTTTGCCCCGAAACTCATTTTTAAATTTTTTTTTTTTTTTTTAATTGACGGTTCAAACGGTTACGGTTAGGTTCTGTTTTTAGTTTGTTTGGTCTTGTTTATATTTTGTTATTTTCAGTTACATGTGTTCCTTTTGTTCAGTTTCCCGCCATCAGTTGTCATGGTAATTCATTTGATCTGCACAGGTGTTCATCATTATTTCCCTCATTTGCTTGGTAATTTGCAGTCTTTTCAATGTTCATTTGTCCATTCACGTTAATGCTTTGGTTGTTTCTTCGTCTTTGTTATTTGGATTTATCTTCTGTTATTAAAGACTTCTCATCTAATCTTCATCTTCATCGTCTGTTTGCTGCAACCAAGCGTGACAGATGAACAGACCTACCAAAACAAACTGGGCTGAAGATCATCTCCTCTCCCTCCGGCAAGATGGTCGTCCTCTAGAGCAGTAGCCTATGTGGAGGAGTTTGCAGGGCCGGCCCTGACCAATTTGCTGCCCTAGACAAGATTCTACTTGGTGCCCCTTAGCACTAACATTACATGTTATCAGTCTAAGTTGTGGAAACACTTTGGAAAAACAATTTTTTTTTTTTTTTTTTTTAAAGGCTGATGATAGTTAAACTATACAAAAATAGCACCTACGCTACATTACAGCCTAAACACAGATAGCAAGAGTAATTGCATCTAACATTCATGCACAAACTTGTTCATTGAGAACTAGCAAAAGTGTTTGTTTTCCAGTAGATGGCAGCAATCTTCCACTAAACTATGCACATTCATGTTTTTACCATGAATTAAACTGAGAAATTTAGATATTTAATGTGAATTTTACAAAAAATGTTGCTATTTTAAATAAACCTGTATATAAATATCATTACTAATTTCGGCAAATACATTTTAAAAATGCCATATATCCCCTTAAAACTGCACAACTGTAGAGTAAAAACATTAGGCTTTTAAAAAAGTGATATTACATGTGTTTATAAAAAACTGACTGGTAAAAATAACTGGAATTAATTAGCGAACATTAGTATTGTACTACTATGAAATTAGATAAACTGTTCATTCATTACATCACTTTACCTCTGTCTTTATCCCTTATCTTCCCTGCATCAGAGGGCTTTGGTCTTTTTGACACTGTGAATTCGGCCATCTGTTATAAATAATCAGGCAACTTTCACTGTGTCTGGCGCGAGCGGCCAAGCACTCTAAAAAACGAAAGCAATCCTGTATACATTAGATGCGGCATATTTTTTGGTAATATTTCAAATTAATATTAATAAAATAGTACCAGTAATCAAACGGGAAAAATCATTCATTTTGGCGCCCCTATGGATGAGTGGCGCCCCTAGCATTTGCCTATTTCGCCTATGCCGCGGGCCAGCCCTGGGACTTTATGGAGTTTTCCCATCTGGTGAGCTGGAGTGATACAACGCTCAATGCTTGCTTTCAGATGGGACTGGATGAGGAGGTGATTCGGTTTCCGTCCCCTGGGCATTATTTGCCCTTGGCCGAGTCCATTAACTTCATCCTTTGGCTTTTGTTGTTGAAGAAGTTAAGGAATATAAAAACAACCCTCATCCAGTTCCATCTCAAAAGCACTTGGGCGCTCCAACTCACCACAAGCCTGCAACCAAACCCTCCACATCCCTTAACATTGGGACAATCTCAGCTGCTCCACAGTCGATTCCTGCACCAGCTCAAAAGAGGAGGAGAAGAATGGCTGCCACGCTTGAGTTTTCAGCCAAGATGGCCGCCACGCCTGAGTCTTCGGCCAAGAGGACCGCACTTGGAAATCAGTTCTCACCAGAACCAGCAGGGGAACACTGGCTGATTGACTTTTGGTCGGAACCAATGCCAGTCCCTGTCCTGTGACGTCTCCAGTCCCGAGTCCAGAGTGAGCTCCGTCTCCAGCCCATGAGCTTGCTCCAGAGTCCATAGCTCCTCCCAAGAAAATGTTGGCGTTATTCACGTTAATGCTTTGGTTGTGTTTCTTCGTCTTTGTTATTTGGATTTACCTTCTGAGTGTGTTATTAAAGACTTGTAATCTAATCTTCATCTTCATCGTCTGTTTGCTGCAACCAAGCCTGACAGAGGGCCCTATTTTGAAGGGGGGGTAAAGCACACAGTTTCAGCCAATCTCATGTCAATCTTGAGTACCTACAGAGTAGTATTGCATCCTTCATATCTCAAAAAAGTCTTTAGTTTTATTAGATTTATAAAATACAGATAAGCTGTACCGACTCTTTCTGAAAACAGCCGAACTCGTGGAGGAGTGCAGTGGGCAGAGCTAAAGAGACACACACACCTATGACAAACACACACAATACATTTGTGGCATTATCCCTCCCTGGATAACTTTCTATTCACTATACGTTCGTGTTGTTTACATTATATGCACTTACGCGCCGATTGCCAACAAAACAGACATTTGATGCAGTTTCACTCACCGCCTGCGGTTTCGAATCGTGACCGGGAACAAACAAAGACACTTGCAGAACGCCGTTGCTTCTCCAGAAAAACAAACTGCATCCAGTGTTTCCTTAACGCTGGGTTATTTGGGAAGCTGAACAAGGTTATCTTTCCCTCACAACCAGAAACACAGTTCTTTAGTGACATTGTTGATTTTGTGGTCTAAAAACAAAGCACTGCCGACGGCTCTCGTAACGCGAACAAAGCACGTTGATGGGCGCGCTCTTGCTCTCACACACGCTATGGGAGAAGTGCCCATACAATTCCACCCATTTTGAGTAATACATGGCCATACTCGAAAAAAACATTTCGAAACTTGTTAGAATCCGGAAGGAGTGTATTTGGGACAGAAATACTCAGTCATACGTCCAACTCGTTTTTTGAAATGTTGGCCATGTTTAGCATGAGCATCCAACTCTTTAACAGTGTAAATAAGTCAGAATGCATGAAATAGCATTAGACCCCTTCTTTAATGATCTGAGTGCATGATCTGAAGGGCATGGCGCAGGTGCACTTAGGGCGTGTCCGAATCCACTTTTGCTAGTTTAACGACGGAAAAAATGGTCGGCGTGCCAGGCACATGGTCCAAAAGGGTTGTACTTAGTCTCTTAATGAGTCATGGGTGTGTTTTGGGCGTAACGTGCAATAAACCAGTCAGAGTCTCATCTCCCATTCCCTTTAAAAGCCAGTTGTGCTTGCACCATGGTGGATTCGCTATTTACATGGCGGAATTTGCAAGTGGAAAGATGGAACGTTTCTCCAGAGAGGAATCCTTTTATTTTTAATATTTAAAAATGTTTGTGTACTGCTGCGTGTCCCTGTGTGTGTAACAAGCAGAGTGTATGTGCGTTGTGCACCCGCCTATAGTTGCAGATTACTAATGCGGCCATTAAATAACACAAAAAATGGCACAGTCATTTTCAGTTGCCTCAAAATAGCAACACGCCAACAATGCGCCTGAACACACCTTGTTTTCAGACCAGCACGCCCATGGGCTAACAGATGGGTGCGAGTGTTTTTGCTATTGAAACAACGTGGTGCTGGACGTAAAAATGATAACTGCGTCAGGCTGAAACTAGCAAAAAACACTTGCGTCGCGCCTGGCGTCGCATTGCGCCGGGTGCATGATAGGGCCCTGAGTGTTCATCGGAGTGGTCCAAGACCCTAGGATTTTTGTCGTTCTTGAACCATGAATACACACAAAAAAAATTGACTGGATTCGAGGAGTTTTGTGGTTGAAATTTGAAAAAGTAACAAATCCTTCCCTCGCGGGTCAATTTCACCCCTTTTGAAATGAATGTAATGTGAAGAATGCTTCAGTACACATAGAAAAACCTAAAAATGCTCAAAATTCAAACTAAAAATTCTAAAACATTACCAAAAAATATATATATTATAATGTGTATCGGAATGCATATTGAAGAGAAACTGACTAGGACCCAGCGGAACAGCTCATTTGCTCCATATAGAGCTATAAGGCCATCTAGTGGCAAGAGTCATGATATATCATGTTATATTATTTTTTTTTCCACAAGAGGTCGGCAAAGACACCCAATGTAAGATATTTTGAGCTGAATTAAAAGGGTTATGCATGAAATTATTAAATTATGCATGAAATAAGAATGTGATGAATGTGCTTAAATTATTATTTATTGATAAAATCTAGTAATTTAAAGGTAAATAAAATAAAAAATAACAAAAAAATACATTAAGAAATGGAAATTTTTCAAAATGAAATAAAATAAGCTTTCTGGACAAAAAGTAAATTAAGTATAATTTTAGGGCTTCGGGTCATTTTGACCCGCGAGGGAAGGATTACAAAGTGCGAGGCAGGGATGAGGGTTAATTAATCATTTTTAATTAACTGTATTTTTAAATATAGTACATAAAGGCTTGCCATTTTGTTCCTCATGTTTGAAGGAAAATAAAGTAAATAGGTCACAAGGGACAATTTGTGAATGATGTCAGCAGTGATACATTCTGGGTATAGCATTTCTTCTATTCTACAATGGAATTTTATTCATATCAATCATGATGATCTCTCCCACCAGGGTTTACAACCTACTTTTGTTCGTTTCACAATTACTGGAGCTCTGAGAATGAGTTTCAGAGCTAGATGGAAAACCACTGAGAAAAGATCAAACTGATTAAAGCCACCATCTTCAGTGCTGCACAAACAAGAGAAATGTGTGACATTATGTCTGATGCAGTGGTTCTCAACCTTTTTTAATGGAATTTTCAAAATGTTCAATCCCCCCATAAAAGGTAAGATATTTCCTTCAGTATTTTGCCATAATTATGACAAAGCTGCTAGTTTTTAATCTTTTAAAAATAAATAAAAAAATAAACTGGGAAACAATAGTTATTGAGGGGGAAATTAAATAAAGAAATATGATTTCTCAATTTTATGTTACTGTTTTAGATTAAATTATTGACTAAATTGTAATTGTATTAATAATAACATAATAATGTGAATAATTTAAGTCATCCTTCGGCTCCCTTGCAAGTTTGCTGAGGCCCCCTAGTGGGTCCCAGCCCACCAGTTGAGAACCACTATTAATAAATTAATAATATTTCTACACACTTTTCCTCAGTTTTATATTATCACCTTTTGTTTGTTTATTTTGTTTTAGAAAAAAAAAAGGTAACACTTTATTTTACAGTGTCATTGTTACACGTTTCATGTCGTTACTATAGTAATAACTATAAATTATGCATAATTACATGCAACTAACCCTAAACAAAATCAAATCCTAATCCTAACCCTATACTAAGAAGTTACTTAATATTACTCAGTACTTAAATGTATAGTTACAGTGTAACAAAGACCTTAAAGTAAAGTAACCGGGAACAAAAATAATAAAGCTAGGCTGGTTGTCTATTTATGCATTCATACAATTTAACATGAAAAAAAAATGATGCATACCACATTTAATATTTATTATATTATTTTGCACACTTTATGCCCATGTTATATTGTAATCTTATTTGTTCTCTCTGGCTTTTGATTAGATTGCTATTGCTAGATTCTTTTATTTTTTTGGATTGTATTGGGTTTAATGTGTTTATATTTTGTATCCTGCATTGTTTTTTATGCTTTATTTTTTATGCTCGTCGTCTTACTGTACAGTTCTTTAGTGCAACTCTGTTGCTTTTAATAGCTATTTATAGAAATGAATTTTGACTTGACTTAATTATCTAAAATAAACAATGAGTATTTAATGAGCATGAGTACTTTCTGAATAAATTTAGTTTTTCATGAGTAAATTCTCAGTAGGCCTAATGAACACACACTTGCGTACTTGGAGCACATTGTGATTAGTCGGTTATTCAAAATGTATTACATAAAAATATGACCGTGTGATGATTTAAGTGCACTTTTTACATATCCAAATAATAATAAAACGTTTTGTTAAACTAAACATCCGGGACTGTGAGGTTGTTGTTGATGGTTGCTTTGGAGATACGCGGAGCTCTTCCGGGTCGTGCAGTCGTGTTTACGAATAAGCAGCGGTGAATTGCATAATCCTTCATCGATGGTGTAACCGTTTCTATCCAGCCTCGTCCTACAGCTTTACTGCGGTACTTTATACATCATTAATGGGTCCAAACAGGATCTACATCAGTGTAGGTTATGCCACATTCGGCATGTTGGTGGGGTTTTCAGCGTTTATCGTGTGGAATGTGGTTTATAAACAACCATGGACGGCGGCGATGGGCGGATTATCAGGTCTGTAAATAAACTCAAGGCCACAGTCTTTACACATCCACTGTCAAATATAAAGATTTAACTTTTTTTAAATTCTTTTTCTTTTACTGTCCTGATTTTTAATGTGGTGAATTGCATGTATTGTGTGAACTTGCGGTTGACAAGACCTGCTGCTGTCACATTGTGTAAAATAAGTCTGCAGTGGATAGTTTGCCTTTCCAATAGAGATTTAACGTGTGATTATTTTATTTTATTTTATTTATTTATTAAAAAGATCAGCCTGTTATATTCTTAGATTGAGTTTGGAAATAATAACCCATAAATATGCGGATATTTTACCATTTGTACACAGAAGCAAATAGGCTAAAGAAACATACAGTGCACTGCAAAAGTCTAAGACCACACTGAATAAACAGAAAATGTTAAAAATAATAAGTTATGATATAAAATTAATCAATATTTAATAATGTAGCTATATTTAAATGTTTTACACCAACTAATCAAATAAGCAGTGTTTGTGTACTCCTTTTAATTAAACTTGATTTTTTCAATTTTCGATTTTTATTTTACTTTTCACTCATTCTAATGCTGATAAATGACTATTATTTGTAATGAATAAAAATGGAAATAGCAAAAAAAAAATCCCTTGTGGTCTCAGTCTTCTGGGTCCTACTGTAATTATAATTGCTGAATGTTTTATAGCCTTACAGATCAACAGATAGATAGATACTTTATGAATCTCATGATGTGTGTATGTCATGTGTTTAAATCTACAGGCGTTCTGGCACTCTGGGCATTGGTCACTCACATTATGTACATTCAGGACTACTGGCGCACGTGGCTGAAGGGACTCAAGTTCTTCATGTTTGTTAGTTCGGTCTTCTCCCTCCTGGCTGTTGCTGCTTTTGCAACCTTCATATCTCTAGGCATTATAGAAAAGCAGTGTAAGTAACTTCACATGGACACCTTTGTCTAATAAAATATTCCCCCACACAAAATCTGTAATAGTGTAATATGCAAGTCTGTAATCCGTTCTGTATGTTTTTGTCTTCAGCATTAACTGACCCCAAGAGCTTCTATCTGTCAGCCGTGTGGAGCTTCATAACTCTTAAATGGGCCTTCCTGCTGGGCATGTACTCCTACCGTTACCGCCAGGAGTTTGCTGACATCAGCATCCTCAGTGACTTTTGATTGGCTGCTTCAGCTGGAAAGGATTTGTAGTTGCAGTCGGTGGCTTCACCTGCCAATGTGGAGATGGAAGGATGGATTGATGGCTCTCCTTTTTAATACCTAGGTCTAACGGCCTCCTTGCTTTCACAGGAAAGACTCAAATCTCAGCCCCTCCTTCCCCTCAGATCCAGGCCCTGGAGTAAGAAGTTGGCGAATGTCTGTGATCTGCCTCTTTCCTGTCTTTTTGCGTTAATAGGGGGGTTTATATTGACATTGGGTCAAGTGTTTCAAAGGCAGTGGATACACTAGGATGTGGTCACAGGTAGTTGTTACTTTACTCAGGGCAACTTCTCTACAAATGTCATATGTGAAGCGATGGCTTCTCTCTCACTGTCGGAAAAAATGTGCAAAAGTTGTACATTTACTAGTAACTGATTTCACAGATAGTTTGTTTCCAAACAAATTTCATTCATACTACCCATATTCATACTATATAGAGTACTTTTTTTAACGATCGTGAAGTAAATTTTTAAATGTAGTACCTACTCAGACAGTATGCGATTTCGGACGCAGTGATTAATTACTGTGAGTGACGACAGGACGGCATCTAATTGTTCCAAGATGGCAGATGTGTCAACGTGTCTGGAGCGGTCGAATGTGGCATCCACGTATACATATCTATGGTGATGAGCACTCCATTTTACCCAAACGGCAACCTTCCGGTCTCTCTCTTGAATCCAACACGGAAGTGACTTAAACTGCAATTCATCGACTGGCCGCTAGAGACAGGCTCCAAAAGGGAGTCAATCCCATAGACCCCCCCATGTTAAAATGGGCAACTTTACAGCAGAAAAAAATTACAGCCTGGTACAAAAAGTGGTTTTGGTCTATAGCTAATTTTGCCCTTCAAGACAACTGTGAGGGGGTAAATTTTTATTATAACTCATCCGTTTACATTATATTAAGCCTTAAAGTTCTGCATAATTAAGGGCGTGGCCACTTGAGTGACAGGTGGATTGCTGCTGCTGCTTGCAACCAGGCACCTCAGCTCCACTCATGTCCTGCCTCTTTGGCCATTTTCGGTTATCCAGGAGTGATGCGCTGTCAAGATGGCGATGGCCGGCTCCGTCCACTTTGGGCTTCAAAAATGCTCTTCAGAAACCTACGGGTGACGTCACGGACACTACGTCCATTGTTTTGTATAGTCTATGGTTTTACCCAAAATCTCTGCTACCAGGAAAAAACGCCAAGCGTGCAGAGCTCAGCGTGAAGTAGCACCTCATCACGCTGCTTGTTTTTAAATTCACAGTGCTCCCATTAAAAATAATTGAAAAAATACACTGGCGAACAACGTGAATAATAGGCATTCTACTACTATGATAGGTACTACTATGAATGAACCAGGGGCAAATGTGATACAAAAGATTCGCTTTGATGGGACTGCTGTTGTGACAAGTTGTTGTAACTGTAAAGGTACAATTTTTGCCCGTTTTTCCTGAGAGTGTTGAATGAGTGTATGATGAAGGGTTTGCACAGCTGTCTAGGAGCTTCAGTCACCGATGGTGGAATTGACTTTAATGTTGCTATTGTTTTCAGATATAGACAGCCTTCTTTATTGTTTGCCATATGTCATTGCTTTTTAAATGTTGTTTATATTTAGTTTTATTTATGATTGGAAGTTGAGGATTATTCGTGACTGTGTTCGGAACAGCTTACTACCATACTACTATTTCTACAGTATGTACACTACCATTCAAAAGTTTGGGGTAGGTAAGATATATATATATATATATATATATAAGAAGACACTTATGCTGACCAAGGAAGTAATATCTAATTAGTAAAACATATTTTAAAATGTAATTTATTCCTGTGGTGGCAAAGCTGAATTTTCAGCATCTTTACTACAGTCTTCAGTCACATGATTCTAATCATTCTAATAATTTTGTTTCTTTTTAGGATTCTTTGATGAATAGAACGTTCAAAAGAACAGCATTTATTTGAAATAGAACATTTTTGTATCAATGTAAAAAACTGCTGTCACTTTTGATCGATTTAATGCATCCTTGCTGAATAAAATTATTATAGTTTTTTTTTTTTTTTAGAGTACTATAGTAAACCTTCCATTACCAACATGATCCGTAAGTAATATCAGCCATTTTTAATATCTTGACTCAATATTTGATCAGATCAAAAAGGCAAGACATGCAAAATAACCATGCATTTTTACTCGCTCAAATATGACAGTGTAGCTTTTGTAGTTGATTATTGCATCATGCTTTCTGTTTTGCATCTTTATATGCATAGTAAATATTTGGCAGTATGACTAATATTCCGTTCCGAACGTTGTGCACATGAAGTTCCTCTCTTTGCCATTAGTGGGGGTGATGAAGGAATTGAATGAATGACTTGCTCAGGCATCTGCAAATAATGTTTTTAGTTACATATAATCACTAAATTGTAGTTGAATCCACCATATTGTTGAATACTAAATATCTGTGTTATGTCATCTGAAATATTCCTCAGAATATTCTGCCAGACAAAACAAGTGTGTATTTATGTTTTAAATTCATGTGCTTTGAAAGATGAGTGTTCTGTTTTTCTGTTTGTCTGTCTGTTGAGCAAGTGTGGTTGCTTGAGTCTAATTTGTGGTCATTTTTTCAGATGTTAAAGAAACAGTTTTCCTCAAATTCAGTCATTTATTCACTGTCATGTCATTCAAACCCACAGTATTTTATACAGGCCTGAGTCCTGAGAAACAGACCAAAATTTAATTTGTTAATCGCTGAACATCTTCTCTTTGTGTCCAATGAGAGGGAAAAAAACATACAGGTTTTGAACAACATGATTAAGGTGAGTAAATAATTGTTGAACTGACTGTTTATTCAAGTCTTTTGAAAAATCATTATTTTTAGGAGCCAAAAAGTAACAAAACCATTACATTGCACTAGGTCACATAGAAATGTTAAATGTATTGTAAACGAGTAGGAAGGGTCATCTTTTACAGACAATATTTCACTCTATAGCATGTATGTGAAGCTGTTTTGTATTGCGTTTGCTTTTAACCAGATGTATGCAAATTTATCACTGATTACAGTTAAACTACCTGCAGTTTAAAACTTTGCACTGTACGTGTTACATTGGGACATTTAAAGGGGATTAAAGTACTACTGTTTTAATCTATCCCACAATCCTGTGTGTTTCCTCATCTTTTCACTTTGGAGAGTTCTTGATATACGCAGTGATCTGAAGTCATGCATTTTGTAGTAGTAATTTTGGTTACACTTTATTTCGATAGTCCACTTTAGACATTCTACTAACTATAAGCAACAGTTATAGTTACTACATTCTTTAATCTCAGAGTATTAGTAGACTCTGTTAGGTTAAGGTTAGTAGAATAAGTTGTACTTGGCTGCGAAGTTACTTATAGTCAGTAGAATGTCATGCTCATCAAAAAATAAAGCAGTTATTAAGTCTACTAATACTCAACTAATACTCTAATGATTGGTAGTTGACATGTAGTTGCAAAGTTACTTATATTTGGTAGAATAAGTGGACTATGGAAAAAAGTGTTATTGTAAATGTTGCAAGTTTGAGCATATTTACACTTCTTACCATCAGGGGGCAGTAGTAGCTTATTCTTTTACTTCAGCTTCCACATGAATCTGCCAGAGTCCTGACATAACTGAAGTATTAATGTGGTGTTATCCATATAACGTTTAGCATTCGGACATTTGCTTGTAAATAACATGGTGTTTATATCTGCGGACTCATTGACAAAACAGATGTAGGCTATTGCAAGCTCTGTAGGCCAGACTCACCATTGTGACTCAAGTGTAAACCTTAAATAAAAATTAAGGATGTATACAGGCTGAAACAGACCTTCATTCTTTTTCAAGAGGTGGCGAAATGCTCTTCGAGCTGGTTAGCAACACAAAACTTAATCTGGAATTAAGAAAGGGATCACAGTCTTTAAACCCATCAGCAAGGTTGCCAAATCCGCGTTTTTCCCGCGGAAATGGGCTACTTTTAAACTGTCGTCGCCGGTTAAAGGTTTGACATATTACATAAATTATATTAGACTAAAATGCTTGTACTGCAATATTTTATAGTCTAGCAAAAGATAAAATTGTGCTTGATGTTACGTTTTGTGAAGGAGGGCCACCAGGAGCCTTAAAGGGATAGTTCACCCAAAAATGAAAATTTACTCACCCTCAAGTTGTTCCAAACCTGTATGAATTTCTTTCTTCTGCTGAACACAAAGGAAGATATTTGGAAGAATGTTTGTAACCAAGCAGATCTCGACAGCCATTGACTACCATAGTATTCCCAAATCATGCCAAACAGGTAAACTCAGTCCTCTTTTACAGCCTTTTTATGCTTATAATTGTGCTCTTATAAACTATTCTAACTCAAACTTTCTGGAAAAATGTTTTTAAATAAAATAAAATGTTTTAAGCTTAGTGATGGTGATGCTGAATTTGTGGGACCGTGGTGTAGTTTGTTATAGCTTACCTTTAGCTTATGCTTCTGGCGACTGCATTTAGGCTTCAAAATTCATAAAAGTTGTGTTCATCTGTGAAAATTATCTTTATGGTCAAAATGTGTAAGTATCATAAAGTTTTGTTGATCACAGAGCTTGTTTTATGAGATAATCCAAAAGCCTAGTATGGAAAAATCCTATTGGCTAACTGCCAATTGGCCTACAAAGTGACGTCATACCTGCACCACTCTATTGGGCTAGTTTTGTTCCGCAGACCTGGCAACCCTTCCCAATCCCATCAGGTCTGATTTAACAGGCGCCCTTGAATGTGACGGGTCCTTTAAATCTCACTTAAACCACGAAATGAGCTCAATTTTAGAAGCTACATGTAAGTATTACTTAAAGAATCATGCCATAATTTCAATATACCTACATTTAAAATACTAAATACTAAGCCTCTGTTTTGACTTCAAAATCAGTCTGTAAAAACATGCATGTGTAAAAACAACACAGTCTCATCAGGATGTGGGCTTGTCATCAGCAAAGTGTGAAAGCAGAAAGGGAACTATTGGGGCAAGTGTTGACACAGGAAGTGGTTTCTGTATGTTTATTATATACTGTTTGCCTTTATCAGAGAGTACACCAGATGACTGCTTCAGGCACTATGCAGCTCAACAGAGGCAAGTATATTTTAAATGTTATTTTGAGACAATTATTTTTGATCTTCAAACCATTGTGAAACATTGACATTTAGATGTTGTTATTAAACCAGTATTTTCTGCAGATTATGTGATAGTTTTGCATATGTTTTACTAAGTAGCTAAAAAGTGAAAGTCATTTTCCTTTGAATATATTTTTAATTCACTACGGTTCAAAAGTTTGGAGATTTTTTAAAAGAAATCAATACATTAAAATTGATGAAATGTGAAGGTAAAGACTTGTTACAAAAACGTTTTTTTTTATTTTCTTGTCATCAAAGAATCCTGAAAAAAAGAATTGCAGTTTCCACAATAATAATAATCAGCACTGTTTTTAACATTGATAATAATAAGAAATGTTTCTTGAGCAGCAAATCAGCATATTAGAATGATTTCTGAAGGATCATGTGTCACTGAAGTAATGATGCTGAAAATTCAGCTTTGACATCACAGGAATAAATGCATTTTAAAATATATTATTATAGAAAATAGTTACTTTGTAATAATATTTCACAATATTTTTTATAAATTATTTTTTTAAATAAGAGACTTTTTTACAAAAATATTACCAACCCCACAATTTTTAACAGTGCAGATTAATATCTAAAGTAGCTATTGCTGATGTTGAATGTGAATCTATGCCAAAAATAACAGATTCTTATGACACATACCACAAAATATAATCTAGGCAGCGGCTATTTATCGCTAAGAAAATATGCTATTTACACTAAGTGCAAATAGTGATAGATGCTATTTACACCGTGTAAATAGCAACTAGATTCTATTTACACTAAGTGAAAATAGCATATTTTCTTAGCGATAGATGATATTTACACTAAGTGCAAATAGCTGTAGATGCTATTTACTAAGTGAAATAGCATACTAAGTGAAAATAGTGATATTATCTGTTTACACCATGTAAAAGTAGCAGTTCTTTGCATTATGTGTAAATTAGATGCTATTTATACTTTATTTTGACAGATACGGTACATACTATTTGCACCTCAGTATTGTTGTACATTAACAGGATGCAATAATAACATAGAGTGTAAATGATTATATTTATTAAAATTATCAAATGGATGCTGCCTTAATGGGACAATAAAAGTCCTCCCTACACCTATCCCTAACCCTACCCAATAAATACTTTTATTATTATTATTAAACATTTCGTTAGGCATTTTATTTCCACTTTTAGAACATTTTCTTAATTTTTATTGAAAGTAAATGCCTTTCTGATGTGATATATGATGGGAAAGGGGAGAAGAGCGAGCTCGGCAAAAGGCGGATTAAGGCTGATTTATACTTCTGTCTGACTTGCGCAGTAGCCTCTACGCCGTGGGCTACGCGTTGATTTTCATTTATACCTCTGCATCCTTGTCCGCGTTGACGTGCAGTTACACATGCAGAGGGAGCATGTATACCCCTGAGGGAGGGGTTCTGGCAGACCAATCACAGTGCTTGCGGTCCACGTAGAATTGACGCGTTGTTGCATTTTTGGAGAGGTGCACGTCAGGGTACGTCGTAGGCTACGCGTGCAACACAGCCTACGCCGTAGCTACGGCGCACACTCGATGCAGAAGTATAAATCGGGCTTTACGCTTTACTGACTACGCCACTAAAGACGTTGAAATACGCGCTCTTTTTTTAATCTTGTTTGGCCCAACCAGGCATTGTTAGGCGGAGCTAGTGCGAATAGCACTTGCCAACAAGGCGCCCTATTTGCACTTTGTGTAAATAGACACTCCGTATAATATAACATAAAATTACTCTGCATGTAAGATCTCTTCTAGGCATTGTATCTAATATGTTGTATCTTGCAGTTAAATATTTTCTGAAACAACACTTACACAAACATGAGGATGTGGTTTTTAATGTAGGTTTCCGGAACACTGGAACAGCCACAGGCCTTCTAACTTGCACTAAAAACAACTGTTACAAACTGCTTTTAACATCTTTCATAGAAAATCTTGAATATCAATGAATGTATCAAGTTATTGATAATGATTTTCCTATTGTTTTTTTTGTTTTTTTTTTCAGCTTTTGCATTCCTTTGCTTGGTGTTTTCAGTGGGTAAGTGCACTACCTGTTTAAAATGTAATTCAACCACCTCTCATGGAGAACATTGTATTTGGTACAAGCACATTGCCCCTAGATTAGAGAGCACTTGAGAAAGGACACTTTTGAGAGGCAGAACAAGCTTTAACTGAAATAGTAACCTTAGGCTGCTGCTTGAGGGAATTCAGAGTAGTAATAATAATAATAATAATAATAAGAACACTGCACTGAAATTCTGCTTCACTCGTCCATCTCAGGCGCGCAGAGGAATCACAGACTGACCTGCTATCTGGATGTTTTAACACACCGCACACGTGAGGATCTGTGCACTCACATCATTCTCCCCTCGATCTCCAGTGATGAAAACCTTTACCACCAAAGCTTGTCGGAAGATGACTGCAATAGTCTTAGAAAGATGAAGGAGAGGTCTGATTTTTGATATTGTGTGTGTGTGTGTGTGTGAGTTTTTATATATATATATATATATATATATATATATATATACATATAATCTAAATACAGTATATATTGCATATATTGTTTTGAGTAAGCTGAATGCTACAGTAGTTGTCGCAGTAATGTCATTTCTGTCTTTTATGCACACTTTTATTCAAATAATATGTAAAAAAAAAAATGTATTCATAGAAATATATAACTTTCCCCAGAAATCCAACTTTGAAGATTTTGCTTGGATTGGAAGTCAGATCATCAAGGTACCAAAAATTAGACGATATCTATATTAACATCCACACCAACGCTCAATATTGTTGTTTATAATAAGTGCGTGCTGCAGTTTTGTCGTCTGCCGTCTGATTTTTTAAAACTGTCTTTATTGTTATCATTATAGTTATCGTCCTTGGTGCGAACGAGCCTTAAGATTGAAAACTTTTTTTTTGACCACTTTAAACTTTAAATGTATTTACTGATTAAGAAAAACTCTGAATAACTTATTTTTTTAATTAATTGTAGTTCATTGGATGAAAATTAAGATGTCTCAGTGTATTCACAGTTCACATTAGCATCACCTGACACTAACTAAATTTGCTGTTGTTTAGGTTGGAGCTGATGTCTGCTAATGAGGGCAGTGTTGAGAATTTCATTCAAACGGTATTGACATACTTGAAGGACAAGAGTTTAGACGGTCTAGATGTGACTTGGCTGGACAGCCCCACTTCTGACGTATCTACCAGAAGCAAAGAGCTGTTCACAAATTTTCTGAAGGCAAGGACTACCATTTTCACATACAATATACAAATATATAAATCTTATTTTAATTACAAGTTTCCATGTTGTCTGCAGAGTCTAAAAAGCACGTTTGAAGAGGAAACAGATCCTCTACTTCTGTCAGTGTCTGTACTAGAGCCCATTGACCACAGTGCAGTCAGTTATGATAAACAAACACTTTCACAGTGAGTCTCGTGCTTATGCACCATTCATATTGCACTTGTGCTCAGTTTTTTTTTGTGCTTAATCGTTTCTTTTCAACAGGTATGTGGACTTCACCTCCATTCTGCCTGCTCATCTTGAAAAGGATGGACCATACATTGTAAATTGCTCACATTTATTACAATTTGCTATGACAGTCATTTATTTGTTGGGTTTATAATATATTGCATTCCACATGATGTAAACTAACAATAGGCCAAACACCATTTCTACCACTAAAACCATTTCCCAAGAGGAAAAATCATTGGTCTGTAACTCTTTTGTAGCATTTGTAATTCTTGTGAATTTTTATATTTACTGCTGGTATTAATATGCGTTTTGGTCAATCGGATAGTAGACGTAGACGTCTCTTTTGTCCACTTTCAACCGCTTCTGTCCTGATTTTTTCGAGGGGAGGGTCTATGGGCGGTAAATGTATGGGCTTTTTCAGATCTTTCGTTCTAATGGACAAATAATTTGCTTATGAACACGCCTGGAGAAAGTGGAAAAACATAATAATAGCCGCAAGACCACGCGGTGAGAGCGTGTTAGAAATCAGGAATGGTGAGAGAACATTGTGCTTGGTACATTTTCATCTTCAAACCAAACTTGGGTCTTCAGCCCGACAAAGTTTAAATCCTGTCTGGGATATTTATGCAAATACGCATTAGGTCAGTAGGTGGGGAGTAGGTGGTCTTTTGTGGCTGTTCGAATAGATTCAACCTCATAAGCATCTACACTACAAAAGCAATCCATTTTCGACTACCTCTGGAAGTGGTCAAAAGTGGACAAGCTCAAAACGACCCTGTTTACACCTGTATTTAGCGTCGTCCACTTGTGATCCTATCGACCAAAACGCATCTTAATACCAGGTGTAAACAGGGCCTAAATGTTGTTGCAGGATCAAGAAGAATGTAGATCTGTCATATTCATGTAAATCACATTTAGTTGTTACCAAGCTAACAAAAATATGTTCTAAGAGTGTTTTGCTAACATTCCCATTAAGTTGTGAAAACATTATTTCTGATCGTTCAAAACGTCCAGTTTTATTAAAAACAACAAATGGTTATGCGAACATTAAAGGAACATTCCACTTTATAATTTTGCAAACATTATGGGAACGCTACTTTTGAATGCTCTCTGAACGTTCTGAAACAAGTAGTATAGTTTAAAAAATGTTAGAACGTTTAAAAAAAAGTTCCATGAACGATATATAAATTATATATACGTTAACATTATACATGTTTTGTATGTATAATTAAATTACGTTAACATTTTGAAAACATTATTAAAGACCAGATAACTTTGAACTAATGTTCTATTAACATTACTGGAAGAATGTTTGTTCTTAACTTTCAGAGAACCTTGCCAGAACGTTAGCCATAGTTCTGAGAATGTTCCCTGTTAGCTGGGTAGCACATTAGCATTCCAACTCTGTGTTTAACTCATATTTCTTTTACTTTATAGAATAAAACAGTCCAACACTGGCAGGAACAGCAAGTTGACCTGCAAAAGCTCAATCTAGTCATGCCTGGTTTTCTCCGGAGGTCACGTCGAAGGCATCATCATAGACATCATCCCAGGCATGATGACTTGAATTCAGAGGAAGGAAAGAAGGATCGCATCCACGTTTTGGGCTTATACATGGGTGTTCAGGTAGGCTATAACCATAGATGGCATTAGCTTAGAATGAATTATTAGCTTCCTCAGGGAGAGCTTAAGCAAAATGGTTTAATGATCTGAAACTCTTATCCTTTCAGGTGTGTCAGGCCATTAAAAGTGGACAAGAGCAGTTTATTACTTTAACAGTTCTTTCAGATGAGCATAGTCTTGTCAAGGAGGTGAGTGAAGTATATTTTTAAAGCAGTAACATAATGTAAAAATGTAAACTACTAGACGACAGATAATCAGAATATAAGTACAAGAAATGATATTGCATTTATTAATGTCCAGGTGCTCCAGAAAGGCTTTGGTGGCATAGGGGTTGTCTTCATAGATCCAGACGTCTTCGTTAACTCCATATGTGCAAACATTACTCAAGATGAAAGGGCAATTTTTGAATCAAAGGTGATTATGTGTTCACATCATGGACGTGATGATCATCATCATGGAAGGGACCATCACCACAGCCACCACCACCATCATCGCTCCTCCCATCTTCCTCATGGCAGCCATGGTATTGGTCACCATCACCACAGACATGGACATCATCACCATGGTCATCATCATCGCCATGGTCGTCATCACCACCATCATCATCACCCTCATCCAATAACTCAAAGCAACATGACCCGGGAAGAACGGCAGGGTGTGGAGTGAACTTGCATAGGATAATGAGATGGATGCAAATTTGGTGTTTGAAGCTTGGCAAGTTTATGTTTGAGACAAAATAATCAAACTTCATATATATAATATAAATAATACAAGATTTACAATTTAAATATTCCTTTTTACGCATTGCAAGTTTAAGTTTGAGGGAAAATAATCAAACTTCATATATATATATATATATATATATATATATAATATAATATAAATAATACAAAATTTACAATTTAAATATTACTTTTTCCGCATTACAGTAATGAGAATGAGCTTTTTTTGCATTATAGTAATTAGAAAAATTTTGTTTTGCATTATGGCAATGAGATTTTTGTTTTGCAATAATTTTTCATGTTTTCAATAACTGCTTATTATCAGTGGTGGAAATAGCTGAGATTCATTGGGGGGACATTTTTAAACCATAGATGCAGAAAATCCCATTATATTTATGTATGAAATTTGCATAGTGTTTGGAGGCTATTACGTGGATAAAAGATGGAAATCATCTACATTTTGAACTGGAACTCCGTCCCTCTTTGAAATTCACTACTTGGAAATTTCCCCCCATTTCCAGCCCTGCTTATTATGAGAACTTAACAATATAATCATTTTTTTCCCCCAGTGTTAAAACACAGAGATTGTGTTACTGTGTCAGAGAGCTTAATAACAGATCAATACAGCATTATGAAATAAATATGAAGCCCAAAAGTCTCAGAGGTTTCACATTCTTCTCTTGGGCAATAATACAAAGCTGTGAGAGATTGATTTAGTCTACATGCTTGTGCATGTGGATGTTCCTCAGCATCTGAGTCATTAAGATCTACAGCTAATTGTATGACCGAAATTACGGTTCCACCAATAGCTTATTAAAACCAGGCCTGGATGAACCGCTCTACAGATTGAGCCTCTTGAGGGTGACTGGCATCTGCGTTCAGGAGCGGCAGGTGAAGGCATGGCTGGCCCAATGGCAGTGAGATCTGCTTTGGTTTATGCATGAGTAGATTTATGAGGCTATTACTTGGACGTCCTGGGGTATATCACACAAACACACACACACCTGGTTCTCCGGCTGCCTGTGGCTCAGAAGTGCAGTGGCACAGTGGGTATGTACAAGGATCCTGCTGTTTCAGGCTTTAATTGGGAGCATTTGGAGACTCGTGTAAATTACAGGCCATTCTCTCCTTGTGTGAGAACACGTTCCTTAATGTCATCTCAGCATCACAGGCTGATGATTGTCATTTAGCATCTTTTGGAGAAGAATGTGTTTGTGTTAATGCACATTCCACTTTTTTTTTGTAGATTTTAAGTAGATTTTAGTGGTAAATCTACATAATTTGAGTGTGACTAATTTAATTAATATACGTTTTCTCCCATAAAAACCAATGGCAAATAGCATCTTGGCATGATTACTGTAACTTTTGTTCTTTATTTTATTTTCATGAGTTAAGAAAGGGTTGGAACACCAGAGGCAAATTATCGTAAAAAATAAATATTCTAAGATGGTGTTTTTTTAAGATTAGAATAAAGGTTTTTTTAACACTGATCATAGAAATCAAAAGGCAAGTGTTTTATTATTTAGCCTACATTATTAATTCCTCATTTTAGATTTTTTTTTTTTTGCACATTTGTTAAACCTTATGATAATTTTTAATTTTTATGGGAAAACAAAATGAGTAATACGGAGCCCATAAAGGGACATGGTGATGGAAAAAAATATGAGATGGGAGGAAAAATTATGTCAATGCTTTTGCGCACAGTTGCAAAATGTTTTGCGTTCACCCAAGAGACTTTTTGCGTTCGCTTGCAAAGAACACAAACGTTTTGTAAGTATACATTTTGTATCTATATTTATCCAATATCCATCCATCCATTTGTATCCATCCATCCATTTCAGATGAAGGGGACAAGAAATTGTGCAGGCATGATAAAATAAAATAAAAATGTGCAAAACAATTTAGAGTCAAACCATTTAATATTATTTCATAAACTGTTTTAATTTATGCCTTTTATTTTGAGTTTCTATTTGACATCTTTTTCATAACTGAAAAGTGACACGTTTGTCATCATATTTGACAATAACCCTGCAGTACAGCCTGCCTTTAAGTGTTTAATGCCAATTATTTCCCCTCATTTCTCTCATATGCATGACATTTGACTCAAAATGTCTTTAAAAAAGTTACAAGATTATTTAATCAATATCCAAGTGTGAGCAAATGATCCATATCCCACTTTGGACAGCTATTAAATTAAAGTTCATGCCAGGACACCGTGAAATAGCAAAACCAGGCAACAATTTAACTTCTTCTGAACCATTTGTCCATTTTCTGTCAAGTGAATTTAGAGAAGGGGAAATTGGAAATACAAGATAATTGTCTTTTGGAGACCGTTTTTGCCTAGTGCCATTTTGATAAGGATACAGTATAGCTCCAATGAGTGTTTGAAGTTTATTAATCTATAAAACTCATACGCAAGGCTGAAAACAAACCAACAGCACTGAGATATGTTCCTCTCTGTCCTTTTTATTAAAATGGAAATTCCAATTTGCAGCACCCTAACAAGCAGCTGACCATTACAGCATAAATAAACCACTTCAATTTAGCCAGACTTGCAAATGACACACAGAAACGTATATCAAACAACCTTTGGACAGTGATCAACTAGTGTGATTAATCTTACAGATCTTCTGCTGACACAATCTATTGTTTACAGAATATGGTGCTATAAATCTCTGGCCAGCGCTGGCCATTACAAACCAACTCTGGACATTGCTGGTCATTGTTGGCTAATATTATAATTTATGTTGTCCATTGTCTCACTCCACTGCGCTGATTGCAAATAAATGTTCCATAAATGGTATTAGTAATTTGGGCATACAATTGCAAAGCCTCTGCATTTGGTTAGAGGATTCTTAATTACTTAAAGTCCACTTGAGCAACTGGGCCATGCATCATATAGCACACAATTAATTATGTTGTCTGTTTGCTCCAATATGAGAAATGAAATTCTCTGAGAAAAGGTATTTATCTGTAGCACTATAGGAGCAATGACGAAAATGTGAGGGGTGCAGAAGTCACCGTCCCCATGCTAGGTTGTTTCTGTGAAGTTGCTATGCTGTTCTTAGTGGCGTTTTACCACGTTATGTGGTGTTTTGGGGGGTTACTTGGTCAAAAGAGACTCCTTCAGTGTTTGTCTGCAAGACTTTTTTTACCTGTTTTATTGTCTAGCAGGCGAAAAGCATAAGAGTCACTCCCCAAAATCACACCTCTCCTTATTAAGCTGAATGATTTTCATCATGTTTGCAGCACAAATGATAAACGTGGTTTTACTAAGTAGAACATGTTCCATCAACAAAATATGTTGATCCTGGAACAACATTCCTGTATGAAAATGTAGTCCTAACCCTACCCATAAGTTATCCCTAAAATCAGAGGGAAATGATATAACATTGATGTAGAAGCACCTAACCCTGGTTGTAAGCCAAAACTTGACTGTAAACTTGTCCCTCAAATCTGATTGGTTGATTGGAATGTTGTTCAAGGAACAAAGATGTTGATGCAGGGGCATGTTGTACTTTGTGAAATCATGTTCACCAGCAGAAACACACGGTACGAGTTCGTCTACAAGGTCTCTTTAAGGTAAGTCAGTCTACTCTCCAGCCATCTTGAAAACACTACCAGGTAACTGTTTCCAGCCATGCAACTACAATTCCAATCTACTTGAATGCAGAAACATTTACGTTCTAGGTATAGTCTGTTCAGAGTTATAGCATACTTTGATATTTCACACCCTTTTTTCCCATCATAACTACAGAGATACACATAACAAATTCTCTGCAAAGTGCCATCTGCCTGATTATGCACAGTGTCTCTGCCTTGACCTTTGTGTAAACAATAACAAACCCTTTCAGCTTAGATCTAAAGAACGGCGTTAAGAGAAATCCCTGAGAAAAGAACCTGTCATCAGAGAAAAAAGAGCTGGCTTGGAGTCTCTGTCTTTTTTAATTGAACCCAGTTGAGCTGAAATGATTGGCAGATGTTAGCGATATCTGCTTGTAATTAATGCAAATGCTAGCCCGGGCTTTGTTCAGTGGCCGGACAGAAATTTAAACGGACTGTGTAAAGCTGTAAACAGGCTCCCGAGGGATCTCATTATGAACTATATGAAGAGGTCAATGCACACTCCGTCGCCTCCATGCATGTTAATATTATAACATGCTTGTAGGTGCTGAGTGGTTGATTATGTAGTGGGGTGATTTCCATTATTACATTGACTCCAAAACAGGGCTAATCAGTGCAGTTAGCTTTGTGTTATGTGTGAATAATAACAAAGTAGCTTTTTGATGCTAACCAGCGTGATTCTGCTTTGGTGTGTGTGCCTGTGTTCCCCATCAGCAAATCTGACCAGCACGCTTATCTTACACATGCACACACATATGGTGTCCACTTTTATTGTCAATCACAGCTTCATCTGATTATATCGTTCAGCTTATATTTTGTGGTTGGCTGGATCCAATAGAGCTCAGTGAGCACAGGAGGCAATAGAGGTGACATAGTGAGCCATGCAGCTATTTACTTTAGAAATGATTTCAGATGCATGTGTGGTCATGACGACGGATTCTGTGGACCGCAATCTGTTCTACCAAAACTAGCTGGTCAGGAACCTCATCAAATAATCAATAAAAGTTCATTTTCTCTGACCTTTAGACCCGTTAATGAGGCAGTTATTTGTGTGCTATAGTGTTAAGTGATTTGAACCAGCAGTAGCAGAATATTTTGCTAAATTGCAAAATTTCATCATACTTTTTTCCTAGTTTTATAAAAAACGCAGTTTATTCACAAAACAAGTTAAATATATTTTAATGACTTTAATAGAGCGTAGTGAGCACATCAGGCAAGACTCCTTTGAAAGGGACATTGCTATATATGTATATATACACAGTGCATCCGGAAAGTATTCACAGCGCTTCACTTTTTCCACATTTTGTTACAGCCTTATTCCAAAATGGATTCAATTCTTTGTCGTTTGTCGTTGTCCTGTTGGAAGATGAACCTTCGCCCCAGTCTGAGGTCCAGAGCGCTCTGGAGCAGGTTTTCATCAAGGATGTCTCTGTGCATTGCTGCATTCATCTTTCCCTCGATCCTGACTAGTCTCCCAGTTCCTGCCGCTGAAAAACATCCCCACAGCATGATGCTGCCACCACCATGCTTCACTCTAGGGATGGTATTGGCCAGGTGATGAGCGGTGCCTGGTTTCCTGCAGACATGACGCTTGCCATTCAGGCCAAAGATTTCAATCTTTGTTTCATCAGACCAGAGAATTTTGTTTCTCATGGTCTGAGAGTCCTTCAGGTGCCTTTTGGCAAAATCCAGGCAGGCTGTCATGTGCCATCTGGCCACTCTACTATACAGGCCTGATTGGTGGAGTGCTGTAGAGATGGTTGTTCTTCTGGAAGGTTCTCCTCTTTCCACAGAGAAATGCTGGAGCTCTGTCAGAGTGACCATCGGGTTCTTGGTCACCTCCCTGACTAAAGCCCTTCTCCCCCGATAGCTCCGTTTGGCTGGGCGGCCAGCTCTAGGAAGAGTCCTGGTGGTTCCAAACTTCTTCCATTTACGGATAATGGAGGCCACTGTGCTCACTGGGACCGTCAATGCTGCAGACATTTTTCTGTAACCTTCCCCAGATCTGTGCCTCGATACAATCCTGTCTCGGAGGTCTACAGACAATTCCTTGGACTTCTTGGCTTGGTTTGTGCTCTGACATGCACTGTTAACTGTGGGACCTTAAAAAGACAGGTATGTGCCTTTCCAAATCATGTCCCATCAACTGAATTTACCACAGGTGGATTCCAATCAAGTTGTAGAAACATCTCAAGGATGATCAGTGGAAACAGGATGCACCTGAGCTCATGGCAAAGGCTGTGAATACTTATGTACATGTGATTGTACATTGTAACCCATCACCTCCCATCCCCCCCCCCCCCCCCCCCACCGTTTTTTATTTTTTATTAATTTGCAAAGATTTCAAAAAAACTGCTTTCACATTGTCATTATGGGGGATTGTTTGTAGAATTGAGAAGAAAAAAAAATTAATGTAATACATTTTGGAATAAGGCTGTAACATAAAATGTGGAAAAAGTGAAGCACTGTGTGTGTGTGTGAAAATATAAAAAAAAATATATATAAAGAAATCACACACACACACACACACACATATATATCTTAGAAAATATAAAAATTATATATGAAAATACTTTTAAAAAAAATCATATGTTTTACACAGGTCAAAAGGAGTAACCCTAAGAAAGCTTCTTTATAGTCATGACTAAAAAATTCATGATATAAAAAACCCTCAAAACAAAACATGACTTGTATGAAAATATGAAAATGATTAAGTTGTGTATTCAAAGTGAATGGAAAGTATTAGTAATTTTTAGGCTACATGATGGTTACACCACCCTCACATTTTTAGAGCCAAAAGAGTTAGCAGAAAATGATATAAAATGGTATAAACTTATTTACAAAAATTAATGCAAAGATTACATTTCTAAAACGTGGCACATTCTCTTTTATCACCTTAGGCTTTCTTGTTTGTTCCTTATTTGAACCTATATTGATATTCAAAAAAATTCTACTTGGCCTTTTCCATTTAATAAAAGTGAATTAAAATCCAGCGATACAGTGTAAGAATAGATCAAATATGATCTGCAGTGTCTAGACCACTGGAGGGCACTGTGGTTCTGTCAAGGCAACCTGGATATCTTGAGCAACGCGCTTTGAAATATTTCATGAAGAGACTTGTTTGTATCCTGAAGGAAGCCGCCACAAAACTTAGGAAACATATGGTTTAAAAAGTTTGCTTTTAAATCACAGATGTAATCTCAATAGTATACGTGTGCACGAGATGGCATACAGACGGTATCTGTCTGTGTTAAATGCACGTGGGTTCCCGAGAGATGTCAAAGACGCAAATGTACAAATCAGGTAAAATCATCGAATGACACAAAACATTATAGAGACTCAAGTTTTGGTGCATTTTGGATACGGGAGTAGAGATGAAGTAGTGAGGGGACTCAGGGGAGAGGGGGGCACATTAAAGCACAGGTATTTGAAAGCTTTTTTTATCTTGTAAAAGTACACAAATACCCCCTGATGTTATTTTTTTTTTACAACAATTACACACTCCGGTCTAGGTACTTTGAATATTCCCATTCGTTTCCTTTTGGATTTGCCAAAAACTGCTCTCAAAGCTTTAACCTGGGCTGCATCCAAAATAGCATACTTCCTCAAAATATAAACAATATAAAACAATATGTGACAAAATAAGTTTGTCCGAATTGACCATATGCACGGCTACTTCCTGGTTTTCGATAAGCTAGCTATTTAATGCTAAATTAATGCTAGGCCTGACTATCAAATTGACCACATGCACTGAACGTTCCTCAATAATATAAGCCAGCTGGAAAACTTTCGTGAAATGTCACTTTTGGTGTGTTAGTATCATCAATGTCCTGAGGTAGCTTTAACAGCAGCAATAGTGTAATACTATAGTTTATAATCAGAATCACTTAAATAGCAGGCCTAGCATTAATTTAGTTATTCAAACATAAAACGGCATAAAAAAGACGCGTAGTACCTTTCTTCCTCAGCAAAATTAAATTCGACCATCAGTCAACACACTGTAAATTAAAGATTTATTGTGCACTTTAGTTAGATTCATTGAACAAAATGGGAGTTTTCACAAGTGTGCCGAAATCAGTAAACTTAAGTAATTATAAAGGGAGGGAAAGTGCGGTGCATGTAATTCTTCGCAATAAAAGTTATTGTTTTTCATGAGACTTTGTGAGTACTTAATACTTCACCTTGACAAAATGTATTTTTTAACCTAGTGATTTTATAATGTTTAATATTTATTAAAAAGCGAAACGTGTGGAATAATGGCTATATGAGCCAATAAATGCTCATCTGCCGCCATCTCCTAGTGGCAATTAACATCTTTATTGTTTTTAAATAAAAGCGTTTTCTATCAAATGTTGTATCTTGAAACATTCGGTTTTACAAATGGGGACAATCTCAGAAGAATGAACAAATAATGTTTTTGGTCATCGCACTAAAAATTACATTTGAAGTGCTGGAAAAATGATGAGTGTGCGTGTCCAGTTACGTGTTTCTTATTCCAACGTTCCCATTAGCTTCCTCTTATTGCAATCAATAAAACTAGTTTATTGGCAAAATTAGGTAGGCCAAGTGTGATAACGGCATTAAAATATAAATACATCAAAAGTCAACCATTGATGTTTTTTTGCCGATGTACAGCGAGGACAGAATGACAGCTAACTAGGGGTGTGACGACACTAGCTCACGAGACGAGACAAGATTGGGTTCACGAGAACGAGACAAGGTGAGATTTTTGGACAGTATTTTTAAGAAATCCTGGTTGTTGAAACCACATATGTAAGTTTTACTCCTCCTAAAATATTTTCAAAAAATATAGGCTATATATGACATGTTATAGCCAGATATGACAGCGCTACTGCGACACGCATCACCACAGATATGGCCTGGCACGCCAGATGAGTAGCTGAGTATCTCTTCATCAAGCTGACGTGCAAACTGTCACAAAAAGTAAACTGAAAGTAAGTCACAGACACTTAACACACAATCATCGTCATTAAAAGTAGTGAGACTAAATGATCTCACCAGTAATACCGCTCTCTCTCCTATTGTGGACTTTGATCTTAAAATTAGCTGATGATAAATAAAATGCAGCTCTTAGATATCTGTTGCTGTCGTTGACGTGAACTCCATTAAATTTGCACACAGCACGGGAATTGAAGATCGGATTCGTATCTGTTTTGCAGAGACCAAATGTAAGTGGAACTGTTTTAACAAATCAGATACCTATCCGATCAGTAAATATGCATGAAATGACCAGGTGTAAACAGGCCCACTGTCATGAGAAAAACAGATCTGAGGCTGCGTTTACACTGGCACAAAAAAAATCCCATTTCTTACTCACATCTGACACAGATTTGTTGTGCACGTGTAAACACAAAAATCCCCACGAGATCCGATCTGAGCCACTTCCAAATGTGATTTTAAATTAGATACATATCTGATATCTGAATCCGATCTATGTCTAAACACAAATATCCATTTCCCCTTTGAATTCCAAGCCACCACAAGGCGAGGGTGACACGTTTGCCCACAAAGATTGCTTTTAATGTTGTATTATGAAGCAGATGTGCTTGTGTGCGCTCACATTTTTTTTTATTGAGGTGGAAACTTTATAAAGGAAAGAAATTGCACGCAGACAGAAACATTCAGGAGCTGCTTTTCAACCTCTGTCCCATGAGATTTATACATAAAACAGTTTCACTACTGAAAGCTACATTTCTCAGCAATGAGGTGATAACTTTGCTGTAGTTAAACAACAAGCTTCACTATTAGGCTAATATTAGGGTATACCATGTTCATAGTAAAGCGATCACTGACAATTATTTTGGGCGGGAATTAATGTATTACACAGATATCGGATACCAGTCATGTCTAAAGTGAATGTAAACACTAAACAGGCATGTCAAAAGATCGGATATGGTCAAAAGTTCGGATCTGTGCATTAAGACTTGCAGTGTAAACACAGCCGGTGTCACGTGAGCAAAACATTTTTTTGAACGTAGCCTTTACTATCTCATGAGGCCACGAGAGAGGATTTATGAATGGCAGTGAAGTGATGTAACTGACACTGGTAGGTCACATGATAATGAGAACATGGCGAATGTAGTATGTCCAGATTACACTCATATTACACACACTCATATTATATAGAACATACTTTTTTTTTAGCGGTCGTGAAGTAATATTCAAAATAAGTAGGGTAAACGTACCTATTAAGCTCAAGTACCCATTAAGCACACTACTATCTTTGAGCTCAAATTATAAAAAGAAAAAAATAATGTATCATCCTACTTGATGTCTTAACCAATTGATGTGTTTGTTACTATATACCTCCTGTAATTTCAAGCTAATCAGACCATTGCACACTGAGATATGGGTATTCATGTGTTCACACTGTCTTGGTGGCCATTTTGAAAGCTGTCTGAAAACTTTCACCAAAAGAGGAGCCCCTTAAATGTGCATTTTTTAGATGTTTAAGCCTTTATTTTTGATAAGTATAACTTCTGCAAAATTAAGAGATTAATGTTTAGACTTTTGCATATTATAACCTGGAACCTGGATGTGGGAAATAATTACAGTTAGATCCAAAAGATAGTTTTAGCAACATAGCGCAGATGCTACAGAACAGTGTTAGCTTACTAGCTGTATAAGATTGTGTGCCACACTAATATATTACTTAACAGGCATTACTGGCTTGTACTTTTAAATCCATTATATTATAAATTTACAGTTTATTGATGTTCTGTGGTTTTACACTGCTGTCATTTTTAAAGACTTAATATTATTGTAAGCTGAGCTTAAAGGGTGCACTACTATGAAAATCACAGCTTCAGTGTGACATCAATAAGAAAAAGTATAATTTCATAGATATTTTCAATAATAGCTGTTCATATTAAAATATGTATGAACTTAATACATGACCTAAACTATTTATTTTGCAAAATTGTCCTTTTAAATTTAATTTAATAATATTTATTAATTTAAAAAAATGTTGCTGTTCCAATTAAGCTCAGTGTGCGCCCTTTAAGCTCATCCACATTGAACGTCTACGTAAATAATTCATAAACAGACTTTAAATATTAACTGATGGTTGTCACTTCATTCTTAAAAATTTTTGCTTAAACCCCCAAGAATTTTCAATAAAACATGTTGTGAGCTTAATGGCAACAGGGGTGTGCTTAAAGGGTACAAACATGTACCCATTAAGCACAGCCAGTCTTTTTGCATTTAATGATGTACATCTTAATTGAAATGCTTTTGTCATTTAAAATAAAATATTATTGTGTGAGAGATTAATATTTTATTTTAACATAACTCATACTGAAACCAACACCCTGTGCACTAAAAATGTCTCAGTGTAGACTTTGGTGAGCTTAATAGGTACGTTTACCCTACCTACTCATGAGAGTATGCGATTTTGGATTTTGGCCGTGTTTCTTTTCATGAACGGGTATGTGTTTTTTAACTATAATTTATATTTTTTGTATATTAAAGTCTCTCCCTTTTAAAGCTTGTGACTGATTGCCTTCAAAGACTGACTATAGCACGAAATTCGAGGGAGGGCTGTGAATGAGCATTTTACTGGTTGTACGTACTGAACGAATATGCCCAAAGACTTTAAATATAGGAAGACGGTGCACTCCGATCACTTATGAATGGGCAAAAGTGTAACGCCCAAGATGGCGAATAAGACCCGACTTCTAAATGATAGAGCCAATCGTTGATCGGTAAAATCATTGCATCACTGAAGCTCCCGTTAGAAGCTCTGGTTGCTATAGAAACAGGCAGTGTTCTGAGATGCGCGATTAGGACTGCACAAAATATATGAGACAGTTCTCAGATTTCATTGATGATTTCAAATATGAAATTTAATCGTAAGCTTGGCGAACAGTTTTGGAGAATTTGAGGTTTCCCCATTCAAAGTGATAGGAGCTGCACTTGCATGCCCGAGAGGGGTTTCAAAGATGGCCGCCGAGTAAAATGACTTGTCTTAAAGGGACTTTGATACGCCCCTTCACCGAACAAGTTGGTATTTTGATTCAGAGGGGCAATAAACGAAACCTTAATGAACTGGGAGTTGTTCATTCGTTGACTGACCGAAGTAGGGCATGCTGTTCGTCCAGTTCGTCATGTGAGTTACGGTTATTCGGTTATTTGGTTGAATGAATGATTCAGCGACTCATGACACATAACACATAAAAGAAAGAGGACCGGCCACAGAACAAATCAGTGAATGAACAAATCTTTTTTGGTGAATGGGTTTAAAAGATTTCCATCTGAAATGAATCAAAATAATATTCACCACAACTAAACCAGGTGTTGCCAACCTTTTTCAACCGAGGAACTCTCCACCCATACACTCTTGTCCAACCCAAGAACAACATAATATTAAAAGGAGAGAGTTTATTTGGTGACTTGATATAATAACTTTTATTAATAATATCGACAAATCACACATAAAAAATAACAACATTTTGATATATTTACTGTATATATAGAAATTTTTGCATGTCTTACATTTGTCTATACAGTATATCTGTCTATTCAGCCCCCTGTTGAAAAACCATTGGCTGAATTAAGAGTATGTCAATCAATCATTCTCGAGAAGAACATTGATTTGATGTCCATCTGTTAGAACTTTATTGTAGAGATCGTACAGTATTTAGGGCCCGAGCACCGATGGTGTGAGGACCCTATTGGAATTGCTCAGCCTATTATTATTCTTCTCCCAAATGAATCGCATTTGTGATGGCCTAAACATGCTCGAAAACTCATGAAACTTTGCACACGCGTCAAAAGTGGTGAAAATTTACGTCTGATATGGGTTTCAGAATTAGACGTGGCAAAATTGCTTGATAGCACCACCTACAACATTTCAACGAAGTGCCCCTCCCGCTACGTTTCATGTACAGGTATGAAATTCGGGAGACACATGTAACAGCCCAATACCTACAAAAAAGTCTCCTGGTACGAAATCTGAAAAACAACAGGAAGTGAGATATTTAGAATTTTCTTTGCAAAATTGTTGCAAATTTTGCCATTTCCAGATGCTGTACTTTAACGAACTCCTCCTAGAGATTTAATCAGATCAACATCATATTTGCACAGTCTAATCTAAA
This sequence comes from Coreius guichenoti, assembly GCA_039654105.1. Lineage (NCBI taxonomy): Eukaryota > Metazoa > Chordata > Actinopteri > Cypriniformes > Gobionidae > Coreius > Coreius guichenoti. The sequence goes on from CM077178.1 coordinate 12,601,938, forward strand.
GGCCTTTGCAACGTTAAATTGCGAAGATCTTGAGTTTTCCCTGAAGGGTGTGTCCGTGGCGGCCTCACAAAGTTCGATGTTTCGCCATAAAAGTTGTTATAACTCGGTCGTACAATGTCCGATCTGCCCCAAACTTCACATGTATTATTAGAGTCCTGGCCCCAAGACATCTACATGCCAATATTCAGTTACAGTCATAGCGCCACCTACTGGCAACAGGAAATGGCATGTTTTACACTGTGATTACCTCCTCATAGTGATTTAACCAGATCAACATCATATTTGGTCAGTCTGATCTAAAGGCCTTTGCGACATTAAATTGTGAAGATCTTGAGTTTTGGCTGAAGGGCGTGTCCGTGGCGGCCTGACAAAATCTGATGTTTCGCCATTACACAGGAAGCTGTTGTAAGTCAGGCATACAATGTCCGATCTGCCCCAAACTTCATATGTTTGATAAGAGTCCTGGCCTGAAGACATCTACATATGAGTTTCAGAATTAGGCATGGCAAAATTGCTCGATAGCGCCACCTACAACATTTCAACGAAGTGCCCCTCCCGCTACGTTTCACGTACAGGTATGAAATTTGGTACACACATGTAACAGCCCAATACCTACAAAAAAGTCTCCTGGTATGAAATCTGAAAAACAACAGGAAGTGAGATATTTTGAGTTTTCTTTGCAAAATTGTTGCAAATTTTGCCATTTCTTCACATGTGTTATTAGAGTCCTGGCCTGAAGACATCTACATGCCAATATTCAGTTACAGGCATAGCGCCACCTGTGGGCAACAGGAAAGACCATGTTTTACACTGTGATGAGTATCCTCATTGAGATTTAACCAGAACAACATCATGTTTGGTCAGTCTAATCTTAAGGCCTTGGTGATGTTAAATTGTGAAGATCTTGAGTATTCGCTGTCAGTGGCGGACTGACAAAGTCTGATGTTTCACCTCCGAAATGAATTGCATTTTTGAGGGCCTAAACATGCTCGAAAACTCATGAATCTTTGAACACGTGTCAGAAGTGGTGAAAATTTACATCTGATATGGGTTTCAGAATTAGGTGTGGCAAAATGGCTCGATAGCGCCACCTACAAAATTTCAAAGAAGCACCCCTCCCGCTACATTTCACGTAGAGGTATGAAATTTGGTACATACATGTAACAGCCCAATACCTACAAAAAAGTCTCCTGGTACGAAATCTGAAAACCAACAGGAAGTCAGCTATTTTGATTTTTCTTTGCAAAATTGTTGCAAATTTTGCCATTTGCAGACGTTGTACTTTAAAGAACTTCTCCTAGAGATATAATCAGATCGACATCATATTTTGGTCAGTCTAATTTAAAGGCCTTGGCGACGTTAAATTGTGAAGATCTTGAGTTTTCCCTGAAGGGCGTGTCCGTGGCGGCCTCACAAATTTCGATGTTTTGCCATGAAACAGGAAGTTGTTGTAACTCGGGCATACAATGTCCGATCTGCCCTAAACTTCACGTTTGATAATAGTCCTGACCTGAAGACATCTACTTGGCAATATTCAGTTACAGTCAAAGCGGCACCTGCTGGCAGCAGGAAGTGTGGCACATCGAAATGACTTTGCTGTATTTCTCCTATATTTAACTGTTTAAATGCATGTCACCCACTATTTGCTGTTTTCCTGAGGCCACCGGGTGGCGGTGGCCCCGGGTACGAGGGCCCTTTCATCGCTGCTTGCAGCTTTAATTGACATTAGGTTTGCTAATGGAAAGAGCATGCTGTTAAAACACATTCAAGTCTGTGCAAATGCCATATTTTTTATGTGACGTGACAGACAGAAGTACAGTCTGTTCAGTGTTGTTCCGATGTGAACCTGACAAGCTTTAAATGTCTTTTCTGTCGTCAAAACACATTATTTTAAATGTGCCAAATATGATGCTTAATTGGATGAAAGTCATTACATACAAGCACACTTTTTAAAATATTTCCTTTAGCATGTCACACAATGCAAAAATGCCTACATACGTTATCTTATTCTAAGTTTGGATGAGACTTTGTGAGAATGCATGGATGAGTCTGTTATGCCATGTGTGTCTCACTTTTGTTTTCATGTGTGTGTGAGAGAGACAGAATTAATTTTTTGACATTTATATGTGTGACTGAGGGACAAACAAAAATAGTATGTGTCAGAGAGAGTGGCAATATACTCATGTTGTTATGTGTTTTTTTCTGACAGAGCCCATCTGCACCAAGCCATTGTCTTCATTGCACTGTAAAGATGAGTTCTCAAAACCATCATAAAATCACTACTAATCAGAGAGGAACAAGAAGACAGACATGTCAGATGTAATGTAAGATATGCATTATGTCTCACACGACATTTTTTGTTCGCACAGGCTGCGTTCTTGCATTACAAACAACTGGACGGAACATAATGGATGTTTATAAGCACATACATTGCTGCTAGAGATGTTTATCCCACCCTAGATTCATCTGATTGGTCCATTGTTGTACAACCAAAATTGAGCCGCAGTTTCCATTTGTTTTTACTTGACCCTGCATTTTAAATGCTGCAAAATACAGCAAGATTTTAACCTTGCAGTGATATGATGATGGTCCTTGTTCAGATTCTGTAACTATTTCAAAATGGCTTTTAATGTCATTTAATGACTGTTTAAATAAGAACTATCAATATGGGTTGCTGGAAATTTGGGTTCCACTAAAATTCTTAAGAGTTATGCATGTTTAGAGCTGGCATATACACAATACAAGAAAGAACCAGCCAAAAGGGCATAAAGAGATTTGAGATTTTTTTTGTCAGTAGGGTCCAATCTTGTTTGGACCCCAGCGTTCTTCCTTGGTGTTCTGTAGAGAAAAGAAAATCATAATAAAATTGGACCTGAAAATTCTGCATACGCATTTGGTTGGAACTCTATGCAGCGACAATGAAAAGGTGTCTGGACAGCCCTAGTTACTACCTATTTTTGGTTCAGAATCTACAAATCCACGAGGTCTCGCTGATGGAACTCTTAGGTTCTGTTTACACCTGGTATGAAGATGCATTTTGGTCGATCAGATCACAAGTAGACAACGCTAAATACAGGTGTAAATGGGGTCTAAATCGTTTTGAGCTTGTCCACTTCTGACCACTTCCAGAGGTAGCCAAAAACACATTCGACTGGATTGCTTTCATAGTGTAAACGCTCATGTGACTGAATGTGTTCGAGCAACCACAATAGACCACCCACTCTCCACCTACTGACCTAATGCGTAAACATTATGAGAAGCGCACTAGCCAGACGGGAAGTTTGGTTTAAAGATGAAAAACGTACCAAGCACAATGTTCTCTCACATTCCTGTTTTCTAACACACACTCACAGCATTCGGCTGGTCTTGCGGCTCTCAGAGCAGAAATGAAAGCTGATGCTCTCTGTGCTTTTCTGTCGTCTCTGTGCTCGTTCATATGTAAATTGTGTGAGTTTATTTTGTCCATTAGATCGAAAGATCTGTAAAAGCCCATGCATTTACTCGCCCATAGACCCTCCGCTCGAAGAAATCTTGACAGAAGTGGTTGAAAGTGGATAAAAGAGATGGATTAAAACACCAGGTGTAAACGAGAATGTGTCTCCCTCGTCTACTTGTGATCGATCAAAACGCATCTTAATACCAGGTGTAAACAGGGCCTTAAAGTTTCAGTACGTGGCCTTTTGGATATACAACACCTCCCCTCCCCGGCACTATAATTTGTTTAGATGTTGATTTATGAACTAATTGCCTATAATTGCTGCTTAGCACCACTATTAATCCATGATGTGTGGTTCCAGGAGCACATTAGTCTGGATTTATATAATGAAGTAATTAGTTCAATTATAGAAGAAATAAAAGGAAGGAAAAAGGATGAGGACGAGGAAGGGGCATGTATTTTTTAGAAGAAGAGAAGCACTTAAATGATAAAAAAGAGGATCCCAGTGTGTGTGAGAGATACTTTGCTTGCGTGTGAGCTCATTTCCTGCTGCATTGCTCATCTTGGTGAATTAGTTCCTTCTGTACTTCATTCCAAACCATTCAGCACTCTCTCCCATGTGTTTTCATTGCCATACTCGCCCAGTCTATCCTGTCTCTCTGAGGGTGACGTACAGACTGCATTGTCTGCAGGCATTGTCATTGTTATTAGCCTTGTGGATTGCTTCAGGGGGTATGTGCAAGCTCAGGGGAGAAGGAGCCAGGCTGGATAATTAGTTTTTCCTCAATGCCAGACGAGCGCACCGCCACTGTCGCGGACTGGAAACAGGAAGTGCTAAGATTGTCAAGGCAACAGCAGCCAGGCTGCATTCCAGCGCAGCCTCCCCTACACACCATCAAATCACTGACAGGACAATGGCAGCGGTCTCGATGGAGGTAACAGATTGCTGTCATTATGTTCTGTCAGGTGCTTTATTGCAGAAATGTCTTTATGAGAGGCAGTGGGAACTGTCTGCGCTGAAGGTGTCGGCGTGTGCGGCTGTCTAACTGTAGTTTAAATAGCACACTAGATGAGATAACAGCCAATAAGAAGGCACTTTGAGACAAGTAGCATGGGTCATACATAATCAGCCATCAAAGGCACATTTAATAATGAATTTCATACTGATGAACATGGCTTCATTATTGTCCTGCACATCCATTACTCGGTCTGCGTGTGTCCACTGGGCGACGTATCTCTGATGATGTCACAACACTGAGGAGGGGGCAGTGACAGGGTTGATGCCTAGACCTGGATTTGGTTCTGTTGCCATGGGATACATATATGCTAATAAGCAAGATGGCCACGCTCATGAGCAGTGAGCTGGCAAATCCAAGTAGGAGGCCATAAAGTAGAGGCCATGCTCTGTTTAGCAGATGTGGCTGATAAGGTGGCACTGGTTGCCTTTTCACCACCAAGTCCACGTCTTTCCAGGTGAACCCTCTGGCTGTTAAGCAATCAGTGACAAGAGTTGTTAGCATGAGTCATTGCTTTTCAGATAAGATACAGTTGCTTACAGACAACTATATTTGATAATAGTTCTTGAGTTGATAGATTAGATAGTTGATAATGATACTGTAATGTATTAAAAAGTTATTTAATTTGGTGGGTATATTATGAGGAATCAAATTTTCCTTGATCTTTTAAAATATTGTTCATTGTAAAATGCATTGCTATTTTCATAAGTTTCACAGGGTTTAACAATAAGTATGGCCCAGGGCCAGTGTGAGCGAGTCCAGTTGCACAGTCGGGCCGATGTTTGCGTTCATTGATCATACTGTACATGTGCTTTGCAGACTTAAAAATACATTTTTCTGTGATGTATTGAACATTGTTGGTGGAAATTCTGCTGATGTTAATATTTCACTGAGGTCAAGTTATCTAGTTGTCAGAACTGTAAAAATGATTTGTGAGGATTTTGGAATATCAGTTTAGCGAGGGTTGAAAAATGTTAAACAAATCATAGTGTGTTATTGGTTTCCGGCAAAAATGTTAGTTGTTATTGCAAATTAAAAACCTTTCCTTGTGGCAAATAATACTTACTGTGTAATGAAAAATAGAAGTAGATTTAAATTGAATTATTAAAATGAAATATTTTATATATTAAATAAAATCGAGAAAAATAGATTACTATTTATCATCAAATGTTACATTTTCCGTGGCTAAAAAGACAGAAATAACACATTTTTATATATACACTTTTTATATACACTACCATTCAAAAGTTTGGGGTCAGTACATTTTTTTTTTTTTTAAAGATATTAATACTTTTATTCAGCAAGGACACATTGATGCATTCTGATAAAAATGGACAGTAAAGACTTTTAAATAAATTCTATTTAAATAAATACTGTTCTTTTGAATTTTCTATTCATCAAAATTGATCACGGTTTTATCAGAAATTTTAAGCAGCACAACTGTTTTCAGCATTGCTAAGAATAAATGTTTCTTGAGCAGCAAATCATCATATTAGAATGATTTCTGAAGGATCATGTGACACTGAAGACTGGAGTAATGATGCTGAAAATTCAGTTTTGTCATCACAGGAATAAACTACATTTTATGATATATTGAAATAGAAAAGTTATTTTAAATTGTAATAATATTTCATAATATTTAGGGCAGTAATCAACCAAAGAAAATCTTGGTCGACTGAAGTCCTGAAATTTTCGACTAAAAATTGACTAAAAATGACGTTAGGAAAAAAAACGTTAAATTAATTAGCTGTGCACTGTGCGCAGTACTTGGTAGCCTTGTTGTCTGCCTAAATGAATTATAAATAAACATAAAAAACTAGTAGGCTATTTGCAGTATATTAAATTGTTTTTGACCTGATTTTTTTGCACTGAAATGAGTCTGACACACGAGTCTGTCGGCTCTGACAGCGTTGCATCACGTGCACCTGCGCAATATCATAGCCTATGATTTCCGAAAATATAGTACTATGTTGTCAACTAGTGATATCATCACAAGAACTTTTGAGGAATATGCAACATAATTTAGAAAATTGTTTTTGTCATATGTATTATAATAACTGACAGACACTATCATTTCCGGTCTGTGCAGCTCGAACATAGGAGCTCAGCTCAGCTTCGCGGCTGAGACACGAATACACTATTAACTTAAAGCTTTATGTATATACCTTAACTGTATATCCAGGTTCCAAAACTTTTAACAAGTTCTTAAAACCGTGGCCCTCCACAACAGCAATGGGCCTCATATCCTGAGCAATAAAGTTAATAATTCCTTCCGTGATATTATATTTCCGTTTGGATGATAAAGGAGGCTTAAAATCCAGCGTGGTCTGGGTGTGTCTGGGGGATGCCTTAATTGTAGATGGGTGCGCCTGCAGTTATAAAACGATTATTACACTAAAACATTGAAATATGGCAATTCTGATATGTTCATATAGCCTACTCAAAACAGACGGGGCAACCTAACGCAGACAAGTTAGCTTACCGTTTTTAGGTGATATGACATGTTTGTCGTCGAGCTGTGATATGCAGACTGTTGCTTGCAAAATTTGGATTAGACTTTTCCCATTTTCTATATTAAAAAAATGCTGCCACACTGCCGATGTCTTTGTTGACATGGTAGAAAGAGGACTGACTAGGAAAACGCTCTCACAATTAAATAAATAATATACAGCAAAGTAGCCTACTTCAATCTGTCTCTCTTCTCCAGTGGGTTGGGCTAATCCAAAAGTGAAAACAAGGGGGGTGTTCTGAAGACACTGTTACCTGTGAAACAGGGGTGCTCTGAAAACACCCCCATTAGCAATTAGTGCTTTCCATTAGTGCAATTAGTGCTGATGAAATGAACGCGGCAAAACTGATGAAATGAACGCGGCAAAACTTATGAAATGAACGCGGCAAAAAATCGACCAATCAGAATTTTGGTCGAGCCAGAACGTATCGACTAATAATCGACTAATCGACTGGGAGATTACAGCCCTAATAATATTACTGTTTTCAAACTGCATTTTTGATTTAAAAAAACTAGCCTTTCTAAGAAGCTTTACAAATCACCAAGGCCTGGTTTCACAGAAAGGGCTTAGATTAAGCCAGGATTAGGCCTTAATTCAATTAGGACATTTAAGTAGCTTTAATAAACATGCCTTAGAAAAAAACATTCCTGGTGTGCATCTTGAGACAAAACAATGGCAGTGACATATTTTAAGATATGTCAGTGCAAGTTGCTTTCAGTTAAAACAGCAAATGAACATACAGTTATTTAAAAAAAATAACAATGGTGGGGCCAGTTCAGCAGAAACTGATGATAAGCAGCCAAACTACCTTGTTACGTTTATTCATCAACAACGCCTAATCAGTGCTCAGAAACTTGGCTCCTTCTAGACCAGGGATGTCCAAACCTGCTCCTGGAGGGCCACTGTCCTGTAGAGTTTAGCTCAAACTGGCCAACACACCTGCCTGGAAGTTTCTAGTATGTCTAGTAAGACCTTGATTAGCTGGTTCAGGGGTGTTTAATTGGGGTTGGAACTCCAATTATATAATTGACAGTGGCCCTCCAGGAGCAGGATTGGTCACCTCTGTTCTAGACTAACATTATAAAGCTACGTTCAGACTGTCAGTCCAAATCCGATTTTTGTGCATATCCGATTGAAATCCGATCAGATTTAGCTAGTGTGAACGGCCAAAAATCTCATGAAATGCAATTTTTTTTTTTTTACAAATCTGTTTTGAGCTACATTCATATGTGGTTTGAAATCCTATTCAAATCACATTTCTGGAAATCCGTTTCTGTCTGACCGCTCTGGTCTGATTTGGTGTGGTTTATGTGACTTTCTCACGCCATGTAAACTGTAAACTTCAAATGTTGTTATAGGAAACATGCTGAAAGTCGCTTCAGAAACAATGCTGTGCTGTTGCAAAGTGCCGGACGAGCAGAAAATGACAATATAACATGGACATATTTTGAAACCGGCAGAGACGGAGACGACAGCGTGGAAAAAAGCTGCTGACACCAGCCTCCCTGCCTCAGAGGACGCAGTAGTCCAGCGCGGCGGCTACACATTTCCATGTTGTAAAATTGAAAGAAGACAACATCTCTATTGCAAACCCCTCCATGTTGTGGTTTTTGTTGTTGTTTTCGGCGTATGCCTACGCAACTTAATTGCCATAGAAACCAATGCAGATATTCTGGAAAACAAAAGAGCAGCATGGACACACAAATCGGATCTGAACAGTTGCGATACACAATGTGGACGTCAATAGTTTTAGATCAGATTCCAATTGGATACACAAATAATCGGATTTGGACTGACAGTATGAACGTAGCCTAAGAGGACCTCAGGGGAAAAAATTAAACTTGTATAATATTAATGTTCTTGCATAATATCATATTTCATGGTTTAGAAATAGAGACCCAAGAATATAATATAGACCTCAATAACATCAGTCTTTCTATAATTTGTAAATCTGCTGAGGCATCTCACCCTGTTTTGCAGAATACTGCAGCACCTCCTCATGGTTCCCATGATCATCATGATCTTCTGGTTGATGCTTCTCCAGATGGGTGGCCATTTGGCTAACAAGTTCATGGTAGCCTTCCACATATCTCTGTATAGCAAGCGTTTTGTCCTGGTTGATGTTCTTACCCACCTCTGTTAGATAAAAAGCACATGCATTACTTCTAGTCCAGTTGTGTAGTTGTGACCGTTGTCTTTCCTCATATGGTTTTAACATGAATTAACTTCATTACTTGATGACAGTTATGCTGGAGGCAGCTCTAGCAGATGTTTATTTGTGACATTCATTTCATATTCGTACAAGACACAAACAATTCTTGCTGCACATTAAGAAATCAAACAGAGAGTAATAGCCTTCATGAACGCCTTGAAATGAGATTAACTAAGTGTGCAGGGCCCAACAAATGTAGCACGTATAATGAAGCAAGAACAACTGAAGATGACACGCATGCCGGAACATAAGTATGCTATTTATCCAAGGTGCTGTCGCTGAGTGGCTACTGTTCATCATAGCCCATTTACAGGCCGGCAATTTAAAGCTCTTGTAATTGCCGCATTGTGCATTTCCCATACGCATGAGTTTCTGTGTTTGCAGAGGAATCATTTTTATTTTCTGCAACGCACCGCATTGACTGAAGGATGTTCTTGGGCTGTCTAGCCTGTCATTTCCCCCCCCCGTTTCTTCTCTGTTTATCCCTTTCTCCCTTTAACGGAGATGATGAAAGGAACAGATGGCGTGTAGTGAATCTGGTGTCAGCTCCAGTGAGCCTGCTGTCATATCGTTTGCACCTTCTCATATCTGATGCCATTCGGCTGTGGAGTCGCCTGTACGCCGGACCACAATCACTGCCAGAGGAGTGACAGGGTGCAAAGTGCGTTCCATCAGAAATGTATAAAAATAACATTATGCATTCTGCTGAGTTTCATCTTTTGGTGTGCAAGATGAATTACTGAATTAGCTCGGTGCTTGTTGCATCAGTGGTGCAAAAACAAAACAAAAGGAGATGGAAAAACTCTTTTATAAAGTTTTTGGCAAACTCCATTGTTGGCAAATGAATATCATGTTAGCTGTGGTTTTGTAGGGGTCCTTAAAGGTCAAGTATGTAGTTTTACTATGTTAAAATTAGGGCTGCCCACTAATAATTGATCACACATTAGTCGACAAGATGAGGCTTAGTCGACCAAATTTTAATTAATCGGTTAGTTGTAGAAAAAAACAACACAAGCAAAGGTCCATGTGGTAATCCAAATATTCGCATATCATTAATCAACCTCAATCATGGCTTATCATTTGAAACATGTTAGTAGTAGCCTAAGTTTACTTGGCCGCTTGCTCTAACGTTAACGCTAAATGTGCGCTATTATTAGGTGCATATCCAAGTGTTCTTGCAGAGTGTGAAAGCTAAATTAGTACCGCGCTTACTGCATGACGTTTAACTTAACATGCATTTCAGTCTATAGGCACATCACAAAACTGTTGAGATGACGAGTCAGCATCTGCGGCAAGCTTTATGCGTGCACTTGAGTGCTTCATTTATATTTTAAAGGCTTATTATTGGTTTAGTATTTCTCTGTATTGTAGAACAATGTTAGCAATGTTACATATAATATTTTTTCACAGCCCTGAAACTCAAACCATTTTCTGATGCCATTCACCCAGTATGGGCTATATTAAAGTAATTAAAATAATATCATAAACGTGTGACTAGTCGACTAATGGTTTTGATGGGGCAGCCTTAGTTAAAATACTTTATTCTATACCCGTTTAGTTTGTAGAGGGATCATTCTCAAAAATGTCTGACTTTCTGACTTAAACGTGAAGTTCCTTTGAAATTTGACATTATTACAAGAATCATCTGAATTTTATTTTTATTTATTTATTTATTTTTTATTATTATTTGATCTTAATTCTGGATGATTTGAAGTAACAGTAATTCTCATAAAGATAATTTTTAATGACAAATCAGTTTGACAAAACAGTCGTCAATCAGACACCATTAAATAAATAAATAAATATATATATATATATATAAAATATACATTCAGTGTGGAGAACAAGTATTTGATACACTGCCGATTTTGCAGGTTTGCCCACTTACAAAGCATGTAGAGGTCTGTAATTTTTATCATAGGTACACTTCAACTGTGAGAGACAGAATCTAAAACAAAAATCCAGAAAATCACATTGTATGATTTTTAAATAATTAATTTGCATTTTATTGCATGACATAAGTATTTGATCACCTACCAACCAGTAAGAATTCCAGCTCTCACAGACCTGTTAGTTTTTCTTTAAGAAGCCCTCCTGTTCTCCACTCATTACCTGTATTAACTGCACCTGTTTGAACTTGTTACCTGTATAAAAGACACCTGTCCACACACTCAATCAAACAGACTCCAACCTCTCCACAATGGCCAAGACCAGAGAGCTGTGTAAGGACATCAGGGATAAAATTGTAGACCTGCACAAGGCTGGGATAGGCTACAGGACAATAGGCAAGCAGCTTGGTGAGAAGGCAACAACTGTTGGCGCAATTATTAGAAAATGGAAGAAGTTCAAGATGACGGTCAATCTCCCTCGGTCTGGGGCACCATGCAAGATCTCACCTCGTGGGGCATCAATGATCATGAGGAAGGTGAGGGATCAGCCCAGAACTACACGGCAGGACCTGGTCAATGACCTAAAGAGAGCTGGGACCACAGTCTCAAAGAAAACCATTAGTAACACACTACGCCGTCATGGATTAAAATCCTGCAGCGCACGCAAGGTCCCCCTGCTCAAGCCAGCGCATGTCCAGGCCCGTCTGAAGTTTGCCAATGACCATCTGGATGATCCAGAGGAGGAATGGGAGAAGGTCATGTGGTCTGATGAGACAAAAATAGAGCTTTTTGGTCTAAACTCCACTCGCCGTGTTTGGAGGAAGAAGAAGGATGAGTACAACCCCAAGAACACCATCCCAACCGTGAAGCATGGAGGTGGAAACATCATTCTTTGGGATGCTTTTCTGCAAAGGGGACAGGACGACTGCACCGTATTGAGGGGAGGATGGATGGGGCCATGTATCGTGAGATCTTGGCCAACAACCTCCTTCCCTCAGTAAGAGCATTGAAGATGGGTCGTTCCTGGGTCTTCCAGCATGACAACGACCCGAAACACACAGCCAGGGCAACTAAGGAGTGGCTCCGTAAGAAGCATCTCAAGGTCCTGGAGTGGCCTAGCCAGTCTCCAGACCTGAACCCAATAGAAAATCTTTGGAGGGAGCTGAAAGTCCGTATTACCCAGTGACAGCCCCGAAACCTGAAGGATCTGGAGAAGGTCTGTATGGAGGAGTGGGCCAAAATCCCTGCTGCAGTGTGTGCAAACCTTGTCAAGAACTACAGGAAACATATGATCTCTGTAATTGCAAACAAAGGTTTCTGTACCAAATATTAAGTTCTGCTTTTCTGATGTATCAAATACTTATGTCATGCAATAAAATGCAAATTAATTACTTAAAAATCATACAATGTGATTTTGTGGATTTTTGTTTTAGATTCCGTCACTCACAGTTGAAGAGTACCTATGATAAAAATTACAGACTTCTACATGCTTTGTAAGTGGGCAAACCTGCAAAATCGGCAGTGTATCAAATACTTGTTCTCCCCACTATATATATATATATATATATATATATTTTATCTTCAGTTGAACATTATTTAATAAAATTTTATGTTATGTAAATCTGATCAATTCAAACATAAATTTTCAAAAATACTGATAAATTAAAGAATCTCTAATATCAGCCAATGATCTTTATGGTAACGATATATTGTGCATCTTTACTCAATAGTGTACAAATTATTGTAGGTTAGTTTGACTGTTTACTGAGTGTGGTGGTGCAGTTGTGTGTCGTGTGTCACTAGCCGCATTTCCATTAACCTTCAAATTAAGCAAATTGAAAATACTCCTAATGGAAACACATACATTTTGCAAAAATATATCGCAAAACGTTCATGAGGTGGTTTTTCAGGCAATTCGAAAAAGGAATATTTAAAAAAACTGCATTGGAAACAGTTTTTTCGCATTTACAGATCACCTGGCGTACGTAAAAGTAACATGATGATTCTGAATCAACAGTTCCTCTGTGAAATCGTGTACTATAACCTCCCAGAAACACGTCATATGTGGCTGCTCCCAAGTACAAGGGACTTTACTTGCCATTAATGCTTGGATAACATGCCTATGTCTCCTTCGATTAAAAATACTGGCTAGTGCGGTGACTGCGATATACGTAAACCTACCAACATCCGTCACCATGATTTTTGGAATGACTTATCGTGAGAGGAAAAAATTACGTTTTAGTCGCATAACATCAGTTAATGGAAACGCCATCATTTCGCAATAGATTTTTATCAACATTTAGAAAATATCGGAAAAGTTTTGCGCAAATCTGTAATGGAAACCAGGCTAGTGTTGTTGTGTGCAGCTGACCTATGGCAATGTCAGTCCTGCTGATCTGTTGCAGTGCACGAGACAGCCTGTCGTAGTATATCTGCTTGCCGTGAATCTGCAGCCAGTCCTTTAGCGCTGAGTGACAGGGGGGCTTCTGGTCTGACAATCACATATAAATGCACAATATCAAACATGCTCCAGACAGGCAGAAGGAAAGCAGCCAGCAATAGAAGCAACAGCTCTTCAGTTGTTCAGGCAATTAAACAATTCATTCATGTCCCACTACCTCGATAGATTTCATTTCTGATGAAAAGGGATTATTTCAACAATTCATCTGGTTGAGATGTCTCTCGAGTGGACCTCTCAACGGCAGACTGATGTGTGCAGTGGAGATAAACAAATACATTTGGCTGCTTATGACCTCTTCATTTACTGCAGGATGTGTCATGTCACACATCACACTGCGGGGATTCATTAGCATAAAACAAATAAGTATCAAATTATTAGAGCTGATTGAGACTATTTAAAGCAGCCACGCTTGTGTCTATCATGCTTACCTGTGTTTCTGCGCCTTCTTGACTGCAGTAACTGGTTCCTTTTAGCAGATAGTCGGTCCAAGTGTTGGAAGATGTTCTCCTCAGGTTGAGACATGGCAGAGATGAGCTCCTCACACTCACGATCTGTCAGTAGCTCCACCAGACGTTCCAGCTGGTGAGGTCCAATGTCCTCTGCCACTGTGGCAGAAGAAGAAAAATCAGACACATTTCAATGTTGTTTCCCCCTCACTTATAATGTTAGTCAAGGTTATTTGCACTAGAAGAAAAAATTTAGTTTAACCATGACCATTCTATATGTAAATTATCTTTTTTTGTGATTGACTAATCGTTTTGTGTGTGAAAATGAGTAACCACGCCTCCACCAAGTTTTTGATATGTAAATGTGCACGGTTATATTCTAAGGTACACTTGGTTATGAATCTGAATTAGTGGTCTTTTTGAAATGTTAGATGTTTTCAGAACTTTGGTGTCACTCAGTAGATATTATTTTAATATTTTTTTTTTTTTTTAAAGAAGTCTCTTATTCTCACCAAGGCTGCATTTATTTGATCAAAAATTCTGTAAAATAGTAATATTGTGAAATATTATTTACAGTTTGAACTGTTGTAATGTATTTTAAAATGTAATTCCTGTAAAAGTAATTTCTTTCAAAACCCAAAAAAATCTAACCTGCTCCAAACTTACGAATGATAGTGTACACTTTAGATATATGATTAAGAGAGAGAATGAGTAGCGTACTGGGTAAGGCATGGAAATTTCTATAGTCAATTAAAAAAAAAAAATGATTAGTTAAAAAATCATGTTATTTTCTTGTTTGTTTCTTATTTGCCCTCCATTTTCTTATCAACTTTTTATTCAATGGATCAGTTAATGTCTTGAGGTGCAGTGCTGTAATAATTTGTCACGTAACACCTCTCTCTCCAACACACACACACACACATTCTTGAATATGTGGTTTACGGGGACTTTCCATAGGCGTAATGGTCTTTATACCGTACAAACCGTATATTCTATCCCCTTACACTAACCCTACCCCTAAACCTACCCATCACACAAAACTTTCTGCATTTTTACATTAAAAAAAACACATAGACCATTTTTACGTTGTAATACCCATGTCATTATACACATTTGTGTCCTCATAAACCACATATACCTGTACACACACACACACACACACAAATGTATACATAAGTTGTGCCTGTACAATTCTAGGTGTACCTGTATCACGCTTGACAGTGTTTATGGCAGCTGTTATGACGGCAGCGGATACCATCCTTTGAAGAATGTATAGAACAGCTGTGAATATCATTGGGAGAGGCAGACGCGTGACATTTTGGGGAAGAGGTGTAATCAATTAATGGGGACGTATGATAGGAGACGCATTTCCCTCTCTATCACTGTCACCTTCAGTGAATAAACCACCCTTTCATGTCAATACCGCACAGCAGGTGGATCAGTCACTTTGTGTCTATTTGTTATTTGCATCTGCTGTAAGCCATCTCCACTCACCTGTATCGTCAGCGACACTTGGGCTGAAGAAAAGGAGGAGGAAGAAGCTGAGCACCAATACTTGCATTGTAACTGAAATCTTTGAGATGGCAGTTACATCTGTGGGTCTGTCTTTATTTTCAAATCATCCGGAATCACGAGTCATCGTGTGTGGAATTTGAAACTAAACAGTCTGTTCTGTTCTGTGGACAAATGGCTCTATTTGGTCGGTTTCTGCTGAAGGAACAGCCAGTGCTGGAGGCTACAATCACCGCAGCCTAAAATAGTCAAGGTCCTCAGCAAGGACGCCTTCTATTTCTCCTTATTCTCTTTCACTTTGTTTCTTCTCCTTGAGGATTTAAATTAATAAACACCATGATTGTGAATTTAGCACCAAGCAGTATTTACAGCCAAAAGATTAATATTTATTTGAGACATGATACATTTTTCACAGTATTTTTACAGAATGCTGTTTTTACACTCAGGGAGCACTATGTACATCCCCACAACCACTTGGTGATTAAACCTATCTATCTATCTATCTATCTATCTATCTATCTATCTATCTATCTATCTATCTATCTCTCTCTCTCTCTCTCTCTCTCTCTATATATATATATATATATATATATATATATATATATATATATATACAAACCCGATATATATATATTTTGTCCCAAAAAAGTTGGGACACTGTACAAATTGTGAATAAAAAAGGAATGCAATAATTTACAAATCTCATAAACTTATATTTTATTCACAATAGAATATAGATAACATATCAAATGTTGAAAGTGAGACATTTTGAAATGTCATGCCAAATATTGGCTCATTTTGGATTTCATGAGAGCTACACATTCCAAAAAAGTTGGGACAGGTAGCAATAAGAGGCCGGAAAAGTTAAATGTACATATAAGGAACAGCTGGAGGACCAATTTGCAACTTATTAGGTCAATTGGCAACATGATTGGGTATAAAAAGAGCCTCTCAGAGTGGCAGTGTCTCTCAGAAGTCAAGATGGGCAGAGGATCACCAATTCCCCCAATGCTACGGCGAAAAATAGTGGAGCAATATCAGAAAGGAGTTTCTCAGAGAAAAATTGCAAAGAGTTTGAAGTTATCATCATCTACAGTGCATAATATCATCCAAAGATTCAGAGAATCTGGAACAATCTCTGTGCGTAAGGGTCAAGGCCGGAAAACCATACTGGATGCCCGTGATCTTCGGGCCCTTAGACGGCACTGCATCACATACAGGAATGCTACTGTAATGGAAATCACAACATGGGCTCAGGAATACTTCCAGAAAACATTGTCGGTGAACACAATCCACCGTGCCATTCGCCGTTGCCAGCTAAAACTCTATAGGTCAAAAAAGAAGCCATATCTAAACATGATCCAGAAGCGCAGGCGTTTTCTCTGGGCCAAGGCTCATTTAAAATGGACTGTGGCAAAGTGGAAAACTGTTCTGTGGTCAAAATTTGAAGTTCTTTTTGGAAAACTGGGACGCCATGTCATCTGGACTAAAGAGGACAAGGACAACCCAAGTTGTTATCAGCGCTCAGTTCAGAAGCCTGCATCTCTGATGGTATGGGGTTGCATGAGTGCGTGTGGCATGGGCAGCTTACACATCTGGAAAGGCACCATCAATGCTGAAAGGTATATCCAAGTTCTAGAACAACATATGCTCCCATCCAGACGTCGTCTCTTTCAGGGAAGACCTTGCATTTTCCAACATGACAATGCCAGACCACATACTGCATCAATTACAACATCATGGCTGTGTAGAAGAAGGATCCGGGTACTGAAATGGCCAGCCTGCAGTCCAGATCTTTCACCCATAGAAAACATTTGGCGCATCATAAAGAGGAAGATGCGACAAAGAAGACCTAAGACAGTTGAGCAACTAGAAGCCTGTATTAGACAAGAATGGGACAACATTCCTATTTCTAAACTTGAGCAACTTGTCTCCTCAGTCCCCAGACGTTTGCAGACTGTTATAAAAAGAAGAGGGGATGCCACACAGTGGTAAACATGGCCTTGTCCCAACTTTTTTGAGATGTGTTAGTGCCATGAAATTTAAAATCAACTTATTTTTCCCTTTAAATGATACATTTTCTCAGTTTAAACATTTGATATGTCATCTATGTTGTATTCTGAATAAAATATTGAAATTTGAAACTTCCACATCATTGCATTCTGTTTTTATTCACAATTTGTACAGTGTCCCAACTTTTTTGGAATCGGGTTTGTATATACATACACTATATTGCCTAAACTTTTGGGACGTCTGCCTTTACATGCACATGAACTTTAATGACATCCCATTCTTAATCCATAGGGTTTAATATGGAGTTGACCCACCCTTTACAGCTTGAACTCTTCTGGGAAGGCTTTCCACAAGGTTTAGGAGCGTGTTTATGGGAATATTTGACCATTCTTCTAGAGGCGAATTTGTGAGGTCAGGCACTGATGTTGGACGAGAAGGCCTGGCTTGCAGTCTCTGCTCTAATTCATCCCAAAGATGTTCTATCGGGTTGAGGTCAGGACTTTGTGCAGGCCAGTGAAGTTCCCCCACACCAAACTCGCTCATCCATGTCTTTATGGACCTTGCTTTTGTGCACTGGTATGCAGTCATGTTGGAACAGGAAGGGGCCATCCCCAAACTGCTCCCACAAAGTTGGGAGCATGAAATTGTCCAAAATGTCTAGGTATGCTGAAGCTTTAAGAGCCACTATCACTGAAACTATGTGGCCAAGCCCAACTCCTGAAAAACAACCCCACACCATAATCCCCCCTCCACCAAACTTTACACTTGGCACAATGCAGTCAGGCAAATACCGTTCTCCTGGCAACCGCCAAACCCAAACTTGTCCATCGGATTGCCAGACAGAGAAGTGTGATTCGTCACTCCAGAGAACACGTCTCTACTACTCTAGAGTCCAGTGGTGGCGTGCTTTACATCACTGCATCCGACACTTTGCATTGCACTTGGTGATGTAAGGCTTGGATGCAGCTGCTCAGCCATGGAAACCCATTCCATGAAGCTCTCTACTCACTGTTCTTGAGCTAATCTGAAGGCCACACAAAGTTTGGAGGTCTGTAGCTATTGACTCTGCAGATAATTGGTGACTTCTGCTCACTGTGCGCCTCAGCATGCGCTTACCCTGCTCTGTATTTTTACGTGGCCTACCACTTCGTGGCTGAGTTGCTGTTGTTCCCAATTGCTTCCACTTTGTTATAATACTACTAACAGTTGACCGTGGAATATTTAGTAGTGAGGAAATTTCACGAATGGACTTATTGCACAGGTGGCAACGCTTCACGGTACCACGCTTGAATTCACTGAGCTCCTGAGAGAGACCCATTCTTTCACAAATGTTTGTAGAAGCAGTCTGCATGCCTAGGTTCTTGATTTTATACACCTGTGGCCATGGAAGTGATTGGAACACCTGAATTCAATGATTTGGAGGGGTGTCCCAATACTTTTGGCAATATAGTGTGTACAGAGTACTCCCCCCGTGTATGTAAATGGTTAGAACTAGAAGTGTGGAGAAGGGGTGGTGGAGGGATGCTGATAAACTGTCAATGAACGGAGGTAAGACTGCTGTATGTATATATATACCTCTTATCGTTGATTGGCTAAGTGTTCTCCAGTCGTGTTAATTATCTGAACGCCCTCCTCCCGAACTTTGTTAATAAAACATCATGCGTATACCTCAGGTCTTTAGTCATTCACTACCCTCCTCCTCATTCATTTTTTAAAGTTAGACATCAACCTTTTTAGTATTCCTCAATCAATTCATTATAAACAATATAACAAGACAAAATAATAAAATTATAAAACAATGCCTGTTTTTGTAAAAATTGTATAGGGTCGCTAACGACCCGAGGTGTGTAACAGTGTAAGTATATTTTTTTCTGTGCAACAATAATTGAATCTTTGATGACTGAATAGTGCAAGTCACCTTTATTCCACAAGGTGGCAATGTCTGATACACAATGATGAAGTGATGTTTCACTCATAGGTACTGCAGGCAGAAAACAAAAGAATAGGAAGTATCATCAGCAAAACTTGAAATGGCTCAGTGATTTACTGCAGAGCAAGTACTGAATGCAATCAAATATTAGTGTCACTGTCACTTGATGGTGGATCTGGCGAAGAAGCTGTCAGCGATCAAAATATTAATTTTAAAGATGTTGAAAATGATAGTTTTGAGAATATGTTTGCGATGGCGAATATGAGCCAGATGCCGAATGTACTGGGAAATGAGCTCTGACAAGGACAGTGATGATAGTATAAAACATCTACTCAAACTGAACCAAGCTCCAAAAGGCATCAAAATATGCTTTATTTTATTCTTCTGTAATTGTTACTCTAATATCAGGAGAGATTTATATTATCGCGACAGGTAGAGATCCACCTGTGTTAGATATAGATCCGGTTCGTATAGACCCGAATATGTAATAATGATTGGCGAAACATTCATGCATGGGTTAACTTTGTGCAGTTATATCAGATTTTAGTAAAATATAGTTCTTTTGAACAATATCTGAGATCAAGCGTGCATGTTGTATGCTTTAAAAGGTTGTTTGCATTTAATGGGGATATTGAACTTTTTAACTGTGGTGTTTGGCAAACTGTCTGGCAGGTGAAAACCAAAAATCGCAGCAAATTAAGTCATTGTACTTCAAACACTGCCTTGATGCAGTTCCAGCTTTTTAAAATGTGATGCCAACATGGTTCGCATCAATGCAAAATAGGAAAGCACAGTGTTGCGCCTCAAAATGGAACATTTGTAGCACATTGTTCTTAGATTACTTACTACACAGACCTTTTCAACAGGATTTTTTCCCCCTATATATTTGTGATTTCAAGGACCTCGAAATATGATGATGAACTTAAAAAAATATTTTTTTAAATTCATTTGTTTCCCATCAATTTTCCACAGACCCTCTTGTGGCCATTGGTGTCTGGAATACTTCATTCTGGTTGGTCTTTCGTTGCATTCAGTGATCAGATAGCTCTCTATGGTCTCTACAAGTAAGCTAACTTACTACAAGCAAGTAACCCATATCAGTATTGCATGCCCATGTATATCTGTTTATTTCTATATTACATTTATGCATCTGGCAGACACTTATTCAAAGCGACTTACATTTCACTTAAGGTATACATTTGATCAGTTCATGCATTCCTTGGGAATCGAACCTGACACTGGTAGCGTATGGCTCTACAGTGTAAGCTACAAGAACGTAAAAAAAGCATAATTATGTTTATACCATTTTTAACACAAATGGATTGGCAGGTTTTATGTAAGGTAGAATGTATAGTTAGTCTGTCATTATCACAAAATAAACCCCTTCAGTGTGATGGAAGACCTCTTTGCTTTGCGTCAAGGTTTAATTTGTGATAATGACCAGCCTAACATTATCTCTTACATAACTCTCTTTAACAGCGTTAAAAGCAGATCTATGTTCGAACACGACCAATTATATGAGATGTATATAACAGTGTTGTTTCATATGAAGTTCCTTAGTGCATTTGGCTGAACATGTATTTTCAGTGCTGTTATCTAGATACATATGTGTCATTAATTTGAGGCCTATAAAAAGGTTTGATCACGTCAAAACATGATTTAACAGTGAAGAAACAAGTATTTTGTTGTGCATGAGAAGCCACAGGCGTAACCTTGAGGCAAAACTTACTTTGCATTTATTTTTCATTTTCGAGGAGCATGTCTGTCCACAAGGGGAATCAACCAAACGGCTAAAAAAGTTTTTTTTGCATTGAATGTTGATGAATTTTAAAGCCCTCTTGCAGTGCACTTGCCTTGCTTTGAACTCGCTTCACCTCTGCTTGGTTTTGTGTGAAATCATTTCCAAGATTAACATCATCTCAGCCTCACCGCATGAATGCAAAGAGCAGGTCACATATTTGGAGCACATTTGGTGGACTAATTGAAATTCATAAACCACAACATTCATACTACAAATGCCAGGGCAGCGAGTAAGGGCTTGTTTTATTATAGTGGTTTATTGTCAGGATTAAGCAATTCACACAAACACATTTTGCAAAGTGAGTTTATTAGTGTGGGTTGAGAGAATAAAGGCTGAACCAGCATACATAAATACATCTTGGCAGGCTTTGTGAATCTTGCACGTGTGGGTGTGTGTGTACTTAGCCCGCCTCGGCTCTCTTCACAACAGCAAATGAACAAACATGCCATGTTTTGCGGAGCTAGCTAAAGGGCAGGGTGAGGTACATTGCTTTACATAGATGTTTAGATATGCTGAACTTAAAAGCATGCACTGCATAATAGGACAGCCGGGGTTTAACATTCACAGCGTTTTGCACACAACTTTCACGACCTGCATTAATCCATGCAAGCATAAAGAACATGGAAAATGATACTACAACTGACAACTAGTCAAGCATGCTTTCTAAAAGCTACATGTACTCTTGACATTTGTTTCACCTCGTATATGTGCTGTTTTTTTTTTTCCCTCTTACACACAATACAGGCCTTGGCAGGTTGTGGAAGGTGATGAGATCATTCCATGTCTCCTACACTTCACACCACTGAAATCTGATTGGACAGCTACACAGACTCCGGTGGAATGAAGGATAGAATTCACAGAGCAGATAAAACATCTTCACGGCTTCCGCAGCACTTCCATACCTGTATGAAGTATGACAAAACATAAGCACACTGTCAATAAATGAATCACAGGGATTACAGATCATTCAAAACACTGTACTCAGTCTAACTGCAAAAGTTCCATTTTGAAAATGTAAACTTAAAGTTCTAAATCTAACTGATTATTTGTTGTGCAGGTTCAGGATGTTCCATTTTCAAGGCTGTTGTTGCAATGAGAGAGTTAGAGAATGTATCCTGTGACTTGGCCTCTCCCTTCAGCGAGCCCAAACCTGTCTCTCCCTCCGTGCCTGTAGGTCATACAGGTACGAGGCCTGTTTGTTTTGCCAACCACAAAAAAACCTGTACATTTAGACTCCCAACACAGTGTAACTCAACCCTAACCCCCCCCCTCCCCATGCTTGTGTGCTTGATAGGGGGGTTTCCAAGTGTTTTGATACTGATCTGTACTGATTTACCCTCCTACATGCACACAGTCATCATGTATGTACATATGTATGTACATACAGATTTTAAACTTAGTTAAAAAGTACTTTTTAGATATTTTGAACATCATTGTAGTCAAGCAGAATGAAGTCGAAAGACTTCAACACAAAAAATTCAACACAATATTCATAATACAATACAAATGGCAGTTTCTTAAGGCAATGCCTATTATAAATGTTACCCACCTTGATTTTGTCCACACACTCACCTTGTTCATGATGTTAGATCCAACTTGGTGCTAAACAAACAACAAACATTATGTTTTCTGTCAAAAATAAAAAGGCCTAAACCTTTAAGTTGAAGATCTTGAACGTTTTTAGTTGGTCCCAATGTGTGCGTGAGTCCCATCGCGATGAGCAGCAGTGTGATCCTCTTTCTCAGGTCTGTCTTTATTTGCCTACCTGCTTCAGGTAGCGCTGCTACACCAGCAGCCAGCAACCAATGGGAATTAGCCTTTTTTTGTAAACCGCACCCCTCCGTATCATAAATCTGAACCACACCTAGTGCCTCACTAAGTGTAATGTTAATTTATAATACAGTTTAAGTTCGATGCTTTAATTTAATAGATATTTTACAGCACACTACTTATCTGCTGATTTATCTCAAATACATTTATGACAATTAGCGTTCGTTGTTTATTAGTTGGTTTTTGCATATATGTATATTCAATCATTACTGTATTAAAATCATGCTGCATACGTAAGTTATTTCCCCATCTTTTTAACAGTACCATTACCTGTGCTGACATGACAATGAGCCACAGACTTTGGTCTTTATGACTGTAACTTCCTTAAACATTGTATCACAAAATCATGTTTAAAACAGCATGTTTTTTTAACAATGCGCCATGAGCTCAAGTCTGAACAGGAGCAGGAATGCCCCACCCCTCCTGTTGATTTCTATAGGCATTCGAAACAAGACAATGGGCATGTGGGTAGGAAGCAGCGGGGGTTTGACTGATTACAGATCTGATGGAATTCCTGAGGTCTAATTCTCACAATCATCTGGGAATATGATTTCATGTGGCACATTTTGAGAGCTGTTTATTTTGTAGGATTTTGTCTCACTCATGTTGCGTAATCTGCTAAATTTGTAAGCTGATACGATGATATGATAAAGTTAATTATGGCAGCTTTGGAAATTGTGTGTCGATAAAAAGTGTATTAAGACACATGCCTGTAATAGACAAATTTTGCAAAGGCCTGCAAAAGTGTTGGCACTCAATATTTTGACCCATTCCACGCTATATAGTGCGGTATGACACCACCTTTGAGGTGTTGCAGAATGTCAGTTAGTTGGCTAGTTCCTGTTTTGGCTAAAGCTAGGTTCATGTTTAGCGTCGACCACTTCTAGAAAGAAAATAAAAGTTATTGGACGTATTTCGCTTCATTAGATGTTCTGAGGCAATTTTTGTACATTATGATTCTGTGTGAGGAGTCTGCAGAGCTGTCTGAGCATGTAGTGACCACCCATTCTTTCTCTTTTAGTCTCTTCTCAACCCCACGAACTCTACACCAGAGGGGGAGGTTTGAAATCCTGTCAGATAAGATCTCTCTTCAGGTGTGTCACTCTCAGCACTGTCTCTGTGAATGTCTCCAAACACTTACGAGCATAATTACTTATGAGTTTAATTTAAATTTGTCCTTTCATTCAGCAAGGATGCATTAAATTGATCAAACGTGACAGTAAAGACATTTATAATCTTACAAAAGAGTTCTATTTCAAATGAATACTGAAAAAACAACAATACAATACTGAATCCACAAAATTCTTAAGCATCACTGTTTTCAACAGTGATAATAAAAAAATGTCTTGAGCAACAAAATCTGCATAAATTACATTTTAAAATGTATTAAAATGGAAAACAGTTCTTTTAAATTGTAACATTTCACAATTTGACTGTTTTTACTGTATTTTTAATCAAATAAATGCTGCCTTGGTGAGCATAAGAGACATAGAGAAAACTTTTGAACGGTAGTTTGTCTACATGTGACAAGTCTATATTTATAATTAAAAATGTTCCTATTTTATATTAGACTTTTGTTCCCCACTGTTTGTTCTAAAGACCACTGCAGCATTCTTAAACTTACAAGACAAGCACCTGGTCACAACCCTAAGAAAAAGAAAAGAAAAAACAAAGAAAAAGGCCTCTCCAAAAAAAATCAGTGGTTTAACTGACCCAAGTCAAACTTTGGGGGATAACAAAAGCTGTGTCAATGGAGGTTAAAGGCAAACATCCTCCCTTCTGTGTGAGGATGAAGTCTTTGTGCCCAAGTGTTTGTCCAAACAATCAGCTGCAGAAATCACTCACTCTGTCCGCATCTTAAATCTTATATACACACTAGAATGAATACCACGCTAACGGGGTGAAAATATATTATGTTTTAAAAATACATATAGTTTTATTTCTAAATTAGTTATGTTAATATTTTGTTGTTTTTAAAAAACAAATGATCACACTACTTACATTTTTTCATCTACTATAGTTTAACTTTTGGCAGTGGTAGACGAAGTATACAAATCACAATGGGGGTACCTGAGTAAAAGTACAGATACCCTAAAAAAATAATACTCCATTTCAATTTTACTTGAGTAAAAGTACAAAGGTACTCAATTTGTAATGTACTTAAGTATTAAAAATAAAAAGTGCTGATCGTGAACTGAATGTTTATTTATTTTGCAATTTTATATACTCCATTCTACTGCTCAAAGTATGTGGGTGGGTGGGTGTTCTGGGCTTAATATTTATACACTTAGGGCCAGATTTACTAAACAGGGCAAATTAGCGTGAGAGCGCAATTCAAAAAAACTCTGATGGGAGTGGAAAGTTGTGCACGGGATCTACTGACTACGCGCAAAATAAAGATCACAGACGCAGCTGGATCATTTCCATAATGACCAACACAATCTACCAGTTAGTGTCTGGTTTAAGACATGCTTTTTTTGGGCGGTAAGTAATGGCGCAAACACCAGTAAATTGACGAGCGCAAACCTTTGTAAATCACCTTGCATGATTCATTTAAATACTCTCCTCCCATAAATGTAGCGTCTGAAAGGGAAACTCCTACAAATGCGTATGCAATAAGATCAGCTGTAAAAATAAACCTGTTCACACCTTTTCAGCGCTAATTTTTCACTTTCTGTCTTTAGTAAATCCTGACAATAGTTTTTTGCAATCGAATCGATCCAATTCACAAATGAATCGTTCAGAGCGATTTGCGAACCAATTTAAAAGGTTAATTGAAAAGAATCCGCTCGTTCACGAATCAGACGGTGTTATCGTTTCTCAGAGCAGGTGACTATTTCTTTAGTTCAAATTTATGAGGAATGACATGTTTTTTTAAAAATGTTGTGGAGTAAAAAAACAAAAACAATATTATGCTTTGGAATGTAGTGAAGTAAAAGTAAAAGTTTCCCAAAATAAAATACAGATACTTGAAAAATGTACTTAAGTACTTAAGAGACAGAGGGCCCTATTTTAACGATCTGAGCGCATGGTCTGAAGCGCATGGCGCAGGTGCACTTAGGGCGTGTCCGAATCCACTTTTGCTAGTTTAACGATGGAAAAAACGGTCGTGGTCCAAAAGGGTTGTACCTAGTCTCTTAATGAGTCATGGGTGTGTTTTGGGCGTAACGTGCAATAAACCAATCAGAGTCTCATCTCCCATTCCCTTTAAAAGCCAACTGCGCTTGCACCATGGCGGATTCGGTATTTACATGGCGGAATTTGCGAGCGGAAAGACTGAATGCTTTCCAGAGAGGAATCCTTTAATTTTTAATATTTAAAAATGTTTGTGTGCTGCTGCGCATCCCTGTGTGTGTAACAGGCAGAGTGTATGCACGTTGTGCACCCACCTATAGGTGCATATTACTAACACAATCTTTAAATAACACAAAAATACTGCGCTATTGACTTTAGACCAGGTTTTTGTTGGTCAATGGGGCAGTCGTTTTCAGTTGCCTCAAAATAGCAACGCGCCAACAATGCTCCTGAACACACCTCGTTTTCAGACCAGCACGCCCATGGGCGAACAGATGGGCGCAAGTGCATTTGCTATGTAAACAACGTGGTGCTGGATGTGAAAATGATAACTGTGTTGGGCTGAAACTAGCAAAAAAACATTTGCATTGCGCCAGGTGTATGATAGGGCCCAGAGTATGCAATTTCTACAGCAGATAGATATTACATGAGTAAATCTCATTGACATTTACATGCATTTAGGTTAAAGCGTATATTTCATGATGCAATGGGACACTGCTGTGGCACTGAGGAAGAGATGCCCTATTGGTCAACAAACCAAACGTGTAATTTAGAAATATTTTTATTTCAAAAAGATTTCAAATGAAATGTTTACATAACCAATTTAAATATTTTCTTAAATACTTTCTAATGACACTAATGATGTCTTTTATTTTATTTTTTCGTTTTTGCAATAGAGAAGTTTATAATCAATGCGTAAATGTTTCTGTGGTGACAGTTTGTTACATTCATTTGATTATTGATTGAATTTTTAATTAAATCAAAGAACATTACAAGTTCATTCAGATTAAAAAAGACAATTTAATGATGGGATGAAGCAGCAGTAGACTCAGACCAGCTTTATTGGCAGTGCAATGAGATTATGGTCTGGCACTGGGGAAGATATGGCCTATTGGTCAACAAACCAAATATACATGGCTGTATTACTTTGAAACTTCAGGTCAGTGCAGAGTTATGCTTTTCTGACCACCATCAAATAGGCATACACACACACACACACAGACAATGGTGCTGGGTTACAGTAGCCTCTTCCCTGTAGGCGGCAAATCTGTCTCAACGCGCCCAGGAATGTATTCATTCTTTCTTTCCTTCCCTGTATATGTGTGTGTGTGTGTGTGTGTGTGTGTGTGTGTGTGTGTGTGTGTGTGTGTGTGTGTGTGTGTGAAACTCCAGAGAAAGCTAGATCTACTTCAGAATCTACCTTTACTCTTTTCTGTCTCCCATGAGAACATGAATACTGATCGGTTTAAAGACTCAAATGCATCCCGTTTCCCCCACGTCTGACTCATGCATGCAGGAATGCAGCTGTATTGTGGTTCTTTGCTCTGCTCATGCGAAAAACTTCTGCTTGCACACTATGACATGAAAGCCATGATTAGAAAATATCCCTTGACACATAAAACAAGTCCATGCACTTCACCTTAAAAATTTCTTTTAGACAAATTAACCTGTAATTCTTGGCAAAGATGCTTCATATTAAATGTAATAAACGTATATAACTTGTAAGGAAGGTGGGGGCTTCCTTATAGATTATGTATGCTCTATACTGCATTCTCTGTTCATCTCTCTCCATTGCTGATGGGAATGCGGCTCCTCGTTGCCCGAGTCTGTTCTGACTTGCCCAAGCTGGAATGTGGCAGCCATCTAATGTACTTTTATGTCCAAGCAAAGTGAGAATGAAGAGTAGCATTATTTTACAGAATACATTTTACATTCCCGGTTTGGATGCAAATTCGAGGCTTCGCCATTGGAATACGAATAGGCTTTATTTGCTCAGTGCTGACTCTGAATTTGATTTGTCTGAGAGGAAGTGTGTGTGTGTGTGTGTGTGTGTGTGTGTATAGAGATGGATGAGATTTGCTTGTGTGGTGCAATCGTTCAGTCACGTTCCAGGAAGACTGTTAGTTACAGTAGGTTGTATTTCCAGAACATTAAATACAAGGTTTCACAGCATCAGTCTTTTATAGATGGGAAAATGTGATTCTCTTTCCTCTTGTTTTGTTGTTAATTTTTCACAAAATGCGACAAACAAAAGAGTTGGTGTTGTAGATATTATTCTAGTGGACTAAGGTACATTATTTATCATTTTTGGACTGCAGAATGATTCATGCTGCATACAGGCCTCATTTACACATTAACGCGTGTCTCCAGTGTGAATGGATAGAGGTTCGTTAACTGAAAACTTGTTAAAAACATTGATTGGTAAAATCAAAATGCTTTCTGTCATTTCTTGCTTTTCTGTTCAAACACTTTTAGTAAAGAAAATGAATGTAAATTACAATTGAACAAAAAGGAAGAAAATGAAAAAAAAAAGATTCCAAATGTAATTCAGTGAAATAATTAGATATTGTTGATTAAATAAGGTGAAGAGCGCAGTGTCTGTTGCTTTTTTACATTGCGAGTGCAGAATAAAAATAAAATGCAACCCGCAACAGTGCTTGCACATTCGTCAAAGCGACATACAGTCAAGATTTGTTGAGATTTGTTTCTAAACACATTATAAATGTTAGAAATTATTGCTGAAACACGTTACAAAGACTGTGAACTGTGTAGTACTGAATTGTGGAGTTAGACCGTTAAACTGTTTTTCACCATTGCTGTGTTCAGGACTTTTTGGGCGGGGCTAAAATGGTGGCTCGATGACGCACTGGAGCCACTGAGCCTGGCCCCTCCCCTAACACTGTCATAACTGTCGATGACGCACTGGAGCCACTGAGCCTGGCCCCTCCCCTAACACTGTCATAACTGTCGATGACGCACTGGAGCCACTGAGCCTGGCCCCTCCCCTAACACTATCATAACTGTCGATGACGCACTGGAGCCACTGAGTACGGCCCCTCCCCTAACTAAAGCGCATTCGCCCGCTCAGTCGCGAGTTACTGTCAGTACAGTTAGTTACTACAGCCTACAGTTTGCTAGCTAGTTAAGCCTTCATCACGTAAATGCATATTACCTGGATGTGATAAGTTACAAAACAAAAATGATGATTAATGATTAATTTTGTGAACAGCTACCTTGATGGAGAGCTGAGGATCACCACCAACACCTGCCTCTGCAGTGACTTTACACCGGATAGTTTTAAAAACTTTCATCGGAGACAACTGGGTTTCACTGATTGACATTGACATTTTGATGGCTGCTGATGCAAGTGAATGTTCTGTGCTGGTCCTGTTAGATCTCAGTGCAGCATTTGATACTGTTGATCACTGCACCCTGATTGGTAGAATGAACTCACTAGTGGGTATTTCTGGATCAGCTCTGGATTGGTTTTCCTCCTATCTTTCTGATAGTAGTTTTTCTGTGTCCACAGGATCTTACACGTCAGACTCTGTTCCTTTGTCCTGTGGTGTGCCACAAGGTTCTGTGCTCGGCCCCCTGCTGTTCAGTCTGTATATGATTCCTCTTGGCACGATTATTAATAGTTTTAAAATATCTTATCAATTTTATGCCGATGACATTCAATTATATATATCTTTTAGCCCTAAAAGACTGGACAAACTGGCCCTTCTGCAGAATTGTTTAGTCTCCATTAACAAATGGATGGCTGACAATTTTCTGCAACTTAATACAGAGAAAACTGAGGTGATGATTATTGCCCCAGACAACATTACCCCTAAGATTAGGCAGGCCATTGGGGGTCTATCATCCTCTGACTGTGGTGACATAAGAAATCTGGGAGTAATTTTTGATAGATTTATGTGTTTTAACAGTCATGTAAAATCTGTGGTTCGTTCCTGTTTTTTCCATCTCAGGAACATTGCTAAGATTAGACCTATGGTTTCAAAAAGAGAGATGGAGATGCTTGTTCATGCTTTTATTTCTTCACGGTTGGATTATTGCAGTGTTCTATATACGTGTTTGAACAAATCTAATATGGATCGACTGCAAGTTGTACAGAATGCAGCTGCTAGGCTTTTGACTAAGACCAGCAGAAGGTCGCACATTACTCCTGTGCTTAAGGCCTTTCACTGGCTTCCTATTGGTTTTAGAGTGCATTTTAAAATCTTAGTCATTACTTATAGAGCTTTGCATGGTCAAGCACCCTCTTATATTCAGGATCTGTTACATGCACACACTCCTGGTCGGTCTCTGAGGTCTTCAGAACAAGATCTTTTAACTATTCCTAGATCACGTCTTAAGACGAGAGGTGACCGTGCATTCTGTGTTGTGACTCCAAGGCTCTGGAACTCCCTCCCTCTAGCATTGAGAACTATGGTTTCTGTGGAATCTTTTAAAAAAAAACACCTAAAGACTCATCTTTTTGGACAAGCCTTTAATTAACAATATGGTTTGGCTTTTGTTAAGTTTCTATGTTATTTGATGTCATTTGTATAGTTGTGATTTTATTTATTTTTATTGTATTTTTTATTGTAAAGCACTTTGTGACTCCTCCATGTCTGTGAAAGGTGCTATATAAATAAACTTTACTTACTTACTTACTGATGATCCGCTGCAGAATGGGGCCGAACCGACTATCTCCCGCCCCGGCCTTCATCCTTCCGACCCGCCGACATCAGGGGCACGTTCAAGCTCAAACCAGTGCACAACGTTTTGCTACGGTTTCCGGG
Organism: Coreius guichenoti; assembly: GCA_039654105.1. Taxonomy (NCBI): domain Eukaryota; kingdom Metazoa; phylum Chordata; class Actinopteri; order Cypriniformes; family Gobionidae; genus Coreius; species Coreius guichenoti. The sequence goes on from CM077178.1 coordinate 12,632,856, forward strand.
TTGAACAACATGTTTCCTGGAAGCGGTGTGCAACGGTTTGAGATACGTTTTCTCTTGTTTGGTGGGTGTGTCAAAAATGTCAGCCCAATCAGCAGCAACATGTATATAAACCACGCGGTATTAAAGAGACAGCTCGCACAGTGGGTCCAAGTAAAGTCGTTTACAAATGTGTCCGCTGCAGCTCGGTATACGCAACAATTGAAGATATTAGAAGACATGTTTGTCATAAGAGTTTTATAGTAAAAATATAGCATATCAACATGATGTAGTTGTTTATATTTTTAGCTTCATTGCAAGGCAAGTTTATTTATATACCAAATTGCACTGCAGTTGCACTGCAAGGGCAGTGACTGTAACATCGAGCATATTTTGCAGTATTAAACATGTATATATACCGATTTCATCAGGCTCCGAAAAATCTTCAAAAAGAATACAAAGAATGGCCTTCTCAGCTGCCATAGTTACAACTGTTGCGTCATCAGAACAGGGTGTTCAACGCACCACCGTTTCTGTTTAAAAAACGTTTTGCAAAATTTTGTAGGGGCTGAGCGCAGCCCTGGTGCCATCTTGAGCAGTACGTGCCCACCACAATGAGTGTTGTCTTGAGTGCTTACGGCAGCTTTCCTCGAGTGGGCGTGGTTTCAGCGCCGACAGCGGACACGCCCCCAGCGTTTGAGAGCAGAAAATGCTGCTTATTTTTTCAAGATTTTGATAAGCTATTTTATTTACTTGGTGGATTTTTTTTTTATCATTCAAATTTGGCTGGGTGGTTAATAACCCATTTTTCTGTGGTGTGACACTCAGAACACATACTTAATTTTGACTTTACAGGGACTTTAAGCAAAACATAGTCAGGTCAAAGTGTCTGAATAATTTTGGTCCCAAATTTTTATAAATTTTACTGGTAGTCAAATGCATGAAGAATTTTTGGGTATAATATGTCACAGTTTACTTTATTTTGCTATCCTCACTTGCATAAATGAACTGTAGTGTCCTGCACCCACTAGTGAAAAATTATATCTGGTGTCTAAATAAATTTTTGGTTTGAATGTATATGATTATTTGCAGCGTAACCTCAATACATATTACTTGCGTAGCTGAATGCGGATAACGAAAGCACATTTGGTCAGAATCTATCCCAGACCACCACCAAATTTGCTTTCAGTGATTTGATCAGTGTGTCTGTTAATGTATTCAAGCATAATCCGATCGTTATCCAATCACCGAAATGTTAATGCAGGTGTAAATGGGCCCATAGTTTCTATACTTGTATACGTGCAGTAATGTGCCCTTTCTTGCTTTCTTTAATGGAGGAACGCGTTGAATGCATATATATTTTCCATCCCACCGCCTCATGTGTTTTGTGAAAATGCCGTAAGCATCTCATGTGCACGGTCCCCTTCATTAGACATGAGAAACCAGTGCTTTTCCGCCTCTCTTCCTGACACGCTGTAATTAAAAGCTGGGTAATAATAGTGGAGGGCTGGCATCCCAGCGGGCCATCATCAAAATGCTCTTTTCTCTCAGCCTCACTTTTGGCCCAATCAACACATTAGTACCATCTCACTGACTCCCCGGTTCACTGTGGGTGCTTCAGACCATCAGCAAACTCCTAAAGTCGACTTGTTCTGCCTGCTACGGTCTGTCTTGAGCGGAGACTGACACATTTTTTTGTTGAGAAGGTGAGCTAGTTGTGTTTACTTTGAGACATTTTTGCTTGATTATCCGCCTGCCATTGAGAGGCGCGCATATTTATAGGAGTCTGATTGCGTTTAAGGGTTGACGACCAGGCGTCCCCAATGCGAGGTAGAATGACTTGCCAAAAGCACTCCACCCACTTTTAGAGTTGCCTTCTGTGAGCTTGTGCATGCCTGTTCCGTGAGCTAAATTCCTGGTGTTCTGTAAAACTCTTTGGAACCTTCGTCACCGTCACTATGGTAACTTAAACCTTGCCAAGGAAAGAACAGCTGGAGGGCCTGATTAGAACAGAGTGCAGCCCTCCATGGACGAGACTGTGCACGCTTCACACAGGTTGCAGGTTGAAGCGCTGTCCTCAGAAATGCAGCTTCGCTCAGAGCCACAGGAATTTGTGGGCCTTGTTTAATTCCACGTTCATGTGAAGGAGAATATTTTAACAGCATCTTCACATCCTAGGGTGTATTGCATAATTAAATCCAGAATTTATTGCTTTTTCACTGCTAGAAGCTAAAGCACATAAGTTAAGAAGAAAAGTTCTGTTAAGGGACAACTGTGTGGGAGCTGGACAGCCAGAACTGACCCAAGTAGAAATAAAGCCAAGTGCCTTGTGGGGTAGGACAGAAAGTAATTCTGCAGAATAGGATTCGAACACCATTAAGTCAATATTCAGAGTGTATGTTTGATCCTGAAGCCTTGTTCTTTTTGCAAATAGATACTCTTTGGTTTTCTAAATGTTCCCAGTTATGAGCCGAGAGCAAGATCAACCACAGTGTTCTTGGCATACACTTGACACAAAATATTAAAGAGCTGAAAACTATAGTATTTAAAGAACATTTGTGCAGTTTTTTCAGTGTTGAAATGCTTTCTCAGCTTGATAATCAGAAAACTACAAGCAGACTGTCGATTTCCTCTGAAATGTGTAAACATAGGAACTTTAGTAGTTATTATGGCTCAAAAAGTCATGTTTGAAATTCGGTTCGGTGAATTAAACATTACATTTTTGCAGAAATGACTGATTTTACCTTTAAACTGCTTTAATTGTTCTTAGCTTATCTGTCTGCGTTGCATTGAAAGAGACTACAAATGTAATGAGATTTAATAAGAACAAAAACTAAGCAGGCATAAGGATTTAATTTCGTTTAACTGTTCGCCAGTAGAGGTAATTTTTTGAAGTTGTCAATCAGTTTAATCTATTATTCCTTTTGTAGTAACGGACAGAAAGGGAATTAAAGTTTTGTTGGAGTTCTAAAGTTTTGTCAGACCTTTTCATTGATTGACCTTATTTTTTTTGTGCCTAACACCTGTCAATGCCTCATAACACTCTCTCATATCTTTTCATTTCACTGGTACCTGCAGACTCTGATTAGGGTGCCGATCATGTCTAGATTAAACAGAATCCTGTGAGCGTCGTGCAAAAAAGGGTCAGTGGAAACTAATTTGGACTGACAGACAAAACATGTCTAAGAGGGGTGAGGGGACAATATGCGGACAGTTGGTATCTCTAACTTTATTAGTTAAAGGGTTAGTTCACCCAAAAATGAAAATTCTGTCATCATTTACTCACCCTCAAGTTGTTCTAAACCGTATGTAGAAGAAGAACCTGTACACAGAAGAAGATATTTCTTCTTCAGCAGAAGAAAAAAACAAAAAACAGGTTTGGAACAACTTGAGGGTGAGTAAATTGCAGATTTTAAATTTTTGGGTGAACTATCCCTTTACAGTAACTTTACATTGTGTAAACATGCATTTTCATTGATTGCCACTGTCTTAGCTCTTAAAAGAATGTTAACCCTTTAGCCTTTTACGTTAATAGAAGATAGACATGTTGAAAATCGTAGCACCCACCAAAACATGCATGGAAGCTGAGTTATTTGAGAGAATACTTATCCAGCCTATTATTTTCACCCACGATCCTAAAGCAGAACTGAAAAACGATGTGTCAGTCACACAGCTGAGATTTTATAGGGTCGAAGTGTGATAAAACGCCTCACTGCACGAATGCTAAAAGACCACCAGACAACAAAAAGAAAGAAATCCATGGTAATATGTGAACACTGCAGATAGCCGAGATGATACTAAAATAAAACTAGTGCTAATATAAAAGGAAAAATAAAAGGTGTGAAGAAAAATCTACAGAAATAATTTCCGTTGAAGGCCGGCTTAAAGAAACAGCTATAGTTACTTTAGTGCAAAGGGATCAGTTTCAAAAGAAGCACTGGTATAGATGTGACCACATAGGGGGAGCAAGTCTTGGGTAAACATTCCTTGTCCAGGTGTGTAAAACTCCCTTTTATGGCCACTTTCGGTATTATTACTAGTTCCAGGATGCAATTGGAGCACTGGATTATATAGTGTGCTTTAACAGGAACCCCAGTGGACCTAGAGAAGTGACTTCTGCGATATTTGTGTTATGGGATTATCTGTCTAATCCTGTCAGAGCTTCAAACAAGTTTACTTCACCAGTAATTTAAGAAGAGATGAGCCCAGGTCTAAGATCTAGACCTCAAAGTCTATTTTTTTCCCCCTTTTTTATGCTTTCTCTCCCATCCTATTCCTATTTTCTAACACATCACTCAAGATCGAAAGAAGCTTTTTTTCCCCAAGCGTAGAGTATGCTTTACAAGTTCACTATGATAGGTTGCTTTTTAAAGATCAGAAAAATACATGTTACATGTGTCATGTATCTAAGAGCATCATTTAAATTGAATGTTCGTTCATTTACATTTAACAGCCCACAGCTGGGATATGGGACTCAAGCTGTGTGTCACGGAAGAGTCAATGAACAAAAGAGGTATTATCATACCGTCTTAAATGAACGCTTGTTTGAATTGTTATACGGATGCTTGATCTGATTTAAGCCTGCTTGAAACAACCTTTCAGCAGCTGTTGTTTGTGACGTTGCATATGAGGAACGTTCATTTTTAGAGCTTTTTGTTTTAGCCATTGTTTTTATTTATTTGCATAAATATCCTTTTAATTTAGCCATTTTTTGTCAAGTCATATAAGTTAAAGGGTTAGTTTACACAAAAATGAAAATTCTGTCACCAATTACTCACCTTCATGTCGTTCCAAACCTGTAAAACTTTAGTTCATCTTCAGAACACAATTTAAGATATTTTTAATGAAATCTGAGAGATTTCTGTCACTCCATTCACAGCTACGCAACTACCACTTAGACGCTTCAAAAAGTTCATAAAGAGATCGTGAAACTAATCCAAATGAATTGAGTAGTTTAGTCCAACTTAAGAGACTTGATCGCTTTATTCACTGAACAGATTGAATTTAAGCTTTTATTCACATATAAACATTCATCAACTCACATCAGTTGTGGTAAATAGAAGCTCAAGCATATTTGCTTGACATGCAAGAACCAATGAGGTTCATTTATGTTTACTGATCAATGTTTATATAATTTTATAAAAAAGCGGTTGTGTCTCTTCAGAAAATTTGGACTAAACTGTTTAATTCATATGGATTAGTTTTACGGTCTCTATGAACTTTTTGAAGCATCAAAATGGTAGTTGCTTAGTTGTCAATGGAGTATAGAAGTGGACTTTATTAAAAATCTCTTGATTTGTGTTCCGAAGATGAACAAAAGTTTGGAACAACACGAGGGTGAGTAAATGATGACAGAAATAAACTATTAAAGGAGTAGTTCAAACTATTAAAGGAGTAATTCACTTTAAAAAGAAAATTACTCCATGATTTACTCACCCTCAAGCCATCCTACAGTAGGTGTATATGACTTTCTTCTTTCTGATGAACACAATCGGAGTTATATTAATAAATATCCTGACGCTTCAAAGCTTTATAATGGCAGCGACGGGGTCCATTGAGTTTGAAGCTCAAAAAAGTGCATCCATCCATAATAAACGTACTCCACACGGCTCCGGGGGGTTAACAAAGGCCTTCTGAAGCGAATTGATGGGGTTTTGTAAGAAAAATATCCATATTTAAAACTTAAAAATATCTAGCTTCCGGCAGACCGCCTTCCGTATTCAACTTACGAAAAAAGCGTAACTGGCGTGACGTTTTACTAGAATGTAGCTTAAGCGCTTTGAACTGCGAGAGGCGTGTCTTAAAGTGTCTTATGCTCACAAAGGCTGCATTTATTTGATTGAAAATACAGCAAAAAGTTAAAAATAAGTTAAATAAATTTTCTATTTTAAAATTTTATTTATTCCTGTGACCAAAGCTGAATTTTCAGCATCAATTTTCAGTGTCACATGATCCTTCAGAAATCATTCTAATATGCTGATTTGCTGCTCAAGAAACATTTATCAATGCTGAAAACAGTTACGCTGTTTGTTTTTTTTTGAAACCGTAATAGATTTTCTTTCAGGGTTCTTTGATAAATATAAAGTTCAAATGAAGCATTTATTTGAAATAGAAATCTTTGTAATATTATAAATGTTTTACAGTCACTTTTAATCTATTGAATGCATCCTTGCTGAATAAAAGTATTAATTTCTTTAAAATCAGTCTTAGAATCTAAAAAGTGCTTCAGTTTACTAATGTTTATTCTCTGTTCAGCTTTAGCTTGCACAGCTCAAGCATGTCAATCCCCAGTGTTGAATATCTTTCTAGATGTTTCTTCTAGGGGGAAAAATGTTAGTGAATTTAGTTATCTTGCTGTTTTTCTCTCTCCATATTTTCTTCAACAATATTTTAATTAAAATAATTGTATTATTTACCATGAAGCACTTTTTTCATCTCGTCTTTATTACCGTTGACAAATAAAAAAAGAAGAACATTTTCGTTAGTAATTTTACACTGCAAATTAGCATGTCACACTCAGTAGCGCCCTTTTTCATTATAGACTCAAATAATTTAATTCTAGATTTGATAGAAGAATGAAATGATTTAGCATCACGGAGTACAATGGAGAATAAAACTCTGAAGGTCAGTCGAGCTAAATTGATGATTTTTAATCTTTTCCAGTCTATTTTTGAATTGTTCCTTATCTGCATGAAACATTAGCTTCAGAGTGAGGTGTGAAAATATGATCCTCCAGCCCCTGGCTTAACATATTTATTTCATGCCAAAGGTTGGATAAAGCTGGTGGGAAAAGTAAATTATGAATCTACCTCTGATTTATTTTGATTTTTTTTTTCTGTGGTAGCAAACTCAATGCTTTATCTGGGAAGGGAGTGACAAAGCCAGCAGACGTACAGTCTCCCACGCTAGATTTATCACCACGGAAAAGGTATGTATAGAGAGAGATGCATATTTTCCATTTCAGAAGTAGATAAGAGAAGCTCGCTTCCTGTGTTTGCCGTCATGGAAAGCTGGCAGCCATACCTTGTCTAAAATTACCTTCTCCTCTGTTGGACTGGCACTTTAAAATGACATATGCTCTGATCTCTAGTAGTACATTCAGACCTGTAACTGTCTTGTGATGCGTTACATGAGTTACAGTACATATATATCCACTATCTGCGTCCACCGTGTATGATTTCATTTGATGGGTGGAATGTTCTAGAATATTGATACATTTATTTTCTTGGGGTGCAAAATGGCGACGCCAGCATTGACAGGGTTATCATTTTCCGTCTGCTTTATTAGCCGTCAGCACTTCCTAAAACATGCCCACGATAAATAAGTATTGAGGGGTGGAGACATTCACTGGGAGTGAGAGAGTGACTGTGACAGGCCCATTGCTGATGGTGATTTAAATGGCTAATGCAATCTGCCTCTAAAATGGAGGCCTGTCCCTGGGCAGACAGTTCAGACGTGCCTATGACAAGAAATGACTGGGATATTACAAAAGCCTGTGAACCAGAACCAGCAGCCGCCATTTAGCACGGCAAGGAGCCGGGTGATGAGTGACGGGTGAAAATGTTGACACAAGCCTTCTGAATGGCCCTTTGAACAAATGAGTTTGACGCAACATAATTGACACAATAAGTGGGCTTATAGCAGGAATAAATATTTGCGGGGATAAATATCTTTGACTGATGTTGCCTGTGGTACAACATTTGAATTGAGGCCAGTACTTTGTGTATTGATTTGTATTTCCAGCAGTCAAACAAGCTTTGAAAGTTTGGCAACTGAAAGTACAATCAGACTTTGTTTTGATGAGATGCAGCTAAATTGAAGCCATTTATCCAATGAAGAACACAATGTCAAAAACTTATTTTTGCTTAGTATTTAATCCCAAATGTGCTTGTCCGAACAGCACGAGTTGTCGAACAAGTATTGAGTTGTCATTTCCGTGAGATCAAGCACTTAAGTACGGTGGCCAAGAGAGCTCAACGTGCTGCAACTGAAGAAAACACATGCAAATAGAAGAAACGCCAGCAAATTAAGAAAACATCATCAGTTTGACATGCTGTAAATACTCACAATGCAACCAAATACAGAAACATGTTGTAAATACTCACAATGCAACCAAATACAGAAACACGCTGCAAATACTCACAACGCAACCAAATACAGAAACATGCTGTGAATACACACAACACAACCAAATACAAATACTCTAAATGAATATCCATTTTTCAATTAAAATGTGATGCCTAGATTCACTAGTAACATTTAAAATGGCTGATTTTAGTTTTTAATGTTTAATTTTAAAACCATTTAGACAAAATAGTATGTCATTTTAATATCATCAATTTACTTGTCATCCACCATGACATAAATATCAAGTAAAAATCATCTTATCATTAGTATCAGCCAGAATTGTAATATCAGTGCATCCCTACTCGCACCATCTACATACAGTATATAAGTTTTAGTATACAAAGACATCAAAATCAAGCCTGAATCCACTATGATATATCGCTATATAATACACCATTGATCAGTATTGTTTAATTTATTGCACATGCTCTTTTCTTCTATTTTTACTTTTGCATTTGTTGTCATCTAACGCTCATATAAAGTTAATCTTTAAAAACACCAATAATTTAATAACGCTTAAATGTAATCTTTTGCAAATCTCAAAATGAATATCCATCCATTTCATACTGAATATTATAATGTTGTGATGCCTAAATGCCTAAAACAATTGATTTTAGTTTTTAATGTTTCATTTTTAATTTATTTAGATAAAAATAAGTATAAGAATAATATTCGGCTTATCAGTTTCGGACAGAATTGTATAATTAGTGCATCCCTACCACACCATCTACAGTATATGCAAGTTTTAGTGAAGTACACTAAGAAAGAGGATTTTGTTGAATTTCTTCCTCATATCTTGCATCATAATGGAATTTTCCGTGAGGTAGCAGAAGAGAGCAGGGAGATCTGGAATGTGAGCAGGATGAGACTTGCCTTCTTTACTTTGGAATCCAACCTGCGAGAACTGACTCTGTTTTACAGCGTCTGACTGAGCCGCACCTCTTCTAAGAGCGGGTCTGAGACCTCAGAGCCCCATTTCAGGTTTCATTAGAGTCCTAATTATCTGTCCTCCTAATTACACCACCCCAGATTTTAAACCAAAGCTCATTTGTGTCATAGTGAGACGATTAACACAATGTTGAAGAATGTTGAACAAATCCCCAAACAACATTTCACATTCTAACCTCGTGCTCCAGACAGCATTTGATGGAAGATAGTCTCGTATTTGTCACTCAAAGCTCTTCGTTATCATAATTATAATTGTAGAACATCATCTTTGAATATCACAATAACATGAATCGCTCATTACACTGATAAACACAGCAGAGGACGTGCAGAGCGTTTATTTAACGATCAAACCTCGTAGATCCATGTAATCTTTAGCCGAGATAAGGAAACTTAACAATAGAGGAGAAATTATGAGTAAGTGCACGTGCAGAAAAGAGTGTGTGTGTTTGGATTGCTATTTAGGATGTGGAAAAGACCATTAAAGTTTTTCTCCAGAAATTCAAACAAACAGCAGTTCACACTTTTCCGGCTGTACTTTTGTACCCGCAACCCATAATACAGAGATTGATGCAGGTTTATAGCGATTCAGACCACCTGCGGTCATTGTGCGCAGTGCAGAGGTGGCACATGAGATGCTGGTTTATTGTTATGGGGCCAGGGTTCAGGCTGTTATGTCACCGGTCTGGACTGAGGAATAACACTCGATACGTCTCCAGCTTTGTTCACAGCCTTGAGCTCTAATGAAAGTTCAGGGCTCGTCAACTCATTCATTCTCTGTCTGCGACGGCAGATCTTTCCAACAGTAATGGAGAAGAATTTAAATGTAATAGGAATAGAGTCTGTTTAAACCAAGCTTTTTGCCCTAGCTATTATCCCTCCACTGCTATTATTGGAGAAAAGTGCCAGAAATCTGCTTTGTATTACATTATTTGGATTCCGAGAGGCTGCTAAAATGGACACCCATGTCTTTTTTTGCTTTTGAACAGAGAGAAATGTAGCAAAGACTGTGTTTTTTACTGTCTACTAAAGGTCAAATTGTGTTTGTATAGATATATTTTCCCCTTATTTTTTTTATTGTTAATTAATATTGATTATTTGAAATAAGTTGGCCTTTTGGCTTTTGGCTTGCTCAGTTGGGGACACTTAAATTTCAACTATATTACTGATCTGCCCGCATTGACACTATATGATAATTGAAATGAGCTGGATGACATCACCGTTTTCACCAGAGCTGAATCAAATTCCGTTGCATTATTTTCCTGTTACCACTGTGAAGCTGCTTTGAAACAATTGCCATTGTAAAAAGCGCTATATAAATAAAGGTGATTTGATTTGATTATTCATGACAGGGCATTGCTGTGACATTACTTGTTTTGAATGTCTCAAAAGAAGATCTGATCCCAGAAGAGCTGACTTTGGCTTGCAGAAAGTGCCAGAATATGGTGTTTTGTGATGTGTGCTTGCAGTTCAGTCAGTGTGAGTCACAGTAGCGCCATCTCTTGGTGTGCTTCTAAAATTGCTCTGCAGATAATTACTGGGGTTGTTACAAAATATCAGACAATTTGCATATCTTTCCTGTTTTACTATGTAAATAGGCTATGCTATGTAGGATTATGCAGATACAGATATATTTCTTAATTCACTTTTTTTTTATTCCTCATCAACCAGTTTCTTAGGGAGAAGCCATTAATATTCTATGGAAACCAGATTCTGCCTCAGAGTATATAAAAATAAATAAATAAAGGTAATTGTGAATATATCTGACTTTATTGTGACTTTATTTTTTCAGAATTGCATCTTTATATGTTGCAATTGTTATATTATATCCTGGAATTGCAACTGTGTTTCTCATAACTGTGACTGTATTTCACAGTTGTGCCTCTAATTCTTGTAAAATGCAAATATGTCTCACAATTATGATCTTATAACACATAACTGTGATTTTATTTCTTGTATTTGTGGCTATAACTCAGAGTTGTGATTTTATATGATATTATTGTGACTATCTCACATTTGTGATTTTTATATCATAATTATGCCTTAATTTCTTCTAATTGTGGATTTATATCTCACAATTGTGACGTTAATTCTCATAGGAAGCTTTATACACTCACCTAAAGGATTATTAGGAACACCTGTTCAATTTCTCATTAATGCAATTATCTAATCAACCAATCACATGGCAGTTGCTTCAATGCATTTAGGGGTGTGGTCCTGGTCAAGACAATCTCCTGAACTCCAAACTGAATGTCAGAATGGGAAAGAAAGGTGATTTAAGCAATTTTGAGCGTGGCATGGTTGTTGGTGCCAGACGGGCCGGTCTGAGTATTTCACAATCTGCTCAATTACTGGGATTTTCACGCACAACCATTTCTAGAGTTTACAAAGAATGGTGTGAAAAGGGAAAAACATCCAGTATGCGGCAGTCCTGTGGGCGAAAATGCCTTGTTGATGCTAGAGGTCAGAGGAGAATGGGCCGACTGATTCAAGCTGATAGAAGAGCAACTTTGACTGAAATAACCACTCGTTACAACCGAGGTATGCAGCAAAGCATTTGTGAAGCCACAACACGCACAACCTTGAGGCGGATGGGCTACAACAGCAGAAGACCCCACCGGGTACCACTCATCTCCACTACAAATAGGAAAAAGAGGCTACAATTTGCACGAGCTCACCAAAATTGGACAGTTGAAGACTGGAAAAATGTTGCCTGGTCTGATGAGTCTCGATTTCTGTTGAGACATTCAGATGGTAGAGTCAGAATTTGGCGTAAACAGAATGAGAACATGCATCCATCATGCCTTGTTACCACTGTGCAGGCTGGTGGTGGTGGTGTAATGGTGTGGGGGATGTTTTCTTGGCACACTTTAGGCCCCTTAGTGCCAATTGGGCATCGTTTAAATGCCACGGCCTACCTGAGCATTGTTTCTGACCATGTCCATCCCTTTATGACCACCATGTACCCATCCTCTGATGGCTACTTCCAGCAGGATAATGCACCATGTCACAAAGCTCGAATCATTTCAAATTGGTTTCTTGAACATGACAATGAGTTCACTGTACTAAAATGGCCCCCACAGTCACCAGATCTCAACCCAATAGAGCATCTTTGGGATGTGGTGGAACGGGAGCTTCGTGCCCTGGATGTGCATCCCACAAATCTCCATCAACTGCAAGATGCTATCCTATCAATATGGGCCAACATTTCTAAAGAATGCTTTCAGCACCTTGTTGAATCAATGCCACGTAGAATTAAGGCAGTTCTGAAGGCGAAAGGGGGTCAAACACAGTATTAGTATGGTGTTCCTAATAATGCTTTAGGTGAGTGTATGTCATAATTGTGATTTTTAGATCCAGGAATTGCACTTTATATTTCAAAAAGGCGACTATTTCTCATAATTGCAACTTTCCATCTCACAAAAAGGGATTGTTTATTTTAAACTTTTTTTTTTTTTTTCCCCAATTACCTTTTTTTTTTTTTTTTTTACTCTAAGGTGGAAATGGGCTTCCATAATAACCCATATTACTAGGCTAACTTGTTGTTCTGAGAACATAATCTGCTAAGTCTCTCACGCTTCTAAGGACTGAGCATCAGTCAGGCAAATTAGCTACGACTAACAATGTTTATGTAAATACTGTGTAAATGAACATGACTTTTTCCGAATGACAGGCAAATGGCAGTGAGTTGCTTTCCTCCACTCGTAATAAAAAAAATTACGAGTTAACGAGCAGAGATGAATTATCTCCTCGCCAGTTGCCATAGCTTCAGAGCCGAAGGATTTCTCATGTTAGGGATGTTTCATAATGTGGAGTCTGGTCTAATTAGAAGCAGATAATTTCTGTTGTACTAATTGTAGTCTTTAGTAATTAGTGAAGGAGTTACTTTAGAGACAGTTGCTCAAAGATTTGTTTAATATGGTGCCCATTAACAAACTTGAAAGCAGAGTTTCTAATTAACAACTTTACAGCTTCTAATTCAAGTGCTGTCTGTGGTATCTGATATATAGTATTCGCCTGCAGTCTTTCCCATCAAGCTTGCAGGTAATCAGCAACATTAATTCTGCTGTGTGCAGTGCTTTAATTGAACTATCTATTGTGCTAAGGAGATTTTTGTGAGTTTGATTATTGTGCCTTAGCGTTCTCTCTCTCTCACTTGAGCGAAAGACATCTGTTATATAATAAACATTGTAACATAATGTGTTATAATTAGTGGCTGCCCACATGTCTGTAAATATGCTAAATGTGCTTTATAAACTAGAGCAGTGCTATACTGTGTGCATACTGCTTTATTTAAAAAATATGTGAAACCGTCTGCATTATGCAATGATAAACGTTTTATACAGTAGAATGCCATATTATTGGTGTTTGGACATCGTTTCAGAAATAAATACTGCATTTAATCCTTTTTTATGTTGCTTCCAATCACATTTCAGATCCAGTTCATTCATCACACTATGAAAGATCAAGTTGAGCATGTTGCATCATACAGACATCATGTTCAAAAAGACTTCCTTACTAAATAGTAGGTATAAAGAGAATGTAAGATGAGTAGGATATTATGCAGGTTAAAAGGCAAGGCCAAGATGGCATATACAATATGTATGCCAGTATACATGCATAGAAAAAACATTCAAACGTCTGGGGTCAGTAAGAGTTTTCTTTTTTTTTCCCTTTTTTTCTTTTTTGAAAGAAATGTATCATTTTATTCAGCCTGGGCAAATTAAATTGATCAAAAGTGATAGTGAAACCTTTTAAGCAGCATAATTGTAATGATAATAGGACGTGCTTAAAATGGCTGCTGAAAATACAGAATAAATGACATTTTAAAATATATTAAAATAGAAAACATTTTAAACTGTAATAATATTTCACAATATTACTGATTCTACTGTATTTTTATTATATAAATCCAGCCTTGGTGAGCATAAGTGACAAAAATATTCAAAAACATAAATAGCAGTGTAAAATTCTGTCATCATTTGTTCACCATTATGTCATTCCAAACATGTATGGCTACATTTCTTCTATGGATCACAAAAGAACATATTTTGAACAGCTTTGGGGGCCAAGCAAATTTGGTTTTGATTTTGGAATTTTTTTAATTAGATTTTTTTTTTCTTTTTTCCCTGAAATATCTCTTCTTTTCTCTTCCACAGAGGAGAAAATGTCATAGGTTAGGTTAGGTTACTTTATTAATACCCGCAGGTAAATTTGTTTTGCAGTAGAATGATATGATAAGATAAGATAATGGCATCCATATCACAACAAAATAACAATAAAAAACAAAATAACAATTACATGATACATGATACATGTGCTCAAGTCTCCACTACTCAAGACTTATAGGATATAAACCTGTACATTCATATACAGATACACATCCCTACATATATACATACATATACCTATACCTATACAGTGGGGAGAACAAGTATTTGATACACTGCCGATTTTCCAGGTTTGCCCACTTACAAAGCATGTAGAAGTCTGTAATTTTTATCATAGGTACACTTCAACTGTGAGAGACGGAATCTAAAACAAAAATCCAGAAAATCACATTGTATGATTTTTTAAATAATTAATTTGCATTTTATTGCATGACATAAGTATTTGATCACCTACCAACCAGTAAGAATTCCGGCTCTCACAGACCTGTTAGTTTTTCTTTAAGAAGCCCTCCTGTTCTCCACTCATTACCTGTATTAACTGCACCTGTTTGAACTCGTTACCTGTATAAAAGACACCTGTCCACACACTCAATCAAACAGACTCCAACCTCTACACAATGGCCAAGACCAGAGAGCTGTGTAAGGACATCAGGGATAAAACTGTAGACCTGCACAAGGCTGGGATGGGCTACAGGACAATAGGCAAGCAGCTTGGTGAGAAAGCAACAACTGTTGGCACAATTATTAGAAAATGGAAGAAGTTCAAGATGACGGTCAGTCTCCCTCGGTCTGGGGCACCATGCAAAATCTCACCTCGTGGGGCATCAATGATCATGGGGAAGGTGAGGGATCAGCCCAGAACTACACGGCAGGACCTGGTCAATGACCTGAAGAGAGCTGGGACCACAGTCTCAAAGAAAACCATTAGTAACACACTACGCCGTCATGGATTAAAATCCTGCAGTGCACGCAAGGTCCCCCTGCTCAAGCCAGCGCATGTCCAGGCCCGTCTGAAGTTTGCCAATGACCATCTGGATGATCCAGAGGAGGAATGGGAGAAGGTCATGTGGTCTGATGAGACAAAAATAGAGCTTTTTGGTCTAAACTCCACTCGCTGTGTTTGGAGGAAGAAGGATGAGTACAACCCCAAGAACACCATCCCAACCGTGAAGCATGGAGGTGGAAACATCATTCTTTGGGATGCTTTTCTGCAAACGGAACAAGACGACTGCACCGTATTGAGGGGAGGATGGATGAGGCCATGTATCGCGAGATCTTGGCCAACAACCTCCTTGCCTCAGTAAGAGCATTGAAGATGGGTCGTGGCTGGGTCTTCCAGAAGCATCTCAAGGTCCTGGAGTGGCCTAGCCAGTCTCCAGACCTGAACCCAAAAGAAAATCTTTGGAGGGAGCTGAAAGTCCGTATTGCCCAGCGACAGCCCTGAAACCTGAAGGATCTGGAGAAGGTCTGTATGGAGGAGTGGGCCAGAATCCCTGCTGTAGTGTGTGCAAACCTGGTCAAGAACTACAGGAAACGTATGATCTCTGTAATTGCAAACAAAGGTTTCTGTACCAAATATTAAGTTCTGCTTTTCTGATGTATCAAATACTTATGTCATGCAATAAAATGCAAATTAATTATTTAAAAATCATACAATGTGATTTTCTGGATTTTTGTTTTAGATTCCATCTCTCACAGTTGAAGTGTACCTATGATAAAAATTACAGACTTCTACATGCTTTGTAGGTGGGCAAACCTGCAAAATCGGCAGTGTATCAAATACTTGTTCTCCCCACTGTATAAACATACATATATATACAGCTCTGGAAAAAATTAAGAGACCACTTAACATTGATTTCTCAATGTTAAGTGGTCTCTTAATTCTTTCCAGAGCTATATATATATATATATACAAAAAAAACCCTATTTATTATTCAACACTGTTAAAACAGCAGGAATAAAGCTGCTTCATACAGGTTCGTTTTGGTACACTATCCCTTTTAGTAAGACCTTTATTGACCAAGCAGTGTGTTCTAGTTGTGTCCTGCAGCAGGGGCGTCACTAGGCCAATTTTAGGAGGGCTTTAGCCCCCCTAAAAATGTGCGATTAACTCTGTAATCTGTACACTAATTAATTCGTAATCGCCTCAGTCCCCTTTAAAACTTGTATGAAACCAGCGGCAGGCTTCGACTTGTCCCCGTATTTTAGTCTGCGTTATTTAGCGTGTTCTTCACCAGCGTCAAAAGCAGAGGACAACTTGTGTGCATTTATTGATAGATTGTTATGATATCTGCATCTGTGTAGTTCTTTGTCATAAATGCAGTTATATTATATAAAATTAAATAATATGATGCGGGAGCAATTCAAGACGGTTTTCCATCAACAGTAAAATCTTTATTTTTTTATTTATTTATTGATTAATTCCATTGATCTAAATGGCTAAAGACTTTGTGACTTTTCCTACTCTTGCTATACTGCTTAAGTGCGATAAAATTGCTAAAATTTGTTGCAATATTCATTTTATAATAAATCAAAAGAAAAACACGCGAAAAGAAATATAAAAGGGATTGGAAATGGCAAATGAGCTAATGAGTGGTCGTCTGCTGCCATCTACTGGTTGTAGTGGTAATTTCATGTCATTTTCATGTTAAAAGTGTGTTTGTTTTCCACCAGCTGACAGAAATCCTCCACTAAACCATGGCACATTTTTCATAATATCTCCATGAATGAAAATTATAAATGTAGATCTTCTTTTAAAGTTAATTTTACTCCGAAAATATAGTTAAAATATAATAGTGTTTAAAACATTACACGTTTTTTTTTTTTTTTTAAATCATACCCTCATTGGGGGCTGAGCCCCCCTAATATTGAAATCCTAGAATCACCCCTGTTCTGCAGGTTTTGGCAAATGAAGTAGAAAATGTACATACTGTGCACAGTACACACTGCAAAATATATTCCACATCATGTTGGTAGTATTTCGTTTCGCACATATGTCAGGACACTATCGTCATACCTTAGCACTGCACGCTGTCTGTGTGATTAGATCCTACACTAGCCTGCACTTCCTCCTGCTCTATTTATTACTCTCAGCTTGCCTCTCGTCTTCGGTGGTGAAGCTCAGAGAAACTCAGCCAGCACGCCTCCAAAAACACCAGAGGAGATTAGCCTCCATTTACTCCTCAATCAGCTCCCACTTTGTTCGGACTCTGACATGTAATTTGATTTCATCTTTGCCTCACGCTGGCGAGTTTGCACCTGAAGCCTGCCTCCAATTAAGATGGAGGTGCCGGGGACGCGTCGAGCAAGCAGACTGAGAATTATGGAATTTTGCAGCGTGTTCCAGCTTGGCTGAAATCTCTTCCTCTCTACAATTATCAGAAAAGAGCGCCGCCACCTTGTTCATCTGCTTGATAGTGGCACTTTTCAGCACACAGTGTTAATGAGAGCGCATGAATAAAGAATAAGATGGATGCCACTAATCCTGACAAAAAAAAGTAATCAGCTATTCAGGAGCGAGAGGGAGACAGAGAGAGAATCTCTTGATTGCTCTTGCCTGCAATCAACAAAAACACAGAGATGCCAGTGAGTCAGATATTGAGTGATTGTTCTGGACCTGCTCCTAATGAGAGATTTTTTTTTTTTTTCCACTCTCTGCAGAAACCGAGAGATGCCAGAACAAAAGAGGGAGGATGTGTTGTTAAGACCCCTTAGTTGAAGAGTTGCCACATGCCGCATGTGTTAAAAATATTGATGTTTTCTTTCACAGCGTGTCTAATGAAGTAGTGAGCTAATCTGATCCAGAAGATTTTTCTTTTGCATATTTTGTCACAGTAAAAACATGCATGTACCAGTTTCAGTTCTTTAATTAGAGAAAGGGTCTCTCTGTGAGATATAGCAATAACACATGATGCCTGTCATACCACTAATATCACCCTGACTGATATTAGAGATAAACCTGGTGGACTGCAGGGACTTTGCAAGTCTCTAAAACTCTGGGAGATGGCTTGTGCACTTCCTAGGGTAAGAGTATAGTGTAAATATCATTTGAAATGACATAACACATTATAACTGAGTTCTTTTTTTTTTCTCTCAAGTCATATAACTGTGTTCCAGTGCATGTTCCAGACAGTTCCGTCAGTGCATTAGTGGTGGGAATTTTTCAGTGACTCTTTCTGCAGGTTATAGTTATGCCAAGAGGTGGTGACAAGTGACTTTCTTTATGAGTGAATCTTTGAGTCATTCACTCAAGTGATTCTTTTTGAGTGAGTCACTGAATCATTCGCTGAATCAGTTAGTTTCAGCTTAATTCAGGAACTAAACATCTCTATATTGTTTTTTGCGTGGTGACACATTACTGTTAATTTTGCTGTGTATTTTTTTTGACACGCAATATTATATTTAAAATATTTATATTTAAACTCAGCATTAACTTTATTCAACTATTCTAGCAATTCTGATAATTTATTTTGAGTACAATACATATATTCATATACATTTAATTATTTATATATATGTGTGTATGTATATGTCTGTGTATATATATATATATATATACACTCACCTAAAGGATTATTAGGAACACCATACTAATACTGTGTTTGACACCCTTTCGCCTTCAGAACTGCCTTAATTCTACGTGGCATTGATTCAACAAGGTGCTGAAAGTATTCTTTAGAAATGTTGGCCCATATTGATAGGATAGCATCTTGCAGTTGATGGAGATTTGTGGGATGCACATCCAGGGCACGAAGCTCCCGTTCCACCACATCCCAAAGATGCTCTATTGGGTTGAGATCTGGTGACTGTGGGGGCCATTTTAGTACAGTGAACTCATTGTCATGTTCAAGAAACCAATTTGAAATGATTCGAGCTTTGTGACATGGTGCATTATCCTGCTGGAAGTAGCCATCAGAGGATGGGTACATGGTGGTCATAAAGGGATGGACATGTTCAGAAACAATGCTCAGGTAGGCCGTGGCATTTAAACGATGCCCAATTGGCACTAAGGGGCCTAAAGTGTGCCAAGAAAACATCCCCCACACCATTACACCACCACCACCAGCCTGCACAGTGGTAACAAGGTATGATGGATCCATGTTCTCATTCTGTTTACGCCAAATTCTGACTCTACCATCTGAATGTCTCAACAGAAATCGAGACTCATCAGACCAGGCAACATTTTTCCAGTCTTCAACTGTCCAATTTTGGTGAGCTCGTGCAAATTGTAGCCTCTTTTTCCTATTTGTAGTGGAGATGAGTGGTACCCGGTGGGGTCTTCTGCTGTTGTAGCCCATCCGCCTCAAGGTTGTGCGTGTTGTGGCTTCACAAATGCTTTGCTGCATACCTCGGTTGTAACGAGTGGTTATTTCAGTCAAAGTTGCTCTTCTATCAGCTTGAATCAGTCGGCCCATTCTCCTCTGACCTCTAGCATCAACAAGGCATTTTCGCCCACAGGACTGCCGCATACTGGATGTTTTTCCCTTTTCACACCATTCTTTGTAAACTCTAGAAATGGTTGTGCGTGAAAATCCCAGTAACTGAGCAGATTGTGAAATACTCAGACCGGCCCGTCTGGCACCAACAACCATGCCACGCTCAAAATTGCTTAAATCACCTTTCTTTCCCATTCTGACATTCAGTTTGGAGTTCAGGAGATTGTCTTGACCAGGACCACACCCCTAAATGCATTGAAGCAACTGCCATGTGATTGGTTGATTAGATAATTGCATTAATGAGAAATTGAACAGGTGTTCCTAATAATCCTTTAGGTGAGTGTAGAAGTAATAATGTCAATATATAATGTAATGCTTTTGAGCTACAGGATTTTTTTGTAATACAGCTATGTCATAATTATTCAAACCCCATTCAACGCTGCTGTTTTTAAGTTACTTATTTGCATGGTATGGGACAAAATTATGTTAAAACACAGTTAAGCCTTTGGAAACTCTATAACAAAACTGAATTAGCTTGTGCTGTTACACATACGCATATTTAGCTCATGCATGTGCTAAAGTTGAGTAGCAAATACGGCCAAGTCAAAAGAGTTCTCACAAAAGCTATAGAGAACAATTTTTTGTTGAATAATTTCGATTTGCAACTGTGTGTGTGTGTGTGTGTGTGTGTATATATATATATATATATATATATATATATATATATATGTATATATATATATATATATATATATATATATGTATATATATATATATGTATATATATATATATTAGGGATGCACCGAATCCAGATTTTTGGGGTTCGGCCAAATACCGAATCCACTGGGTAAGATTCTGCCGAATCTGAAACCAAATACTGAATCCTACTCCCATCCTTAGTCAATTAACACAGTAAACACATTAATGAAGTAAACGTCCACAGCATTGTATTTTTCATTTTATTTTATTTTAACTGTAAAAAAAAAAAAGAATATGCAACATTATGTCAGGATGACAAGTGGGAAAAACTATTTTGAAAATTACCATCTCAAGATCCAATCAATATCCAAAATATTAGCCTTTTAGATTTATAATCCCATGTCCTTCCTTTGCCGTACCTGAAGTTGCTGCATTTTGGAAAAAAATTCTAAGGTTCGTCAGAAACCGAACCCCGTCAAAAAGCCCAATATTCGTCCGAAGCCGAAGCCGAATCCTGGATTCGGTGCATCCCTAATATATATATATATATATACATACATATATATATATATATATATATATATATATATATATATATATATATATATATATATATATATATATATATATATATATATACACAGTATATTACATAAGCATTTACTTTTTATAAATATTTGTGTATTATAATATTGCGTATATATGTCATCCGTTCTCTATTCAATTGTATCAGTACAATTACACAAACTCTTATTGGTTCTCAAAGGATTTATGAGTGGTGGTGAAAACTTCCTTGAAAGCTTTGCCTCACGTTCCAAGAGCTTATTTAAGGGACATTTAGTTCCGGGTTACTGTCCTTTTTGGTGTGTGAAGAGCAGGATTATGTTTCCTATCTGTACTGTGAAGGAAGGACAAAATGAGGTCCCTTTCTGGCACTTGATGCTTTCCCCACGACTTTTTGCTAGCGCTGCAGAAAATTGGATTCTCTGCAACTTTTGAAAGGTACAAATGCTACGTGCTCTGGGTTTGCCTCATAAGACCAGAGAAAGAGAGAGAGTGAGAGAGAGTGAGTTCTTAGGAGGTGTTTTCCCCAGGCTGCGGGAGACACATAAAAACGAATGATGGCAATATTAGCTCGGCAACCGGCTGATGTTATTGCGTTTTTATGCGCCTGGGGAAATCACCTTGTCTGTGGCAGCAGAAAATGATTATTGAGAGCTAATAGGGTGAAATGTTTAATATAAAGGATAGAACAGACGAAATCATTCACTGCTCCACAGGGAGCAAATTAAGAAGGGGAGATTGTGAAGGTGTGCGACAATGCGGTAGAAAGATGGTGCTTATTACTGCGGCGGTAGTTGGATGTTGCACCCTTACAGGAGCACAAAGCACAGAGCAGCACTTCAGAGACCGACCAGCCATGTCCCTCACTTCCTTTGTTAGGTAAAAAAAAAAAGCCAGGAAACCTCACAGTTAGGCTTCTTTACAGGTGAATTTGATTATATTGTTTCTATCCCTTGAGGACCTGCAGAGGTCAGGAAGTTTCTTTTAAAAAGATGAAGCCATTTTATCACAAAAACAAGCATGTGAGCCAAATATAATTTTTTATGACTTGTATCTTTCGTAATAATGCCCCGTTACAAGCCTATTCCAAATAATGTGCCTGTAAATATATAGACAAACATCTGTTTCAGTAAGAGAGCTGCTTAAAATAGCACATATAGAACTCTGCTAATGGAATCGTTCATCTGTTTGCCACCTGTGCTGTGCCACCTTCACTTTCCCTTTTTTTCTGCTCTGTTGCTTATTTTCTGCCATTGCCATATTTTTTGTTCATTTTGTTTGCTATTTTCTCTATGTGAAGGCCTCATACTGGAATCTATTACTTTTTTCATGCTTTTCTATCTCAGACGACTGGATGTGGTCTTGTCATCTTGGTCAATCTACTGTACTTTTTTTCTCTCTATCTTTCTCATTATATTTCTAGTTTTTAGAGTTCTATATCCATTTCATATTGCAGGATGCAGTGAAAGATATTTTTTCTGTAATTCCTGCCATATTTTTACACCTGTGCTCTCAATATGGGTATTTTTTTTTCTTTACAGACTGAAAAACAGACCGGAATGAAATCCATTTTTTGTAAGGCAGGCACTTCGATCTTGTGAAATGATGCTTTTTTTTTTAAAGAAAGGTTCTGAAATGAGCATGCAGTTAGCATATACTGAGCACTATGTAAGGAAGTAGTAATTTAGCAGATTTTTATTCGAAGTAACTGAAAGATTGATCATTGAAACTTTGCTAAATCCTGCCTCAAATATTTCACTGACCAATACTTACCAATACGTTTCCACCCATCATTTTCTCAGACAGTGCTCTTTAAAACCTTGTTACCTTGTTTGTTTCCCATTTCTTAATCTTGTTTCGTTTTTTTCTCAACAGAACAACAGTAATAAAACTTAGGCTACATTAGCGCCAATGTAAGGTGATGTTACTAAATTAATGTCATTTTATTTACATTTTAATCCACGTCAGAGAGTAGTTCACAGTAGAAACTTTGGGGACAGAGACAGTTGTAGAAACGTTAGGGACAGGTTCGGTTTACGCACATTTCAAATGAGGTTGTTCTCTTTTCAGTTGAATGTGAGAAGCATTTGCTTCACTTGTTTATAATTTTGGGGTTTGCACAGTCCCTGGAAAATCTGGAAGTCTCAGGAATTGTGATTTCCACGCCTGGAAATCAATTAAATTTTGAAAAGTAATGAACATTTCTGTAGTCAGTATTACTTTTAGTTATGCTCGGTTAATGCTAGAAATATTTTTGTGACTGCAGTATCTCTCTCTCTATATATATTACTTTATTCAGTCATTGCAAACGACTGAAAAAAAGAACATTAGTCCAAACTTACATTTTATTTAGGGAAAAACAGCAGATTAAAATTTTTTTCAATTAATTCAGCCCAATCAGTTTTTACCACTTCATGAGCGCATTTTACTAAAAGTCACACTGATTAAGGAAATCACCAGTTCATTCCTATGGGATGTGTTGTAAAGCTTGTCTAAGTTGGCAACCTAGAGGGGTGGAGTTTAGCGAAGCTTGGCGAAGCTTGGCGAAAGGGTCAATTGCAAGGCTCGACCCATCAGTTTTTTAAAAATTCCATTATGGCAAAATATCTAAAGAGTTTCTGCAATAAATATGGAAGTTTGTCTATGTAGCAAGGTTTGTGCTCAGGAAAGAAGTAGGCAGGAACTGGCAAATGTTAAACATAAACTTTAATCATAAAATAAACAAACAACAAAACATAAGTAAAACGGCAGCCCCTCGTGGATGACATAATAAAATGCCAACATAAATGTCCCAGGCATGGTCTTCTCTTGTCCTTTACTGTCGTCACTCTTCCTTTTATCCTTCCGGAGCTCCTCCGTAGGACTCGAGACCGGTGTGACGCCCAGGTGATGCTCAATAACACTCGCGGCCTTCGGCCTCGCCCTGCTTGCCAGAGTCTATATGAAGTTCTGAAGAAATTCTAGAGTCCTGTATTGATCTGCTGTAGAACTTCATCAAAGCCACCTGGAAGATGGTAAAAGCGGATCCCGATCCCACAAGGTAAATCTGGCTGCAGAGCTCCAAGAACTACAAAAGCAACTAAAAACACACATATAATGTCTCACATTGACAGATATTTCTTGTTTTATGGGGGAAAGATGTCTATAATTTCCTGTTCTCCACCTAATATAGCTAAATAGGTCAATAACAAAGGTGACCTGCAGTGATGCTTTTAGAAAACATCTGACAGAATACGGCATACATAATACATAAAAGATGTGTTGCCATCAATTTCAGCTTCTGTAATTTGCCTGTTCTGAAATTCAAATGTCATTTTAGACCCCAATGTTCTTATGTCCTCGCTCAAGCATCGCATCTTATGTTTTAATGCATCGGCGCAGTCCCCTCCTGCATCTGTCCCATGGCGGATCTCATTCTTGTTGACCTTCTGTGGGAGATGCCCTCTGTCCTTCTCCCGGAGAGTGAGGTAGGAGAAGTCGAGGAATTGGAGGGAGGGATGCATAATCTGCAGGTCTCAGGGGACGTTCTGCAGGTGTGCTCATCTGCTGGCTTCAGAAAAGAGAGAGAGAGCGTGACAGAGAGACCCAATTTTCCCCTCTCCTTCAGTGAAGGGCAGCCAAGAAGTCTCCAGAACAAGCGCAGGAGGTGGAAATATGGATTGGCTTGGATAATGTTGAGAGCAGCCCGCATTATCACAATGGTATGGATGAACATGTGCAGAATAATTCCGCCTGTCCTTTTACAAAAAGGGCACGGAAAGTCAATTGATTGTAAAGCGTGTGCCGTTGTCAAAGTCTATATTGACGCATGTCTGTATTCGCCTGTCTGTCTGGCAACTTGTAGGTTGTTGAGTCAACAATTGCATGTCATTTTCACCATATGCTACATCGACATCCATTCCATGTAACACCCGAGACTTCATCAGTAGTTCATAGTGAATGAAAAGGTGAGTAAGCTCTTTGTATTTGCTACTTGAACCCTGGTGCTCTGTCCCTGAGGGCTTGTGTTCTTACCCTGAGCCCAGGTCATACAAAGCCAGAGGTGTGAAGTCAGAGCTGGTGAAATCAAGGATGAACCGCAGTATGAGGTCATTCCAGTTATTCTCAGTTAGTCTCTGCCTCTCAGGTACACACGGTACCTGTCATAACACATTCATTCCCATGTCAACTATGCTGTATTGGACATCAACCACAGGTCTTCTTTTGCAGGAGCTTGTTGACATGGTGTGATGCTTTTTATGGCAAGAAACATATTGTAGACTTTTGCAGGAATTAGTTTTCTTGAAGTCCTCTGTTTTTGCTATCGTAATTTAGTTTTATGTCACCATTTTCTGCCCTAAATCTGGCCTTTCTACTAAGCACAAACCAGCAGTTCGGTCCTACCGTCCTAATGTATTGAACGTCTGACCACAAATTGAATGTCCTGGTGCTAAAAAAAAACGTCATTCCATTTTGACAGCGAATCAGTTTTCTACGGCTAAAAATTACCTGGATGGAAAGCGCTTGTGCTTAAAGTGCAGGTGTGCATCATGCTTTATCATGAACACGCTATTTACTATTGTGGATTTCTGATATATTTTCTACAGTATCCATTTTTTATGTTATACAAATGTCATATGTAACACATTCCTGTATGTAGGCAGAGACAAGTCATTTATAACATCTTCTGTCTTCCTTATATTTGGTTGCAGTATCTGACAGGAAGTGTATTGCGTCTTCACCTTTATTGGTAGTTCCTGATTACATCACTGCTCATTAGCATATTTAAACACTGCTTAAATAGTGGTCGCTATCGCTCATGAATACTCATATTGCCAATTCATTGAAAATTAAAAACTGTAAGTCATTTTATGGCCGTAAATCAATGCACTAGAAAGTGTAACTTAAAATTAAACTAAAAATTTAAATTAATATTTCTGTTTTTTCAGTTTGGAAGCATTGATATGCTATAAATATGGGCAGTGTTCTGTTAATGTGCTTTTGGTTCAGGCTTAAATACCGTGACATGTTTCCCAATGTCCCAATTTTGCATCTTAATATATGTCTAGATCGTACACAGAGCAAAAAATCACTTGCATAAAATTAAACACTGCTCAGTGATTGGTCGTTTTCGTTCATGATTCCTAAAATTGCCAAATCTCATTTAAAATGAAAAACTTTCAATTGTTTTATGGCTGCAAATCAATGAAGTGAGTACCTTTTAAAATTAAACTTAAGCCCTATTCGCACAGGATTAGTATTACCTGGTGACCTCTAGTCATTTATAATAATTCCAGAGGTTGTCTGTGATCTTAATCCTGTGCGAATCGGCCATGTCTGTAATTTGTAAAGTAAAAATTCCGCCGCAAATGACCAACCATATTTCGCCGAACACCGAGGTCCTGTGATAATATTAGTCCTGTTTGAATCAGCATCTGTGTGATTTGGCCAGGATTTGGCGGGTTTGTTTATAATATTTCAAGGTTTTTGTTTCCTGTGCACCTTTTTATCCATTTTTCGTGAAGAATGGAGGCTGCGTTGGAGTGTTTTGATAGTATTTTGGGTGTTGGGTCATATCGCTATACACCATACAACTATAAAATTTGCAGAAAGAGAAAGCTGAAAACCATCAG